>OZ010750.1:79650386-80850386 GCA_963932245.1 Tachinus rufipes | reverse complement strand
AGAAATAAATGATGAATGTTTCTTTTATTATAACTCTACAAAATATAAATACATATGTATACACGCAAAATATTTACATTCTTTTATAACAATTTTATAAAGTAAATTGAAATCATAAAATATTTATTTACTTGAAACAAACAAAAGTTATAAAACAACGCAACAAATATTAAAGAATTGATCGATTGATTGATTAAATACTGAAATGATGTTATTGCACAACACAAGACAGCTTACACAATGAATGTCTTGTAAAGCATTAGTGTCTCCTGAATAATTAATGAGTTGCATTTTACATCAATTTGATTATTAAGTAAAGTAATTCAATGATTTTAACTTGTTATGAAACTTAATTATATTAAGAACCCTTAAAGCAGTGAATAATTTACAAAGCAAATATTTTCTCGAATTAATTTTTAATTGGCTACATTTTTATATACAATTCTAAGGGTGCGTTTATGCTGCACATCGCCGCGCTGCTCGCCAAGATTGGCGCTGCCCGCTGCTCGCACATCGCCATTCAGCAGCATAAATGCACATCGCCGCGCTGCTCGCACCTCGCCGTTATTTAATTACTGTCGAGTTTTATTTTATTAATCAAATATTAATATATTATAGTTATTAATATAAGTTATATTATTGAATCAAAATATTTAATATAATTTATAATGTTAAAGAAAATAAATAATTAGTAAACAGATTCCAATATAAACTTGCGTACGTATTAATTGCTTATACAAATTCTTAACTTAAATTGCAAGTCAAGTATTATTTAATCTTGATTTGTGACAATCAATATGTATTTTTTTTAAATAAAATATTTTTATAATGAAATTATTAATATAAGTAAAAATATTAAGTTAAAATAATTAATTACTATGCCACTTCAGTAAAAATACAAACATTGCTTTAACAATTTCTTGCTTAATGCGGATTTATTTCAATTAAATTCTTCATAAAATTATTGTAAACGCAACAAAGTTTTGATAAATTAACACACTACATGCAAATAAAACTTCATTCTTTTAAATTGCATATAACCTCAACACGGTTTGAAGTAACATACTAATTAATTAAACTAATTAAATAAGTTTGATAATATAAATTACATTATGTTAACGTCTCACAAAACTGGCAATAAACGGACCAATCAGAGCGCTAGTTTGAAGATGTACGGCGATGGTCCGATTATAAAAAACAAACTATTTTGTTCACATCGCAGTGGCGTGGAATGTGGCGAGCAGCGCGGCGATGTGCGAGGTGCAGCATAAATGCTCCCATAAGATTATATAGGTTTGTTTCATCATCGCCACAACATCCCGGCGCCAATCTTGGCGAGCAGCCCCGGCGATGTGCAGCATAAACGCACCCTAAGATGGTATAAATATTACAAACGAAAATTGGTTGGTTAATAAGTGCGGAATTCTGTTTAAAATATAATAGTTTTTGTTGTTAAAGTTTAAAATGTATATGAATGTATGCAAGTCACATATTTATGTAAATGTAAAGTTCAAGAAGTCTTGCAGCAAAATGTGAAACATTGTATCGACTAGGGTTTCCTCTCCGGCTATACATTTTATCTACATCATGAAAATATCAACTCAACTCAACTCTTTAAGGTAACAACTTTTTTCACATGAATCTTGAGTATTATTCAATTCAATGCATGCTAGTAATATGTTTTTTCTTTATCAAATATCATATTATATTATATTTTCAATCTTATCTATTTTTGGTTATATATTTTATGTTGGTTTCAATGTGTTAATCTATTTATATGGGTTTTGAATAAGTAATAAAATAAATAAAGTATACTTTGTATAAGAAATATTATAGCATATTAACATTTGAATATGATCATCATCATCATTAGTGTTTTGCTTATCGCGGATCCTACGTGCTTATCATCCAACCTTCACGATGTTTAGCTTTTCTTTTCTTTTAATTATATTGTTGTCTTTGTCGTCTTGTTTGCTTTTTTTATTTTTGCCGTACTTTCCACAATATCTTGAATAGCTTTTGTTCAACAATCTTTTTTGTCTCATGACCTATCAATTCCTTATGTATTTACAAAGTTTTTGAATATTATAAATTAATCTAATAAACATAACAAAACAAGCGTATATTATTTTTTTATTACTATTACAAATTGAAGCTAATTTTGCTTGATTTATATAATAATTTGTTTAATTTTACGTTAAATTTGTGACAAATAAATGCATCGAATAACTAAGTTGGAGTAGAATTGCGGCGGCCATGATTGTTTGCACGAGGTAACGCGATGCGGTCCGAATGGTTACGAACAATTAATATTAAACTTTTGGGCAATTTTGTTTACTTTTTATTTAGTTGATACTTTTTCTGAGAAATATTTAATGTAAATTTTACAATAATAAGATTTTATTTTCAATTTTTGATAGTTGTGGTAGGAATTAGTTTTATAGTCAATAATAACATGTTTGGGTAATTTTTATGCTAGAAATTTGTTATATGGTCATTTTTTTAACATTTTAAATACATTTTTTGCAAAAAAATTTATTGAGGGAACTGGGTCTGGTATTTGAAGTCAGGATTTTGGTTTTGAGTGAACAGATCCAGTTTTCAAAAAGTAGTGTCCTGAACCGTGTCTCAAGTCCAAAATATCTTATTCCTACCTACATAAAATAGGAAAACCTAAAAAAATATTATTTTTTATCTCTTTTGTTTTCTACCTCATCCTACTTAATTTTTCTGGCAATTAACCTTGCAGGCAAATTTAAAACAATGCAAAAACTTTGATTTATACACCTTATACATACATGTACTCTAGACAAAAACCTTTTGTGGCCAAGCGTCAAGCAGCCTTTTGGATTTAGTTAAAAACTATTGTCCGCAACCAATGATATGAGTGCACCGCCTACCTACTTAAGTGTTTGTGTTCTTAAGTTGAAATTATCGTCTTGCAAACAAATGATCTGAATAATCCAATTACCCACCTAAGTGTTTGTGATCAGAAAATTTGATCACTAACACTTGGGTGGGTGCCGGAAAACCTAGTTGAAATTATTGTCCCGCAATCAATAAACTGAGTGTCCGCTCATCCACCCAAGTGTTTTTAATCAAGAAATTTGATCACAAAGACTTGGGTGAGTGAATTTAGTTGAAAGTACTGTTCTGCAACTAATGTTCTGAGTGCCCTCCCCACCCACCCAAATGTTTTTAATAAAAAAATTTAATCATAAACAGTTGGGTAAGGGCGAGAACTCCAGTTAAAACTATTGTCCCACAGTAATGATTTGAGTGACTCGCCCACCCACCCAAGTATTTATGATCCATAAAATTAGATTGCTAACATTTGGGTGAGTGGTTGAAAACCCCATTTAAATTTTTTGTCGCGCAATTAATAAACTAAGTCTTAGACAATATACACTTAAAGACGCGCCATGTCCTATTTTTGCTCGTTGGATGATGAAGCCAACAACGTTCTATGCCCACGACTGACGTCACGCACTAATTGTGAGCATACATTGTTAACTACCAAATAATACAAAGTTCAATATTTATGTGTAACAAATGTATGGCCATAAGCTAGCCAAATGCCCTATAACAAGATTTATTGTCATTTTGGTAGATTAAGTGCATAAAAACGCGTTTTTATTCATACGTTTAACACCAAGTCTCATTCTATTGCCCACAACTGACGCCATACGCACCAATCATGTTGGTTTGACTGCGTTGGCAAAAGGCATGTCTATAAGTGTATATGGTCTTAATGTTTGTGATTAAGATAGGTAATGGGACTACCTCCGGCAAAAGTCCCCAGTTACAAATATACGACGACTCGGCATTATGTTTGTAGTATTAAATATCTCTATTTTTAGTTATTAAAATAAGTATTGCTCGAGTGGATAATATGCGATTTACTTTATTTTTTATAGTTAACTTGAATCGATGATTTGGATTTGTTAATACATGTCATGCACGTAGTTAAGAATTCACAAGAAATCATATTTTTAAAACACCATTTGTAATGTTAGTAACACATACATAAACATAGATCTTGTTTTTTTTTTTAATAAAAATTATATCGTATCATTGCAGACATGTAATGAATAGTTAATTAAATTAGTAAAATTAGTTTGACCTAATTAGAAATAAAACTATTTGTATGATTATATAGATGTTGAAAATACCTTATTAGTATTTTAAATGTAGTTGTAGAAGTTGCTTGTGAATTTAAAACGCGATGCATGGAAAAGTTTTGTGAAATTTATTAGATTCGGCGCCTCTACCATTTGTGTTGTACCTTTTATGTCAAGAGGCTGCATTAATTTCAATATATAATATCTAAAAGGAGTAAGTTAAAAGCAGTTGAGGTTGGGTTTTATTTGATAGCAGTTGGTAAAGTATCTTGTGAAAATTTATCACAAGAAACTAGAGCATATGAATCAAAAATATAGATAATGCATAATTTAATGGCTCTGATATCGCGAAAATAATCGTTATTTCTTGCATGTCTGCAGTTTTCTTATGTTTTTTACTTCGAATGTATATAACATCTTATTACTAGGTACGGAAACTATGCTTCGAATATAAACTCATATTACATATAACAATGTAGTAATAATTAATTAATTTAGAAATAGTATGTACCGGAAGTACAATGTTTGAACAATAAGACAATTTATGTAAGTCTTTTGTTCCCTCCACGTTATGCATTAAATTTCATACAAAATATCCTTTATCCTTGTAAGTAAAAACAAATGGTACATATATTTTTATTGATCGCAAGCCATGTATAATTTAAGTGTAAAAAACTTCTTGAAGAAATAATGTGCATACGCCTAACGTCACATTACATTATTAAAAATACATTCATGCTAAATAACATAACAGAAATTGATTTTACTGTTACCACATTTCCACATTTATCAACCTTGTACAATTTTCTTTTGATACTCGAAATTGCATTAATTAAAATATAATAGAAACTTGAAGCGATTCAATAAGGTAATTTATTGCAATCTTTCATACAACGTAACTATATCAATTAATCCTTAGAAATCAATTAAAAGTGAATTATTGGACACCATTATACAATATAATAAAAATAGAAGCCCTAATTATTTTAAGCTAATTAATATTATAACTTTTGTTAGTTTGGATTAATTGGTAGGATATGTATTTAACAAAGCAACGGAAATATATAACAAATATGAATTATTTCCATGCATTGCGTTTTGTTTCATTAAAAAAATCCTATAAATCAAAAATGTCATTAACAAAAACGAATATTTTGCCATTTATTTTTATCATTTGATATTATAATTTAGGATTCAAATATTTTATCTTTTTTATTATTAGAGGACATATTACTTAATTTCTTTAAATAAAAAAATAAGAGAGTTTATGTATTTGTTTATCTATATCTATGTTTTGTTTGATATTAACTAGCTCATCTGCAGTAGAAATTGGTTTTATTTTAATTAAAAAAAAAACAAAAATTAAAATTAAACTCTTTTTGAACATGAAAAAATATTTTAATTTCTGTATGTTTATATGTGTTTTAGAACACCTCAAAAACAAAAATCTAAAGCTGTAAAATATCAACATTTTTGAAATTAAAAATTATTTTTATTAAAAATGTTTTTAAAGTTTATAATAACCCAGTTGTAAAGAATTATAACTGGGAAAACGGGACTACCTAGAATTAACCGGATTATAAAACATTAATTGCAACAGCTGCTTAATGGGATTGTAAAACTGTTTGTATTTATGATATGTTCTAGGTTTTTACATCGCGTTAACGATGAGATTAGCGTCTCGCAAATCCATTTGGTATTTCCTATAATCTTTATAGATGTTCTCACTCTTTTAGCCCTTAATTTTTAAATATATATTGTATATTATTTTGTGTTTAGTTAGTAAGGTTTATGATTTAGAATAAACAACATTAAAATTCTACGACGCGTTTTTCTTTGATAGTGTGAACAAAATTCTGTTTGCACTTTAAAACATTGGTCCTTCGAACCGGATACGGAACTTCTGGTATTAGCTTGGCGATCCGTGATACAAGCACACTATTCCAGAAAATACACATTTTCAAGTACAATAGACAAGTTTAATCAATCAGCATGGATGCGTTGATTAAAGAAATCAAAGGAAAGTACAAAAATCTTAAGAGTGATTTAACACGATTATCCAATGACATTTCAAAGGCAGTAACTGCTGGACAAATTGACAAGCGTGTCAATAAGTGCATCGATATGTACAATGAACTCGGCAAATTGGAAGGCAAAGCATTTTGTGAAAGCGATACATATGAGGCGGACGACGAAACCGACGCGTATTACCACCAAGTTTTGGCAAGTGCTGCAGATTATTTAGACACCATAAATACGGACAGTACATCAACAAACTTTGAAAGCTTTGGTAACACGAAGATTACTCAAGTAAAACTGCCATCAATAAACCTGCCGGAATTTGCCGGCAAATATAAAGATTGGATGGAATTTTACAATACTTTCATGTCGTTAATACACGAGAATATTGAGTTAACAGAAGTGCAAAAATTTCACTATTTAAAGGCAACTGTGAAAAAAGAAGCAGCCCAAGCAATCAGTGCTTTAAATATAACTGCACAAAATTATGAGGTAGCTTGGAGTATATTGAAGGAGCGTTTTGAGGACAAGGCAGCAATAATTAACTGTCAGGTAAAGGCATTATTTAATACTCCAATAATGCAAAAAAAATCGTTTGATTCTTTGAGATTGGTCATAGACCACGTAGTACAGCACACTCAACCATTAAAAGTGTTACAGCGCCCAGTTGAACAATGGAGCGATTTATTAGTTCATAAGATAGCCATAAAATTGGACAGCAAAACACGACGAACATGGGAAGAATCCATAAAATCGAATGAAATCTCAACGTACAACGAACTACATGAGTTTCTTACCAGAAAATGCAGAACACTACGCAGCATATGCAGTGAAAATACCATTGATTTTCACACTAAGGCAAATAAACCGGCCAGATCATTCCATGTAACCAGCGGAAAGAACATAAGATGTTACTTGTGCAACAAAGCACACTATATTTATGCGTGCCAAATGCTTTGTAGAAAAACACCATTGAAGCGAATCAAAATAATCAGAACAAAAAAATTGTGTATAAATTGTTTGCTACCTGGTCATCTTGCTAAGGATTGCACATCAAGCAATTGCCGTAAATGCGGAAAGAAACATAATACAGTTCTCCATTTAGAAGATGAAGCAAATTCTCAAGTACCCGGCATGTCTAGCAATGTTAGAAATCACAGCAGCGAAGACCAAGTGATTCTATCAACATGCCTGGTCAACGTCAACGATATATGGGAAAATCAACACGTTGCTAGAGCACTACTTGACTCAGGTTCCCAAGTAAACTTCATGAAGGCAAGTTTAGCAAAACGATTAGGCCTAAAGTACCAGCAGACTTCAGTTCCAATAACAGGATTAGGAGAATTCAAAGTTAAAATAACAACTCGCGTGTCGATCATTGTGTTGTCTAAAGCCAGCAAATACAAATCGGAACTAAACTTTTTCCTATTGGATACCATCACTTCGCGAGTGCCGTATCAATCATTCGACAAGAATATCCTTGATATTCCTAAAAACTTAAAACTTTCTGACATAAATTTTAACGAATCTCGGGAAGTTGAATTGTTGATTGGAGCGGAGATTTTTTACAAACTTCTATGCGTGGGACAGATACACACATGTAAAGGCAACATTTGCTTGCAAAAAACGCGATTTGGCTAGATAGTGACAGGATGCGTACCACATACGCCCCAAGCAAAGACTTGTAACTTAAGCACAATTGCGAACTTATGTCATTATTCTGGGAAAATGAGAAAATGCCTGGTGTTACGCGGTCCATAGAAGAAAAATTATGCGAAGCCCATTTCATCATCACGCACACTAGAAACCCATCTGGCCGTTTTATAGTGTCACTGCCCTGGAAGGAGAACCCAATCAACCTAGGAGAATCAAAAGAAATAGCAGTTAAACGTTTTCTGTTCTTAGAAAAACGTTTAAATAAAGACCAACAAATGAAGATCCAATATCATGACTTTATAAAGAAGTATTTAGATTTAGGCCATATGGAAGAAATGTCCGATTTGGAACAGCAATACGCAGGGTATTACTTGCCGCATCATGCCGTGCTGAAGGAATCGAGCATAAGCACACGATTAAGAGTAGTGTTCGATGCATCTATGAAAACTACAAATGGAAAATCATTAAACGATTTGTTACGAACTGGCCCAACAATTCAAGAAAATTTGTTTTCAATATTGTGCCGTTTCAGGACACACAAGTACGTTTTAACAGCCGATGTAAAAAAAATGTATCGTCAAATACTTGTAACTGAGAATGATGCTAAGTATCAACGAATCCTGTGAAGAGAGCACATTGACCAACCAATTGTAGTATTCAAGCTGAAGACAATAACATACGGCACTAGTCCGGCGTCGTTTTTGGCGACAAGATGCTTGACGGAAATAGCAAATCTAAACCAAGAGAAATACCCCGTCGCTTCAAACATAATTAAACGAGACTTTTACGTAGATGATTTGTTGACAGGCGCACAATCAATTGAAGAGTTGGGACGCATACGTGGTGAAAAAAAGCAAAATGCTAAAGGAAAGCGGGTTGGAGTTACACAAATGGGCATCCAATTGCAAGAAGACATTGTGTGGTTTGGCGTCGCATGAACAAAATGTCCTTTCTTGGGATAAGACGGAAACAATCAAAACATTAGGAGTACAGTGGAACATGAAAACAGATATGTTTGGCTATTCAACTAACATACTGAAACCCACAAGGCGAATTACTAAAAAAGTAATGCTATCACAAATCGCGCAGATTTTTTATCCACTTCGCTTGATGGGCTCTATAATAATTGTTGCAAAAATATTTATGCAACGATTATGGATGGAAAAATTGCACTGGGATGAATCAGTCCCGAATGGCATACACACTGAATGGAACACTTTTATAAGCCAATTAGGCATCATTAATGAATTTCACATTCCCAGAAGTATCTCGTTCAACATGGAAAGTGACTACGTTGAACTCCACGGATTTATCGATGCAAGTCAAGCAGCGTACGGCTGTTGCATATATATTAGAACCACGGACAAACATACCAAAAAATATACTAGCACCCTGCTTTATGCAAAATCAAGAGTGGCACCTCTCAAAGTCTCCAGCATTCCTAGATTGAAATTGTGCTTTGCAATGCTACTCGCCCAGCTTGCAAAAAATGTAAAGGAAACAATAGAGTTGAAATTCAGAAAATGCTGCTGTTATACTGATTCAACAACAGCATTATCTTGGATAAAGACAGATTCAAGCAAGTGGAAAACCTTTGTAGCAAACCGGGCAAGCGAGAGACAAGAGTTAACGGACCCTAACGACTGGTACCATATAGATACAAAGTCTAACCCGGCAGATATCATTTCAAGGGGGACATCACCTTCGTTATTATTGAACAATAAATTGTGGTGGAGAGGACCAGACGTCCTGATTGCCAATACGGCGACGTTATCGTCATATAACTCATCGAATGATACACCAGATGTAAAAAGAGTATTTATTCTCAACAGAGAACGACAAGCATTTGGTGATTTCTTGATTTCGCGTTATTTATCGCTCCAAAAGTTAATACGAGTTACCGCATTGTGTTTAAAATTTATCAAAAAAATCCAATGCATAAAATCCAAGAACAGCACAAGGATTGCATAATCTGGTAATGGATGACCACAAATGTCAAAATAAAGCGAGAGTACAATTAATTCGACTAGTGCAGGAAGCTGAATTTGGTAAAGAACTCAAAGACCTACAGACAGCAAGACCACTAAGCAATGTTGTGTCTAAATCCGTTTCTGGATGTAAATGGGTTAATTTGTGCAGGTAGAAGACTTCGAAATTCCTCGCTGCAATATGTGAAAAGGCATCCAATTCTTCTATCAAAATCTCATGCTCTCACCAAGCTAATCATTCGTGAAGAGCACGTAAGAAACTTCCACGCAGGTGCACAAGCAACGTTAGCAGCTATAAGAAATCAAGATTGGATCATATCAGCACAAAGTGCAATAAGGACAATTCTTCGTAAGTGCGTTGTCTGCTTGAAGAATAAACCAAAACCTATTATGGGAGAGTTGCCCTATTGCCGTACTGAGCCAGCACGCCCATTCCTAAAAAGCGGAGTAGATTACTGGAGTCCATTCAACAATAAAGAGGGTTCCCAAAAAAGCAAAAGGACCATAAAGGCTCACGCGGCTATATTTGTATGCATGGTAACAAAGGCGGTGCATATAGAGCTAGTCACCAAGTGCTTCCTCAGTGCACTTTGTAGATTTATAGCACAAAGAGGCTTAGTAAAGGAGATGTATTCGGACAACGCCACAAACTTTAAGGGTGCTGATAATGAGCTGAAAAATTTGGGTCATCTATTCTCCGTAGAAAATCAAGAACTGATGACGAACATCTCGGATGTCAAAATGCAGTGGCATTTTATTCCACCTGGATCCCCGCATTTTGGAGGAATTTGGGAAGCGGCAGTTAAATCAACCAAGCACCATCTTCGGAGAGTAGTTGGAAAAACGCTTTTAACATACGAAGAAATGTCGACGATGCTCACCCAAATAGAAGGGATCCTAAATTTGCGCCCATTAACACCAATGAGTGATGATCGAAACGATTATAGTGTTCTTACACCGGGACACTTCCTGATAGGAGAGCCAATGAACTCCATACCCGAACCTGGTTTAATGCATGACCACTTCTGGAAAAGGTGGAAAGATGAGTATCTCGTTGAACTCCAAAAGCGAATAAAATGGAAACATTCCAAAGGATGCTCAATTAAACCTGGGCAGCTGGCAATAATACAGGAAGACAATTTGCCACCTTTAAAATGAAAGAAAGGAAGAATTGAGGAGATCCATCCCGAAAAGAACGAAATAATAAGAGTTGCATCCATCCGAACTACGGATGGTGTTATAAAATGTCTATGTATATGTATTTTAAACGTGTAAATTACATGTATGTTCAACGTAAAACAATGCGTTTATATATTATAAAAATATTTGTATATCTTCAATTAAAATACACATGTTAATACACGTGTATTTTAATAGTAGTTTCATCTTTATCCGGCAATTAAACGTGTATTTTTTGTATATACAGCGTTTTTATAAATGTCTGGGATTATGTAATTACTTTAAATATGCCGCCTTTTTAAAATTGTGCATCAAACTATTTACTTTGTTTTGACAGTTCAATTTCAACTGTCAAACAAGGTTATAAGGATGTATACAAATGAAGAGAATATTTTTATTATTACTTTAAGAATGGGCGGTTTGATAATGGGGAATGGCTCTATTTTGTTCCCGATTGTGTTCGAGAGTTTCAACAGCAGTAAACAATGTAAACATATAAAAAGAATATTTTTATTATTGAATCCTAAGGTAGGCAACTTTGTTTACGCATACCGAACTTGAATTCACTATTTCACTATATAATGACCCTGTATAACAAATAAATTAAATATTTATTATTATTTGTCGCGATAATAATAATAAATATATAAACATAGATAAGAATGTATATATATTTAGCAACCGTATTGTTTCAATAAATGGAAAGAATGCGATTCTAAATAATAAGCAGAAGAGTGTAACTTAATTCATGTAAATAATAAATAGAATTCTTTGATAAAGCGAATAATTGTTTCTGTTAAATATTAATCATACATTTTTCAATAATCATGTGTTTAGTAATATGATACGAGTTGTAAACAATAAGGCAATAGCTGTACTAGATTTAATTAATTATTTATTCGTTGTGTTTCTTTGCAACAGTTCACATCGCCATGTTCTCCACTATGATTAAAGTAAGTCAATCATTAAATTTAACTGTTAGATTTGTATGAGTGTTTATTAATTATTAATAATATAATTAGTTTATTTTATATAGCGTATATAGCTAAAGTAAATACAGTGAATTTTAATAGGTTTAATGTTAAAATATGTTTTTAATAAAATTTTGAATTGATTAGATAATGTACAGACCCTTTATTTCAATTATTTATGACTTGGGAAGCTTATAAAACAAATTTGATTAAAAAATTACGTTCCCTGCGTCATCTTAAAGTAACATATTTTTTCTTGTTCTCAATCTTTATCAAGCCCAACACCTTTTTACGTAAGATATATAGATTATTTGTATCGTATTCTGATGTAATAAAAATATCAGGAGAAAGAATGAAAAATAATGGCAAAACAATGTTACAATATAACCAACCTGCATAAAATCATTTTTATTATTTGATAGAATTTGCTTTTAAGTTATCTATCTCATTTGTATATTTGATTGATTGATTGATGGACTTTATTTACAATCATTGCGAAATTTGTGAAACGTGCGTACTTCAAAGGAACATTATTATATTCAGAACTATATTAATTTAATAATATTCAATTCAAACTTTGATTTAAATTTGAAAATTGAATTCAATGTAATTGCAACTTGTTTACCAAATAGAAAGTTGAGTTATGATTAAATCATTTCAAAATCAACTTTTGTTTATAAATATTGTATCATTTATGGAAACTAGTCTTTACTGCCTGCAGTATAGTATGAATTCTTTATAGAACAGTTTTGTTTATTTAATTCTGTTTTTTCAACTTTCAAAATTTAGATTGCCAGTTTATAAATAAATGAAACAGTAGCTAATTGTTATATTAATAATTAAAACACAACTGGTTTTGGGTTTTAAAGATTTATTTAAAAATCTGTGACATGTTTCATTACATTTACTTTATTAATTCAATAGCTAACTGTTATTATTTTTAATTACCTTATTAGTTTTGAGTTAAAAAAATTATTATGGTTTGCTTTAATAATTAATTAAACTACTGATATAAAATAAAATATTTTTCTGTGTCAACATTGCTTACATAATGGATAAACTCATATTTAAAATGTTTTGTTTTCTCCATCTTAATTTATAGTAAACTAAATGAAAGAATTACTTTCCATGCGTAAATAATAATTATAAATAATATCCAGAACTTTAGTTTGATTTTATATTTTTAATTTTAGAAATTGAAATTGAAAGCTATTATTTATGCCATATTTGGCTGCGTCAATGATTTGTCGAAACATGGGTATTATGCTATCTGTAAGTATCAATCAAAATGTTGTATACATTTTTCTAATTTTATATATTTGTAGATGCTATAGGTAGAGCACCATTGGCTATAGCCACATATTTCTTTGATAACCCCGAAAGTGTTGAGTTGGAAGAGGACGAAGTTGATATTGCCAACTTTTAATTAAAATTAAACTAAGTAAGTTATTTATATTTATATTTTTTAAATTGACATTTTAAAAACGTTTAAATTTGTGTTTGTTTGCATTAAATATAATTTCAATTCTATCTATATTGATTATAAATATTCTTTACACAATTAAACATTCATTGAGCTGAATTATATAATGTCATATAAAAAGTTATACAATTGTTTCATTTTTAATTTTAACTTAACTGTGTGCTATACATACGATGCGCGCATCGAACCAATCTAGAAACTCCCACAGTTGTTAGATAATGACCACTAGGTAGCAAAATGAATATAAAAATAATTAAATAATATTTGAAGAGCTTGGGATAACAAGGCTATATGCCACAATTTGGTAATTTCCGACTTTTTATTACAAACCTTGGTTAAATAACGGTATTTATTTTGGGTATATTAATCTACACGTTTAGGAATATTTAATAATTTATTTTAGAAATTGCATATTTAAAGCAATAAAGAAAACTTTAAATACTTATTTTAGAAAAACTGTTTCCAAGCCCTTCATTTTATGTAAGTAAAGTTACATATAAATATTTTTTACTAGATCTAGATTTGTACATGGGTAAAAAAAAAGAAATTCTAATCTTTTTTATTATGCTGCTCATACATTTTTAAATAAATTATGTAATAGCTTAAAATATTATAATTTTTAAAATAATATAATTTTCAGGTTCTTCTACATATTTTTTAACATTATTTGACATGGATTTTATTTTTATGAAATTGAATGGTTTCAACAATGCCAAAAACTTTTTATTAATTAAAATTTCAATGGATTATTAGTGTGGAATATGCAATCAAAATATATTATGGTTTTATTTTATTAATAAAAAAATGTAGTTAAATTATGTGGTAAACCTTTTATTTCCTTTACACTGCGGTAAGTTATGGTTTTCTTTTATATTATTTATTTTAATACTCCTAGTGCCATCTAAAGTTTTTAGAATGAACCTGTTAGTATTATAAGAATCCACTAGATAGATGTTAGTGATCTTCGTCTAATATTTTTGAATCTTTATTTAGTTTAAGAAACCCAAAATTTGTATTATGAAGTATCTTGGGATGTATACATATGTGAAAATACTCCCACAGAACCCAAGTCTGAACGCAACAAATGCTAAAGACTGGACCCTTGAGGGGTAAAGCCGCCGGGGAGCTAAATGCAGCCTGGCGGACGAAGAGTATCCCTCGCCCTTCAGGGGTCAAAAAACAATATAAAAATAATTAAATATATTTTATGTAAATAAAGTTACATATAAATATAATATTCTTACTAAATCCAGATTTATACAGGGATAAAGAAAAAAAGTTTAAATCTTTTTCTTAAGCTGCATAAAAGTTTTTACATCAATTATGTACGCACAAATAGCATAAAATATTTATAATTTATTATAATTTCCAGGTTCTTCTATATATTTACATTTTTTAATATTATTTCATTTTTATGAATTGGGTTTCAAAAATGCCAAAAACTTTTTATAATTAATATTCTAGTGGATCAGTAGTTAAATTATTTCTCGATTTAATACTCCTAGTGTCATCTAATGTTTTTAGAATGAATACGTTTATATTATAAGAAATCACTAGGTAGCGCTAGTCTAATATTTTTCTACCTACATTTAGTTATTTTTTAAGATATCTAGTATTTTAGTGAAAACAGCTACTTTGGCGTCATTCTTATTTCTACATATAATTTGATAATCAATTTATTTTTTTACTAGTACCTTCAAAAAGGATTAAATTATATTTGGTCAGAGTCTTTTTGACAAATAATAATTGGAAATAGCCGAAAAATGAATCCAAATTTAGAAATAAATGCGTTTTTATGTACTTTTAAATGCATTTTAATGCTGTTTGCAAATATAATTTGACTAAAATTCTCTGGGAAAATATAGTACTCTGTACAATACATAATGGCGCAGACAAACAACCGCGCAACGGCTGCAACGCGGCGCGGCATTACTGCAATGCCGCGGGGTAATTTTGTTTACCTAGAAACACGCGCCAAGCACGCATCTATCCATCTGAAACTGTTTGAGGTAGGTTACATTGCTACCGCAGCACGTGTTCAAAGACCGTGCGAAACAATCGAACACAACTCAAATCTTACTGCAGCACAGGCGCGTTGCAGCCGCTGCGCGCTCCTCTGCCATAAGTGAATTTACTATTTGATCTAAAATATTATTTAGACTTTTCTTGGATAGTTGAAATCTTCTAATAAACACTCATTATCATCCCATAAATTCATATTGTCTGCTCTTACGGAATATAGCTTACGTTCAAGATTAACAATATCAACTAAATCAATAAATTCTTCATCTAGTAAAAGTTCCAATCAAATCTTCAATTCCATGATGTTAAAGTTTATAAAAGTTCATGCAATACTATAGGTTATATTGTCAATAAATATTTATGCTCTGCTTCAACTATCAAATAACTTATCGATCAGATAAACTAACTTCTACTTATCGAAGAGATAAATGTTATTGGCAATTTTATAGAGAAGTGTAAAGACCGGCCTTACCTAGAATTTTTGTTTTGATTAATTAATTTTTATTTTATTCAAAAGCAAAGATAATTCAAATGATAAAAAGAAGGTTTATTGCATTTATTTCTTGTTTTAATACTCCTCTAAAGTTTTTAGAATGAACCTGTTAGTATTATAAGAAACCACTAGACTGCGCTAGTGATCTTCCTCTAATATTTTTGTACCTCTATTTAGCTTATATACCCGAAATATTTTTTGAAAAGTATACAGCCGGAGTATTGATCATTCGATACTCTTACGGCAACCAAGTCTGATGCAACAACGGTTGTAGAGACTGGATCTCAGAGGGTGTAAAGCCGCCGGGGAGCGCTATATGCAATGCAGCCTGGCGGACGAAGAGCAGAGCTCGCCCCTCGGAGGTCAAAAAAACAATATAAAAATAACAATTATAATATAGATCTTAATTTATCGATGAGATATAGATCATTTTTTTCTTCCCAAAAATAATTGTAAATTTGGTTTTCATTTTTTAAATGAATTAATATCAAACTTCGGCAGCATTGCTGTCTTCTTCAGAGCTAAAAGCAACATTACGTTGTATAAAACAGTAAAAATAAATATAAAATTGTGATGACAATGTCAAGCACACTACTAATAAACGAATTTAAAAGAACACACTAGAATTTACGTTAAATAATTAAATAATTGCTAAAATTGTCTTTTATAAAAATTACATACATTTTAAAAACACTCTTTATAAAACCGATTGTATTGTTTACAATTTTGTATGCTGTTTGGGTTGCATACATTAAATTTGCTATTTACAGATTAAAATTAATTTTGCGTATCCTTGACGATAAAAAGCCGCCGGGGAGCTAAATACAAAAATAATAATAATATTTTATGTAAATTTTTCACATTCTTATAAAGGGTGTCCCAAAATTAAGGCAAGATTTGAATTAAATAGAAAACACAGTCTTTAGATTGTTATTTTTTTATTGAATCATAAAGTACATAGGGTAGGGTTATTTATGAAAGAACACATCGAGCAAATGGCCTGCACAGCTTTGCTGGCAAATACGCACTCTTTTGTCAAAATTTTTCATGATCATTCTGCATAAATGTGGCTAAATTTTGTTGCAGCGTTTAATTTCTTTCTGTAATGTACGGGTGGTTGTGGGCTTATTCTGATCACCAAGTACACTGCACAATTGTTTCACGGGCTGTATGGCACCGTCTTGGCTTCATTTTTACTAACCCAACAATTTACAGCACAAATGGCGGCAAATTCAAATCTTGCGTTAATTTTGGGACACCCTTTATAATCTAGATTATTGACTAGATATGTCATTATCATTAATCATTTGTCACCTTTTATTGTTGTGCTTATAACTTGTAAGTGGCAGACAGCATTTATACAAATATATCAAAATAGAATTATTTATAAATAAATATTTATAACTCCAATAAATTAAATAATAATCATTTTTACGTAAATAAATGCGTTACAATATATTTTGAGCGTTGCCCAGTTTTATTAAAATATATGTAGCGCCGGTGCAATTGATTGGCTTTGTTTATTATTTTTTGTTGCAACATAATTTTGAATTTAATGATTTTAAATAATTGTTGATAAGATAATGTTTAATTTAATTACAAAAGCCTTATTAGTTAATTAATTAATGATTAGTCAATAATGTAATTTAAAGTTAGTTTATTATTACTAGCTTCTACTAGTTTAGCCATTGAATCTTAATTCACCATATATATCTTGTCGTGAATTGAATAGGCCGTGAATATATTTACTTCTGTATAAAGGTATTCAATCCTTTTTAGGTTGTAATTAATTTCATGTAAAACTGGAGGATTGAAGTTCGCAGCAGTCCCTCCAGAAACTTGCTACTGTTGGGTGATGTGTAAAGTTTCCATTTGCATGACGCGCAACTTTTCCTAGATAGCGGTTTCTATTTCATAAAAATCTCATCTGGCCGTGTTCATTTCAGCGAGGGAAATATGATGAAGATCAAATGAAAAAGTAAATATTTATTGTGCACGTCATAAATTTAGTATCGTTCATTTGCGGTGGAACAATTTGCGCTGTGTTGGTTGATGTATTTTCAGCTTTAATTTGGGTTAAGAGTCCGTAATTCTGTAGATGATGCACAAAGCACGCGAACGCACACTGGAAGCGAGCATCAACAATGGATTATTATCACAGCACTTCATTCATACATATAAATTTTAATTAAATAATAAATAATTTCGTTAACATTACTGTTATCATACAATAAATTCTATTTACCTGCATACAGTTAAATTATTAATAATATATAATTGCAATTGCGTATTTAATGTTTAACATTAAATATTAATAGATTTTACAATGTTGCTTATTATCAAGCAACTTATACAAACAAATTTATTAACAAAACAATACTCTTTATACATAAAGCTTTCAAAAAACTTGAAATAGAGAATACAAATATTTACAGCAACTGATTCTCTTTGTATTGTAAATAATTCGTGAATGATTTATTCCTACCTTTAAATCGAAGACATATTTGAAATCCCATATATTTCTCTAGAAAGCAATACTTTCAATTCAGCATATACTTATCATCTCTCAACTTTCAATAGAGATTCAAATACGCGATTTAATTTTTAATAAAGCTATGTTTACACTACATTCTACAGATTTAATTAATTATTAAATTATATATAGTTATTGATTTTAAAGTAGCTTGACAATCACAGCACGCACATGACTTTTTAAATACATATTTATTAATGTAATTAAAAGCGGTATCAATGGCATGCTATTGAATAAATAAATCCACTATCGTAATGTAACAAAATATTAAAGCCGAATGTAAAACCACATTTTTTTTTTTGGTCTGTCATCTCTATGAAATTATTAAACAAACAATACCGGAAGTGCAAACAAAACGAGACACAAAAATTGTGATATGATCAATATTTATACAATATTAATATAAACACATATTTTGAATATGTGAGCTTATTTTTGATGATTTAAGAATTCTAAAACTGTAAGAAGGCATGCTCGCTCGCTCGGTCAAAGAAGAAAATGATAAAAATGTCACTTTACCTATTGAATAAATCAATGCAAACGTTCATTATAATAATGGAAAGATAAATTGCGCACAATTTAAATAAATATTGCAATGGAATTGGCAAGCTGTAAATATTTATACAGCTTTTATCTTTATTAATAGTTGACACATTTTGTGATTTATGAGTATAAAATGATTTAACCTAAATTAAATCTCATCTCATCACATTATATATTATGTTTTAAAACGCGTGAAAAATATTAATAGCTTGGGTGGGTTGGTTGGGTTGCTTGGGTGTGTTAAATACAAACGTGCTTACATAGCATTATGCTTATTAAGTATTTAACTTAAGGTATTACACCGTATTTACAGATTAAGATTATTAATAAGATTATCTAGTAGAATTAAACGTGTAAATTCCAGCAATTAAAAAGCACTTACATTGTTTCAACATGAAAATTGGAACAAAACATGATTAATAACACGGCAAAAATTATAGCGTTGATATATTTATGGCTGGAAATTTCTATATATTTGTAAGGAAACGGAAACGGAAGCGCGCCTATTGTGATTTCTATTTTTAACTATTCATGCATGGCACTACTACATTTCACACCTACTATGCAAATCAACATCATCTGCATCAATTGCCTTTTTTTTATTTCATTATTTTATTATTTTAATACGCATTCTCTATTAATATACACATCACGGACTGGGACACGGGTTCGGGTTGTTTGGGTTGTATTATTCATCTCTGATTTAAACAAAGTAAGGTGAAATTATTCGGTATTTCATAGCGCATTAGAGTTGTGCAAGATAAAATACCCGGCTTATAATATTAAAAGCTACTCATTTATATTCACCACTGTAAATTCTTTGATAGGGCTCTAAAACAGCCATTACAAAACAAAATGTGATGTTTAAGTCTAGGAGACGAGACGGATTTCAAAATACATCCTGCTTTGATTATATTAACGTTTATGAATTTGTTTTTGTTTGTTTGAAAAATATTACCGACTTTATTGCTGTTCTTGTTGTGGAAATATAAAATGCCAGGGTGTGGTATTTAGCCGCGGAAAAAAAATAAAACAATGGTTTTTATTCGCACTTCACCTTCCATTCAAACCGCAGCGTAAAATTAATTTGTTTAATTATTTTGAAGTACAGATTTGAATTGCTTTTATAACTTAACAAGTTTTAGCATTGTAGTTTTTGTTAATTTACTATACACTTTTATTTTAGTTAAGAATAGTCATTTGAAAAAGATTAATTTATAATTTTTTCGATAATTATGTAACAGTTAATTTCAGTTTTAAAAAGAATAATATTATTTTATTGTAATTTTTTTAACAAAAGAAAGCCTCTTATAAGTCTTCTCAAACGACCATGCAAATTATATTATATTTTAATTTGCAGTAAGCTTAAGTACATTGCGTTAATAGGAGACCTTCGTTATCAAGTACAATTTAATTTAATTGAGAGTATATGTACAATGGAAGTTTTTAAAATATTTAAATATAATAAAAGTTTCAATCTACTTAAAATAAAGAGTATAATTTTTATACAATTGATTATTTATGCTACTAAATAATTCATCATTTAATGTTCTTATCAGTTATTTAATATAATAAGTAATATTATACAAAATGGCATATATGTTGTAATGTAGATATAAATTTTATAGTTTGCAGTTATTTAAATCTACTACGACTACTGCCGCTGTTGTAAGTTTAGTGCATTATTATTTTTTTGTACCGGAATTATAATATTTAAATTATTTCATATTTTATGTTCTATAATTGGGTACATGTCTGTGATGTCTGTCTCAATGTTTATTTAAATGAATAAAAATACAAAGTGATGCATTTTTCTACTGTCTGCTACTTTAATGGAATATTTCTGCAGCGCGTTTATTTCTTGAAACAATTGTATATATGTATATACTCATTATATATCAATTATTAAAAAAAAAAATGTTTATTTCAATTTTTAAAATATAAAAAATTATTATATTACATGACTAATAAAATATGAGATCACGATTTACTTTGTTACCGTCCTCGGGATCTGAAAACGACCCAGAGGTGCCGTTGATACACCAAATCCGGCCGATAAGTCACAACTTAGGTGCGCAAAATTTTTTGGGTTTTGAGCAACTTCTTGGAGATATTTTCAAGATGTGGGGCTGTTGTGGTGACTTTTTGTTTTTGAGACTTCTTGGCACTAGGTTAAAATATGGTGTGTGCAAGCTCTCAAGCGCGTGTGGTTTACGGTCAATAGTAGACCACTCTTTTGGCATAAGAGTGGGGCGTTTGTTGGTGTGCAGGTAGTTTCCATTACTCTTTTTAGCCTTTCCAGTCTATTACAAAAGTCGTTGTTGTGATTTTGTTTGGTTGCTGTGTTGCGGTTTTAGTTGCTTTACAATTTTATCTTGATATTTAATTGGAACTTAAAGCTGTTTTTGTGATTGTAACTAACTAGTGATCTATTTGCCATTCTGTTTTGCTATCTACACTAGGCCATGCTCCTGGATCCAACTGTGTGCACTGGAAAATAGTTTTGACTTCATAGGACTTCAGAGTAGATGTTGGTTGGTTTTGTTGACACGCTGGCAGGTAAAAAGTTCTTTACTTTGGTTTGGTTGACGTATGTTTGGTGTTTATTTTGCTTTGACTGCACCAACTTTTTTATGGTTTTGGAGGATAATTTGCTAAATACTGTCCGACACACCTCTGAAGGAAGGGAAGTTAAAACGCCCTATAGGAGTATTTATCTTTGTTTGACTCATTGGCATTTCTGGCCAGATTAAGGTTAGGGTGAAGTACTTTTTGGCCAGTGCATACCGAGTTTTTTTGTTTTGAACATACTATAAAATAAGATTTTAGAAAGCTAGAGACGATTGAGTTGCGTATTTGCGGCTATTTAATAAACTAAAGACGCAAAAATAATTTGCTGTCTGATGATTGTGGTTTACATCCGGATTTTGTTTTAAAGTAAAATGTTCCTGTTTTGCCAAAAAATTAGAATTAGCAGGTTTTTTGCCAATTTTGCCTTGTCTAGAATGTACTGCACGTGAAATTTGTACAAAAATCTTTTATCGAAAGTGATACTTAGGTACTTTGCAGAGTTGGACTAGAAAATAGAAAGGTTCAGAAGCTATCAGCTTCAGAGGACAAAATTTTGGTCTATGCAGTTTGTGCCAAACTTTGTCAAAAGCTTTTTCAACATCAAAAAAGTTTTTATCAGTTCTTTAACAATATGGCCAGTCACTTGGTTTATTAGGTAGACTATATAATAATCCCGTCGAAATCAATGTTGATAGTCGGGAAAAAAATTGTTGGAAATCAAATTTTCTATTACTTTAATTAAGGTGCATAAAACTGATTGGTTGGTGGTTTTTAATAAAAAAATGTTTCAGGTTTTAGAATGTTGTAACGAGTTTCCAAGCTTTTTGTGAAATGCACGGTGAAAAGAATTGCATGTGCATTATTGCCCAAAAAAGATTTGTGTGCTTTGTTTAAAATGATGTCAAGAGCAGATTGAATTTTCAGTTTTGAGATAATTTTTCTGATTCGATAAGGTCAAACGGTATTTAACAATGTGTCGTCATCAGTGTCTTCCAAAAAGTCATTGACTTCTTAATAAACCCTTTTGACATTTTCAGTAATTAGCGTATTTGACTGCTACACCAAGGGTCTTGGGTTTGAATCATTTATCAGTAAAGTCAGTTTTTCTAGTTAAGAAAAAATGTTTTGTGATAAGTACTAAGAACTTCAGTAAACCCTTGATGTTGCACGTTACAAAACTCAATAATTTAGGTTGGAATTTTTGAATTTGTGGCAAAATTTCCAGATGTGGTAGTCTTAACATGTGGAGTCAGTGAGCAGCCCTGGTAGCAAAAACAGAAATAAATGAATGAACTAACTTTTAATGTTTTCTAGATCAGTGCCTTTAGTCATTAAGGGAAAACATTGGAGTTCAAAGCTGTCAGCAAATTGACGTAACTGCGCAACGGGTTGCATAATTATAATAAAACCGGTTATATACGAGGTTTGTTCAAATGGTATCCAACCTTAAATTTTCCTGCGCATAATAATTTGCACAGTGGAAAAAGACAGTTAAATGTCCATGTTTAATTATTTTTTTAGCGTTTTGGTGCGTCAGAATTCTATTTAAGCAATGATACTACATTCTCAAAGCAAAACTATTTGTAAAACTCCTCAGGTGTTTGGAGACGATGTTATGGAAGTAAATTAAGAACCAATTTAAAAATGGCCAAACATCGGAGAATGATTAGTGTTCTGGAAAGCCACAATCTGCTTGGAATGCAGCTGTTGTTGAGAAGATTGAAAATCTAACAATGGGAAATTGTTGTTTGACTTGCAAGACTTTAGCAATCTCTCGTTGAGATTAGAAAAGATTCCGCACATGCAATTTTGCGTAAAGATTTGAATATGATCAAAATTTGTGCCCAAGCTTTTGTTGGCGGAACAGAAAAAACTCCGTTTTGTGGTTGCACAGGACTTACTGGATACTACCAACACTGAACACCGTTGTAACTGGAGATAAGTTATCACGACAATGCTCCTTCTCATTCATTGCTCCTGATACAGACTTTCTAGGCAAAACATAAAATTCCTGTTGTTTGCCAACCTCCCTATTCTCCAAAAATAACTCCTTGCGACTTCTGGTTATTTCCAATATTAAAGACGCCATTGAAAAGATCTCGTTTTTAGAGTAGAAAACAGATAATGCAGAACATCATTTTGATCGAAAATTTTCAGAAATATTTTGGCAGAAGAAAAAACGGTGAGCTAAATGCTTGGAGGAGCAATAGACATTAAACATCAACAACTTCTATGAATGCCGAGCAATAAAATGCGTTATTTTGTGTAATCAGTTGTTATACACTACTGTTGAAAAGTGCAAATAAGAACTGGCGTTGCAAAGCGTTATTGATTTGCAAAACGTTAACTGGTAAAAAGGTTGGTGAGGTCTGAGATTTGATTTTGAACGACAGTAGTGATTAATAGCTGTTTCTAGCACCACCAACACCGTGACGTCACAGACCACCTAGCGGCAGGAAAAAGAAGTAATGATTACCTAGCGGCAGGAGGAAGAACTAATGGCCACCTTGCGTTAAGAGGCAAAACTAATGTCAATGTAAAAGTTAAAGTGGTATATAATACTTGGCCAGTTTACTCGTACATTCCAAACCCAATAAGGTGTTTTGGACATACTGCAAGTATTGCAAAATGTGAAAAATGCAGTAAAAAAAACATAATTTTGACCCACATGCTAATTTATCTTTATGCGTGAGTTGTAATGGTAATTGGATTATTTTAAACTAAAAGAGAAAAGGAAGATAGTCAAAATCAGAGTAACACATAAGTTTTCTTACTTTGATGCTCAAAAAAGATATAGAAAAATTACGGCTTTTACCTTTTCTAAATTGTTTGCTGCTGTTAAAACACTTATTGTTCACTAATTATGATGAATTATTGCAGAAGCTTTTCCTAATAAAGACTCAAAAACCGGTTGTAGGCTCATTAAGCTTAAAACTAAAATTGAGTACAGTTCAACTTGGACCAAGGTTACAACGAGTGAGACTTTAAGCAAAACCATTTAAGCCAAAACTATCTATAAGTGTTGGCATGTATTGGGTCAAAACCAACTTAGGCGGCGACTCATTCCAAGTCAAAGTTTTAACAGGTTTACTCTGAATTAAACCGGCAATCAAATTAAGGTGACAATTTTTTTTTTAAATTTTATTAGTCAAAAATTTACCTATCTGCGTTTTCTTACGAAAAACTGATTTTAAAGTTGCAAGTTCAGTTAGTCTTTATGGTTACACTTTTTATAGCGAGAAGAAAGAATGAGCATTAATAGTTTTTTGGGGGTGATATGTCAAAAATCTAAATTAACTACAGCTAGACACAAGTAGTGTGGCTTGTATAATAGGCAACTTAGTATACACAAAAATTGTGAATGTTGAATGTGGTTAAACTAATGCCTTTGCCCATTTTAGCATTTTTCATTTGCGCTTTCATTTGAAACATTTTTTGGGTAATGTTGTTTTGAGAAAATTGTGTTGAATGTGGTCAATTTAACACAATTTTTGTGTATATTAAGTTGTCTATTATACAGACCACACTATTTGTGTCTAGCTGTAACCACTAATTAAAAAAAAATTAAACTGTAATTTATCAAAACTATAATAAATTCTATAACAAAACTAAAATAAAATGTGATATAATGATTTAATTTCTCATACAAAATTATATTCAAGCACTAAAAATATTATGCAATATTAATTAGTAATTATTATGACAAAACGTGCAATAAACTGCATCATATTAATTTTTGTGGTTGGCGTATATACATACATACATAATTATGAAATGATTGTTAATGGAAAACGTGACGGCGTAACCTCATTAGAGAAGCCACCAAATGTAGCAAACATGGCATAAACATCACACATTAAAAAATATAATATGGCCCTCCAATTTATGATATCACATCATATCATATCATAATTATTAATAATTCAACGGATTTAATTGTTTGCCTACATGAAGAATTTTATTTTATGAAATAAAATTGCCCGCAGGATTAATTTTCAATTAAGGTTTGAGAATGTAATGAAAAAAAATATATCCTCAGCATCAAACAGTTTTAAATACAACAGAAAGAAATTTAATTATCTCTTGCAATGAAAAGATTGAATTTTCTTGGTCTAGTTTTCAACAATTATTTATTCATTGCTTTAAAAAAATCCTTGTATATATGCATATATACACGTGTAAAATATGTTAAGTATCTAAATGAAAAATGTGTTCGTGTCATCAAACTTACATAATTAATTATGCATGTATTTACATTGCATAAAATGGAGTGTCTATATAGCCCTCATTTGCATACATCTCTTCAGCATTAGCCCGTGTGTAAAATGATTACATTATTATTTTTTGTGGACATGTGAGTATATATATATATTTTGTTGGGTTTAGAAATGAAATCGTTTCCTTCCATCTGTACTGCAATAAAATATTTCAAAATTAATTAATAAAACATATTCGGTGATTGAATAATGTGTGTTATTTATATAAACATTTGTTAATTATATCCCGAAGCGCAGGGTATAATTGAAAAATATTTATACTAAATTTAAATCAGCTGCTAATATATTAATGAAATTCTCTTTCTTGATGTATATATTAATTCTACCAGTTAAAAAATTTAAAATTGCTAATAATTTATTAATTTTTATTTTACCTTAATTTCAAATAATATAAGTATATATGAAAGCGGCAATTGAACTCGTTTCTAAGTGAATTTAGAAGTTGTTGAATCTGATCAGCTTCAGATTCAGTTTATTCTTTTTATCGGCTAAAATGATTTGAGAATTCTATTCAGGCAAGTATAATATTGCATGGAAAATTAGTTTCCTCTCCCCTTCCCTATGACAACAACAATTTTTATAAAATCGAATAAAAGCGAATGTTGATCTCACCTTTCTGAATGCTGATGTTATCAAAACACACGCTCGACACTTTGATCATCCAACGTGTGTTGTCCCCCCCTTTGATAGCATTTGAAATAATACAATGGTATATTATTTTTATTTTTATTCATTCTTACTCAACCATATAAAATTATTATTATACATTATACAGGTTATTAGAATATAATGATTAACTGAAATGCTTAACGCTTTTTTTATTAATGGAAGTTGGGCGTGACGGGGGACACTCATAATAAATGGTGGTACCTCCAACGTCGTATTATACTGTCCTTCTTATCATAATATTTATCAATATATATGTATATATATTAGTTTTTTATGATTATGATTATTAAAGTATGTGGCGTGTCATCTAGTTTCATTATGATAATCGCGTGAAAAATTACATTGTGTTCTGTTCTATAACAAAGTTACAATGTTTTCTATGATTAGATTTTTAGCTATTTTTATATCTAATTTATGTATGTTAATCTTGTAACATTATTACTAAGCCAATTATAAATTCATTTAATAATATTTGCTTATTAATAATATTATATCTCTGAAAACATTTTTCAACCTCCATCAACTTTATTTAATCTGTTTTGGAAGTTTGCCAAAGTACTGATTTTGACAGTTCATTACAAATCATTTTATTATTCTCCCTAAATATTGTTTTGTTTTTTATTTAAAAAATACATTAATAGTTTAAATATTTACAGACTTTGAAAACAACTTGACAATACTGTTACTTATAAATAAGAAGACAAAGTTAATAAAAAACATGAGAAGGAAAACATATGGGCATTCTAATGGAAAAAGAGTATTAAGAGAAATGTTATTCGACGAGAAAAAAATGATAAAGAAACAGTCTTATGATACAGTCAGGTCAACAACAAAAAAATTATATAATGCAAAGGTCGTTAGTAGAATTGAAATGTGTATAACACAGAAAAATAAATTTTAATGTTTTAGGAACAAAATTATTAAAGAAAAAACTATTAAAACGAGAAAATGTTAAAAAAAATTTTGGAAATACATATAGAAAATATGCAACA
The DNA here is from genome assembly GCA_963932245.1 of Tachinus rufipes. Lineage (NCBI taxonomy): Eukaryota > Metazoa > Arthropoda > Insecta > Coleoptera > Staphylinidae > Tachinus > Tachinus rufipes. The sequence continues at coordinate 80,822,869 of OZ010750.1, read as the reverse complement.
TTGTTCCAGACGATCGATTAAATACTTTAGTAAGCATAAGGGGGGGGGGGGGGGTTTACAATACTTAGTTTAACAAAGTTTTTTTTATATTTAAATTTAATAAATAATGTATTTTATCACCAGTTAGTGTGAGACACATGCACTAGTGTTTCAAGATATGCATCCATGATCAGTGTAACTAGCATGTCACTAGTCGTAAAAACAATTACAATAATTTTTCAATTTTTTTCTACCAGTATGATTAATTTCTATAAAAAAACATGTTCCTGTTTGCCGCTTCAGTTGGCGCATACGCTTTTACTTGATTATGAGTTGGAAGAATAAAAGTGCATTAATTTTTAGATCACTTTGTAACTGTAATTTTATCATCACTTTAATGTTTGTTTAATATTGTTTAGTGTGTAAATTAAATTTGAATTTCATACAAGTTTAAACATAAAGCAAATGTATTGTATTTTGATGTATTTTCATGTATTATATTGTTCTTATTGTTATGAATTATGTTTCAGCTTTACTTTACTAATTCATTACATTAACATTGGATTTCAATTGAAGTATGCTTTACATGGAAACTCATTAATTATGTAGCATTGCGTTCACTTCTTTTATATCAAGGTGTTTGATAAAATATTTAAATATTTAGTAACCTTCACATATCAGAAATCGAATAGCAATTAAACTACAAGTTGATTAATTATTTAAATTAGTAATTACAGTAAACTAGTATAAAAAAAATACTAATTGTTTAAAAGTGAAATAAATCTTACAAGATAGTTAGCAATTATCCAAGTTAGTGATGGTAAATCACCTCATTCTAAAGCAACTCCTCGGGTTTATTAATGAGATGGAGAAAATATACCTAATAGTAGAACGCATTCCGTATTCTCTTACAACGACAGTAGTACAAATAAGGACTCTGGCGTATGGGTGTGTTTACTTATGGGGGAGGCGTAAAGTTCTAATGATGTCTGCAAGGGGTGCTGCATAGTCATTCAATATAAATCACCCACTAGGGGTAGAAATCGTAAAGTGCCTGTAGTGGCTCGAGTGTGGACTTGGCAATGATGACCAAAGATGCAAAAGAATTGAAAAAAAACGGATACGTCAAGTGAAATGGCTCACCTGAAGAAGCATGGAAAAGGTGTAGAGATAACGCGAGTAGAACAGGCGCACTTAACAGTCATGATCGTAAAACTGTTTTAAGGAGATAAATAGAATGCACTTGTTGTCTTGGATATAACCATTCGCATCCACTTTTATCTCTCGTTTAAGTTATGACCGTTCCCGTTTTCCCGTTTTTCACTCAGAAATATGCCGTATCAATTTTTCATGTAATGATACTTTTTCCCGACAGTTTTTATTCTGTAGGGACGATACCGATACTGTAGGCACGTGACGTCATGTAGGCAATCTACCTTTCTATATTGCAGCATTGTCATTGCCCTTTTAAATCGAGTGTTGACCGAATATAGACCTTTACAATATATATTTTTAGCCAACAAAACTACTCACATTATGTAACATCGGAATCGAAAGAGACGCACGAACATCATCTACAGGGTTAAATCAATATCACTGCTTTCTTCTTTTTATTTCCCCACATTCAATGCAATCAAAATCTTATAGTCTCATAGAAAGAAACTGTACTTGATTTCATTATTAATTTCATATTATATTTATGAATTGAAAGAAGTGAACGAAGTGAAGGGCCACATTTTTAAATAACTCTTCGCTTATTATCGATTATATAATGACATGATTAAGGTCGCTGTATCGTGTTTTAGATGGATGAATCATTCATTATTTAATACGTCCCGCTGTTCACTCTAATTATTATACAGATTATGTATGAAATATAATTATTTATATTTCACACTGGAAGGTGTTTCACAGTCAGGTTATTACACTATTCAAATTAAAGCTTTTTCTCACCCCAATTTACACGACAACCGAAACATATTAGAGAAATTGATTAATGTTCATTAAATACTGAAACATTTGAAATTATTGATGATTTTAGTAGGAGTGTGGGAGGTGGATTGTGGATACAATGGGATTGTTGTTTTTGCCGCCTATATAAAGTCCTTTGAATGCAATAGCGAAAGACAAATCAGTTATGCACAAAGTGCAAAAAGTCAATACATACCGGATGAACCGTACATATTGCATTATAAGCAAGCTTTTTATTCTTTGATTCTTCAATAAAGTGAATTTAAAGCATTGTGGTTGAATGCAATATTTCTTATTTATTTTCGCATATGTATAGTATATATATGTAGTCTCGATAGAAAAGGCCGTCTATTTTTAGGTGGGCTTTCTTTTTCTATTTGATTTCGGTCGGGTTATACACTCAAGATCCGTATCTTTGCCGTCTATTCAGTGTTCAATATATTAACATTGTCAAATGTATTTTCAGTGTAAGCATTTACACGTATCCGTGTCGTTCCGCTGAGGCACCTTATATGTCGGTTCAGTGCTGCCAGACATTATCAATGACAATATTTGGCAGCATGGAACGGACATGGATTGCATTTTATGCAGGAAGGAAATCTTTCTTTTATTTGCTCGATTTTATTGATAATTTTTACATGTTAATAGAATTTCTTCAAGTTTGTTAAAGTAAATGCTTCATTTTACTAACAAAAAAACCTCTTATGAACAATATAATATTTGAAGGATTCTAAAATAGTTTCCTATATGAAAATGTACTTATATGATGGCACGCAATATTGAACTTAGTTTTATTTATGTCAGCAATTACTTTTAGATTATTATTTATATATTGTCTATATTTATACTGGTATCGATTATTAAATTCTTTAATGTTTGGGAGAGGTCAATGTTAATACTAGTACTTATAGCAACATATAACATATATTAAACTTGTACTAATTATTAAACATTTTCACTTTGAGCAATTAAATATATAGCGTGAGAACTGACAATGCCGCATTGTCGTATGTGAAAAAAGGAACAAACCATTTTGTTATTAAGTTATAATTCAATCTACATTCCACAATATTGTATAATTTGCGCACTAAGCATGTTAAATAATACCGTTTATTCTAGCTAGTATATTTTATACGCCGCCAACTTCTAGTTACAAAAACCAAGCGTTAATAACGGAAAATTGTCTAACCGACTGCGCCAATTTGGTTTTTACAAATATTTCCAAATATTTTTATCAAAGACAATCTGCTCAGTATAACATAAGTTTGATGACATAAAATGTAACGTAACAAGCCAATACATTTGACCACATATTACAAAATAACAAGTAAAACTTCTTGCGGATGACATCGATTGCAATCATGTATGTATATACTCAGAAAGGTCAGTAAACTTGAAACAAAGCAAGACTACGTTGACAAGATTGCTGTAAACAACAGTCGTGAAGAGTATTATTCAATCAACCTCAGGCTTAACTACAAAATAATCTTTGCTACTTAAACCAAATGCCAATAAAAAACTGTCTACTTACCGACTGCACTATTTTGGTAAATATGCCAAACTTATCAAGAAATAAACTGATTTCCATCAAAATCAAATTATTTTATCTACTAACTGCGTCATTGTGTTTTCTACGCCGGACACAATTCCCTTTAACAAACCAAAAAAACAAAACATTTCACCTATCGACTGCGCCATTTCGATTTCTATGCCAAACACAGTTTTTTTCAAATGTCAGCTTGAACTTACCATAATACAACACTAACTTAAAGCAACACAATTTTTGACCAATAGCTATGATTTTCATATAATTTTCTTTACAACATTCAATTAATTTGGACCAAAAATTTAAGTTAACTAGTGCAATTGCAACTGAACGTAAATTTTGATAAAACACCTGCATAATTTAAAAAAGTTTTTGAAACTTGTACCATTCTATGATATCAAATTAAAAAACCCTTTTTATGAATTTCCCTTAAATCTATAACGCACCACTAGGAATGGATTTAAACTATTTTGTTTTTATTTAAAAAATAAAAACAGATTTGAAGTAGTAACTAAAGTATTGTACTGCAAATTTTTGTTATTTAGAATAACAGCCATGTTTTTACATAGTAAATGTATGTATTATAAGTAAAAAATTATTTGAATTAATTTTATTTGTCAACATAAAGTAAGCAAGTATTTAATGTTCCTTTAAAAAGCTTTTAGATAATTGAATGATAAAGTACGGGTGCGGTTTATAGAAATGGTTACATTATTATCATCATTTAGGTAAAATATCTTTATTATAAATGTAATATTTAGTCTTGCAATGTAGAGTTACCAGAAGTTGTTTTAAAGTATTTAAATTATTCCCTGCAGCAGTTTTTATTTACTGTGTTCGTTAATAAACTTTTGAAACAGTTTACATTACATATAATAATAATATAAGTATATAGCTGTCTAAGTTTTATGAACAATAATTAAATTAGCCTGTCTCACATTTGATTTTTAAAAGTTTAGTAGAGTAATATAAAAATTGAATTGGTATGTTCTACCAACGTTAAAATGTATATTAATCAAATGTTTATAAAGTTAAGTAAGTTTGCAAAGTCCTTTATGTTAACTTTTGTTTAAACATATAAGTTCAGTGAAGTATTTTACGTGTTAAAGCTAACTTGAAGCTTACAACATTTTCTTAACTGGTAGTTGTGTAAATTTATTATCCTGACAAGCATTACGACCGGCAGGGAGCACGAAGGACATTGCTTTTTCAGGGCAGTTAAGGGACACCCAGTTTAGTACTATTACTAAATAATTACAATCAAGTCTGCATCAATTATTCATTACGTCCGTCATTATCTGAAATAATTATTCTCAAACGCGTTAATAAAGCATAATCATTTTTTGTTATCCTCCAATTATCTAAAATATTATATATTTGAAGTGGTCACGCTTACGCTTACACTTACATACGATTGTATCGAGTCACGTCTGGCACAATGCAAATATGATGCAATAATTAAACGTTCCGTAATTAGTTTTGCGATTACTCCTTATTACCAAAACAGCAATTTATATTTAAATAATATAATAGTTGCAATAATAATAAAGGAAATGGTTAGTTCGTTTGTTCGTTCGTTCGTTCGTTGATTTTTTGTGAACGTGTATTATTCTGGGATACAATCAGTATATATTATTAATATTGATCATTCGTGACTATTTTTAGTCTTACTATAATAGTATTCTTAGAAATATAAAACGATTCTAATTATGGGAATAGTCATTAAGTGTCATTACTAAAACTCATCATATTTCTTATGTAAATTTATGTTTGTTTGTAATTATGCATCTTCACTACATATTGAAATTAATGCAGTCTCTTTACATGAGCGCTTGGTGGAGGCGCTGGATAGTAATTTTAAGCCAGACTTCTTAATGGCAGCACATCTAAATTAAAGTTGCCAGATTCCGGAAATTTGCTTTAGTTTTCATTAGCATAAATAACAACATTAATATTAATTGAATAAACTCATTTCATTTGTCTCATTGCACAATTAATTATTATTATGCTATATATTAAACTTATACTATGTACTATGTAATATAACAATCTAATTGATATTGATAGTGTGCATTTAGATAGATGATTTAATTAATTAATTAATTAATTAAATTGCATTGTATTGTAATATTACATATAATGTCAAACCAAAGACCCTGTAGGATTAATTAAATTCAATATTACCACTTATATTTTGATTCAAATTTAATTACAGCGTAGCGGCAATCAATCAAATTAAATCTATTTGCATGCCCAACTTGCATAACTAACAAGCTAGTATTATTCTTTGCAAGTGTTTTTCTTGCGTAAAAATTTGCTGCAAGAACTATATATGGAATTTATCATAGCATTGTATAAAATGAGTTTAAATTGATTATTTGCTTTGTTATTAATGTTAAGGTTCTTAAAGTAGAATTTTTATCTATAAATGCTCACAAATGTGCTACAGAAACATAATTTTGTAAGAAATTGAAAACAAGTTTGTAATTGTTTTGTGGCGTATATCAAGACATGTGAACATATTAGAGGACAAGCAGATTATTAAAGTAACAGAAATCAACATATTTAAGTCATTATAAACTTGCAACTTTTGTAAAATAGCTGCAAATGTATTTTATTGTTATACTATCCTTTATAGCTGTTTTGGTTTATTAACTCATTACACAACTTTATATAACACAACGCAATTAATATTTAGTAATAATTTACCTTCAACGTATGCGACTTAAGTGTATGTATGCGGCTGAGCCGATCATGCGCGAGTCAATACGACGGAGGTTGTCTTCACTCTCAACAAAGTGGCCATAGTTGTGTTAGTTACGGGTCGTGCACAAGCAACCATTTTGTGTCGGGGCATTTAATTGCATCTATAACATGTTTGTGAGTGTTTTGTGGGCGTGCTGGTTATATCAGGATAACATGTAGATATAGCAGGGAAAAAGCATACAATTAAGATAACAGGAATTAACGTATTAAACCACAATTTTGCTTTAAAAAATAAATGTTTTATTAAATATTTGTTATTATGATTGTCATAATTTGCAACAATTAGAATTACATTCCACAACAAGCTTGATTATAGGTGAGTCATTATTGCACAATTTTATGTAATGGTTAGGATTACATATGCGACAATTACGTATTGGCTTGTTCTTGCTGTATTCTACTTATTTTGATTTATTTTTATTATTTATTAACTAATTCAGTGCATGTAATTTGTTTAATTATAAAAAATGACATTGTTTGTTGCAAAGTTCATTGCCTCTTTAGGTGACTTATGTCATAGTGCATCGGTTGCTTGGATTTAATCATATATGTGAACATATTGTTGAAATGTTAAAAGACAATCTTATTGTGAAAAAGAGTTACACTTCATTCTGGGCTTGACCATAAATTAAAAAAAAAGTTATAACTTATTCTAGGCTAAACCAAAATTGTTAAAAATGTTATAGGTTGTCTAAAAGTTTTAACAGCTTTTTTTAGGTATATCCAAAAATTTTGAAAAAGGTTATAAATCATTCCAGGCTTGTCCAAAATTTTTGAAATATGTTATAGTTTGTGTAAAAGTTTTGAAAAATGTTATAGATATTCTAGATTTGTCCAAAACTTTTGAAAAACGTTATAAATTATTTAAAATATTTTCAAAAAATTTGAAAAAAATTAAAGCTTTTGAAAAAATGATTAACTTATTTTAGACTAAACCAAAATGATTGAAAACTGTTATAACTCGTTCCAAATCACATACCATGTTATTAAGAATAATTTAATATTAATATAAAAATAACTAAAAATTCATCCTGCCCGCCCACCCAATATTTTTTATACAATTTTTTTATTACAAACACTTGCGTGGGTGGGCGAGGCAATCAGTTTATTGATTGCAAGACAGTAGTTGCAACTTTAGTTTCCAACCAAGTGTTTGTGGTCTAATTTTTTTGTTTACAAACACTTGGATGGGTGGGCTGAGTTAATTTTTAAGTTGCGGGACAGTAATTGTAACTAAAGTTCCTGCCCACCCACCCAAGTGTTTGTAATCTAGTTTTTTGATCACAAACAGTTGAGTGGATGGGCGGGGCACAAAGTTCATTGATTGCAAAACAGTAGTTTTAATTTTAATTCCCGCCCACCCACCCAAGTGTTAGTAATCGAGTATATACTTAGATCATTGATTGCGCGTCAGTAGTTTGAACTTTTGTTTTTGCCCACTTATAAGTTTTGACAAATTTAAAACGTTTTTGACATTTTTAAATAATTTTTGACATATTTAAAACATTTTTTACATTTTTGACACTTCAATTTTTTTTTAGCAGTTCTAAAACATCCATCCTCTAGACTATTTTTGACAGTTTTAGAACATTTTTGACATTTTTGTGACAGTTCTAGATCATTTTTGACAGTTTTAGAACATTTTTCATACTTACTAGAACATACTTAGCACGTATAGATAATTTTTAACAACTTTTGAATGCTCTTGACATTTATTTAGCACTTGTAGATAGTTTTTGACTGTTGTAAAGCATTTTTCACACTTTTTGACAGTTGTTTTACACTTTTTGACAGTTTCAGAACGTTTTTGACTTTTTTAGATTATTTTTAGAATATTATTAACACTTATTTGATAGTTCTAAAACATTCTTGACATTTTTTTAACAATTTTAGATTATTTTTGATAATTCTAGAACATTTTTGATCATTTTTGACAGTTCTCGACAACTATTTGACACTTCTAGATAGTTTTAAAAAAATTTGAAACATTTTTTACATTTTTTAGTTAGTTTTAGAACATTTTTACAGTTTTAAAACATTTTATAATTTTTTTTTTAACTTTTGAACATTTCTTGATAGTTTTTGATTAATTAAAAACATTTTTAAAATTTTTTTACATTTTTTAAACATTTTTGACACTTCTAGATTATTTTTGATAGTTTTAAACATTTTTCACGCTTTCTTGACAGTTTTGAAACCGTTTTTTAAACTTTTTTTGACAATTCTGAAACATTATTGACGTTTATTGTTATTTGTGACAGTTCAAAAACATTTTGGACATTTTTGAACAGTTTTAAACATTCCTAAATTTTTTAAATAATATTTGACAATTTTTGAACGTTTTTGACATTTCTAGATAGTTTTTTGGAAGTTTTTGAACATTTTTGATATTTTTTTGACATTTATAAATTATTTTTGAGAACATTCTTAATTTTTTTTGAAAATGTATGAACGTTCTTGACACTTTTAGATTACTTTTGACAATTTTAGAACATATTTGACATTTTTTAACTGCTCTAGAATATTTATGACACTTTTAGGTTGTTTTTAGCAGTTTTTAAACGTTCTTGACACTTCTAGATAATTGTTCATAATTCTAGAACATTTTTCACACTCTTTTGATAGTTTTTGAACATTTTCACACCTTTTTACAGTTCTAAAACACTCTTAAAACGTTTTTGTAAGTCCCAAAACTTATTTTGACTTTTTTAGATCACTTTTGACGTTCTTAGAACGTTTTGAAAAACCTTCTTAAAATTTAGATTATTTTTGACAGTTTTGGATTAGTTTGGACACCACTAGGCAATTTTTGACAGTTCTGGAACATTTTTTTGACAGTTATAGAACATTTTTAGGCACTTCTGGATTGTTTTTGACAGTTTTAGAACATTCTTGACACTTTTAAATCATTTCTGATATTTTTTTTACTTATTTCGATACCTATTTGACACTTTTAAATTGTTTTAACACTTAGATCATTTTGAAAGATTTAGAACATTTTTTGTACTTTTTCTTACATTTCTAAAACTTTCTTAAAACTTTTTGATAACTCTAGAACATGTTTGACATTTATTTAACAATTTTAGAATATTTTTGACATTTCTAGATTATTTTTGGCAGTAGAACATTTTTGATACTGATTTGACAGTTCTAGAACATTCTTAAAACTAGATATCAAATCGACTGATATGTATATAACTTATAACTTCTTATATCGTAAGTGTTGGGCTGTCGGGCACACCGAGCCACAGAGAAGACACGTGTATGTTTGGATGCCTATATGAGGTAACAGACACTACGCTCTACATCACTTTGTTGGTCACCCATCAAAGTCGTTGCTTAACTTTTGTTAGAGCTGTTAATCATACATGTCTTCTCTGCCTTACTGCCAACAGATACTAAAACTATTAGAAATATTTGATTCAACTAAACAGATAAAGTAATACAATTTAATTAATTTAAAAAAAAATAATACCTAATACGTAAAAAGCAAATTTACAATGTCATGAATGCATTGCTGTATTTATTGGCATTGAATAAACAATTCAAATTAAATCGTTTGAGCTTCTCCGCAATTTCTTGATAATTATTCCTAGCTTTACAATTTTTTTGGTAAAGCAAATTAATTTGTTTCTGTATCGCGGCATTTTAATTACAGACTTTGTAAATATCATGATACAATGTAATTATATTGTTAGTTAGAAAAGCGCAATAATATTCAGCTTGAAATTTAATTAAAATGATGGTAGTCATATTTTTATTAATAAAATTTATTAGGTGTGATTAATTTTGAGATTGTACATTTTAAAGCTGCGGTATTATCTTCAGGAAAGGGAAACTCGGTTATAAACGTCTGGAGTAAAATAAAAAAGACGGCTTGAACCTAATTAGTAATTAGGGCTGGGGATGGAGATAGGAGATGGAGATGGAGAGGCCACCATGTGCATATTTAATAGCCAAGTTTACTCACGAAGGTCAGACTATATTAAAATATATTTCTTGTTGGAACTTCTATTAAAAGCTTTATAAACTCCATCCATTAATTCTTGTAATTTATGCCAAGATTGTATAATTCCGGTTGTCACTAGATTATTTTTTATATTTTTTTTTGTAGTGCTGTTTGTTTTAATTATCATTAGTGTAAGAAGGGTTCTGCTTGTTTAGCAGTAGGCAACTCTTTGCGTTAGGAAAAATAATCGCCTTCGCTCACATATAATGTGCGAACACTACAGGAGTTTATGTCTTCCGTTAGTAACTGTTGACCCGTGTGACAAGACAAGTGAAAGGGCACGATTTCTTTTGACACTTCTTAATGAAGAACTTAATAAATTTTGTCGTAGAAAAGAAAATATAATAAGTTGTTTATATATTAGAGAAAGCTTCCTTAGAAAATTTACTTAGGACGATTGAGCACATCCTTTTCCCGAAATTAAACGAACCGTACGAGTTCTAGTCGAGAGATTTCTGCCTTATTTTATTACCACATATAATATCCAAAAACTTTATTAGGTCTTGAATAATTTAAATATGCTTTATGTTTGAATCAAAACTCAATTAGCAATTCCCGCTGTAGTAGTTACCCAATTGGCCTTAATTTGTCCTGTCGAAACTGCACTGCAATACTGCTTTGTCGTTTATTTTGCGTGTTTGTGTATCCTGAAATAAGGGTTTACAATAAAACCCAACTTTATCTTTCGCACAATGGTTGTTTCTGTTGTCCCTTAATTGCAACCCCTACTATAACTCAATATAAATCGACTCAACTCGATACTAACGAACCCTATTAACCCTTCACCTTATTAATAACTTATTAACTGCAACCTCTCCATCATACACATATAACATCCGTGTCTTTAATCAATACTAACTACAACACGATGTTAAATTTTGTTATACGTAACAACATAAACCAGTTTTGTTTTGTTAAACCAACCATATTGTTTGAAGCTTTCAATTTTAAACAAATAAAAATTGCTCGTGTGAATAAATAATTCAAATTAAATTAGCTTGTGCTTGTTTGGAATGAAAACATGTTAATAAATTAAGTTTGCACATAAATAATTAAACAGGTAAACATATTAATAATATATGACAATATATAACTAGAAATTTATTTATTTCACATCACCTATCATGCTAAAGTAGGAAAAGAAAACTTCTAAAAGCTTGACCTCTCTTTCAATAAATAACGAAGGTCATCATTTCATTTCAGAAGCTTAAGTTCAACTTAACGCAAGATTCCCTCGCGAGCAATGCTTCCATCACGCCACTCCAACACTGTTGCTGCTTGTCAATTGTGTGTTGAATGCTAGAGACATTTCAAAACTTATTTCAGCTTAGTGTTTATTTTTCTATTTTTTACTCAATAGATTTTTTTGGTAATGATGGAATGTTTACAATAAATAAAGTCTTGAAATAGATTGCAGCAAAATTAATGGTTTTAATAAAATGTATTCAATAATTACATAGTTTTTGGTTTGCAAGTGATTCAAGTCAATCAATAATAATTAAAACTGATTAAGTTTGTCTAAAAAGCAATAGCAATAGTAGTGGTCGAAACATTTATTTGATATCATATCTTAGCAAAACATTTTGCAACATTAAGCAATTGTGTATATGATAAAGGATGGTTGAGACCGGTCGTAAACTTTTGTTTGTATTGATATATATTCTTCAGTAATATATATAATAAAGTATTTGTGGTAAAAACTTGGAGAGTGTTTTGTTTGTTATTATAATTATGTATATTATTTAACTACTACTTTTCCAATTTGCTCTAATGTATACTTCTTTTACTTAAATCAAATCGTTTATTAATGTACAATACTTTATGACGTATTTAAAGCTTTGTTTGGCCGTTGATTAGATGGCGCTAGGAGTATTAAAACAAGAAATAATATAATTTTAATAAGACGACGGAGACGAGCGGGACGTTGTATCGGGCGGGCATTCGGAAATATTCGTAAACAACGCGCACGCCTTAAGATGTTGCGGCGCGTACTTGAATTATAAAACAAAATAACATATTTTTTAAAGATAAAGCATGGCACTAGTTAAATAAATTGCATATTAGATTTTTTAAAGACATTTCAAAAATTTGAAGAGTAAAACAGAAAAACATTCCATTTAGTGTTGGCACAATCCAGATATCTTTTAAAAACTTAAATTACTAGACCATTTAGCTTATACTAAAGTGTTTTGATTTCACATTACTATTAAGTTATGCGTTTCATTATAGGTAATTTCTGTTATTACAATTTGAGAATTAACCTAACCTAACTAAAATGAATTAAATCTTTTTTTTTACCTTATTAGATTAGAACTCAATGTATCAATTATTAGCATATTGTATAACAATAGAAATTGGTATGATTATAATTAAACCCAAAATGTCAAGTAAATAAACATTGTTCCAGTTGACTTTTAAACTATTTAAATTTATTTCAGTTCAGATAAGAATCTTTATGTATGTAAGGTTTGGCAAAATATCAGTCAAGCCCCAATTAACATATCAAAGCCCCTTTAAACACAAACGAATAAAACAAATTTAAAAAATGTGTGTCAAATACAAATAAATTACGTTGAATGAAAATTGAAATCCTATTTTATTTGCGAGTAATAAATTTACAAGGTAGTAATAACTGCTATTATTTGTTTGTTTTATTTATTTATGATTGATGTATATTAGCGACAGGATGCTGATTATTATATTATATTATATTTTTATGCGTGTTCTCAACACAAATTGAGATTTATTTAATTGAATAATTTTGTTATTATAATAGAATTTGTTGTTTTATGATGATATAATAATTAAAATATCCTGGATAAAATTCCAATAAATAATGTGTAACATATATCATTCTTGTCATATCACATGGTCCATCAAATCCCATGACATGCCTTAGCGGTCTCGGTAAACTTTGTTCTTGACGAAGTGATATATGTCTTATGTCTTACACTGTAATATGTTATTAATAATTAGTGTAAGTAGTTGAGGGACATGGGGCATTCTGTTCATGACCTCAAAACTATTTATTCTAATAGAATCATATTCCGCATCAAATATACCTAAAAGCATTAAAGGTGTTTGCATATTTTAGTTAAACGTGACACATGTTTTGTCTGTTCTAATATTTAATGCCACCATTTTAATCTTTAATGTGTTTAACTTAGTTTCTTCAATTTTATTAGTACAATCATTAATTATTTTAATTTACTAATTACACTATTAAATAATTCAAATGGAATTATTAATAAATTTTATTGAATGCTTAAAATAATAATAATAATTCAACAAACATTAATTTTGTTGTTATAATTAATATATCAAAAATTCTATTTGAGATTGGATCTGCAAAGGTATTATTACAATGCAGTAGATTATTTGCGCCAAAGTTAGTTTTTTTTTGTTTGGTACCTCTCAAGAGAATTTTGATATTTTTAATCTGACACGAAACTGATTTTAAATATTACATTTAATATTAAATAATGCGCGCGCTACTTTGTTTTGTCCAAGAAATTAGAGCATGTTCTATTTTATTGCATCAAAACTTACTAACTTTAATATATAATATTAAAACCAATTTCTTGGATAAGATGCCAATTGTTTAATTAAACATTCATTATAAGAAATTAAATTAGAATTCCTTTTTCTTTACCCATGTATAAAATAGGCTTAGAAAGTCTATAATATTTATAATTATTATTTTTATATCATTTTTTTGACCTCCAAGGGGCGAGCGTTGCTCTTCGTCCGCCAGGCTGCATTGCATTTAGCGCTCCCCGGCGGCTTTACCCCTCAGAGGTCCAGTCTTTCAACAGTTATTGCTTCAGACTTTCTTTTTGTGGAAGTGTTTTAATAAAAACATCCACATAATTGCATAAAGCATACTTTTCAATACAAATTTCGGATGTTTTATACTAAATATAGAAACCAAAGTATTAGACGACGACTACTAGCGCTTCCTAGCGGCATTATTTAACAACTTTACTATCTAAAATTGTTCGACGCACACATCGTATGCGTTGATTGAAAGAGTGAGCGAAAAAGAAGTTGCATTCTTTTTCGCTCACTCTTACTTCTTATACTACAATATGTTTTGCTGTATGATGACATGCTGATTTACGTCTTTCTTTAGTAGCTTAATTGCCGGGCTTATTTTCTATTTTAATTCGAGTGTAACAGACATGCATATTGTATGGCCTGGGAAAGTCGCATTGTCTTTTATATTATATAATTTATTCTATATTAATTTAAAGCATAAAGAAATCAATCATTTATTTTAAACTAATATATAATTATAAAATCCATAACAATTAAAATTGAATCTATCTAAAAAAGGCAACATTTTAGTAAAGAAAAAAAAGAATTGTTTAAAATATAAAAATATTATTAAAAACAAAATAACTGTTTTAAAAAACGTAATATATGCTTTTGATTAATATATCTCAAACCAAACTAACTTCCATATTTGTGTGCCATAAAAACAAAACTATGGTTATAAAAGCCGAATTTTATGAAGGATAAAATATTTCTTATCTTGCACATTCAGTGCAAGCGCAGCATTTTGTTTTTTAATACACTTAAAGTCATTTGTTACAAACAGATCCGGCGGGTAATCACAACTTTTTTAAGTGGCTTTCTCCTCTACTCAAACATATACCACGAAGAGATCAATTTCAATGAAACAGAAGATTCTGTATGGCGGCATACGTTTGGTGCGAGGGTGCGATAGCAATCAGCAATATCAATTCACATTGCGTAATAAGATAATGATCTTAATGTGTCCTTTAGGCAACGCACGTTTACTATAATTAATTTTAATATTTAAATATAAAATACAATATTAAGCGTATAATATCCATCAGATTCTCAAGCTGTGAAATCCAAGCAATCCCAACTCAATAAAAAAAAGTATTTCGATAAAGTTCACTTCGTTACCTCAATTACCGATTAGTCTGCGTAGCTTCGTTTATTTTTCAACGAATCGGATTAAAATTTCATGTTATTATAAACTAATTATTTTAGAATTGAACTATAATTAATTTCCTAACTATAATTAATTAATTAAAATATAAAATGTAGGTATATAAGATTATAATGAAATCTTTTCATAATTTCCCTTAAAAAGTGAACAATTTATAAGGCTGAAATGTAATGTTTTAATTTGTTATTCTAACAAAGCAAAGCATTGTGCCTCGCATATTTGCGTACCGTTAATTTAGTTATTTGGTCCTCTGTTTTTTATCCTGGCCCGAATTGAATGAAAGTCGTTTGAAAAAAAAAAGATAAAATTTTAAACATCCAATTTAAAAGTTTAGGCCATATAAAGAACATAGATTTCTCTTAAGGACTGATTTTGTCGATTTGATACTCTTATTGGTTATAAAATAGTCATTTGTAATTACATTGAAGTGGGGCAATTATCCTTCATTAATATTATAGTATCGTACGTTATTTATAAAGTAATATAAATAATTTATAAAGTAAAATTAAATTCTATTTATAAGAGGTAATTGCGTTTTTTTTTAATATGTTTGTGTTAATAGCGCATGGTTAGGCGCTTTCTCAAAGCCGTAATGGTCGATACCCAAACAATTACTCAATTCATTATCCAATGTATGTTTAGCTAGCTTTGATTAATCAATCAAATTACATAAATCAATCGCTATGTAGTAGATAGAGGGTAATTATCAGGAAACGCATCCTTGCAAGGCTTTTGATCTTTAGGATATGATTTTAATTAATTATTTAGTTACAAAAGAATTTATTTAATTGATTTTATAACAAGGTTACATTTACGCCTATTAACTGTTTTATTAGGAAACTTTTGGTCGGGAAATAATTCATTCTGTTTACTTATTTAGTTGTAATTTGGCGGAAAGTTTTTCTAGATGTATCCCAGAACGCGTTGAAAAAAAGGGAAGCTATGTTGGTCTTACTGACGACAATACTTTACGGGATAATAAATTTAAACTACCCACAGTTAAGGAAATGTTAGACATGTAGGGTTTATATATATAACACTTTGTACTTGTAGCGAATGTTGACCTTAAACAAAAAAACAACTTTAATGGTTTTTTTTGTATAATTAAAATATTTGCGTAAGTTTTCTTCAACTTGGGTACAATTAATACAAAACCAAACATGAAATTGCTTTTATTACACGTTTAGAAACATAAATTTTCAACCCAAAATCCGGCTTAAACGAATTATTTTGTAATTTAGTTTAAAGTCAGGCCACTTTACACTTTTAGTTAGCTTTAGCCATTTACTCAACTTATTGGAAGTGTGATTGAAACTATCCAATCAAGGATGTTAATTTTAAACCAAATAAAACAAACTTTGCTTCCTTCCATTACACTAATTAATTAGTTCTTCACACATTACAAATTTACTGTTACTTTACAACTAATACATTTTATGGACTAACTTTGTGGATTTAATAGAACCAAACTAATTATACATTTCTTTTTGATATCTTTGAGACAGTTAATGTATTATTATTTAAAAGCAAATTTAATATTAAATAATAATAAACAATTTCTTTAATACATATTTGTAAAAGCATGTAGGCAGTAAATTTGGTAATTGACTTCTAGACCATATACACTTATAATAAACACGCATTTTGCCGACGCGTTAAAGCCAACATAATCGCACGCATGTGACGTCAATTGTGGACAAAAAAATGCACTAGGTGAAAATGATTTTTGTATAAATATGATATTATTTGATAAACAACAAAAAACAAAATTATTTTGTAAATGATAATAAAAATTAATATTGATACATTTATATTTAATGGTTTTCATTAATGTTTATTAAAAGTTGTGGAATTAAGCAATGCAACTACGCGTAGAACCTATGCCCACAACTAGCGCGTCACGTCAGTTGTGGGTATAGAATGTTGTTATGTTGGCTTCACCATGCAACGAGCAAAAAATAGCACAAAGCGCGTCTTTGAGTATATGGGGTTTTAAAATAAACTGAAGTTAAATTTGACTAATATGCAAAATGCACAAGGTACTGCAGTTACATCTTGTTAATCAGAAAATATGCAGGGAAGCTAAATCTAGTTTTTAAAGACTGGTAATTGGCGTACCCAAACTTTTTGTTTTGGGACCATATTATTTTATGCATTATAAAACTTATTTCTTACTTACTTTCTACTCATACTTTATTTTTTGATATACAGGGTGATCCATAATTAAACTGCTAAACATTTTTTTTAAATGCACCTCCCCCTCCCCAGAGTTAGAGTAAAAACAAACTGAAACTAAAAAATAAATTAAAGTTTTAGTTTTTAGAAATCAGCTTTAGCGGTTTCACTTTAGATCACCCTGTACAACTCCAATGTTTCACTTTAGATCACTCTGTAGAACTCCAATGACGACAACCTGCCAGAGTAGGTATAAAATGGAAAGGAGTAAGCCTATTGAAAAACATCATAAACAAACATATAAACAATATAACCTTAGTTCTGGTCGGAAGCGGTGGCGACATTGTAGGTCCCGCGCAATTATCACTAAGCAACTGCCATACAACTACATTAGATGCTTGGGCTGAGTCTAATATGTACAAAAGCCAGTCCATTGTAAATTGTAGAGCAAGTTGGATTATTCCACTGGTCAAACCGACTACAATGTTAAACATGGAATAAATTAGCGAAATAAGGCCTATTCTGTTCTACATACCAATTGCTGTCTAAAAAAAAATTTAAATTCAGCTTATCAGCATCTTTTCTTTAATGAAACTAAGGTAAATAATAAAAATTCAGATTGCTGCAAAGAAACACTTCCTTTGAAATCAAAAGCACAAAAAATTTGCTTTTTTACGTCTGAGCCCTTACCTGAACAACCCAAGAAGTGTAAAACCCAAGATCTCCCTTACAAAAAATAAGGGGGAACCCAACTACAAACAAGTTGCTTCATTTCTCCTTTATGTGGCGGTTACCAGCTTGACTTACTTTTTGGCTAAAACCACCATTGAGCAAGTTAATTTAAAGGATGCTCTTATCCGTAAGCTGAATAATACTTTATCTACCCAGGCAAAGCTTCCTATCATTAGTGGGCTGTCACACACAAAAAAAATCCTTAGAATCACCTGTGATGATGACGCTTTACTGGGGTGACTTCAAAAAGTGATTTTTGGTCTACAACTTTTGTGGCCAACGTTGTGCTATTTAGTTGGTTTCTTAGACTGACAAAAGCTAGTCATGACTTGCCTGGAAAAGCAAAACTAATGGCTCAAAGTCAATGATTAGTGCATTGTCCACACCGCTGAGTCAAAGGATGAGAAGGGCCGACTCCTTGTTCTAGGAATAGGTGAAAAAGATGTACGCATACTAAATAGCAATAAAAATTTGTTGAGTTATTTGTCCAGCAAACCTACCATTAAAATAATAAAAAATGTGCTACTACAAAAGGAAGCACTGGAAACGGAGGTGATTGATCCACTCAAACAAAACCGGGATGGAGATACACTATTGTCCCCAAAACCAACTGATGACGCGACACATTAAAGCTATTCAATGCAACCTGTATTACTGGCAGTAGCAACACTAAAAGTAATGCAAGACACAATAGTCCTAACCCAAGAACCATGGATTCTACAAACTAAATTCTGCGGGTTGGGCAAACTAAGTGGGAACTTATTTTCAATAGCATTACAACCATCGGGATCAGCTTGGCAAACAAACGGAAGCCAGACACCATTGTGGCGTTAGCATAGCTTACGCACGACATACCTCCTCCAACAACACAGTTGGAAAATTTGGTTTCATACTAATTTAAAAACATTAAATCGAGGCGTGTATTAGATGTTACACTGGCAACTCTTAGCAATGTAAGCAAAATCCACGACTGGCACGTGTATCTACGCCAATCTCAATGTCAAATCACAGATGGATAAAATTTAATGTAGAACATGAACATAAATCTAAGGTTGGCCTTTTAAAACAACCCAATCCTGTTCAGATTTAAGTGAACCCATTAGTGTAGATAAAATAGAAAATTATGTAAGGACTTGTGCCCATTTAGGCTGGTTACTAAACTGTGACAACACCATTCTTTGATGGTGCAAAGAACTTGGCCGGCTTAAGGAGGCTGCACAAAGAGCAAAAACCTATCAGACTGAATGTTACACAAAAATGCTCAAAAAGATTATAAAAGATGCATACTTGAATTTCAACGGAAAGTTTGAAGAACTTTTTGAAAGAATGTTGAAAATACCATAACCGCTAAAAAACAAAAAAATTATCCAACAAATTTCCAACAGCAATTGAGTTGCTTAAAACAAATCAACGGCTCATACACAGCCAATCTATTGGAAGCAACTGAGACACTTTTAGGAACCTACTTCCCAGGTTGTACCGCCCCGGCACAAGTGAACAGATGAAGACTGGGTAGCTGCTTGTGCTAAAGCGGTGCGTATAGCATGGGCAATTAAAAATTATTTTTTCATACAAAACGTCAGGATTAGATGGAGTGTTTTCTACCCTTCTACAATGAGACAAAGATATTATCCTAATATAACCTAACCTAACCTAACCTAACTTAACCTAACCTAACCTAGCTTAGCCTAACCTAACCTAACTTAACTTACTATCTGATACATACCTATAGCATGGAGGAAAGTAAAAGTTGTATTTATAACAAAACTAAGGCATACCAATTACACCACCAAAATAGGCCAATTAACCTTACGTGTTTTCTTCTGAAGATTGTACAAAAAAACAATTTGGGAAACGGCCTTCATCACTATGCCAATACACCCAAACCAACATGCATGCACCAAATTAGCCCAAAATTTCCCCCTTGGGCGTATTTATAAAAATAAAAACTGCTTTTGCAACACATGGTGTAAACCCTACAATTAATGAATGGATAAAAGAGCCGTTACGTTACTGTAGAAGATTCGACGGGCGTTGTACTTATCTCACCACTAAAGGAGGTACAAAGAGCCTAATGAGGCCTACGCGCAGTAGGTTTTGGTTTACCCTCCAACTTTAAATCAAAGATACTAGTACTTACACCACAAAGAACAAGCATATTCTACACTGACAACGTACAAAATTCAGAGCATTAGTATAATAGCATATTTCCTAAACTAAATCTTCCCACTAAGACTATTTTTGTAATTTACCGTTCCTCCAATTTTTCTACAAGTTTTAACAAAGTAATTATAAAAAACCTAAAATTATTTTGATAGAAAACTTTAATGTACATAATATTGAATAGTTAAGTCACTCATCTACAACACTATCTCGCTAACAAGCTATAATTTTGCTGTCTCTTATAATCTACCCAACTCGCTTATTATTTTTGTAAAGGATTTCTTGGTGCATCAAGGTTATTATAAAAAGCTTTTGATAAAATTGTTGAGCTTTGCGAACAATATTATAAAAATTGACAAATCAATTTCCACTCAGAAACATCTTATTAGTTCATCTCTTTGTGTGTACAATTCATATTTACAAATTCTATAGAATTGAAGTAAATTTATATTCTTTACAAAGAAAATAAATTGCCGTTTACAAATAAATTCTTGTTGACAGTTTTAATTAAAACTAAAATTTTAAATAATAAATGAACTTAAAACGGAACTGTGTGATTTTAAAATAATGCTTTGAGTGTGAAAAGGTTCCATTTAAAAAATTCATATATGACAGAAAAACTTGGCTCCGGTGCTTTATGACTGCTTTAAACTAGCAACTTTGAAGTGTGTTTTTTTAGGTGTACGTTGTAACACACTTTTATTACAACTGTAACATACGTGACGATAAATTCCTACCGTTTACACAACACTTTTTATTTTCACATCGATTGTTATTTACCAATCGAAAACTTGTTGAGTTTAACATTGATTACCGTTATGAAAATTGGTTAGTAGTAGAAATTGTATTATTTTGTAATTTCTATGTTAATACAGGAGTTGCGTTCAATAAAACATTTAAATACGTAACTCCATTATTTTGCGGCTTTTATAATTTTGTTATCGCTTGAAAACTCGATAAAACATCAGTTCATATTTAAATGCCATAGAAAGTTGTTCGCATCATTTATCAATATGATATATGAATGCATATAATTGTAGATGATTTAAACATTTTATTTAATAACCTAGCTATTGATATGATTGAGTTAATGTGAGTTGAGTAGGTTATGTAGGTAGGTGGTGGTTACATTCTCATAAATGTGGTTTGCGTGGGGCTAACATTGTTCTAGTAAATTTGGGACAGTGAAATATGCGCCTAATGTTTCCTTTCTGTTGAGGCCAGTGCCAGTCTATGCACGAAGATATATTTCATTTCATAGCACGAGATTGTCGATGAGTGACTACTTCATTGTAACGCAGCTTTTGTCTTCGCTTCGATCTGATAGCGACTAACCAGTACGGCTTTATTTACACTTCATTTACTTTTGCTTATCGCAAACACATCTTCAGTTGCTGTTTTTGTTGACTGTCAATAGCATTATTTCTATTTAATTTGATACGTTGCTACGTGTTCATTTAACACGTTTACATGCGAAGCATCCCTTTACTTCACACGCGAATTAAGACAGAATACTTGATCTGACTACAATCGAGTTAAACGTTTCAACACATTTCTTATATAAATTATTCAATTTAAAACCATAAAAGCTTGTTATTGCTATCATATAATAGAATTGCACCATTTCTAAAGCTCTTTAAAATAAATACATTCGAGTGCTTTACAAACTATACTTATTATTAAAATTGATTTCTCTTTTTGCTTGTAATTGCTATACAAGTAAGTAATGTTACATAAATTTTGTAAATATTGAATAACTTACCTTTTATAGAATTTAGTGTAATGAATAAAATGATTAATGGACATACCTGGAACAAAATAAATAAATAAGTATATAATTATTTACACACATTTTAGGATAATTATTAATGTTATAAAACAATCAATCCATACGTATAATTAAATACAACTCAGTGTACAGTATTTGTTACAAGAAAAGATAAGATTTATGTAAGTGCCATTAAAAATCATCCCGATTTTATCGATGGTACATGTGGGAATTGAATGAAAAGTTATTGCGGTTTATGTAACTCTAGTCATGGTCATGGTTCTTATAAGATTTGTACTAAATCAAAACAAAATGTTTTGCAAACAACAATATAAATATATTGCATAAACACAGCTTTTAAAATTTAAAATAAAAATCCAATAATCTGGTACTTTGTGCAGTCCACCCACGGTATTAATACACAAGCGTACATTTGAAGTTCTTAAAAACTCAATTATACTTGTTTTATGCGGCCCGGTTATATCATGATTCAATAATCCTTTACTAACACACTATTCGTTTAAAACATTCGAGAAAATTGCACATTACAGTATAATTTAAGCAAACGTTTTATTAAAAGCCGATTGAATCAATAGGATCAATGGAATCCTGCATGTGCTTGCTTGGCCATTCATCAATAACATTAATAATTAATTGATGAACGATTGCTTGCTTTTTAAAATGAAATTGATTTTACATTTTATTAAAACCGATTTATTTATTTAATTAAGTTACAATCAATGTATTGTGTTTCTATAAGCAATTATTTTTGAAATAATTATGTCCGTGTTATTAGATAATAGAGAATAAACTCTAGGAAATGAACAATAAATGAGCAGGATATTCGATTGAATTTATAAAGGAAGAATAGAAATTAATGGAACGGAAATATATCCAACAACGAGACAAATCGAGCGAAAATTAATCACAATATGTATTAAAATGATAATGCAAATGAATATTGTATTTCTAGCATTCATCATAGATCATATTATTATTTCAATGCAATGCGGAAGAGTCTGCAAGCGTACAAAGCTATTTTGACATTTATTTCAAAACCTGAAAAGGGAGCGGATAGAATTTTACATTTTTTAACAGTTTATGGGCTCAATTTTGGTTGTTTAAAAAAAGGTTTTTGATATTTTTGTGATTTTATGGAGATTTTTTACATTTTTTAACAGTTTCTGACCCAATTTTGGTGTTTTCTAACAATTCTTTAAAACCTTATGACCGGATTTTTTTCTGATAATATTTATGATATTTTAAAGCTAGATTTTGTTATTTTTAAAATTTATGAAATTTTTTAAATTATTTAAAAATTTATGACCGGAATTTGGTGTTTTCTGACAATATTTTAATATTTTATGAACGAATTTTACTATTTTTGACTTTTTGAACCCCTAGTTTTGTCTGTTGAATGTTTTCTGACAATATTTTCATATTTTATAGCCAGATTTTGGTATTTTTGACATTCCATTTTAAAAATAATTTTATAAATGTAATTTTGCACTTTTAAACAGTTTATGTTTAAATTTTAATTCTTTGTGTAAAACATTATTGTTTTATACAATTGACGCGATGCACGCTAATCCTCTCAACCACCACTCCGTGCTTAAACGACGTATACTAATTAACTTAACACTACTCAGTAATAATAATGAACAAGCGACCTTTGTTGTCAAATCATTTGGCCGCATCGCTTTACTGCGCAAAAGCTACTAAGGCTCCTTTGTACGTCTCGCGCCCGAGCTTTGTTTCAAGCTGCTATGCCCCACTTTACTCCATTCGTGCCGGCTCGGTCCATCTCATCCTCAGCGCGACATCGTAACGACGCGCTATTTTTCTATAAATTAAGAGCATACCGACCGCTACTTTGATTTGAAGTATTTTAACAAAATCGGCCAGTTTGGCTTCATCGCTGCTTCTACAAATAATTTGATAATCAATTTTTTTTTTACCAGTAAATTTAGATGCAAATCCACAAAATACTTAAAGACTTTGATGCCGCAAAAGTGTTTAGTAAGCTAGACTAGACCAGGTATTGACAGATACTAGAAACTTTTTGCTGGGTTTTAGCCTAACTGGATGATTGACCATGCGGGTGGTCAGACACAGACAACCGTAGTATCCTTAAAATAAAATACCGCAACTCTATAAAATATTTATGCTTGCAGTGCAAAGATAATAAACAAATTACCTAAAAAAAAAAACAAAAAGAAACCAATCAGGTACAAGTCTAGCAGACTAAAAATCTAGGCATCCGACTGCTGCACTAAAGATGTGGGTTCAAAGCTCACAACAGAAACTATTCCAAACGTTAATATCCGGTTTTGAAAAAAAGTTATTTAAGAATTGTGTTATTCATTGTTGTAAAAAAACAAAATTTTGCCATTTTTAGAGTAGGAAAACGTATAAACGTTTAAAACGCTTTTTGTTGTAAGATTTTTGGTGCAGCAGTCGAATGCTTAGACTACTGCGCTACACTTTCCTGACTATAAAATATCATTATATTGTTAAAAATCTGGCCATAAACTGTTGCAACTCCGGTCATAAAACATTAACACATTTTTAGATAAAATCAAAACTTGGTCAACAATTCATAAAACGTCAAAAATAGCAAAATCTGGTCTAAACATTACAAAATAATTTAAAAAGGTTCAACATTTGGCTATAAACTGTTTAAAAAACAAATATAAAACCTTAAAACTATAAAAAAAAATTGTTAAAAATAGCAAAGTTTGGTCATAACGTTCAAAAATGCAAAATTCTATTTATAAAAGTCAAAAACACCAAAATTTGGTTTTAAAATATATGCAATATTGTCATTAAAAGCCAAAACCTAATCATAAACTGTTAAAAATTTAAAAATTCTAATTGGGCAATTCTATTTCAAACGGACCACAGAGGGAGGGGGGGTGCATTGAGAAATTTGCTTCAGTATTTTTGTTTAGTTTCTATAACTTATTAGTAGTTTTTTTATGAGGTTTATAAGGGCATGAAACTCTTAATTAAATTAATGGCCCAAAATTGGTTCAAACGACCAAAGTAAAGAAAAAATGTGAAATTTTTTTAATCCTAGATGGGCTTTTCTACGCCAGATAAGCACGACACTGACTATTTTCCATGTAGAGTTTTAATAATATTTGGTGTATTGTTCTTTTGAAAACTGCTAAACGTGCATTTGTAAAAGTTTATGTTGAAAAATATCCCTAGACTTTTTTCTTTGGGGCCACGTGAAAGATAAGGTCTATGCCAATGCTCCACAATCGATTGAAGACCTTAAAGATAGAATTTGTTAAATTATCGAGGACATACAGCCGCAAATGTAAATTGGTCATAGAAAATTTCATAAAAAGAATGTGGTACTGCAACCGTAACCGTGGCGGCCATTTGACTGGTATCATTTTTAAATGTTAATAGCATACCTTCCTCTTTACAATAAAATACGTGTATTGGGGTCTGTGGCTTGACACAGAAAAATTTGCGTCTCTATCCGCCGGCTAGAAGTATGTTAGTTTCACGCTTTTAAAACTTTTAAATTGACCAAAAATAGTCAGGATAAGAGAGGGAAAATGTTGAGAATATCAAAACTGCAATGTTGAAATCGTAATTAAAGCTTTAAATTACCCCAGAAACTAAAAAAAATAAAGATTTAATTTAATTAATATTGGTATTGGTTCTGTGCATTCTATCTCCCGTACTTCTCCCCACCCCGAACGGCCATCTTAGTCAGTACTCAGCGAGCCGAGCAAGCGTGCGGTTGATTTTTCTCGATCCGATTCATCTTTAATAATAATAACTAATATATTTGCAAATGTTTAGTGTTTGTGTGTGCAATGTTATAAGTGATTCTACAATTTGGATTACACTGCAGTTATCTTGATAATAGGTAAGTGCGTCATGCACAACTTTATATTACGTTGCTTACTAAATACGCTTACATAAGCGGCAATCATGTATTGACTTGTTGTTGCTGTTGTTGTATAACATGTTCTTTAATGTACTAATGCTTATTTTTATCTAATAAATGCTTCAATTGATTTAATTATAATAAATCCTTTCAGAGGTCAATGACCTTTCATTGAATATTGATATAAATCTTAAATTGCTTCATTTTCAGAATACTAATGGAAATTTCTGGCTTAATTAATCATTTAATTGTTTATTAGAAATTGTTTATAGCTAATTTGTTCAAATTCTGTTGATTGGTTTTTGTTTTATTAAGGATTTAGTGACAATTTTTTGGAAATTATTTTTTAATAATTTAAAAAAAATACCTTTACGTTCTTGTAGGTAACAAACATGACAAAATGACTGACAAATGTCATTAAGTTTGAAGAGGGAGTTGACGTTGTCAATTTTTTGATAATAAACACTCGGGCGGGTGGGCTGTAACACAGTTTGTAAATACTAAGCGGGTAGTTTGATAATGTGTTCCCGCCCACCTGCTCAAGTGTTTGGTGTAAAGAAATTTGATATTAGTACTACCTTTAGTGTTCTTGCAGGCAACAAACGTAACAGAATAACTGACAGATGTCATTAAGTGTGAAAAGGAAGTTGACGTTGTAAATTCCTTGATAACAAACACTTGGGCGGGTGGGCGGGAACACAGTTTATAAATACTGGGCTGGTAATTTGATATTGTGTTTCCGCCCACCCGCTCAAATGTTTGGTATAAAGAAATTTGATATTAGTACCACCTTTAGTGTTCTTGCAGGTTACAATCATTACAGAATGACTTATAAATGTCATTAAGTTTGAGGAGGGAGTTGACGTTATAAATTTCTTAATAATAAACACTCGGGCGGGTGGGCGGGGACACAGTTTATGAATACTGAATCAGTAGTTAGATTTTATGTTCCCGCCCACCCGCCCAAGTGTTTGGTATAAAGAAAATTGATATTAGTACCACCTTTAGCGTTCTTGCAGATAACAAACATGACAGATTGGCTGACGGATGTCATTAAGTTTGAAGAGGGAGTTGACGTACATTTCTTGATAACAAACACTCGGGTGGGTGGAAGGGTACACAGTTTATGAATACTGGGCCGCTAGTTTGTTATTGTGTTCTCGCCCACCCGCCCAAGTGTTTGGTGTAAATAAATTTTAGATTGGTATCACCTTTAGTGTTCTTGCAGGTTACAAACATGACAGAATGACTTATAAACGTCATTAAGTTTGAAGATGTTATATATTTCTTGATAATAAACACTTAGGCAGGTGGGCGGGAACACAGTTTATGAATACTGGGCTGATAGTTTAATATTGTGTTCTCGCCCACCCGCCCAAGTGTTTGGTATAAAGGAATTTGATACTAGTACCACTTTTAGCGTTCTTACAGGCAACAAACGTAACAAAATGACTGACAGATGTCATTAAGAGTGAAGAGGAAGTTGACGTTGTAAATTTCTTGATAACAAACACTCGAGCGGGTAGGCGGGGACATAGTTTATGAAAATTGAGCCGGTGATTTGATATTATGTAAAAAAGTTTTTTTGAGTTTTAGATTTCTATAACCCAAATACACAAAACAAATTTATATTTTCCAATTAATTTACATCAAAATACGTCAACATAGGCGGTTAAAAAAATTTAAAAAATGCTCTTTTTTGCGCAGCCCACTGAGAACAAAAACATGTTTTATGGCTTTTGCGGCTTATAGATTTGAAGTGGCACCAGATTTGGATTCTACAAAAAAATCGTGATTGATTACACTAGTAAATTTATTTTGTTTGAGTTAAATTTGCAATTTTTAAACAAAAAATGCGATTAATTTAAAAAAGGACAAAAAAACTTTAAAAAAATTGTACATTTTTTTTTAAGAGTTTTATACCTTTATGAACCGATCAAAAGACTACTAATAAGTTATAGAAACTGACAATAAATACTAAAGCAAAATTCTGAATGCACCCCCACCTTGCTCTGGTCCGTTTGAAATTGAATTGCCCATTTATAAAATGTCAAAAATAACAAAATCAGGTCAAAAACAGTTGAAAAGTACAAAATTCTATTTACAAAAAATTGAAAACAGCAAATTGGCTATGAAATATTTAAATATTGTTAGAAAAAATTACAAACTTAAAGTCAAGCATAAACTAATATGTCAAAAATAGCAAAACTTAACCAAAACTCTTTTTATAAAATGTCAAACAAACAAAAGCAGACTAACCAAAAAAGAATTTAAACTTACAAAAGTAAAATTAAACCCGTTCTTTGGCAAAAGTTTGTAAACTTTATTAAAAAAATCATAACTAATGGTAACAATCAAAGGTGCACAATAACACTAAGAACTTGCCGTGAGGCACTAAACGTATCACCTCAAAATCATCTGTACAACATTAGTTTTTTTTAATAAATTGACCTTAATTTAACCAGGGTTAGAGGTTTTATACACTATTGTTTGTTTTATTGATTCCAAGCTTGAAAAAATGTAAAATTAAATTATTTTCCATTCTATTATAAATGTATAATATTATTTATCTCAACATTTTAATATATTGCTAATTTTACTTTATAAAACAACTGACAAAGATGACACTGCTTGATTGATGCCAACATTAAATTTTAACAATACTTTACTTCTAGACAGGTACCACGTCACACAAGTCTGTGT
Source organism: Tachinus rufipes (assembly GCA_963932245.1). Lineage (NCBI taxonomy): Eukaryota > Metazoa > Arthropoda > Insecta > Coleoptera > Staphylinidae > Tachinus > Tachinus rufipes. The sequence continues at coordinate 80,794,166 of OZ010750.1, read as the reverse complement.
GTACTACTATTTATACTTTTATCAATTTTTTAACTACAGCGTTATTACGTTCAGCAGCTGTTCACCCATAAACTCGTATATACGATTAAACGTTCACTGACTATCACATTCGCAGCTCAACTGGTAAAGCAATGAAGCAAATATTGCAAAAATTACAGGTTCAAATCCCAATCCGTGTGTAATATACTTTAAGCAATTATAGTAATAGAGAATTAAGCTACTTTTATAATATACTTTAAGCGATGTACTATTGTAATGACAGACATGAATATGTATGCGAACAATGAACTTATTTGAATCTACGTCATTACAATATGTGAGAAACGTTGAGATATGCAATATCAAAAATTTAATAAACAGTTATAGATAGGTAATAGCATCATTTATGATTAAAAAAAAACAACAAACAAAACACATTGAAACCAGATCTGAGTTTTCCTGTATATTTTGCTTTATACCAACTATTAAAAAATCGTTTGGCATTTTTATGATATGCGTTTTCATTTGGGTCATAAATAATAAGTGCTCTTGTAACGCTATAGCAATAATATTTTAAATATAGACATGTAGTTCCATTATAATACCGTGACGGTGTATAATTATGTGCATGTGATATTTCGAGGGGATATAATAAATGTTTCTCTGTTTTATTGGTGAGAATGAAGCGCCGGTAATCTTAGATCTGTAATGAATATATGCCGAGGTAACTGCGACCCCGCGAAATTATTTAAAACCGTTTTTATCGAGGGTAGGCTTTTATGATAAAGCCGCTAGTGAGAGGGGGGATCACTTTTACGGCCTTCAATGAAATATGATAAAGGAACATGGTTTCTCCATAAAATAAGCTTCATGTAACATTTATTTATTAAATATATAAAGAAAAAAGAAGACAGAACTACAAACTCAAATGACTTACATTTACTTTAAAGTAGCAACGCGAAAATATAAAATAGCAAGCCGTAAAAGATAAATTTACCATTATAACATTTTATAATATTTTATTACCACCTAACTTTATAACTGTTAAGTTATATGCACTCTACAATTTTACGCTACCTATTAATTCAGGAAAAATTGATTTTATTTTTGTAAAGTACACAAAATATGCATTAAGCACCATTTTATTAAACTACAAATTTTAAACTTCTAAAAGAATGTCAAGCGAAACAATTAGTGAATAATAAAGTAAGTAAAGCAAATAAAAATTAATAATAAATTAGGTTTTGAGGAAAATCAATAACGTTTTTTATACTTATTATGTTTTGTTAATCCAGCTTTGGATGATTAAGAAATAATAAAATTATTAATTATAATACAATAATAATAGTATATGTTGTCTGTAACTTTACTAACATATGCGGTTAAAGTGTAATAAAGTATTTAAATTGTGTTAAAATTAATTATAAAGTAACTGATTAACAAAGTGTTTTATAGAAATGAGTAAGAATCAAATGACAAAGCAAATTTATAATGATAGGGTACAAAAGAGCACTAAGTTATTACATTATTTAATCATTAAATCATTCTACAAACAAGTTTGTATTTAATAAAGGCAAAATCAATTTGTCCTCCAATTATAAAATCCAGTTTGATCGCATTATGCTAATTTAATTACTTAAGAATATAATCATAATTAATTTGAACATAATGAGGCAAATAAAACTCAAACAATTTACACCCAAGATAGACAATCGATATCTTTTTGATCCAATAATAAATATTTTAGTAAACGGATGATGTGTTTATATTTAGACCAAATAAATGAAATGAAAAGGGTACAATAGAAAACTATACATTATTCTAGGAAGCATAAAATATTAAAATAAATAAATAGCAATTTCTCGTTAATCAATATTGCATGGGAATTAGGCGCAACCACTATTCATTAATTATTTAATAGATTTATTTATCTGTCTGGTGTAAAAGGTAGGATTCAATTAAAGGCAGGAAGGTGAGTTGTTTTTATACAAATACTATTTTAAGCTATTCAATTCATTCTGAAACTGTTAGCACGACCCGTGAGTTTATTTAATTAAAAAGCTTTTCATATATATTGTTATTACATTATTGACTTATTTTGATGCATATCTATGTAGGACAATTTAAATCTAATAGCATAATAATGATTAACTTGTTGCTGATATTTTTGTATATTCATTTTTGTTGACATTATTGTAATAGAACCGATATTGAATATGGTTTTCTTTCATGTAATTGGTTAACAACTTTATTTTTCTTTTCTAAATAAAGTAATTTGGAAATTCTACTTATAATAATTAAAAGATAATTTAATCCGATTAAGGAACAAATTTAATTTACTTGACTGAGAATAGTTTAATACTAAGTACTTCTAACATAGGTGAACTTCTGTTCAAATTGAATGTTCGGCATTTTCTGTTCTGTTCTATTCTGTTCTGGGTAGTGAGTAGTGGGTAGATGAAAAGAACTATTAAATCCCGACGAATTCACTATATACAAAAACGCTTTTAAGCTCAACCGACCTCTACAACCTTTGTTTTTCGTTAAGTGAATGAATAAGAAAACATAATAATATATGTGAATCCACTTTAAGCAACTATTTACTGTATTAAAAGCATTTTTATTATCACTTCTTTCACATTCAATAAATGGAAATGGAAATATCTGCGTCACCCTTTCTTGTCTTTAATGTCAAAACTGTGCAGTATCTTATGCAGTTAAATATTTTATAACATATCGAGCATCAACCATTAAAATAATTTTATGGTGGCATATATAAGGTGACCTATTTTAAATTTAAATTTAAAGGATAAACATTTGCAAAACTCATGAATTTTAAAATTTATAGGAAGATTGCTATTATTCTAATATTTACATTGCACATATATCATAATGTGCTTAATATAAATCTTTCATGAGTATCGATACTTATTTATTCATGGGCTATTGAAAATGTATGGAGAATCATAATATATATGGATTAGACCTTATCATGATATAAAATTGTGCTTATAGTACCCATAAATATTTATCAATGATAGATAACTATTATTTGATTACCCAAAATCATTGTGTGACAATAATAATAATACAATTATATTAATATAAATTGAGGTTATTCATGTTTGGGAAATTAAACTATTTCTACAAATTCTCACAACTTAATTGTATTTATTGTGTGTATAATCAAGGACGTTGAGTCCTAATATTGTGCATAAATTGTTTAATACATAAAAAATTTAAGGTTTGAACCATTTTTAATAAAATTTAAAAAAAGTTGAGAATGATATAATAACCAAAATAATATCGTAAAAGACGTGTTTAAGTGAAGCAATTGTTGTAACCGGAGCCCCAGGCTTTCTGGATTATATGAAGCTTGCAAATTATAACCGCGACATAGCAAAGAACGCCACAAGACGCAAGTAAAAGATTTCTGAGTATTAGGAGCACAGAAGTGCATAGGAGATTTGTACCCGGCGCATCCACCATTGTTGTTTAGGTTTGGCTATATCTCAAGCGTCAAAAATTCCAAAATTCTACAAGGCCTAAAAGTTTAAATGTTAAAAAAAGGATAAAGAAATAGAGAAAGTGCGGAATCACCAAAAATATTTCAAAGAAGCAAAAAACTTTGTCCCGGAAAAGAAAATGAAATGAAGAAAATTAAACAAATGATGCAACAGATGATAGTAGAATTAAAAAAAAATAATTAAAAATGGAAACAACAATCATGAAGGAGGAAATGATAAAAAAAAACAAGAAAAATTGAAGCAGAGAAAAAAAAACAAAATAAGAGCAATTGAAGACAACCTGAAACAAAAAGAAAATGAAGAGAGAAGAAACCAGTTTGTAGTAAGAGGAATAGAAGTACAGAAAAAAATGAAATCATAGAAAAAGTTATACAAAAAAACTTAAAAATAGAGACTGAAATAGTTACTGCATACTTAGTAGGAAAAAAATAAAACCAGACAATAATAGCAGAAACAATCATTTGCTCAAAAACAAGATATCATAAAAAAACAAAAACTAACTTAAAAGCACAAACATATACACTGAACATAATTTGACTTTAGAAGAAATACAAGTTCAGAAAGGAATAAAAAAGATAGCAAAGGACGAGAAGTCAAAAGGTAGAAGAATATAGAGAGGTATACAATGATTAAGATCAAAGAGTTTTGAAAGAAAGTGAAAAAAAATAGTATCACAAATACAAAAACGCGTGCAAAGACCAAGGACATAGCTTACACAGTGAAAAAAAACAGACAAGTAAAATCAAGCCATAAATTGTAAAATGTCAAAAGTAGCAATATTCGGTTTTCAAACATCAAAAATATTGTAAAAAAGCACCAAAATTTAACATCTGGTTGAAAAATTTCATAATAACATTAAAAAGCACCAAATTCCTGCGATAAAAGCTGGTGAAAAGTGCTAAATTCTATTTGGGCAGTTCCATTTCAAAAGGACCAGAGCAGGGAGGGGGGGGGGGGTGCATTGAGAAATTTGCTATAGTATTTTTTTCAGTTTTTATAACTTATTAGTAGTTTTTTGATCGGTTTATGAGAGTATGAAACTTTAAAAAAAAAAATTACAATTTTTTTTAGTTTTTTTGTCGTTTTTATTTAATAATCGCAAATTTAACTCAAAAAAAAATTACTAGTGAAATCAAATTCCGTAGAATCCAAATATGGCGCCATTTCAAGTCTATACCCTGTCTATAAGCTGCAAAAACCATAAAACCATGTTTTTCTTCTCAGTGGGCTGGGCAAAAAGGAGCATTTTCTAAAACTCAAAAAAACTGCAAAAATAAGCCAATTTTTCAACATAAATTCTTACAAAGACAGTTTTGCAGTTTTCAGAGGTACTATACAACAAATATTATTGAAAATTGGAGTTTTGCAATCAATTCTACATGAAAAATAGTCAGTGTCGTGCTTATTTGTATTGTACAACATTTTTTCTTTACTTAATTTTTTTTTTTTTTTTTTTAAAGTTCATTTGGCTTATATTTTTTTAAGCTTATTTGAGAAGTTTAACAAAGACATCTTTTATCGTTTGAACTAATTTTGAGCCATTTTATTTTTTGTTTGATAGTTTTTGCGCTTCCGGCACAAATTTAGACTCGATCTATCGGTGCCAAAATTTGAGAATATTTTTATTTTTGGCATTCAAACTAAAATCCGCCCGGCGCTTATCAAAATTTGATAACAAAAAGTTTTAAACCACACCCTAGTGTGTTTATAATATTTTTTGTGAATATGAAAAAATAATTAATTTTTAACGCATTTTTGCCTAAAATTTTTGTAAAGATTTCTTTCTAGATATACTTTTCTACAGCCGATGAGTACAACACTGATCATTTTCCATGTAAAATTGTCTCCAGAATTCAAATTTTTAATAATATTTGGTGAATTGTTAAATGTTAAAAAATAAGCCTACTTTGCAGATTTTTTGAGTTTTAGACCTTTAAAACCCAAATACACAAAACAAATTTATATTTTCTAATTAATTTACATCAAAATACGTTAACTTTGTGCAAAACCAAATATTGTCAGAAATCATCAAAATTTGGTCTTGAACTGTTGAAAAGTGCAAATTTCTATTAATAAAAAACCAAATTTAACTAAATCTTGTAATAAAACATTTTCAAAATTTGGCAGAACACGGTTTAACAGCAAAATTTGGCTATAAACTGTTGAAAAGTGTAAAAATTTTCTCAAAATCTTAAAACTAGCAATAAAATATCAAAATATTGTTAAAAATAGCAAAATAAAAATTTAAAAATGTAAAAAAATACTAATTTTCCAAAATCCGGCTATAAAATATCAAAAATATTGTTAGAAAGAACCAAAACCCGGCCATAAACCGTTAAAAAATGCAAAACTCTATTTATGGATGTCAAAAATACCAAAATCTGTCCATAAAGTATGAAAATATTGTCATGAAGCATTCTGACTAAATTATGGGTTCAAAAAATCAAAAATATTAAAATTTGTTATTAAAATATTTAAAAAAAAATTTAAAAGTACCAAATTCCGGTCATAAACTTTTAAATAATGTAAAAAATTTATAAATTTTAAAAATAGCAGAACCTAGCTTAAATTATTATAAATATTGTCAAAAAAAAACTAAAATCCGGCATAAACTGTTGAAAAGTGCAAAATCCGAACTTACAGTTTTAAAAAATTGTCAGAAAACACCAAAATTAGAGTATGATTTTTTATAAAGTGTAAAAATCTTTATAAAATCACATAAATAGCAAAAACTTTTTATTAAAAAACTAAAATTGTAAAAAAGTGTCAAATTTTATTTACAAAATATCAAAAATAAAACAAAATCCGCCCCCTTTTTAAGTTTTAAAATAAATGTCAAGAAGGCTTGTGTACTTTTAGTATAGTATAGTGTTCTGTATAGTTTCAAAAAAAATTTATTGTCAAAATATTAAAGAAAGTTAATTAAAATTAATAAATTCTGCACAATTTTAAACTTTGTTGTAACTATTTATTTGAGATATTTGAACAATTTAGTCTTAAAACCGTGTTTTTTGCATATTAAACATTTTGCCCACAACTGACGTCATAAGCAGCAATTATGTTAGCTTCACCGCGTCGGCAAAAGACATGTTTATAAGTTTATGCAAAAAGCACCCAGATAGTTGTAGTCACATACTTCAGATGGAAGTTCAAGTATGGGAGGTTAGTTTTGGTCTTTTTTGGTTATTTTAGGCGGCGGTAAAACGGCAAATAAATTAGGTGATCAAAAAACAAATCTTAATTTTATAAAATAAGGTTTTTTTAGTAAAATTAACTTTTGATTTCAATTTTGTGGGCACACATTTTTTTTAATATTATAAAAATATACCTAACCTAACCTAAGCAAAGCAAATGTCCAGCCAAGCAATATTCCGTTAACAATTAAAAATGAAACAAAAATTCAATTTTTTTTTAATACTAATAAACAGTCAAAAAGAATTATTTTAACTTTTATATGCACGTAATTAATTAATATTAATCAAACGTATTAATAAAAATAATGAAACTGTCACATTATTTAGAGTATTTTTCTTTATTTACGTATGCCATTTGTAGATGACACCTGTAATACTTTATACAAAACGAATTCAATCTAATAACATACATTTTGACATGAGAATTTTTTACAAAGTATATTAAACGTGGAATATATTACATTATTAGTAAGTGTAATGCCACTGACTGACAGTAAAATTATATTAAAACTCACAAATGTATGAATTGTATGAAAAAAAAAAAATAACTTCTGTTTTACAGTAAAACGCTATTATAGTGACCGTATGCAATTTTTATGTAAAGAGTTTGCAGTGAAATATGTAATGAGATAACACACATATTTCAAAACTTACAAAAAATACATCAGAAATTTATTGTAATAATAAATGTTAAAATTTAATGCAATGCGGTAACATTACTTTCAGTTTAAAATTTTATTTTAATTGCTCTGCACTGAACTGCCAACTCGTATGTATATATGTGCGCCAACCAACAACAAAATAAATTTTGTTGTTGGTTGACGCCAAATAACTATCTTAATTTTATTTAAGTCAGTTTGATTTATACATTCATGTTATATGTCCAATATCCATGATTTAAAAAGTTCAAATCGCATTTATTTTTAATGTACCACGGAAAAACAAATACACAGCAATAAAACATTCCATGTGTCCAAAAAGTTTTATGTTGCTATATAGCACGTAATGTAGTACATATAAAGGTAAATTGAATATGAAATGAATGATTATTGTTAAACATTTATGCCTTAAATAATATAGTATTTTTTTACGATGATACAAGGGCTGTATTTCAAGCAGCCTGTTAAAGCCAACCCGATCGGAATATAAATAAATATTGTCAGATGCTATACGTTATACGTCATACGATATACGTTATATTCCGAGACCAGTCTATGCAGTAGTATTTCAAAATAAGCGTAGGCTCGGTATGAATATATTGTCGTAGGACATGGATTTTTCAAGGTTTATTTTTCACAGCATTGAATATTTTATATAATGAGGTCAAACTTTGTAAATAAACAACTTATATTAAGTACATTACACTTAATATGGATACAATAAACAGAATTATTATTTAAAAGTGTAATCACTGGCATATTAAGTAATTTTTAAATATGACATTTTAAAATTGAAATTTTTACATATGAATAAATGAATAAGGTCGGTCACACATACATACAAAGAATTTTAACTAAATCATTCAGGGATGAGGAAGTGATTAGCATCAATACAGAAAATGTATGAATTTGATGTTTTATATGAATAAAAAACATATCTGACTATGTTAGGGAAAGAGAGCGGCGAATTGATAGGCTCATTTGAAATTTAAATTAAATCGAATGTTATACTTGTATATCAATGTTGGAAAATATGGAGATAAAAACAGATATGTATTTCAGTGTGATGTTTTGTTCCTTATTTTATCTGATAGAATACAAAAGGATTTCCATTGTACTGAAAATATTTAATTAATAATTTTCGTTTATGTATTATTTTAAAAGGAATTTTTAATTTAGTTTTTTATTTAATAAAATGTATTAAGCAACACAATTAGTTTTGCATTATTAATAAGTATGGATTCAATACGTAAGAAGTACTACATTAAAATAACATTTATTATAAATTATTTTTTGATTAATGTTCCATCAATGACTTTTACAATCATAAATGTGATCTAGTAATGGTTTGACTGGTATAACTTATATTTCTGCCAGTTCATATTCTTAATTTAAATAGATCGTGTGATTTTAATTAGAAACGTCAGCAAGATTGTAATCTGTTTTGTTAAAAAAATGGGGGTTGCTGCTGCTGCTGTTGTTGTCGATCGATCATGGCATATGTACAAAAGCGGTTCTGTTAATTCGGTTTGTGTCGGATTAATTGCCACAAAACTATAATTTAAAATTGTAATGTCGCACCATTTAAGCCCCAGGACCTGCAGTACACATAAAATAGAAACCGTTGGGTAGTTTAACTCTGTTAACTTCCCTAATACTCTTAAAACTGCTTTGAAAATAAGTCGCAACATGAATGCGCCCATGTTTCAGGATAAAATAAGAATTGTCGAGCATCCTAGGGAATTGACCACAAGTCACAACAAATTATTCAAGGAAAAAAGGAGCCCCTTGCGGCATAGTAGATTTAAACTGCATTTTACATACCTACGGTGATATACGTCCACCCTTACAACACATCTCTTAAAAATAATGAAAATTTAAATACGAAGAGGATACTTACATTACTTACACCTACAACTGGTATTAATTCATCCAAAGATTTAAATTCAAAACCTTAATACGCCCATTCTGTATCCCCTATATATTATGAAGGGAAAATATATGATAAGCCGCACGAATAATATATAATTTTATAAATTCAAGGAGTCAAACTTTTTCTCCTAAACCAGAATCATATCCAATTTATATTCCCCAAATAAGAAAAATGCGACGAACAAAACTTATAAATCTACAAAACTCCCCTCATTGATTTAAATCTATTTTAATTTAATTTTAATCAACGTCCGTTTTAGATGACAAATCAAACTATTACGTTATTATAATAGTCACTTAATTACATCTAATTACATAATAAGGGTTGTGCTATAATCACTCACTTATTTAAATAATACTGAATTATTTTTTGTAATTTTATTACGCCAATGTAATTAAAATATAATAACAGGTAGGAAAAATGCTCCCTTGTATAAATCCAATTTAATACAAGGGTTTAAGAAACAGGGTATTAAATATTTAAAGATGTTTTCAACAATAAAAACTCTATAAAATAATTACTTCATTAATATGGCAAAGTTCACTAATTATTCATTGAATAAATTATGGTCTGTCAAGAACAAAGTAGGTATTGCCTGAATATGTATTTTACATTAAATTTTATATAATCCAATGATGTTAATTCGGTAATATAGCGTTGTTCATTAATGAAGTTTCGCAATGAAAACGTATAAATCTGTTTTTAGGTAGAAGATATAAAATCATGCTTTGTATATTAATACACAAATATAACTTCTTAGTTAATTAGAATGTAGATAATTGAGAACAATGTTATGTTGTCATTAACATTAACGATCAATCAAACGTTATATAATTACAAACCAATTACTGTTTCTCAAGTTGTTGCATAAAAATATGCAATTGTAATTGTTATAGACATATTTTTAATCGATTTTACACAATTTATTTTTAATCGAGTACACACAATTTAAATTGAGTTTAAGTTAAATTGACAACAGTGTATTAATATAAAATAATATATGCTGTATTGTAGAATTACCCTACATGTAAAATTGGCGTACGAGATGTGACGAAATGTTGCCACAAACTAATTAATTCAACCAGACCCATTTATCGGTGATACAAACCAATTACTTGATTAATTGTAACTAAATACTAAACATTTTACTGTTTTATAAATATATTAGTACTGTATAGTATATACTGGATCTAAATTCAATAATTTAATTAATTACAGTGCCTGTATGTAAGTATAGTTTTTGTTGTAATATCAACTTTTACTAATTATGACAACTTTTGTTCTATCTAATCAAATATAAGGTTTCTCATGTGCGGAATAACTTCTATAACTTATAAGATAATGAATGTAATTGAAATGCAGTTCTCTATACGATGTGAATTAATAAGCGCAAGTTCTACACAATTCTGTCTCTTATTAGTAACTGAATATTTTCCATTTTCGTAGAGATCGAAATTTAATACAATCAAATAATGTTGAATGGAGTTTTGCTATTATAAATTCTGTTCGAGGTAAGTTGTCTGAATGCACAAACTCTCATACACAGGTACATTAAAATTACAGTTAACTACTATTGTTTCAACTTGAGGCGTAACTAAATTTCGTGCTTTTAGCACCAAAAATTCTTTTAATAATTGATTTAATTAAGTATTTGTAAAGAAAATTAATTTAAATTTTTTAAAATAATTTTTACTTAAAAACGTTATTTCAATTATTTTATTCGATGAGTAATGTACTATTTTTACAATTTTCCTGATACACAAAAGAGTTTGAAGTTACATATTTAAATTACAGGCAAAATAGAAGTAGAAAATGTTATTCCATTTTATCTACAATAAAATTTACTAAATACACGGCAACAGCAAAACAAAAATTACAACATAAAGTTTATTAAACAACAAATGTTAAATGTTGAGCCAAATATAATTAATTCATTAAATTTAAATTTTCTATAAAAGGCTTTTATTATAATCTGAAGTGAATTAAAAGCCATTAATAATCATAATAAATCGTTTATATGAACACACAATAATCCAAGTCATTTCTTAGTAATTAATTAAATAATTAATAATTAAGATAATCGATAGTAATATTAAATTGAATATATATTTTAATAACAAATTAATATAAAATGAAATAATTTAAAATGTAAAACAAAAACAATTTCTTCTAGATATAAAATGTTATCAGCATTGGCAACGCTGAAAAGAGCTGTCACAGCCAGCTTGAGTAAAATCTTTGCGTTAAGTTAAAAGTCTTTAAAAATTATTTTTGAACTATAAATTCATCATTTATGTAAAACTTCTTCATAATTCTAGTTTTAATAAAGATTAATTACTTCAATAATTTCTAAACAATATCTACCTAATTGTAATCACGCCGTTCCTTTTTGGGGTAGGCAATTGAGGTGTCGGGTCATATACTCTTATAGACACGCCTTTTGCCAAAGCAGTAAAGTCAACATAATCGGTGCGTGTGACGTCAGTTGAGGGCAAGAACGAGCATATGTCAACTTAGTTAAATACGTGTATAAAAACACATTTTTTTTTAATTTAACACTCAATCATTGACATTTATTGTTGCAATTGTAAACAAACACAAGATAATGCTAGTAACTCCTCTTTGTCGTCCATTGTTGAATTTTACTCATACAACAAAAATCTCGATTTTACTGGTACAAAAATTTGTGCAAATTAGACTGAAGCACCAAAAATAAAACACAAATTAGCTTGCGCAAATTACTTGAACGTAAAAACCGACCTTTAAGGATCAAAAATAACTTTACTTTGTTTTATCGTTTTTATTAATTTGTTTTGATTAATGTTTACAAAAATCGTGAAGTTTAACTACTCGTAAGGCATAGCATTACTAGCGCGTGACGTCAGTCGTGGGCATAAAACGTTTTTATGTTGGTTTCACTATGCAACGAGTATAGCACACGGCGCGTTATTAGTGTATAGTCTAAGGGTATTTGTTATTTGAAAAAATAATGGGTTTGATGCAAAGGGACACAATCAATTTAATAAAGTTGCTAAGTATTATTAAATCTTTATTTATAATAAATGACTGAATTTAAACTATATAACTATATACTCACAAGTGTAATATAAGTAGCATAATAATCAAAATAAAATCAAAAATGTTGTGTTGGACGCTTTTGCAAACCGGAAATCTATAGGTCAAAGGGTTTTCTTTCGGCGATCAAAAAAAGTGAAATGTAAGAAGGGGAGGGAAGTGTATATCTATGTTTTTTTTGAGCATTTTTTTAGTTTTTAAAACAAAAATGCTCATTTTTACACAATATAAAATTACCAGCCTAATATTTATAAACTGTAATCCCGCTCACCCGTCTAAGTATTTGTTATCAATAAGTTGGTTACGTCATCTCTTTTCTAACTTATTGACATCTGTCAGTCATTTTTTTATGTTACACAGCAGATGGTAGTAACATTTAATTCGTTGATAACAAACACTTGGGCGGGTGGGCAGGAACACAATATCAAACCACCGGCCCTATATTTATAAACTTTGTTCTTGCCCGCCCACCCAAGTGTTTCATAGCAAGAAATTCAACTTCCTCTTGCAACTTAATGACATCTGTCAGTCATTCTTTTGTGTTTCTTAGCTGTAGAAACATTGAAGGCAATAATAACAGTTGGTTGACATTTCCAACTTTTTTATGTTAATTGCAGGTACAACATTTAGGTGAGTCACAAGTAAGTTTCAAAATTACCCGCCCACAATTTATAAACAAATTTTCTATTTGCCCACTTATGTGTTTGTAAACATAAAATTGGGTAAAGCGCCTACTTTTGACATCTTAGTAACAACTGTCATTCACCACTTTGTTGTTTTAGCTGCAGGAACATCATAGGTGTCAGAGTAAACCAATTTTTTGATCACTAACACTCGGGTGGGCGGGTGAGTTACAAGATTAGAAACCACCCGCTCACAATTTATAAAATAAATCCCTGCTACTTACTAAAGTATTTTGAATAAAATAATGATTCATTTTAATACCAGTGACGTTACTAAAATTATTAAATAATTTAATAATAAATATCAAAAGTTGGCGCCATTATCAATTTTTTGTTTACAAATACTTAAATTTTGTAACCCACCCGCCCACCCAAGTGTTGGTGATCTAAAGATTAATGTACTCTTACACCTATGATGTTCCTGCAATTAATATAACAAAGTTGTCAATGTCAACTGTCACTTAAATATCAAAATTGGGCGCTGTTGATAATTTTATGTTTACAAATTCTTGGGTGGGCGGATAAGAAATTTGTTCATAAATTGTGGGCAAGTAATTTTGAACCTTCTGAGCCACCCGTCTACCCAAATGTCGAAAATCAATAGATTAATGTACTTTAATACCTATGATGTTCTTGCAATTAATACAGAAAGTTGTAAATGTCAACTGTCACTTAAATGTTAAAATTGTGCGTCATTATCAATTGGTAGCAAATTGAGCGTATAGATTTTTATAATTTTTATACAACTGATATTAATAGTAATGAAGTGTATTGGTAACAAATTGTATTAATTTCCAATGTACGGTTAGTGAGTTATCTTAGTTTTAGTAATGAAGTAAGTGTAACGATTGAGCTAACTCTGGTCAATTAATTTGAGGTTATGTCAAATTGAGCGTATTATTTTTTATAGCTATTATACATTTGGTACTACTTATAATGAAATGTATTGGTAGCAAATTGTATTAATTTTCATTGTATGGCTAGTGAGTTATCTTGGTTTTAGTAAAGAAGTAAGTGTAACGGTTTAGTTAGCTATCATCAATTAATTCAAGGTTATAACTAACTGAGCGTATCAATTTTTATAATTTTTAAACAATTGGTAGTAATGGCAGTAAAGTGCATTGGTAGCAAATTGTGTTAATTTTCAATGTACGGTTAGTGAGTTATCTTAATTTTAAAAATAAAGTAAACTTAACAATTGAGTTAGCTTAGATCAATTAATTTGAGGTTATGTTAAATTAAGCGTATTAATTTTTATAAAGTTTATGCAAATGTTACTGATTGTAATGAAGTGTATTGGTAGCAAATTTTATTAATTTCCAATGTATGGTTAGCGGGTTATGTTGGTTTTAATAATAAAATAAGACAATTTTGATAACAACTGCAAAATTTATAAAAAGTCAAAATCCGGTTATAATTTATCAAATGATGCAACCTTATTTTAGAATGTTAAAAATAGCTAAATCTGGCCATAAAGTATAAAAATATTGTAAAAAAACACCAAAATTTGGTCATAAACTGTCAAAAAATACAACATTCTATTTATAAATAGTCAAAAATTAAAAAAAAATGAACAAAATCCAGTTAAAAACGATTAAAAACTATAAAATTCTGTTGATTAAATATCAAAAACACCAAAACACAACCTTAAAATTTAAAACAATTGTCAGAAAATTCTTTCAATCAAATGTCAAAAACTGCAAATTTTGGCCATGAAATATTAACATATTGTTGAAAAGTGCAAAATTCTATTCACTGAATCTCAAAAATAGCAAAATTTGGCCTTAAAGCATCAAAGTATTGTCATAAAACACCAAAATCTTAATTTTTTTTTAAATTCGGCATAATCTGTCAAAAGATGCAAAATTTTTTTTGCATTCAAAACAAAAATTGTTTTTAATTTCCAATAAATTGCGCATCAATTTTTTGATTTCTCAAATCATTTTTTTAGAATATTAGATCACTTTTTATAATTAAACCAACTATTATTCAATACATGTGTACTATATTTTCTTGTATCAATTTGCAACAAATTGCTTTAAGAAAATCTTATAATTAATTAGCTAAGTAATTATGTTAATCATAATTGCTGATAAATTAAGGGGACAATGAATAATAGATTAGACACAAATTGTAGGATCTGTCTAATCCATTAGTTGACCCTTATTTAATAGCCACCCTAATATTTAATTAATCTCTATTGATTAAACAACAAGAGAATTGAAATGAAATAAAAGAACTTTTTAAATAGAAATTTATTTTGAATAATTCCCTAACCAATTATTCGCATATAACTTTTCCAAACTTTCCAATAAGATTATGTCTGTTGAGAGACCATTTTTATATATAAATTGTATACATTTAATCAAACAGATTAAGTCATATGCAAACTGTAATTGGTTCTGACCAATTAACTGCGATATCATTCTGAATACATTTTACAATTAATTTAATTTGTTAGACTAATTTGTACATGGTTGTACAACCAAAACAGTATTATTGTAACAAACTAATGTAATATATTTTAATATGTTTAATGCAAATAATAGGAATTGCGTTATTTTATATCCCTCACTAGTTTATATAAATTACATAAAAATATATTCGCATGCGATTTAATGCGTGTTCCATAATTGCATTGGGATTTTAGTTGTGCGGTAATAAAAAGTCAATAGTTATTATCCTAATTTAGAAGCGCTTCATTCAGTATGTATATAACAAATGGATTATTGATTTTGTTAAATACGATCTGTAATTGAAATGGTTTAATACCCTACCTTCACGTTTGGTAGGTGGCCGAAATAAAAATAAAAACTTGGATGGAATCTATCTGAGTAGTTCATAAAACTTCGCTTAATCGTTAGAATTGGACAAATTCTTTTCTCGTTTTTTTTATCATCCACTGACGGCATAAACGTTCTTAGATTTATCGTTAGAATTTGTCGATTTTGCCGGCATTAATTACACCTTTCTCCTGTTCTAAAATTGCCTCCGCTTCCTCAGAGCGAGCTGAATTATAATGTAATATTTATTACGCAGCAATTACATCATTATATTTCTACAATTACGTTGAATATTACGCAATGTGACATGCATAATTACGAACGGAGCCACCATAAATATTCCGACCGGGCTTACACTTATATATTTTTTTTAAATTCCGTAGCTCCTTGCAATTTCTATTAAGGAGATTTTAAATTGCGTTAGGTATGAAAAATGCGAAATGAAATCTTTAATATTATTTTTATTCTTTTATAAAAAAAAAATGTGGTAGAGGCAACGGAATTTCTGTTGTGTGCATATGATATGTGTATAAATTTACAAAGTTTGTTGAGTTATTTGATGAAGCGCTGATATTTCAAACTTTGCGAGTAAGGTCAGTATACACAGCTTTTCGGACCTTAGTACTAAAACTTTGTTATATACAGAGTGTCTCGTTTCAAAAGGTTCCTGTTAAATCGATTTGTAAATGCTGCCTCGACCAATTCCATTTAATCAAAAAAGAAATCCTTTCACACACACACAAAAGGGGAAATTAGCTAAAGAGGCAGGAGGAACATTCGCTATAAATTATTACGCTTTCTCCACATTCTTTTTTCTTCTGCTTCTTTGTAGCATCTACTGAAATAAGAAGTAAATATTGTTATTGCATGAATATGTAAGCTGGAATGCTGTGAACGGAGCGAAATTTAATATACATAATTTTGTGAACCCGGCGCCGCCATAAGTTGCATAATTCCCATTCAAAGCTTACCTAACCGAATAAACAGCGGAATTCTTTTAGAATCATCCGGCCTTTATCACAGAAACTCCAGCAAAGCGTTATAATTTATGTGTCACCACATCGGCTTTTACATTCATTGGGAATTTAGAACAAATTTACCGCTTTAATTGTCCCATATAGAGCAAAAGAAATACCGCGGAATTTCGTGTAATTAAATGCAAATATTATGCAATAGCTAATACACTCCACTCCGCAATCGGTATAAAGGAGCTCTCAGAACAATCACTTTTCATTTCCATGCAGCTTCCATGGATAATTCACCGGATATTGAAAAATATTATATCAATATGGATTTTAACATGTGACGTTAATATCTGCAAACAACTAACGGCGCTTTTCACCAAGCGCGGTCACAAGCAGACACATGTTTCGAGATAACATTGACTCGTTAGTGCTTTACACGCTTATGGTTAGTTCGCTTGTTATATTTTATAGAAAGACTATAAAAAATAAACCTTTTTGCAAATATTTCTTGATACAGGTGTATTGGCATATGTCACATTCAAGTTGCATTATTAAATTCAAAAATTCACAGCTTTGTTAACTATTTATGTTTTGAAAAATATTATATCAATGAAAATCACATTTTAAACAAATTTAATTTATATTAAAATATCTAAATATTTTATAGAAATATACGAGGGTAGATTGAAAAGTTTATAGAATGGTGAAAATTAAACTCAATTTTTTTCTTTGTTCTAACTTAAATTTGTTTTAAACTAAGAATGTTTAGAGGTATGGAAACACGAAGAAATTGATTAGAGCCTAATTAGGCAAAAGGATTTTAATTGCCGCAAAAGGGTTTAACAAGCTGGACCGGACCGGGTATTAGCAGATTAAAAACTAACAAAATATCTTTAAAATGTTCAGATTATTTTCTTAAATTTTTAATAAAGATTTAAAAGAATTTAGTAAACTAGAAGCATCAATCAATCAATCAATAGTCTTCCAAACTTTAAGTTTAAGTCTGGCAAACAATTTACATTCCAGAGCAAAAATTTTCAAACTGTGGTACATGTACTACTGTTGGTATATTTTGTAGCATAATTCAATTCAAAATACTTGTTGGTAATGATAAAATGCAGTGCCTACCCACGCGCCTAAATGTTGGTCATCAAAAAATTGAATATCACCCACTCTTTCTATAACTGAGTCTTCTAATGCTTGCAGAAAAGAGAAACTTCTAATTTGTTGATAACAAACACTCGGACAGGGTGGCGGGTTCTCCAGTTCAAAATAACTGCTGTTATGCATAAAATGAAGTGCTCATCCGCCCGCACAAGTGTTGATTATCAAGAGATTGAATATTACCAGCTCCTCCTTTGACTAAAAGACTTCTTCAGAAAGGTGAAACTTCTAAAATTTCTTAATACCAAACACTCGGGCGAGTAGGCAGGCATTCCAGATTAAACTATTTGCTAGTAATCTAGAATGCCCACCCACCCGCCCAAGTGTTGGTCATTTAAAGATTAAATATTACCATCTCCTCTTATGACTAAGAAACTTCTAATGCTTGCAGAGAAGAGAAACTTCTAATTTATTAATAACAAACACTTGAGCGGGTGAGCGGGCACTCATAAATTGGGATGTCCATCCACCCGCCTAAATGTTGGTTATCAAATATATATTACAATCAATTCCTATAATTGAACAACTTATAACGCTTGCAGTAAGAAAAAATTAATTTCTTATTAACAAACAATCGGACGGGTGAGCGGGCACTCCAATTTAAACTATTGTCCCGTAGTCATTAACTGTAGTGCCCACCCACCCGTTCAAGTGTTGGTGATTAAAAGATTTAATATCACTATTTCTTCCTATGACTAAGAAACTTCTAATGCTTACAGAAAGGAAAAACTAACTAATTTCTTGATAATAAACACTTGGGTAGGTGGATGAGCACTCCAGATCAAACTACTTGCTGGTAATCATAAACTGAAGTTCCCACCCACAACCTAAATGATTGTTATTAAGGGATTGAATATGAGCATCTCCTCAAATGACTAAAAGATTTGTAACGCTTGCAGAAAGGACAAACTTCTTCAAAAATCAAAAGATTTTTTTTCTGCCAAAAATACCTATTTGATATAATATTTTTTTGACATTTGACAGATTAAAAAAAAAACAGTTTTTCAAAACACCAGTAAAATGAATGAGAACAGAAACAGCGTATAAAAAAAAAAACGGATGAGTATAAAACCCGTTTGACACTGTCTATAATTATGTCTTGAATTATATATATAATTTTTATTAGAATTTGTGCCATAATTCCATATATAAAATTTATATCCTGTATGACACTGTAAATAATTCTTTATATAATTATAAAACCACGCCTGCGCCTTATCTATGATCTGTCAAATCAAGTTTCAATGTTTACTACACTTTGCAGGTTATGTCATTTGTTTTTAATTGATTATTGCTACTGTTAGTTATACAATTAATGAAAATAATAAAAAATGGAAGCAGAACAAATTAAAAAAGTGGTAGCAATTGCTATATGCAGAGCTGCAGTGGTAAAATTGAAAAAAAATTACAAAATACAAAATAATATGCGCACATCACGTTCGCGTCGATTATAGATGGGAAAATAGAACATGTTCTAAATTTTTCAAGATATAATTGTGACCTTGATAATTTGTGTGTTTTACACACTGAAATGGTCAATCTATAATTATATATATAATTCAAGACATAATTATAGACAGTGTCATACAGGTTTAAGTAAAAAAAGTATCAAACATGCCATAAGAAAATAGAAAACCGATGCGAAAGTACAATTGAGAAAAACTCAAAACTTTTCAGTAGAAGAATAAGAATAATCAAGTTCAAAAATTGACAAAAAAAAGAAGAAACCACTTTGTATGAGGTTTCTCTACTTGTGGCACAAAACGCAAAAGAACACCAACTCAGGAAAAGATATCAGTGTTCTATGAAGCATTTTTAAAACTTTTAGAGAAAGATTCTACCATAATCACATTACAGCAGAGATGTTAGCGCAGTAGTCTAAGCATCCGACTGCTGCACCAAATATTGTAAGTTTAAACCTTGCAACGAAAACTGTTTCAAACGTTTATACGCTTTTCCACTCCCCTACCTGCCTTGTCAGCTTGAGGTTTTATTACTAAGATAAGATTCTTTTCTGGTACGGAGTAGATTAATAATTTTTCCAGTGGTTTAGATTCTACTTAAAGACTGTAGGTCTATTTGTAATGTAAGTTGCCTGCATTACGAGCAGAGTGGATTAAAAATGTAAACTAACTAACCTTGAAATTCTGAGAAAACAAAAAAGAATATTGGAAAAACCAATTATATCATAACTTACGGAAGGTCCGTTAAATCATAATTAATAGTTAAAATTTCAAAACATTGTTTGAGTATGGGCTATCTAAACTAAAAATTGCTTCTATATGTGTTCTTATGAAATTTTTTTAGCTAGCTTTTATGGTGTTCTAGCTTTGCTTAATATGTTTTTCTTAATTTATTTAAAATTAGTTGAACTTTTGGTCAACAATGTGACAAATGCTAATCATTTCAAAATTAGTTTTGTTTTTTTTTATAATCAATACTCCAATTTAATTGTCAAACTAGTTATTGTTAAATTATTTGATTTACAGTTACTTTGTTCTGTATGATTTAAATTTGTTTATAATTTTGGATTAATTAAGTACTTAGCTTATTTAAGATATTTCTTAATGGTATATTTAAATTAACCATTCATTAAGATAGCTAACAAATCAGTTAAACAAATATTTTGTTAGCCGATTAAAGATAACAAAGTGTGACATTAATTGGGCGTGGTTTATTAGAGTTGCAAGATTGATAAATGTCAATATTTACCACTCATTTCCGCTTGTAGTAATAGTTTATTTTAATTTTAATTTGCATCTTTCATAGAATATTAAAAATTGCAATTAAATAATATTAATAGTCTGATACTTGTACTATGTGCAATATTACTAGTAATGGACTATATCTGAATTTATTTGTTATAAATTGTGTATTTTATATTGTATCTAATTGCATCAATGTGTGAGTTGTTTTGTTTTCTGTCTATAAAATATGAAATCCCAGTTGAAAATTTATGATCGTGTTAATAGCCGTTCAGAATATTGCGTTTTGTGGATTGGGTTATAAAATAAATTAGTGGTTTGGACTGTTAAGATTAAATTACCGTGTAATTCAAACACTCCAAAACACAGCATGAAAATGTAATTGAGGCAAAAATATTCTCCGAAAAAAAAATTAATCAAATCCCAAACTAATTCAGATATTAAACGCATAAAAAATTGAGGCCGAGCATCTCTTAATATTTCAATCTAGAACAAAATGCGAGCGCTTTTTGACGAAATAGGACAAGATAGCTTGGGATATTGATGTAGAGGAATATTACACTTTACCGTAATGCAAAATATGCGCATGTATGAAAAAATGTAATTTGCAATTTATAAAGATTGCAAAATTATGTGACATTTACTATTTAATATTATAAAAGCAGTAATTACAACCTGTTTAAAAATGATATGAATCATTTCTGTTTAGATTTATTCTATGTTGCGAATTCATATTTCAGTGCAGAGTTATGTAAGTAAGTATATAAATCTTGTAAAAATAATGCGGCGAAAATAGTATAAAACTTGTTTAAATAAAAGATGTCGGGTCCTAAATCCCTGAGCTCTGGAAGATCGTATGTTGAGGGTGGTTTATATACACAGGGTTTGGTCTGCCCTGTCCTGCTTTGCTCCAGCAGGTGTACAAACAAGGCATTAGTTACAAGCCTTCAAACACAATACCAGTTAATGAGACACAGCTATGAATTAGTTATGTTTCCCTCTAGTAATGTCGGTGCAATCTGTCGATCATGTCCTGTGCAAATTGCCTTTAAATGCATTGAGTAATTATTTTAATTAAAAGTAAACATTTAACACTATCTACAGTGGCGCATTATGTGAAAAGTGTAAAAAAGTTTGTTACTTTTACTTGTGCTTGTGGTTGCATTATAAATCAAATTTTATATGCAATTGAATTTTGCTTAAACGAATTGTGGAAAGTTTGATGAAGAATAAAAATGTTAGTTTTCTTGTTCTGAATTCTAATGCTCAAGTTTATTTTTTACGAGTGAATTTTACATACTTTTACAAACATATTTAAAATAAAATGTTGTTTTATAATTGTAAAACAAATGTTGACTTGGCTTGATTTTATATAAAGAGGTGTGGTTGAAAATGTGGTATCTGAATTATTAATAAAAATGAAAAAGTTGTTGGGGGAGTTTTTCTGTTTGGGGACGTGTTAGGTTATAAATCAATTTTTTTGTAAGATTAGTTTTTATTTGTTAGTTTTTGGTTTTTTGTATAAATTGTAATAAGTAAAAGTAGTTTGTGGTAATTTTTATAAGAGATTAATTAATTAATGAAGCAGCAAAGTTTGCAAATGCACTGTTTCCGATGCTCGTATAATCAAAATGGCCAATTAAAAGTTGCATGATGTGTTGAATAAAAGCGGCGAATGTTTGTGCAGTTTATAGTGTAATAAAATGTAGCTGTCGGAAGGAACATGTTTATTCAAAAGACAGCACCTGCACCAGCACCAACACGCATGGTTTACGACACTTACCACAGAGCACGAAGAGCGTAAAAAGCAAAAGGCTTGAGTGGGACATTGAGCAGCAGTTTCATTGGCGTTGCTGACTGCAGTTAACACTGTACCACCGTACACTAGCACGTTGCGAGATGACACGTTTAAATGCCGTAACGCACTGCCTTATCCGGAGAGTTGAAAAAAAGTCCGCACTGAAAGAGCGCGTATTGCTGCTGCTTCTGCTGCTGCGGCGCGTTCTGAGCTCGCGACCGGAGCGAGACCGAATACCGTTACCGAATGCGATGCGAACCGGTCAGTCGGCAGACAAGCGGCAATTGTAATGCAGTGGATCGCGTGGAGACGCCGCGCCCGCGCTACTCTTGTACTACTCGGAACTTCTCCGGTGCTACGCCTGCTGGCGAATGGCGAACCGAGTCCTAGAACACCGCACTGCCACTCATTAACGGTCCCGCTCCTTTCAGCGACATATGATCAACACGCCGTGTTTACTCTGAAAGGGTCGCCGCGCATTGTATGGTCACACGCTTCATCATTAATTCAAGTATTTCCTTTCCTACAGGCACGCAATTAAAATGTTCGTATCGATAACTTAACTCGTCTAAAGCATGTATGGAGAAGTAGAAGTAGAGTAGTCCGTGGCTGTGGTGGCTAGGCTGCGTCTGGCTGCACGCTGAATTATTTAAAGCACTTATTATGCTCGGGATAAGGCCAACAGTAAACCAGGATGCACGAACCACTCGTTATGCCGAGCTCCGCATCGTCCAATTACCTGCTAATATTTGCCAATATTTGCCACCTTATACGTTTTGTGTTTATATCTCACATGCAACGCTCCGTGACCAATAAACCTTCGATAAGATCCACCGAAATAATTGTCAATCTTATTAATCCTGTACTACTATACCTACTATACTACTCTTCCTTCCTTGCTATCACTCTTGCTTGCTTTGCTTGTGAATACTCGCGACTGACACCGCACTCTGACAGAACATCAAGCAGAACTCCGCCCTCTTTGCCTCGGCTATGCTAGGGCTCCAAGTCACGCTATACCTTATACTTCTCTGCCGAAATATAAATAGATCCTTTTCTACTTATCAACTGTTAAAGATACATCGTTTTCGAATTTACAACCGCGGCCCGATTTAATATACGCACAGCAAGGGCTTGACACCTGACGCCAGCCGCCAGTCGCAACACATATCACCATCAAATATACTATATCTACTCTCTCGGGGAAATATTCCAACAAGAGAAATAACTCTCTTCAAAACGAGTGTCGAAAGAAGTGAATGCACGATTCCTACACATTTCAACATAACTACAACTCTGAAATCTTTCTTTTAAAATAACAAAGTTGTATTCATCTTTCATTATGTATGCTACCACAAATCTATTTATCAACTAAAGGTTTCATCATCAATCACATACAATTCTACATCCCACATCTCATTTACTATTCATAAACAAACGTTTTGTGGCCGTAACATCTCTAACACATACCACATCAAATCTTTCATCTCGGTTTCATCTTGATTCCTAGTCTTTAAGTCAAACCAGGTTACATTAGAGTGTTTAATTATTAGTAATAAGATTTTCAAATTGCTACCACAACAGACATTTATAATCTTTAAGATAAATCCCTTTTGTAAAGTAGTGGTTTTTAATTAATTAAACTAATTAGACTAATAACATCTCAACTAGAAAACTGATTTAATAAAATATTATTTTATTTGTTTGATTGAAACTTGAACAAACAAAAATATATTTTGTATGTAGGCAGATTGTCTATCTGTTTGATGTTTTCTAATCCTAAACAAACATTTTCATTTCCAATTAATTACAGTGAGTTGATTTTATCTAAGCTTTGATATATTTATTTAATCTATTCTCATTTGTTCTCTTCTTTACCAATGTATATTTATGCAATAGCGGTCTAGGACTGTTAATATTAATGCAAGCGCTCCCCGAGGCCCAAGAGTATATAATCTAATTGAAATTGTGTTTAACAAGGCATGCATCATATGTCCACTTTGGACGCTAATCAATTTTTCCTATTAAACTGAGAATTAGTTATAATCTCTCTACTAAATCTATAGATTTAATACTATTAAATTGCATAAAGTACACGCCGAACTTTGTAATATGAATATTATATTATTATTTTATACATTCAGTTTATTGTATTATATTTTATTATTTACTAACTAGTTTTAATAATTAGATACTATTTTGAAGTTGCTATTATAATATTCATAACATTTCTCGTAAAACTTTTGAGTAAATTTATTAATTAAAGTTAATTCTACGCAGGGAACATGATGCAGCTTCTCGTGCGGCAAGCTACAGAGTTTTTCTTTAGCAATTCAAAAAATTCAGTTTTACGAAACTTAAGAGGGGGATTTGGGTGTTTATTTTTTTGACGTAAAATTGACCTCTGATTTTGATTACGGGGGTTCAACACCGATACTCTTAATTTTGATTTGTCAGTTTTTGGATTATAAACGGTAAAAAGGCACTATTTGGTGAGAAGAAGAGGCTCAATTGATCTTGCTGCTAGCCAACAAACTCAACTGATGCCTTGCTAAACTGGAAGTCCGCGGGTCAAAAGGTTTTTTACAATTCTTACTTCTATTTGGTTGTGTTTGGAGTTTATAACTGTTAGTTAATTCAAACTTGAATTTGATGCGTTTTGACGTCACTCAAAGGCGTGACAGATTAGTAGTAATGGTCTACGCAGTTAACATTTTGCCTGTTTTGCCAAGAAAGCAATTAGTAGAGAGAAGAATCCTTTGTCACTATTTTTGTTGCGCGCGGTTTGAAGTGTTTGGAGGTCTGGGTTCTGAGAAATTATAAGATTGGTGGAGGAGTAGGATTGGTTTTGGATGGTATGCGTGCTGTTCTGTTTTAAAGAAGCTTGATGTTCTTGGAGTGTTGTCGGAAATTAGCTTTGTGCTTCAAATTGCAGTTTGCGCACTTGAAAAAATTGAAAGTTTTTCTGGTTTGGATAGCTGCTTGTGCATTTGGCGTATTGGTATAAGAATGAGTTTTTTGACAATAAATGTCTGTACCACTAGCAGTGGTAGCATTGTGAAATTACATCAGATTTTTTTGTTGTCTTAACCTTGATTACTAGGTTGAAGAGTTGACTCAGTTGAAATATTTTGTTGTTAGATATACACTAAAGGGTAGATGATGTTACCTTTGCCCGTTTTCTTCATGGATAGTATTTTGTAGTTAGTGTTAAGTTTGGCCTTAATTTCTTGTTGAAAGATGTTTTCTGGGATGTTTGCACTATTTTTAAAGATTGCTCTTCTTTGAGTTTTTGGTTTGTTTCAGATAACTTGTAATGAGACAAAAGTTGTTGATTGTAGATGGTTGAAGTCGTACTCTACCTTGACATTAATGGGCTTAAGCTATATCTATGAGTTTAAACTGTTTGATTAGTTGAATGTAGGTAGAAAGCGAATCAATAGGAATTGTGGTCAATGGGGAATTCGTTAACAACATGAGATACGCGGATGACACTGTCTTACTAGCAACTACCGTTCATGATATACATCTTTTAGGAAAATTAAATCAGAGATGTAACGAGTACGGCCTAAAGATAAATCTTACCAAAACCAAGCTTATGGTAATTACAAAGTCACCACTAAACCACATCAACATTAATCTTACAGTAGCAAACACCGTCGTGGAGAATGTGCAGGTATATAGATACCTAGGAACGTGGATAGAATAATCATGTGATCAGTCACGTGAAATAAGAACAAGAATTGAGATCGCTAGATCTATCTTTATAAAAATGAAGAAGTTTTTCGTTAGTCGTGACCTGAATATAAATCTCAGAATGAGGATGCTTCGCTGCTATGTATTTTCGACACTACTGTACGGGGTCGAAGCTTGGACACTCAAGAAGAACCATATGGATAGACTACAAGCTTTTGAAATGTGGTGTTATCGAAGAATGTGGCGTATTCCATGGACAGACCGGATTACAAATACGCAGGTCTTAGAGAAGATGCAAAAAGAATGCAAAATTATCAACACCATAAAGAAGCGCAAGATGGAATACTTAGGCCACATAATGAGAGGGCCCAAATACGCATTTCTGCAAATGATAGTCCAGGGGAAGATCAAAGGAAAAAGAAGCATAGGCAGACGCCGGGTATCCTGGCTTAAAAACCTTAGAGACTGGTTTGGCTGCAGTAATATCCAGCTATTTCGTTCTGCAGTCAACAAGGTTCAAATAGCTTTGATGATAGCTAACAATTGATGATAGGGAACTTCCGATAAGAGACTCACTCACAGAAGAAGAAGGTAGCTTTGTCGCCGTAGACTATTGGTGGTAGTATTATAGTTTTTGAAGTTGTAGTTGTGTTTGGTTGAAATTGGCTGTTACAGGATTGTTTGTATTTTTAGTATGTTTGGCTAGTGTGCTCGGAAAAACCCGGAGTTTTTGTTTGGTTGACAGTGATGAGAATTGTTTGTTTGAGTTTGGTCGTAGCCCAGTAAACACAGTTACGTTTAAGATACGTTTATTTTTGGTATTACACCTAAGTGTAATATTTGTTTATTTGTTAAGTATATTATACGGAAAAATGTCCGGCGACTAAACGGATATATCTCGTATATTTAGTGTGTAATATACGTACCGGTTATATGTATTTTAAACGTATAATTTACACGTATTATCAACGTAAAAAATTCGTTAATATTATAATAAAAATATTTGTATATTCTTTAATTATAGTACACGTGTATTATAGGTTAAACTTTATCCGGCGAGAACTCATGTGTATGTTTGGATGCCTATACGAGGTAACGGACTCATATTGGGAAGAATTGGGTCACCCATCCAAGTCGTGACCGGAGCGGACGTTGCTTAACTTTTGTTAACGCTGGTAATCGTACAAGCCCACTCTGCCGTACTGCCTCCTCTCTTGTATATATAATAATGTAAAATTTGTATATCATTCTAACATAAAATACAAAGTATTACATATAAATAAATAAAACATTATATTATTTAACATAGGTATTTAATAAAATAACAATTAAATTGAAAATCCATTTTGCTTTTTCAACCAGTCTTTTGGTGACATCTGAAAAATATACTGTGTATATTTCCACAGCCTCATATGAGACACATATGGTAATCTTTATTTCAAATAACTTGAATAGTTTGCTATTTGTATGTATAATACTATATATAACAACAGCAATCAATAATATTAAATTTAAATTTAAAAATAATAAATCGATAAATTGATATTAATGTTACTGTAATGGTTATAATTGCATTGTACAAGAAAAAATGGTGCACCTGACAAGTTATTTGAAACAAAGATGTCATTGCTTATTTTCAGACTTACCACAAATTAGGTATTTTATCTTAGTACTCCTAAACCTACGCTTCCAGTTGAATTAAACAACACTCCAACACTATTGTGTAACAACAAACAACTTAAAACTGTATGGGATATTACAACTATTAACATTATGGTTGATAAAAAATAAATAAAATGATGAATTATGCATCTCAACATACACTTTGCAAACTATATTCACGAGTTCGGGTAGCCTCGGACGTACAAACATTGAAGACAAAATTGATCGGCAAACTAAACCCAGAAATGATATACGTTAAATATACGTAGATATATTATGCAAGTTATTTATACGAGTATTCTAATGGTTAATATACGTATATTAATCAACAGTGAAAATATAAAAAAAAAAATAACGTATAATATACAAATATACATATCTTACGTGTACAAGAAATGTATATTATACGAATACAAATATACCATATACGCTTTTTACACCATATATACGTGTAATAAACTTATATTATCTAAACCTGTGTTTACTGGGAGCTGTTTTTTTTTTATTGTCGGATTTGTACATTATGTCTGAATCAAAATTGTTGAGGTCAAGTTTGTTTGACTGAGACATGCTTTCAAGGATTGATTGCCGGGAAATAATGATTGCAAATTCAATTCGGAGCAATTTTAATTCTTCCTTGGTTCTTGTAGTGATTTGTGTTAAAGATAATATGGTTTTGGAGATATAAATCGTATGAACCCAGTAAGCGGGTGGGGGGGGGGGGGGGAATCATCTATATCGTCGCTTATTTTGGTGGTAACTAGCTAACGCAGCCCAAAGCAATAAGTTAAGTACTTAGATATATTGTTTGCATTGTAAAAACATTGATAGCTCAATTATTAGTTGAATTGAACTGTTTAGAATGACTGCTTTATATATTAAGTTTTCTTAATTTAAATCTACAAAAATATATTAAGTTAGTTGCTGTGTAATTATTTAATATGATTTAGTTTATCACCTTATCTGATTGCTGATGTGAGTGAATACAGTTAACTTTTATGTGAGTGAATTACTGTAATAACTGAATGGCAATTGAAACCTACTAATGAACAGTTTAATATTTATAGATATTTCTGTTATGCATTATATATAAAACTGTCTATTTAATCGACCGTTGCTATGTAGTCTTGCAATAGAAAGAAAAAAACTGTAACTTGCCGTGACTGCAGTTTCGATTTTTGTCAGTCACCATCAAACAGAAGACGTAATTATCCTATTATTATACAATCATTAAGATCAATATTCTTTGTTTATACAATAGTAATATAAATATATTATGAAATAAAATACGCCAAGTTTTAGCAAGATTATTTTTATTATAATCTTTAGTTTCCGTTAAACATGACACCAGTAGTTTGGTAAATTTTGTAGACAGTTTAAGTGCTCGTAATAAGATGCAATTTATTCACAACGTCGTTATTTAAATATGGCTTATGGTTTATTTTTCCCCGTAGGTTTTATTAAATAAATAGCATCAACGTAATTACAAAATATAATTTGACCAAGGTGGGCACTTCAAAAGTTTCTTTTTTTCTATTCAACTTGTATGAATGGTTATATCCGCCCTTTGGGACCGCAAAGAAACAAAAGGGTTCGTAAATATTTGTAAAAAAATCTAAATTTCCATATATATTTATATATCCCTACTTTTCGTTAAGCTCATATTTCATTCCTTAAAAATATTATGATATATTTGTGTATGCGTATTTTTGTATTATTTATCTTAAAAACCTTTTGTTGAATAAAAAAGGGGAAATACATTAAAAATGAAAAGAGATTCAATTTATATATTCCATCATATGGTGTCAAGGTGGTGGGGTTTCAATCTAATATTATTATTAAAAAATAACGTTCTTGAAACACGTAATTATTAATAGACATTGATGAAATGAATCATGATATATCAATATTGTTTACTAATTTATAAATGTATAATGCAACCTGCTTATAAGAAAATGAGACAAATAACTTAAATAATTTTTACCCCAATATTATAGTAAATTCAATGAATATGTAATAAACATTTATTTTCTTTCTGCGTACATTACTTGCCAGAATCTTTTTTTTTTAAATCTGCAACGTATGCCTTAAACAGACTGTGGCTGATAAGACATCATTGCTTTACACATTTAGTAGTCATGTTTGCATTATATGAACCAACGGTGTAATTTTCGGTCAAAATGTAGCCACACGCTTATTTAATCATACTGTTTATATCTTTCGTTGAATTCACAGTATATTAATAAAACGGTTTTATTTTTTATGATATAATAAACATTATTTTATTAGTGTTTGTAATTTATAAAATTAAAATTTTATAAGGGGTTGATTGGGGATAATGATAATATTATAGTTCAAATTGATTTTATGATATATTTAAAAACGGGGTTTAATCAGCTTCAAGTAATCAGGGGCTATAGTACTAATTAAACTGTTGGTGTATAGTAAATTTATAACTATATTTAAATAATAGTTTGTGAAAAGTAGATTCTCTAATTTAATTTAATTATTTAATCAAAATGACTTAAATTATAAATAGGACAGCAGTTATTTAATTAATTAATTTATTAATATTATTTGTTTATTTAATACAATATTCACATTTTATATTATTTATATTGAATTTAGAATACAACGCACATTGCAATAGAAGGTCATGAGTACGGTCTGATACGATGGAATTGATTCGGTGTTATCTGTTTTCTTGTAGTTCTTGTTTAATGTGCTTTGCTTTATTATAAATTTAACATAAATAATATTATTTCTTATCACAATAGTACTTTACTTTTACTAAATTTAGATATTGCAAATATATTACTATCTCAGTCGAATTGGAATTCATTTCTTTCAACGCGTTCTAGAATATGTAAGTGTGGTAGGGATGCGACGGTGGGGGATCGAGCTCAGACAGAGCGGCGCGAAGCCGAGTCGTTCTCTTTCCTGCAGTGACCGGCATATAGTGCGCGTCGTTTGTATGTCGGTGTAATAATAATAAATTAACATTAAATAAAAGTGCGAGAAGAACAGAACAGGATTTACAGTTGTGTCTCATCGAGTGAATCAATATTTTTCATTAATTTTATGAATAATTATTATTTTTCCTGCAAAATATGTTTACGTGTGATTGGGTAAAATTGGGTTAGTTTAGATGTGATTGTAGATAATAAGAGTGGTGTTTGTATAAAAAAAATGTTTAAATGAATGTATGTTTGAGATTGATAGCTGGGATAAGTAGATTTTTGTAAAGTGTTTATCACATATTAGGTCTTCCAAATTATATTATTTTAATTAAACTACTAGGTAAAAACTTATATATATTTCAAAAAGCAAGAGAAATATTGATTTATTTCAAATTTTTGATTCTATTTAATTAAATTCGATTTGCTTACACCTACATGTTTAATCAATTGTTTTAACTTTTAAAAGGATTGTTTTATTTTACTATAATTATAAAACCGGCTGAACTTATTAACATATAATTACAGCAGCGTTTTCTTTCAATTTAGAATTATTAAAACTTGTTTGTTGCATTATAATTCTATGATTTCTAAAAATGTATGGAATTTTAATGTAAGAAACAGGATTGGGTGTGGGTGCTAGATAGATAGGTTGGAAGTATGACCCAACCTCATCACACTAGTGAAGATTTGTAATCTGACCAGGTTAATCAGATTGGATCTAGTGTAAAAGTTGGGGCCGGCATACTAAGTCCCCATCATTTTAGACGACGCATTGCATTTTAAAGATTTGGTCAATCCACATGCGCAGGGACACCTTCCACTGTGCTATTGGTGGTTCGACCTTGATGGCACAGGTTAGTTAGCTTAATAGGTACATGTAGGTGTAAACAAATTTAAAAAAAAAACTCCGTGGTCAAATTAATTAAAAGTGCAATCAAAAGGGGTATGCAGGAAACCTGAGAACTTCAACCCTCACCTTTACGCAAGATTAAGGTAGGTCCGGCATTGAAAGGCGCCCAGAAGACGGGTGCCTTGTGCATCTCATCTCTAAGCAAGTCAATAGTAAGTCCGACTTTGTTTGGTTTATTTATGCGCACAAGTGGGTTGGCCGGTTCCCTATATTTTAGTAAAGTGACCACGGTCCGATATCGTGCTCCATCCCCAAACGCGATAGGGTTGGGCAACGAATCCTTTGTGTTTCCAACCTTATCATCCCTTGTTTCTAATCCTTCCCCTGCTTAAGGATTGGTACCTTGTTGTGGTAGAGCAGGCATAATTACATCAAAATATATTTTTGAAACAATTATTTTAATTTTAAAAATGTTGATTAAAGCAATTGATCTAATTAATAAATATAAGTTTATTTATTTTGATGTAAAGCTAAACCAATCTATGGGGTTAATTCAGTTAGAAAATTTATATTTATATATGATTTTTTTATGTTTTTTTATTGTCTTAAGTTCTGACGTTAATAGGCAAAAATGTATCTAATTTTATAATAATAATAATAAACGTTTATTTCTTGTCTTTTAGTTTTAAAATTATACAACATAACATTTATGTATAAAACCTTAATAACCCTAAACTTTGCTTTTAATTCATTATTAGTTTTTTTATTTTTGTTACCGCCATCATTTATTTCATTCTTCTTTCATCTTTTTTCAGTACCTTAATTCTTTATATTTGTTTATTTGGGTTCTTTGTGTTCTTTGGTTGCCATATTTTGACTATTTTAAAAGTTGCATTGTCTGTCAACCTAAAGATGGCGTATCTACCGTTTGGAAATTGCTTAGTCAATTTTGTCAGTTTGCTTTCCTTGAGCAGTTTTTTTTTTATCTTCTTATCTTTGAATTTTGGTTGGTAATAATGTTTCAGTAAATGTTCTTCTTCTGTCTATCTATTCATTTCCCATTCCTTGGTAAGCATAGTTGTCTTGGTCTTCTTTGTTTTGCTTCTATTTAGCTTTTTGTTCCTTTTTTGTTTTCTGTGGCTTTTGATTTGTGCGTTTTCTTCTATTTTGGTTTACCTAAATCTTAAAGCTTTAAACTTTTCTGGTTAGCCTAAATTTTTTATTCCTAATCAGTAGATTTCTTTCTTCCTTAAAGATAACTCCTTATTATTTTGATAGTTTTTTTTGTTTGTTTTTATAATTGCTTTTCATAGTATGATATTGAAAGCATTTTGCCAATTATTCTGAATTGAAGTATTTGGCTATACTGTTTGCATTTTTTATTCTTTATTGTTTTAAAGATATATAATAAATATACCGGTTTTAAATATTAGTGAATTATACACTTCTTTTACTATAGATAACAATAAGTAACACGTTTGTTTAAATTAACATCTAAAAAACCCCCATTTTATTCTACAATGTTAAAGTTTGTAATAATATATTTAGTTTTCAAACGGTTGCAAATTGTCAAATAGCATTTAACTAGAAAATCAAAACGCAATTTATTTTTTTATAAACTTTTATCTGTCGCGTGTTTTGAATATGTTATTATGTGCTATTCTGATGCGCACGGTTGCAATTTTTTTATATAATTTGTGTTGGTCATAGCCTTTTGGAAATGTATATAACCGGTAGGATTGGTCAAAATAGTTGCGTGATGCAACCACATGCGCACAAATAGTACGTTTAAAAATGCTATTCCAATAAGCGCAACACCTCTAGTTATATATACTTTACCATTGCTAGCCGCTCATTGGAATGGCATCTTTTTACTTATAAAAGTAGATTAAAGAAAAACATTTAATTTTTGTCAACTTTTATTTATTTATATTTATATTGTAACAATCACACGTTTTGATTGAAGCCCTTTGTATTAAAATGTGACTGTTTCTACAAATCTCTTTTTTTTTAACTTTTTACCAAAACCTTTGCATTTTTTTGTTTGTTTGAGTTGATAATGATTGATTGCATTTTTAATTACTGCAACAAATAGATTTTAGTAAATTGTTTGCCCCGCAAGTTGACAACAAATTAGATTTTTAGTTTGATTATGTGCTAAAAGGGGAGAACTACGTTTGAACTTGATTATGTAACGTCATCAATTATAGAGGTTTAAATTCTTTTTCTATGTACGTTTTTACCGAGTCATGCGGAATCTTTTACAATTTAGTTGTTTTCTTAACCGCGGGTTGATCAAGACCGGATACAGCAAAAAATAGTTTAAAATTTTGGTAAATTCTTTATTTTGCATGGCAGCAACATTTGTGTGTAAAATTAAAGACAATTATAGGAGTCACAATAATTTTTTTGTACTTTTTTACCAAGCGCGTTTTATTTAGAATTAGTTGTTTTTTTGTTTGTGGATAATTATTGTGGTATTGTTATCTTAAAAGTAATAGGTAAAATTTGTTTTTTTTTTTCAAATTTATTTAGATGTAAATTATCTTTATGACTAGTGAGAAGCTAGACACACTGATGAAAGGTGCATACCCTGAAACACTAATGTCTCATACTGAGTGGAAACGCAATTTACATAAAATTATTAATTAAATTTACATTATTCATTATATTAAAACTGTAATTTGAATATTGTTATGAAAAATATTGTATAATTAATTATAAATTTAGCAGGGCTTAACATTGAAAATTGATTAATTATAAATTTTCCACTGATTAATGTTTTTTGTTTTTTTCTTAATGTAAAATAAAGTTTATACACAAATTTGAGAGGTAAATTCAGACATAAATTTAAATGCTAAAGTAATGATTTTATTGAAACCCCGGTAATTGCCTATACGTAACGCGCCAGTTTGTAATACGATTGAGTTTGATTAGATTATTAAATACTGTATAATTAATTTATGTTTGATAACGTTAAAAATGGTTGCAAATTGCATTAATTGTTTAAATTATTTATTTACTATACTATACATTAAATGAATTCATTAATTTTTGTGTGTTTTTTAAATAGTAATTAAAAGACACTCCTTAATTAAAGTATATATTACACAAATGAATCGTTTGTAATAGTTGTGAAAATGATTAAAAAATGAGAGATATAAATGGGTTTCTAATTGAAATGTAAATAAAGGGGTGATTCGAGGGGGAATTATGATTTTAGTATAATGCAGACAGGTCTATAAATATATGAAAGTAAAGCATTATATGGTAGATGATTAAAGCGGGCTTTTGAAATTTGTTAAGAGATAAAAATGGATTTCTAATTGGAAAGTAAATATGTTTTAAGAACGCTCCCTTGGGGAATTATGCTTTCAGGATGATGCAAATGGCCTATAAATGTATTTTAGTTGAATATGGTAATTTTAGAAGGTGGTGTCCGGGAAGAGTGAGATTTCAGAAGGATGAATAGGGTTTTGTTAAGTCTACACATATAATTTAATAGGGAAATGCCCTAAAGTTATTGGTAAATAATTCTAATTGCATTAATTCAGCCGTGCAAATTGGCGTCCTTGAGAGTGGCTATGTAAATAGAATGTTATTACTTAGTAGCGAATGCATATTCATTGATTACACATGGATGTTGGAGGTTAGAGTGTAAACTAAACACTAACTTGAAGGAAGGAACCCCTAGCTAGAAGGTACAGTGTTATATTGATACTAACACCAATGCTAATAGAGATTTGATGTTATATATATTTAAACGGTGGTGGCATTGACGACGACAGTAAAGGTTGCTGAGGGTAGTTAAACGCTTGCACCCTCAATGGAATGTGGCTTTTCTACCAGCACAGTGATATCTATATCCAATGTCAGGGTGACGCGTAGCATTTTAACAAATACAACCAGAATATATTCAGGTCGATATAAACGCTTCTGGATGGTACTATCTCCGTACTAAGGGCTTCTACGTGACGCGAACTTTTCGTGTAGATCTTGACAGTCGCATCCGAGATATTCACTGCAAATCTCCCTTTTTTTTTATATATATATCTTTTGCACAGATTCTCTATCACACGTCACACAGCGAAAAATAAATCACTGCATAACCCCAAATTCCGGCAATCATACAATAATTACTTTAACGGAACGATCAATAAAGCTTGATACCTCCAGCAAAATATTCATAACTGCAATTCCCACACCAACCACAAACACAGTTAAATTCCTTATCCGTTTACATGCGAAAAACGTTATATTCTCCAGTGGTAGCGCCAGGATTTTATTACCATCTGTCATAAAAAATTATATTATTTTGATTTAATTATTGTATATTTGTACTTAAGGTAAAGTTGCTTTGTCACTTCAATTTTCTTGCCAACTTACATGAAGAAGTTTAAACCCTTAACAGAACGAGGTTAAATCAGCCGCAGTCCTGTGTTTTGTTCGCTTGAAGAATACACGGAACTCTATCTATCTAATTCTGAAAGAAGATTTCATCTAACCCTTTCCTGTAATAAAAACATGCTTTCGTCTCACTAAAATGGCACGAATTGCATTAGTGTCCGTTCTAATTACCCACGAGATGAAACATTCCCTCCGTCTGGTTGAATCGAATTTTCACACAATAGCAGAAATCCGCCCATAATCTTTCCTTATTTATTTAATAAGATAACCATCACGGATTTATTTATAATAAAATAGAAATTGCTGGCCGAAAGAATGAATGCGGCATAAAAAATGTTTTATTGCGGGAAATAATAAAAGCAATGATGGTGATTACAAGATAAACAGCTAACGACTCAATGGAAAAAATGAGACGAAATTATCACAATTACTTCAATATAATAAAATACAATCTGTGGATTTATTTATATCAATTATGTTATTAACATTATTTTTTATTTAAAATAATTTATTTTATGACGCAATCAATTCAAACCTTAGATTTAGTTGACGATAATCCTATGTAAATCCTGTAAAATTAGCAAAACCATTTATTGGGGATTTCGTTTTATATAATCGTATTATTTTATGAGGGATTTGTATATCAAAATTGCTTAAAACATTTTCTTTATCTTAACAGTTTACTATATTCATGTTTGAAATATTAATTAACCATAAATAATTAATATTAATGGTGAATGCGCCGGGCTAAGTAATTTTTTGCTATATAAAAATTTGATTTGAGATAAAACAAGTGTTATCTAGAGAATAATGTTTAAATGAAAATGTTTCATTAGTAAATTACTCAACTAAACTAACGTGTGTGTGAATATGTGTCATGTTAAAACTTCTATTAGCGGTTTGAAATATATAAATGCAGAGGACAGGTATTGAAATAACCTGCCGGTTAGTGAGCGGATTTAATTAATTTTACAACGCATATACATATTTGACATATTCATTGCTTAGGATGTCTTTGTTTACAATTATAGCGAGCATTAAAACAAACTGTGCTAATAAATATGGGAGTAATATACAAACAACAATTACTGAAATAGATTGGAAAGAAAATTCAATAGTGGAAATCTGAATATTTACCAACGCGCTATAATATTATAACAAATGTGTTAGTTAATTTTCCACTCAAATAGTTTTATGTGCTGGCTCAGTATCACACAATTTCCCACTCACCATAAGCTACATTTTAAATTTATGACTCACCGGTGCCTCCTCTATATGTTGACACGATTTTACTGATTACACCGCACAGTAATTTAGACTTATACAATCTACAATGTAATCAAGAAAATTGCTGATATATTACACTACTGATTTCAATTTTGTTTTATTTAATAATAAAACATTTGTTTATTATTAGAAAAGTTCACACCATTTTATTTGATTACTGCAAATTACATTGATGCAGTAAACATTTTCCAAACTACTCACTCAACTAACCTACATTAACGTTTTATTTAAAATAAAATCCATATGAGTATCAGCAGTGTTGCGGCTTGAATTTACTTTATTTAATGTAACAATAATTAGCATTAATTAAAAATTATATTTATCAAACCTCCAAATGTATAACAATAAACTATTGTATAAACCAATCATCATTTTTCATCATAAATAGTCACCAACAATCACAAAATGCAATAAACTAGTAATTAACGATCTCAATAATTTACATATTGTTTCCAATCTGATAATAATTAATTGTTTTATTATTTTTACAAAAATTATACTTGTTATAATTCAATTACTAACCAGAAATCTCGTTAATATAAAACGAACTTTTGTTTGAGTTTTTTTTAATTAACCAAAAGATTTAACGTTGAAATGAATTTAATTAAGTAATTAAACCCTATAGAGTTTCAATGAAAAAAAAATGTTATTAACACGGAATTATAAATTTTGAAATATTATTCTTTGAGAGATTTCTATTGCTTATATTTATTATAACTGTTTATTTAAAAAACTTTGAACATACTAATATTTGTTTGTTTGAATTGCATTTACTACTAAGGTTAATGACTAGATATGCAAAACCATTATATAATCATAATTTTAGATAAAAACTCCATATTTAATTAAAATTTATTTGTACTGGATGGTGCATTTTATTTGAAACTGAATATATGATATTGAACAGTAATAAATTAACACATTAAACCATAAGACATTCACTTATACAAGGTGCGGCAAAATAACTTCCTTATTTTATAAAGCAATAAACCAAAAAGTAGTAAAGATATAATTTTAGTTTTTTTTAATTTAATTTTTTAAGAATCATATTGAATTATATTAGATATGTGACGCTCCTAGTCTAAACAGTAATTGAACCAAATTCTGCTGTCTTATCAAGTTGTCCAGAATATGTGGGCGGTTTGTATAGACACGGAATTACTAAAAAAAATCACAAGGAGTAAAATTGAGTAAAGTGTTATTTAGTCTAGTTTTTTGCATTGTCCAAGTATCTTTTTAGTTTCTTTATATTTTTATTAACTTTTTCCTTGTCGTATCTTCTCTTTGCAACTACATTAGGTGTATCTTCTTTGGTAGTTTTAGATTTACCAGTTTTACTTCTAGTGAGGTTTTTGAATCTCTATTTGGGGTTAGTTTATCGTGTTTTTTGGTTGCCAAATATGCTCCGACTATTTTGATAGTTGCATTCTTTGTCAACCTTAAGGTAGCAATATTGCTTAGTCAAATCCGTCAGTTTCTTTTTCTTGAGCAGTTTTTTTTCATTTTTTCCTTATTTCTGTAATAAAATTGTTTAATACTACTTTTTTACTAAACTTTTTTTCTATGTCTATCTTTTTATCTTTCATTTCTTGGTAAGCATATTTGTCTTAGCTTTTTTGTTTCTTTTTTTTGGTTTATGTTTTTTTGCTTCATTTTTTGTTTTTTGTGGCTTTTTTTTAATTCTGGTTTATCTAGACCTTAAAGCTTCAAACTTCTTTATTTTTAGTCTTCTCCATTTGTTTATACTCAGGTATATATTAATGATTGTAGATTTTTTGATTTTGTTTTTTATGTCTATTCTAACTTTTTTCTATCTTTTTCCTACGTTTTGCACTCTACGACTTACTTCAGGCATTTTAGTCTATGGATTTGTTTCTAGCATCTTTTCTTACTGTTTTTGATCGTTTTCTTCAGAACCTTTCTGTAATTTTTTAGTTTTTTTTTAGCTTTGTCAGAATCTTATTTCCTTTTTCTCTATTTTTTGACCTTCAAGACCTTTGAAATTGGGCCGTTGCTCTATCTTAACCTTATGTCCCCTAAGTCCATTTTGTCAAGTTGCGGAAAAAAACTGAGATCGTCTTTTCTCAAAACATCATGGACCAATAATCTCAACTTTCAAGATTGCACACTAAACACGTCTAAATCTAAAAGCTTTTGGTGAAGTTTTTGGCAGTTGTTGGCAGCCCAGTAACGCATATTTGTTGACATATTCAGTCAAGTTAAAATTAACCTTTACAAGAAAAACTCAAGCGCGTTTAGAGGGACGTGTTCAAGAATTGCTTCACACGCATTTTTTCACATTAAAGTTGCGCTGTTGAAAGTTTTTGAGAGCAGACGCATCTTAGCAATGATCACAAAACCTTTAATGTTTTGATGTGATGTTCTGATTGGACGTGCGTTTCTAGTTTTTTTTTTTGCACAAAACTAAATTTTCTGAACGTTGTGACCCACAAAGGAATTGGACTTAATGGCGCAATATTAAAGCGATTTTGATAGGGTTGAAGTTACCGATGGAAAAATAGGCTGCAACGCACGATGACGATTAAAACACAAATTAACAAAATTTTAAAATCTCTTCTTTCAAACAAGACAACTCACACCCGCCTGGGATTCCCATAAGCTTCAGAGCGCTTATTTCAAATAAGGAAGTTATCCAGCCGCACATTGTATTTTTTTTAGAAATCTGAATGTTTTGTATAAAATTAAAACAATTTTTTACTAGCGTTTGAAGATTTGATAAAACAAAAGCCACATCATATTTGTTGAGGGCGTAGGCTGTTGTTGTCAGTCAAGAGTTAAATTTTCTTACAACTTTTATGTCATGACAAAAAACTTTTAACGCATCTTTGTAGTTAGTAGAAGGTTTTTCTCAATAAAAAGTTAAACTCTATTGATTTACCGTGTTTTTTTTTTGTTTATGATGATGTTGCAAATAAGGTCTCTTGCTTTGTCATAATTATATAGGCATCCAAACCTACACACCTTTTCTCTGTATTTGATATCTTGATTGCGTACTCCGAAAGGTATACAGGTATACGTGTCTCTAATTTAATTTTTTGTTTATTTTTTTTTTTAAAACATTAGTCTTCTTTCTATTTCTCCTTCCTCTTTTTGAATTTGCATTCACCATTCCTTTGGTTACGTCTTTCAATAAACAGTTTTTTTTTCAATGCATGCTTTATCTTTTTTTTTTTTTTTTTTGTTTTTGGCGTATCAGCCTAAGAAGACTATTAACAATTTTTTCTTTTTTGATTGTACCTTAAACTATATAACGCGGCAAAGCCCACATTATTGTGCTTGTGACGTCAGTTGTGGGCAAGAAAGTTGGAGTTAAACTTGTGTAAAACAGCGTTGCTAAACTATTTAAATAAAAAATATTTATTTTACATAAATGTTGAACTTGCAACAAAACTCAAGGTTTTATTGACTTTAACTACTACTACTCGCAGGGTTTTATGCCTACAATTTGCTCGTGGTGTCATTTAGGGGCATATAACGTTTTTATGTTGGCTTCACCATGGGACGAGCGCCGTCTATAAGTGTATATGGTCTAAGGATTGTACTACTACTATTGCTTTAAACCTTTTACAATTTTTTTTATCACCCTGTATATAGATCACACAAATTTGTTTTTAATTATAAAATTGATAGTATATGTTTATATATATTTGCCAATATAATTGCCAACAAAAATATATTGCAATAATAATAAAATTTAACAATACTAGCAAAAGCATCATATATAGTTATAATGATGTTTGTTGTCGTGTAACGCCAGACAGAGTCAAATCAGCAAGATCTATTCGATTTACAAAGCCGTACAAAGTGGAAGTTGTAAATGGACAAAGGGACTGACTGTCTCAACCAATTAGTCGACAGGGTTGAATGTTATTTTAGGATTTATGTTATTTGAATACGTTAATGAATATTATTTTATTTTAACATTTTTTACAATTGTTGTTGTATATTCAACACAAGCATATCCAGTATACTAAAGCTAAGGGATAATCGGGTCGAAGATTCCCTTGAATAATGATTTTGTTAGAATTTTCAACCCCTAAAAATGTACTACTTGTAAAAAAGTTTAATTTCATAATGTATTAATAAATACTAATGGCTTTAATTTTAATTAAGTCTGAGTTTTTTTTTTAATATTTATAAAAAATACGTACGTATACAAACAAACAAAAATGATTCTGAATTATTAAACGCGTTGAGAGAGATAAAAAAGGAGTCATTTCATTAGGTGTATAATGGTATGGCAAGGACATATCCTGAATATTTCAAACAGTGTATCAACAAGCAGCCGGTGCTTTATTATATGATTAAAGCCTATACCAGCGTGAATCATTTTTAATGCACGAACTAGAATGTAGAAATTAATGATGCATGCATTCGTACGTATGTCTCATTCAGTAGTATGCAGCATTTTTTATTTGCTGTGTAATTGCCACTCTCAAACAAGAAATTATTAGCAGGATATAATTCCATGTAGCTCATTCGAATCTACATCTTCATAAATATTAAGTAACATCGATCAACTAATCTTAGCTTTCAGCTAACAGCTACCTAGGCTATATTACATGCATTTGAATTTAATGGAATGTATTAAATATTCGGATGGTGTTAAATAGTTAAACCAATTTTATTAAAATTGATTATTTATTATTGATTTATATTACAAAGTAGGTGATGCTCTTACAGGATGATAAATCTAAAATTAGACGACCTTCAATTAGAGCAGAGTTTGCTGCATATTGGGAATTATATCAAGGATACAATTTACGCTTAGTTGCATATTTAATATAAAAACCTCAATTTTCTATATAACAAATGGAACTGAAAATTGTATAATAATATTCACGGTATTTCATTCATTTGTTTAAAAAATAAAAAAATAAAAAACATTCATTTCGCAAGGGAATAATAACATGCAAAATAGTCGTTGGGGAACTTCTATAGTCAATATTATCAATGTAAACGGCAATATTAAAATTAGTTAAAAATCAATTGTACATTTGTCGATTGCTATATACTGCATAGCAAGCAATATGATGATTGCTCGTGAAAATAGGATTCGTGAACAGGAAGTTAGAAAATTTTAACAGAGAACATAAAGTTGTTTCGGAATGTCGGAATGTTGGAACGAAACATGTTTGTAAATAAAAAAGAAATCAATATGAGATGGTAAAAGAGCTGCAGTGTGAATAGCATTGGCCTGAAAAGTAGCAATCATTATAATTCATTTCGAAATTCAAAACTGTGGAGAGCATGCACACGCACACTGTAAACAAATGAAACCAATTCCTTTACTGTAATAATGACTCATTAGAGGAATTATTAAGTCCTACGGGA
Source organism: Tachinus rufipes (assembly GCA_963932245.1). Classification (NCBI taxonomy): domain Eukaryota; kingdom Metazoa; phylum Arthropoda; class Insecta; order Coleoptera; family Staphylinidae; genus Tachinus; species Tachinus rufipes. The sequence goes on along the minus strand of OZ010750.1, from coordinate 80,751,484 downwards.
TTATTTATCGCGGCATATTTTTTACATATAATGACTCGCTTTAAAAAAGCATTTTCTTTTATACTTTGTTTTTGTCTTGCTTTATTAACAGTCACATTTCTAGCGGAAATAATACAAAGGATAAGCGTGCTGTGCTTTGCTGTGCTGTGCTACACAAAACATTATCATATAAAAAAATGTGTCATTATTTTTACAGCCACTTTTACATGCCATATCATATCATACATACATACATACATACATACATACAATAACAAATTTGTAACCTAGAACCTAGGATGAGTTCTATAAATTATAGTTGCTTACAATAAAGTATCGATTTTAATTATATACCTCATACCTCCCCCAATATAATTAACCATTGTTAAGCAACGTTGCGTGATCTCTTTAATATTGTTTCGTTGTAACAAAAAGGGTGTAGGAAGTGTGAGACTAGTTTAAAAATTTCTAATACTTCAGAGACTACACCCTTATATCACCTACAAACTAGAGTAGAAAATTCCAACGGAATATTCTTGTTAGCACTGTGAAAGACAAATTACCGCACATTTTTCAAATTTAAAAGGCGCCCCTTAACAAATTATTCTTTTATATCTATCTATTCAGATGGATATCTTCACACATGCACAAATTGATACATTTATTACAATAAATTATTCAATTCGTACATGTGCTCTGTGCATAAACGATCAATTTATTTTCTATATTGATTTTATTTGATTATATTTTATTTTTTTTTATAGTTAAGCTAACATTACACAAAAATATTTATATACTACAAAACAAACATTACTTATTATACCATATTTTCAGTACACAATCAATTTTATTTTATTATATTTATTACAAAATATAAATTTATAATTAATATTTAAACAGTTACAGAGTGCAAATTTACATGTATTCGCATATAAAATTATGAAAATTGCTTAATTTATAATTTACTACATTGTTTGATAAACTGAAAACTTTAACGTATAGGGAGTTTAACGCTTAAATGATGCACTGGTTTAAATTTAAATTACATATTAAATTGCAAAAAAAATAATTTTAAATTAGTTGCTGCTAGCTTATTTTAATAGTAAAAAATTATAAGATTGCTACCGATGATCAAAGCAGAAGATACAAACAAGAAAGTTAAATCAGTTTATTTAAACATATTGTAATTAAATTTAAATTATTATTTACTAATTTGCATCATTCGCTGCATAAGAATGTGATTGTATGCATTGTACTTGAGGTTTAACATAATTTAAATTTTTGGCTCTCTTTGGCGCTGTATTTTGCATAAATATAGCGCAAAATAATGCCAACATTTTTAATTAATTTAAATTTAACCCAAAATAGTTATTTAATTTTACTTGTGCATTTTAGACAAGAAGTACCACAAAATGTACCGTGTTATAGTTTTTTTTTAATAATATATTTAAACTAATTACATATATTTAATTGAACTATGCTTCCGTCCTTAAGGTGCATATTGTTCTTTAAGGACTAATGGTTTAATAATTTTTTATTTGCGTGGAAACGGGAATACCTTTAATAGACATTGCAGTCTATATTGTCCATTAGTGTCAGGTTTTTACTGACTAAACACCTTACTTTTGCTTGGCACTGCATTCTTGCTGGACTTATTGTACACTTCTGACGTATCTCTTTTTTTTTAGTATCAATAAAGTCCAGAATTTTTTTTGTTGGTAAAGTTATGTTTTTCAAAGGAGGTTATGCGTTGAGAAGGAGAAGTAACAAAAGAACTAAGTACTAAAATTGTTAAACAGAAAAATTGAAATAAAAAACCTTTACACAGCAAAACAGAAAACTTTTTATTTTCAAATAATTACTTATCTGCTTGATTGTTTACCAAATTCAAAGTCCTGATACTTTAACTTCTGATAGAATATAATCGATGGCAGATAGTACTTATCTTTAAAAAATATTTTATGTTTTGGCAAATTGGCACTTAACTCCTTTGTTACTTCTGCTCCTTAATTGTCGTTTTGCCTTGGTTCACTGATAGTTTTTCTTTTTTGCACTACTTTTTACAATGGTTAGAGCACTGTATCATGTTTGATACAGTTACCCCAAACTTTCTGTGTACTAGGATAATGAGATCATTGGTCTAGCTTAAGACAAAGATGCCCATGTGGTTGACTATGTTGTCCATGACAAAGCGCTACAGTAGATGTACAGTCTTTTTATATAATGTTATAGTTTTTGAGCATAGAGTTAACCCATTGTTGGACAAGAGCACCAAAGAAGCACTTAAAAGCTATTTCTTTGCAATTAATAGTATTTTGCACCTGTTGACTAGCTTGCAGGATTTTTTTTTGTGCAGTAGCCAAGTTTTTAGTGCCTTATTTTATATGTATTTTGTTGACTTTTTTTGTATGTATGATGTAAAGGTTTGTAGGTTTTAGCCAGGACATACGTAGACTTTGTTATAAATACTACCTTTGCCGTAAACTTGCTATAAATATTTTGCATAGAGGTTTTCTGAAAACTGCAAACTCATTTTGTGTCATGATGGAATAGATTGCGACTTAAACGTTTTGATCTTTCATTTTAGGTTTTCTTGATTGATCATGGTTTTTGTTTTATCACTTTAGTCTTTTTTTGTTTGTTGTTTTTTTTTAGGTTTTTTGAATTAAGTGCTTTTATCACCTATAGCCTGAGAAGTGAGTCTGCAACAGCTCTTTCAGAGTACTTTTCACCAACTGAATGCAGTTTTTGGTCAACAAAAAATCAATATTTCTATTACGGTTTTTGTTTAAAAAATTTTGGAATTGGCAGCATGAACGTCTTTACAGCATTTTCTCTTCGATTCTTTTTTGGTTTATTATAGCTTTGTTATAGGCCATAAGATTGGTTCTGTAAGTGACTCAGTCATTGTTTTTCTTGGCTTTGTTGAACAGTTTTCTAGTGTTTGCCTTGCTCTATTAAGTTTTTTGTTAAATCAATTGGTGTTGTTGTTGTTGCTTGTGTTGCTTGCTTCAAAAGCGGTTTTAATTAAGTTGACAAACATATCTGTATCTATCTCCAGCTTGTGTGACGTTTTTGCTGCCCTTGGATATATTAGGCTAAGTAGTATTTTGTAGTATAGATCTCAGTTAATTTTTTTGGGTTTTTATATTTCAGAAGGAACATTTCTTTTGGTTTGATATTTAACTGGATCTATGCATGATCAGACAATAAGAACTTGACGTTCAGTGTTTGCATGAGGGTTAAGCTGCTAGCAGTTATCTGTCATTTATTTTTTCTTTATGAATTAAAGGTTCTTCTATCAAAGACAAAATACGCAGGGCTGCAGAAGCTGTTTTCTACAGTTTTTTGGAAATTTAGTAATACTACTCAGTTTTTTGGCAGCGTTCAAAAATGCTTCTCACCACAGTTTGAATAATATTTTCTAAACGTTTCCTAGGTTTAGTTTTTGTTTTTGAGAAACAATGTTTAGGTTGGTTTAAGAGAAAACACTACTTTGAGAGTTTATCTATATACCTTCTAGAGAATTAAGGCAAAATTTAATTCTGGTACTAAAAGTTTTTAATAAAGATACAGCAAAAAATAAAGGAGCGGGTCCTAGCTTGTTTTGCCGGGTTATGAAAAACGACGTTCCTTCTTTGTTACGCTCATAGTATTTATCATTGATAAACAGAAGACCTTTTGCTTTTACTACTTTTACTACATGAGACCAAAATTCCCAAAAATGAGTGGACTTCTAAACCGGCATTTTATGGAAGCTGAACAGGAGACCGCAAGCAGTTTGGCAAAAAGGGTTTGAGCGTCGGAACACGTTGATCATGCAGAGGATGCTTTGGTTGGATACTGATTTAATAACTTTCTCAGTGTCTTTTTGGCTAATTTTTCAGTTGTGAAGTGTAAGAAATGGATTCAAACTGAATATATGAATTCAATCCGTTAGCTGCTGGAAAGGCTTTTGATATCAATTGCAGAATCATTTAGAATGGGTTTTGCTGCGTTGCAGAAGTTTTGCGGACCAAAAATGTTTACTCATCTGATGTACCAGAAAATTTGTGCCAACTTTTTACAAACAGCTACAGCCGTTGGCAGTATATTGATAGAAAATGCAACTTAGAAAGAAGTCGAACTGAATGCGGAGAGTACAGACTTGACCGTTTTAGAAGACGGAACTTGACAAAAACGTGTTTTTTTTTTGTTTTTCTGTTGATAGTAGATTTGATAAAGAATGATTTAAGTGTTTACTAGTTACACAACTTAGGCTCAGGTAGCATTGCAGCGTTTTAATTATTAAAATGTTTAACTTCAAGAGTATGTACTGCTTCTACGACCAGAATTATTGTCCTGTTTCTTTACTGCTATGTGGATTTTTGTAATGTTGATGTCTACAAATTTATCCATTGTTTAGGTTAGTTTTTTAGTATTTGGGCAATTTTGTTTTACCCATTTTGCCATTTGGCTTTTATGGTTTTGCCACTATTTTTTTTTGTTTTGTCCAGCGGACAAACGTTTTAAATCTTTAATATTTACAGCGGACAATATTTCTCAACAACAAAACCATAAACCAGATGGACAAACACACATATCTAGGCACATGCGTGAATAAACTCTGGGATCATTTAGTAGAAATCAAATGCAAGATAGAATAAGCGAAAACGACATTTATCCAAATGAGAAATGTTTTTAACAGCCCAGACTTGAGCATGCAAATTAAGATCAAAATGTTGCTTTGCTATGTTTTTTCAATATTAATGTACGGCGTCGAATCCTGAATCCCATCAAAAGATACCAAAAAAAAACTGGAGGTCTTACAACTATGAACCTACGACGATAGGTAGGTGAATATCTTATGGAAAGAGCACATTAATAATGAGGAGGTTCTGCAGAGAATGGGCAAGGAACAGGAAGTATTAAAAGCTGTGAAGGTTAGGAAATTGGAATATCTCGGGCACGTAACGAGGCATAGTGATAGATACAGAATACTTTAATTGATTCTGGAAGGAAAAGTGATAGGAAAAAGAGACCCGGAAGGGAAGACGCCGAATTTGATGGATTAAAAATCTACGCTAGTGGTTTGACATGACATCGCTGCACCTTTTTTGCAGTACAGTGGACAAGGAAAAGATCGTGATAATGATTGCTAATATCCGAAGCGGATGAATTACGCCAAGAAATATATTTTATATTGCGGAGCTTCTTATCTGATTCCTTATTGGTTTGTAGTATTCTGGCAAGTTGTTTTGGTTGTCGTCTTAGCTTGCGTTTTATTTTATATGTAAGGTTTTATTGATCACTTTGATGTTATTATTAAGGTCCATATTATTTGATTTAGTGCGCAGGATGTTTTAGAGGAGTATGTGTAGTATTGATCTTTAATCTTCCAGTATTTGGACGTCGGTTTAAAGAATCTAAATTTATCAAGTCATGAAAGTTTTTGTATTTTTATTTGCATTATTGGTCAAAAATGTATCTGTTATGTTGTTTTGCTCAGATTTTGGGTAGGGTTTATTTTATTTTAAGTTTTATAAATTAATGGAACTGGTTTTGTGATTTAATGCGTTTGATTGACTAGGAATCGTATAAACAGAAATAATTGTTTTGTTTTCTTCTATAAACAAAATTGCTATTAAGAAAAAAAATTGAATAGATTTATTAACAATTACAAATCTATTAATAAGCTTGTTATTATATTTTACTTCATTGCTGATTATTGTGTATTTTTCAGTTTCAGATTTCTTTATATTTAATTCCTTACCGGCAAAATTGTCTGAATGTTAACGACGTATAAAGTAAACACCATTAAAAAGTCGACTAGCTTTGCTTTATATGCCCTATGTCAACTTCTTTAATAACTATTCTAACCTTCCGGAAGCGTGGCTTTTAATTGCAATTCAACCCCACCTAAAAATAGCACGCAAAACAAAATTTATTTATACAAAATGCGTAATTGTTTTATAATTCTTATTTTCATAATATAACACAAGTTTCATTTTATACAGCTTTACATTTTAATTACTAATTTCCTGGACAAAAATTGTTACATTTTACCTACCGAAATCCGTTCTAATCTAATTTACAATATTTACATAATAATTGCAATTTCTTATATTGTAATATATAAAATTTAAATAAACCTTGCTACTTGCACTTGTATGAATTGAAGCCAACTGATTTTTCATGTAATAACATTGTTTCCGACATCATTTTCTAACATAAATATTTATCCAGACATTGCCCGAATTGATGTAACTTCATTAATTAAATTATGTTCTCTTATGTTTCATTCGGTGGTGAGTTTAATTAATTTTAGGTACCTCGTGGTTGCTTATTACAATTTCAAATAAAGACTAGCAGGAATTGTATGAAATGTTTCTGATGTACGCAGTGTATGGATTAGATTTTTGAATAAAGTGAAATAATAACAGTAATCAATCAGTTGTCGTCTCGGGATGTAGAAGGAAATGCATTTCCAAGGGGGAAAATATAATATTAAAAATGTCAGGGCTAATAGAAACTTCGGTTTAAATAAATACATTGTCAACATGTATGTTATGTTATGTTATGTTATGTTTACTATTGATTGAAAATCTACATTTGTGTTTTGTAACATATTGTTCGATATAAATATATTTGTGAAAGGTATAGGAAAGGATTAATTGAAAAATATTCCACACACGTATGTTTGAAGTTTTTGTGGGGGTTTAAAAAGTTTGTGCGAATCGGGGGGATTTCTGGTGCGGCAGCCGCAGTGTAGCGGGCAAATGAATATCTCGCGTAAGAGATTTTCCACTTTTTGACACAAGTCCTTGTCGGTGTTCTTTAGATAGATAGGATGTTTAGTGTTTATCAGAGATAGGGTGACAACAGTTGATACTTTAGAAGCTTGCGAGAGGTTACTTCGGGGGAAAGTAAAACTTTGCTGACGCTTAAGAAGCTTTTCCAGGATAAATATTTTGGAAAGACCGCAGAAACTACTTAGCTTAAGGTCTAGGTGATTTAGAGGCAACTAACAAAAGGAAAAGACAATGTTTTGCATGGCATACTCTCCAGATTTACTTAAATTAGTTTTCTGCCACGGGCATTTCAACTTGATATATCTATTTAAGATAGATATAGGGTAAGTTTATAGTCCTGTTTAATAGGCAAATGGTTTGCGGTGAAATGTATTAAGTTTACATACATATACACAACTCTCATCTTGGGATGTTTCAACTCAAACTCCCCACCTCTTGCTAATTAGCTCGTTACAGCTATGCGCAATTTCTATATATATTCGCTAAATAGATAAATTTTATTACCTCTATCAATCCATTATACATTCATTCGACTTTCAACACTGACTGACTTACTCCGATAAATTAATGTATCAGATAAAATAAAGTCACCTAGTTACGGTCCTTGTAAATTAACGATTTTGTATATCATTTAAACCCTAAACCCATGCACCGCATGCTATTTAATATAATAATCGATAGAATTACAGTTTGATTTACAGCTCTCAAATAACTTCCCTTAAATTAGTTCGGTAATTTAAGAAATTACTTCTCCGACAAACTTTTTTATGTATTTTTCTTTTCAGACGTCGCGTGATATGCAAGGGCAATTTATTTTGTCATTTGTACTTTACATTGTAAGCAGATATTACGGTACAAAATGTTACCAAATTACAAGGCGAATTAAAAACTTTAACTTTTATTACTGATTGACGTATTTTTGTTTTTGTTTAACTTTAACAACTTCATTAATCGTAACACAATAACATTTAATACATCAATAATGACTAAATTAAATATTTTATATATTTTATAAGTTATGAGGAAGTTTTTGTTTGCAAGTTCTAAAAACTTTGAGTAGTAATTGATTACAGTATCAATTTTTTTAAATAACATTAAGCATTAAACCAAATCATAAAATTGAGTATGTAAATTATGAAGCAATAATATACCCTATATTATAATTCAAGCAATCAATATATTCTATGGATACTGCTATTAGTATGTTGTTTGGTATTATAGCTAATTAGCAATTTAGATTATTCTAATATGCTAGAAATAAATGTAATGTTGAAATAAATTTTAAATGAATCGATTAAGTTATACTGCGGCAATTCTAGAGATAGTAAAATTTGATGATGATAAAAATTCACATTTTCCGTGACAATGTATATAATAAAACATGTCCTGGAATAAACAAACATGATAAAATAAAAAATGCAATAATCTCGAGTGAACATTTTTTATGCAATAATAGGAAATAAGTCTGCAAAAGTTTGCGTGTTGTATATATTTCAAGTACATTATCGATAATAGATTTAGACTATAGTTGTGTTGGTATTACCTTCTATAATAAGAACCGGCTTTTAAGATTAACATAATGCCCTTTCGGTTATGATTTTTTTCTTTTTGTATTTATGGCTTGGTTTTTTTATACGCGGCAGTATTGCATTCGTTGCAGTTGATTTTGAAAGCGGGGAAAGGAATAGAGAGGCTTTGCTAAAAATTCATAGTTTCATAAGAATGGTTATTATGTAAAAAGGGCATAGTAAGAACGCAATGCCGTATACAATACAGTTATGCGGTACAACCGCGGGAATATAGTAAATGTATGAATTGTGCATGCCAAGATACGGGTTCGTGTTGGTTCGTGTGCCCTGAATCCAAGAAACTGTACCCGGGGGAATGCCGTCTGTTCTGGATATTCGTCCCCCTGTACATCGGGGGCAGAAAAGCGAGCATAGCGCAAGCGTTTCGTCTGACTGTTCTCTGCCATACTCTGCACTGCGGGACTTGGGACTAGCAAGCCACATTCACAATAAACTAATCTACCCCTCCCATCTTCAAAACCCATCTCTCAGTTTTCCATATCTGATCAGCGACATCTCATTAACGACTATTAGCAGCCAATTCATTACGGCATTACTGTTTAACTTTTCCGGTTCCATTAGATCTCAAGCGAACTTACTTTGCCACTTACGACCTTAATTGCTAACGGATATTTCAAGCCAACCAAGACTTTTTTTTAATTTATTTTATATTCCCATCCAAACGTCAGCAATCATACACCACACCACTGCACCATTACAATTTTCTTATACATAAATTACTCAACATAAAATATGAACAATAAAAAGCTTATTTGCTGCATTGCTCAGCTCACAACATGCATTAAAAATATCATACAACGTCTATCTATATAGTATATTTTTTATGTGTATTTTATTTTACTATTTACAAACCACCTAGTACATCTGGGTAGATGCTTAAATAATAAATAGTCTCTTAATTTTTAACATTTTTATGTATTACATTAGTTCAAGTTTGTTTTTAAATAAAATATGCTTAAACTGCTTAAAAGTTAATTTTTTTTTCAAACTTTTACTTTAGCTCTATCAAAAATTAATAAAAATTATACAAAAAAAAAACTTGAGGTTTATGATGTAGGCAACCACATATACACACAAAAATTTTAGACTGCCTTGATCATTACCATAGGCGTAACATAATTATTTTGTTTAATAATTTATATAATTATAAACAATTAAAATAAATACAGAATACATAATACACAATGTTACAATATTTTAAAACTTTATTTAAAAAGAAAAAACAACAATTTCAATGGTTATAAGAATAGTCTACAAAAATCAACGAGAAAACGTTTTATATGAAACTTGCAAAAAAAATTCTGCATTTGCACCCATATAAAGAATTGTTAGTTAAATTACTTTCACTTGATTATGAACAAGTCGCAGGAGTAACTATTCTGTTTGGCGTTCTGGAACTGCGGGCATAATTGTTCTATTGTATCACTTCCGACGTCTTACTTTTTTAGCAGTTTTGACCAAAGTCTAAAAGTTTTTCTTAAGATTAAGATTGTCTTTAGCTTCTTTTTAGTTGCATATGTTTTATATTCCCTCAGCAGATAAAATAGAATCTTTTTGTCCTACAAACATCCGCGCTATAAGAGGTCCGTCTTTATTATCATTCTGTGCGTGTGCTTATTTAAACCACGTTATTTGATTATCAATCCTGTAAGTTTTTGTAATTTGATTTTACTAATATCTAATACGTTTTTGGTATTTGGTATACAGACTTCAATAATTATTATTAGAAAAACCGTTGGGTGGGTGAGTAGAGCACTCAGATCATTGATTGCTGACAAGTAGTTTTTCTAAAGTCTCCGCTTATCTAGCCAAATGTTATTGATCCAGAAATTGGATGTTACTTTTCTCTACGAATGTCGGTTATGATTAAATTGGGGAGGAGGATGACATTCAATTTCTGGATAATAAACAGCTGAGTTGCTTACTCAGATCATTGGTTGTTGGTGTGCCTCGTCTACCCACCTAATTGTTAATAATACAGAAAGTGAATTTATCTCTTCTTTACAAATGTCAACTATTATTAAATCAAGAGAGAATGACCAATTTAATCTCTAGATAACAAACCTGGTAGGCAAAACACTTAGTGTTATGCTCATACCAATAGTCAGAGTGGATTTATAAATCCGAGATTCATTTTGCTATTTGTTGATTGGCTCTAAGCCAATTCACGAGTATTGTGACGGCAACTTTAGTTGCATTTGGCTAATGTATTCCTTGCTTAATTCTCGGATCGAGTTAAAAATTATGCAACTATCAGTATTCAAATAATCTTGGGACTACACAAGATTATTTGAATTTAGGATTATATTGACGGTTGCATAGTTTTCAACTCGTTCCGCGAGTTAATTTAGAGCCAATCAACGACTATCAAAATAAATCTCAGATTCATGAATCCAAGATCAATCCGAAATTTAATCTCTGACTATTAGTACGGGCATTAGTGATCCAAAAATTGGATGTTTCTCTTTTTTACAAATATCAGTTTTAACTAGATTAGAGGAAAAGGTTGACTAAACTAATCATTAGATAACAAACAGTCTGGTGAGTAAATGGGGCACTTAGATCAAGTAGTTTTTATTGGAGTGCTTTGCCTACTTATTCAAGTGTTAGTGATTGATTTAGTTATTGGAGTTTTTTTTTACTAATGTTCTGTTACTAAATTGTAGAGAGAAGGTAACAAATCCAGTTTTTTTATAATAAAAAATGGGGTAGGAGGGCAGGGCACTTAGATCAATGATCTTTATTGAAGTGCGCCCACTGTCTTTGGTTGCATTTTTAACTGTGCTGTAAATAGTTTGTTGGCATTTATAATAATTCCTAAATAGCACATAATTTTTTTTATAAAGATTAATTTTTTAAGTGACGCCAGTTATTTCTTGCACTTCTTTCTTGTTTGTTACGTTGACATGTCACTGCAGATTTGTGCAATTATAGTTTTTGGTTTATTGTTTATTCTGGTTTGTTGCTACTGTAGCGAGATGTTTTAGTTTATTTGTTATTATAATTCTGCAAACGCTGCTGTTTGGATCAATCTTAAAAGTTGGAATCAAATGACAATACTTCACAAAAGCGGTACTTTTGTAGAAATTACTAAAACTTTTGTTTTTTTTCTTGGTTAGTATTATACTGTTAGGTATTTAGCAAACAGTTTTTTTCTTGCTCCGTTTAGTAGTATGTTAATTGGCTTAAACAAAATAGCAGTTTGTTGTGTTTTGGTATTGGAATCAATTTGGCAATTTTCTATGTCATTGCAAAACACGTTAAGCAAACATTGATTAAGGATCTCAATAAATTCTTTAGATACTGGATTGGGTGTTAAATCTTAGCAATTTATTTGAAAAGCCATTAAGTTCTAGTACCTACCTGTTTAGGTGTCTCATAGCTTTTCAAGAAAATAGCAGTATGCCTTCCAATTAAATTGGTAAATATTTTGGAACAAGACTGCAACCACTTTTTTATACTTTATCACTGCTCCTTTCCCAGCTGGTCTGGCTTCTAATCCTTTTGTCACCAATTTGTAATGCAATCTCTAAAAGTCATTATTTGTTTCTGCACAAAGATTTCTTCAGCATCTGTTTTTCTTGCTGTTGATAACGTCTGTGTAGTATTATCTGCCTGCTTTATAATCTTCCTTAATTACACTTTGCGTTTTGGGGGTACAAATCTCATTCCTTTCCGCCGCATACTGTACAACACGACAATTAAAAAGTATTCTTTAGTTATCAAAGGTTTTTTAATATAATTTCTTACTCTGAATAGAGGAGTTTAATATATTTCTAAATTATTTATTTATTGTTTACAATTTGATTAATTACAAAATTCTTTTAATATTACAAGTAATTTGTTTTGTTATTTATTTGTTCCCTGTAGTGCCTCTCGTGTTAATTTCTAAGTATTTTAGCAAACTCCATTTATATAGTGATTATAGTTATGGGCTATTTATTTAAGTAGGAAAGATTTTTTTATTAGTTGTATAGCGTGAGCCGATCCACAATGCGTCGTAATGATATCATTTTTTTCTTTCTCTTTGAAAGTTGTTTGCTTCGTTCTATAGACTTCCAAAACAAAGGTAAATATATGGGAGTTTATTATGTGCAATAAGAATCAGTTTATTTACATGTGAATTCAAACAAATTGTTACAAAAATTATTAATTTATAGAAAACTTTTAACGATATATGTATTATTAGAATTAATTGGATTAAAAAAGCATCCAATTAAATTTAATGCAATTTAAAAAAAAATACTTGATTTATTGATTATAATAACACAGTTGTAATGCACTTTAATAAGCAAATTTATCAAGATTATATAGAATCAAGAATGACTACATTTTATGAAGATATTACGTCCTAAAAGTAGGGTAATTTGTAGGTACATTAAGATTTATCTTATCGCCATTTTTCTATATTCAATACGATGTAAACAGCACATAAATAACGGCGAATTAAAATCCATAGAGAATAATTATTACACTAATTGATGATTTATAAATGTGTTGACCTATTTTCGTTCGAGGCAAGGAATACTTGAAATTGTTTTATTAATTACACATTTATCAATATCATAGCTGTTGAAGCTTTTCTTTTATTTCTGTATTTAATGCGAATGGATTCTGTGAAACATTTAATCGGATTTATCTAATTATTTTTCGATTTTGTTCGGAAACTGCATGCTGGAGTAATTAGTAGTGATTTATAGATGCGACAAAGCCACGTAACATTTGTATTACTTAACCAATACTGGTATAATTATTTGAAAATTATTGGCATTGATAGAGGGTATTAAGATATAAAACGTTTTAACTTTTCTGACAGTTTCAGACATATTCAATCATTATGGATTTTATTTTAAATTAGAAAACCAATCACTACAATTTTATCATAGCTCTAAATTATTATAAAAATTAATTAAGGTTGTTTCAAAACAATTGATCTTGCATACAGTTACAAAAATGAAAAGTAATTTTAGATAATCTGCTTCATTCAGATGTAGCACACATATATTCATAAAAAAAATTAAACACAACACAAACACCTATGTACTCGTATTCAACGCTGGATGTAATCAAATAATAAATATTCTTTAAAAAAATGAATCAAGTAAATGTGAAAGCAAACGGAAAATAGGTAAATCTGGCTGAATAAAGGAAGACAGAGCTGTAATAAAATAGCCATTACCTGTAAATCGCAATAAAATTTTACTGTAGGAAATAAAACATTGTACCTACGTTCCTTCTAGAAAATGTCTTTATATACTTTTATGAAAATAAATTACCAGTAATATTTTAACTGGATTATATACAACGTATGTAAGCGAATGTGAAATCAATATATTTTATACATTATTGATCAATGTTCTTTTCAATAACAATACATTTAAACTGAGCTGATTTTTATCATTATTATCTTCTTTGAAATATCATTTGAACTGTGAAATTAAACACAAAACTTTGCTACTAAGGTCATTAGCAAATTTTGTGGCGTATCTGATATCTTGTGGACTGCATCTACGACTTTTAATCAAGGTTTTCTGGCAGAGTACACCTCGCAACCGTAGTAAATTTTGGACAACCACAACAGAACTTCTCTTTGCGCACTCTAGTTGATGTTCGTTAAGCACTTTATTACATTTAAGGTTTTCTTGCATTTTGTGATCAATTTATCAATGAGAAAAGAAAGTGTTTTATTAAGCACGAGCTCTAAAAAGATTGTTTTTGGAACCCTGCAATACCAAATCTTCCGAGGCGCACAAGGATTTTGTTGTAGTCTTTTGCTCTTTTTGTCCAAAAAGAGTGACTCTAATTGTTGATCTTTTTTTTAAGTTATTGGTTTCTATTCTTAGTTTAAATTTGCAATCTTGCTTGAAAAATTAAAAAAAAGGAGTACGGCCTTTGAATCCCAATGCAGTTTTTGCAAAATTTTATAACGCCAAGTTATGTCATACGCTTTCTTCAGCTAGAAAATACCGCTACTTGCCAAAAAGACGTTTTGAATGGAGTTTTCTAAATAGATTAAGTGATCAACCAAACTGTGGTTTTGTCTGAAACCCGTCTGGACCTCAGTTTTTTGGCATCTACACCAGACTGTTCTTGAATTGATATTTTTTCTAAAATTTTACTGAGACAGTAGTTAAGCAAGATTGCTGTTTTTTATATTAGGTTGTAGATTTCTAGCAATAGCTTCATTATGCTGAAGGGAAGCTGCTGGATAATCCGACAAGAAAAGTCGTCTTGTCTTAGTACGTACGTGATAACTATTTTCAACTTTTTTTAAGCAAAAGAAGAAGTTGTCGACCAAAGAAAAATATAACAAAGTTTTTAATTGTTTTTTTTTACGCGGGATTTTTTTACTGTAGTTTTGAGAGGTACTAGAAGACGCAAATTGAGTTGCCAATGCTTCTGCAGTTTTTGCCAATAGAATGAGAACTACAGAAGGAAATTTCTTTTTTGATAAGAATTTAGCAATCATCTTGTTCTGTGTCAGGATTCTTTTAAAACAATTAAAAGCTTTCTTTTTTACAGCTAAACAAGCTTAAAACCTTCGACTATGGTAAGACCAGACTAGCATGAACATTTTGTCAGTAGTCAAGTCTTGATCTACCTCTCGGACTGTCTGACCTGTTTGACAATGATTTGAATTGTGATTGAAAAGTGATTGCTGCCGTAAAGATTCTCTAACGTTAAACGTATGGCTAGATGTGGAGAGAAAAAAAAACAAATCAATTGCCAAAAATGTTGTATTTGTAAAATGTGGGGGAGAACTTGTGTTTAAGAGGACAAAGTTGCATTGATCAAACAAATCCTTTATCAAATATCTTTGCGTATCTTTTCTCAGAGAAACCTTAAGTGGATTGTAAGCGTTAAAATTGCTGACCAAGAGATATGCTGTGAAATCCGCAAAATAAGTTTTTGTATATTTTTTAAAGCCGGCAGTACAGCAAAGAGGACTAGCATGTTTAACAGCTCTAATAAAAGTTAAGCAACTGCTGGAGCGGCCAAGTGATGCAGTCCGTATCGTTCTTTCCAAAAACTTTATATAGGCATCCAAACATACACATCTTTTTTGAGGTTGTAGATCTAAACTCTAAAAGATACAGGTTACAAATTGTTGTTTTTATTGGAACGGTAAGCCGGGTTGCCATTGCTTGGAGTTAAGTTCTGAAGATTATTTTTATAAACGGTAAATTTTTTTTAGAAAAATACAATTCTACCTTTGGTCAGAAACCCGGCAGAAATTCTAGTGTATGTAAAACTTTCTTGTGGTTTGAAGTACGCTTTTTGGAGGCACACGCAAAAAGGAATGTGTTTTACTAAAATTATTTTGTAGTTTACAATAGCTTTGTTTGACGGTTTGTCACAAATAAATCGCAATGCGGTGGAGTGGGAGTCGTCTGAAGAACAAAGTAAAGAAGATCGGTAATTTTTGCGCAGTAAAGTGATGTGGTTGAATGGTTTAGCGGCAGACAATAGCCGTTCATTGATTGATTGACAAATTTGAGTTTATTAATTAAGATACGATGTTTAAACACGGTGTGGTGGTTGGGTGGTTTAGCGTGCGTTGCAGTTGTGACCACTACTACGTGAATAAAACGATTTACTGTGTTTTTATCACAAATTTATTTCTACAAAAACATTACTAGTTTTGGCTCTACTAGAACTTTCTACAGATGTAACTTATTTAACTTAATATATTATTATTTTATAGATTAATAGATTAAAAAAAAATTATTTGTATTTATTATTAAAACATTTATATTTATAATATACATCTATATAAATGATGTCTTATTTGCTTTCAATAAACTTGAACAGTTCTTTTTGCTGTCCGGTTGAAGTTTTAGCCATAAAAGTATAAGAGGCAATTCCAGCAATGTTATTCAATTGATATTTCAATTATCCGAATATACTTGGTCCAATTTTCCTTTTTCTATGGCAATGGGTAGGGGTCGAGCGTCATTATTCCGAAAATAATAAGGGCAATGAAGGTTAAAAGCAAGATCGCACTTAACTCAACTAAAAAAAAATTTCTACCTATAATCAAATTAATTTTATTTGCAATTATTGCAGATAGAATATCAGAAATTGAATTTATTACTAATAATTACATTTGTTAATATTAAAAAAAAGGATACAAATTATGTATATTAATTTCTGTAATATTTCAATAAATATTAATATTATTCAAAATATATATAGTAAAAGCTATTTATATTCTAGTTGAGTTGGGTTAATTAAATTTTTCAGTTTAATGTTAGTTAGATTGTAATGTTAATAGTCTTTTTTTCATAGAGATAATAAATAACAACTGTAGCAAAGTTAAGCCAAGTTTAAATTGAGTTAGGATTTTTATTTTTCTCTCTCCATGTCATTAATGAAATTTCTTCACACGTAGTCACTCCTACATGTAACACGAATTATTTTGTTAAATTGTCCCAGCGAGATTCTCACCTAACTACCTACACAGTTCCTATTTTTATTTCCAACTTTGAAATGAATGTTAATTAAAATTCATATCTAGCAGATTATCATAGCATTTACATTTCGCTTTCATTTGGAGTTGGAGTGTACGACGCGGCGTGTACGGTACGGAGATGGTGCACTTTTACATTTTGCTAAAAGATAGAAATTTTAACGGCGTTAATACAACCGACTGCATAAATTTTTATTCATCTACCCAACTACTAAATGAGAATAAACAAATTTACAGTCAGTATAAAGACGTTTTATAGGTTTACTTTTATTGTTATAAAATGAATATTTAATAAGCATAAGTTAGTTCATAGAAAACATTTTATTACACGCGGTATATGTCCTAATTATTTAACACAATCAAAATGTTGTTGTAGTTACTATAAGTACATTGTTAAACATATATGTTCAACTAAAGGGAATCGATCGCATCAATACCTTCCGTGATGTAAATTGAAACACTCATTAGAGAAGTGCTTCTATTTTTTAATGATTATTATTTCATGTCTGAAAAGAATATCATGCACGTAGACGTCCTCACTATTCCATGTATATCATGCAAAAAAACACGATTCACAAGGTTTACCTTTAGGGGTTAATTGATTTAACGACCACCCCTACTAGTTAAATGGCCTTTGGGACTTCTGAGTCCTTTTAAATTAACAAGGATGTTACTCATGGCGTACAATTATGTGGGTTTATTGTTAAGTATGACTGCTCATTATGGTGCAGGAGAGTCTAACTATTGTCTTCCTTATTGCAATCTTCACCCTTCCACTACTGTTAATTACTACAGCAAGTTCCTTGAGTATCAAGCCGCCCTTAATATCTTTGACTGTACCGTTTTTATTATCCCCCTATATATATTTTTTGCTGTATCATTAAATATGACTTTTATTAGGACGCCCATTGACTTTTATATCTTCCTTGTTTGACAGGGAATTTATATTTACCTCAGGTAAATATTAACCTATGACAATTTTATTAGTTTATTTCGCATTTCAACAAAACACTAAATATATAGCTAATTAATGAGTACATATTTAATTGAGTCCATATTTATTAATTAATTGTTTAATTAAATTTTCCAAATGTTACCTTGATTTTATTATTAATTTATAACAGAGTAAGTCAAATTAAAATTAATATTGTGATTGCGTTAATTAAATTCAACTTATTGTTTGTTTAATATCATTTTAGTTTAGTTTAGTTTAGTTTAGTGGTTGCGTTTATCGATTCAATCCGTAATCTCAAAGTTGTTGTTATATAATGAAATAGAAACTATTTCAATTCATCCATTCCATCTATTTTATTATTCAAAACGTAAAAATAAGTTTTGTAATAAAACGAGAACTGTGCAAACGTAATCTCGATACAAATTGACATTTACAGAATACTATCATATAAACTTAGGAATAGAACGCGTTTTTACTTTCGTGTAAAACGGAGTGAAAACGGTGCTCGAACTTTTCCTAAATGCATCTCACTTATCTTCGGTATTGCGGACTGCCTCGAAAATACTCTCCAACTTTTCTTTTTCAGAATAAATTTAATAGACAAGTCTAGTTATCATCGCCAGTTGTTTTCCGCACAACACATACTGAATATAACTACTACTATAACAGTATACGAGTATGTACATATAACTGACATAACACATTTTATATAAAATAATGTAAGCCATTTATTTATTACATTGAAAATATGTTTTGCGCTGCTATGTTGCTATGTTGCTATTATACAGCGTGGGAAGTATCATGGCGAGCTTAAAGCGTTGCTTATTATTAATTCACATTTTTTCCATCAGTTTTTATTTTACCCAGAATACATATTATACTCAATCTAACCTAATTACAATTACGGCTATGATGCAACATTTTATATTCTGTTTTGAATTTTTAATTCAAATTTTGATTCTACTATTAATTTAATAGTTTATTATTGTCAAGTTTGACTAACTATATTGAATTGCACGTTTTAATTTACATTTTGTTCAGTCACTTATTTATGAACACAATTTCAATTACCAAATTGACATAGCTATGATATTTTGTTGAGTAGTAATTCCTTTTTAAATATTTCATTTCGTTTCCATTTATTAAATGCTGTGACATAATTGTAACTTTGTTAAATGTAGTTTGAAAAAGGAATCAATTTGTTAAATTAAATATTGTTCAAATGACAAACAATTCTTGCTAAGTTAATTGATATCTTCAATTTGAAATCGAGTAATCCGTTTAAGATGGACGTTGGATTTTAATCCGATGTTCGGTAAGAGGGTATACAGAATTAGATTTGGGAACGTCGGATTATATTGTATAAAATCAGCATATAGTTCGGGTCCGTTTTACGTTCCGAGCGGGGATGGTTTTATTGACGTGGAGAAAGTTTGCCCGTTAGAAAATATTCGCTGTCTAAACAGGACTAATTAAGCTAGAAATGTGTGCGTAAAGGATAATAATCGGGCTCGGTCCTCCGTGATTAGGTTTTAGCATTCAGCTTGGTGTGGAGATGCGCAACTTGCTAATGGTGCCAGATCAACCTCATGAGACCTTGCAGAGAGATCCTCTTAGGCCAAGACAAAGAGGTGGCAATTATTACTTGCGAAATTCTGACGACTAATGAATCATCCGTTATATAAATTGTAGCTGCGTGCTGCCTATACACTTTAACCCTAGTATAAATCTTCAGGATTTACGACACAATCGGATCAAGGAAAATGTTATGTCCTTTTATCTAGTCAGCAAAATAAACTCCCAGCTTGTACATAAACTAAACTACATTTATTACACTTTATTCACACAAAAACTATACGCGCTTTAAAAAGTGCTCATTCTTTATTTCATTCCATTTCACCGTATGTGTATACGAGGACGAGGGTGCTTTAATTTGATTTTTATCGGGGTTGCATAAAACACATGTACGTTTTTAGTACGATTTTAATTGTAAATTCTAAATGAATACTGTTGCACAATTTTCACGGACATTAAATAAATATTTCGGGCGACTAAGTGTATTCATTTTGATTGTACATGAAAATATTAATATCTATTGAATAAACCAAACAAATCCAATTCACTATTTTTTGCTTGCTAACGTGTATTTAGGGTTTACGCTTGTATTGTTACGTCACAGCAGTCTGACAATATATACGTAAGAACTTAATAACAAATTCTATCCTAGTTATATCCACTTTTATTAAAAAAATTTGCTATTATTTAATCATATTATTTTGTTTGGTAGGTGACATTTTATCTACTTTCGTATAGATTTAATATATTTTGTAATTTAGTTGTTCAGTGTTTTACGTTCTATTTAAAATAATAATCTAGATATTAATAATATAGACACTTTACATTAAAATAAGCTTTTTATAAAGAACATGGTCAATTTAATAACATTAAAAACCCATGCACATAGGATTAGGTTGTAGTTACAAATATTAAGCTCTGTACGCTAAGCAAAGAAAAAAACGAATTTAATGGCTTGTTACTAAAATGATAAATATTACTTTTAAGATAAAATAAAATTAAAAATATATAATATTGTAAGTAGAATGAATGCATTTGTATTATATATATTTCATTTACATATACTCAACAACATAATTTTAATTTATGCACATACTACGAGGGGAGTTTGTTATGTTATCTACCTAGCTATGAACATAATTCTAAAAATTAGATAACAAATTTGCAAGAAGAGTTTGACTGCTTTATATTATTATGTTAATTAATGAGTAGACAGACAGATTTGCTACTTTCTAAAATGGTGATTTTGTCAATTCAAACATGAAACATTTTATTTAAGTTTATTTATTTGTATATTATATGTATAATCATTGAAATTGTTGTTTTTTTTTTCTTTTTAAATAAAGTTTTAAAATAATTCATTATTGTGTATTATGTATTTAGTATTTATTTTAATTGTTTATGATTACATTAGTTACCACAAAAGCAAAATTTGTGTTACGCCTATAGTGATGGTCAATTTACAATAAGTGTATATTTGGTTGCCTACATTGCTCACCCAGTATAAGTTTTTAGTAACAATAAATTAATTATTAATTTGTTTAAATATTTTTTATTAAGATTAAATTTATGCAACTGGTTAAAATAATAAAACTTAAATGTTTATTCAAAACAAATTTATTTAGTGTAATATAATGTTTTGTGCAAATATAAATACAATATGTGATATTGATTAATAATTTCATGTGTTCATTTAATTATTTGCTGTCGAGACAGGCGTATTCAATATTAGAGATCCTGCAGCAGCGAACATTAGCCTAGATACGTACTGCATTAGTAAACAAAATGTGGTTCCATAGCCACCCCAATAAATAATACGTGCTGTAATTTCCCACTTTGTAAAATTTATTTGAGTTAAAATTTAAGTTAATATTTGTTCGGATATCAAATGCAGGTTTGTTAATATATTGATCTGCTTTAATCGTACTGCAGATTGAAATGAAATGTATTTACTTAATTTGAAAAAGTTTTAGACATATTTCATATGGACTTTGTTCGAAAAGTTGACATTGTGATTAAAGTTGAAGAAGAAGTATACGATATAGATTATAAGTCGTGTAATCCATAATCCTTTGCTCAGTTGTTTTTATTGCAAAAATACAAGTTTGATATATATATAGTGAATAGTGAGGTTCATTAAAGTAAGATCAATATTGCGGTTGTAGGAAAATATATGTGTACTCATTTTTTTTATATCATGTAATTAGAGAAGTTTTCCTCGATAAAATAGAGGGATTCGATATGAAATATTATATGTTCTATTTATAATTAATAACGAATTGAAAAGTTGGAGAGAGGCATTCCAGCGTGTGAAATATCATGCGGTAGGCAAGCTGTTGGAGCATCGATTCTTCTGCTAGAATAGAGGCGATGTTAACGTCCAGAGGAGCACAGAGGATCACTGGCGTGTAAGATTCTATCCGACGATATTAAGCTTAAATCCCCCTGAAACAAGTTTATCATGTTACACCGAAATATATTAGATAACATCAAATATGTATCTCTGACACCGATAACAAGATAAACGCGCTAAGATTTTTCAATGTGGTACAACGCAAATTGTATTTATGCTGGACATGTTCGCGGAGCAGTGAATAATTAATCGATCATAGCTTACAGCTAACTAATAATTAACATTACCGCACATACATGCCTATATAACTGTTTCAATAATTATGTCATACATGATTTTATAGTTAATTAATTAATTTAATTAATTATATTAAGTAACAATTTAATTAGCACTGATTCATTTTATTCATTTTATTCTTTCTATTTAAAGTTTTAATTCATTGCACATCTTCCTGTAACTTCTTTCACAAAGTAAACTAACGCTTAATATTAATATAGACTGAAATGTTCTCTTAGTTTGATTAAAAGACTTTTAAAGCAATTTAATCTATCTACAATTGATCCACCTCATTATACAATAACACAATTTAAATTACTTTAATTTACTATGCCACGCAATTAACATCTATCATTCATGTTATAAATGCTGAATTTCATAATTACCTCAACTCATATCTGTAAAACTAAAAGTTCTATTGCAACTGAATAACGCTATACATGTAATGCAACAAGGTATCATGCTACCCCCTCATGAAGCAGCATCAAATATCAAGAGACCTACAAATTGTAGCTACAGTTAAGCTTGATATCGTGATACTTATCCCACGAACAATCATCAGTTGGCATCTGAAATGGTTTTAATTACAGGATCTCATTTAATTATATTAAATACCGTAGTTGTTTGGTAGAAACAAGAGAACAACTTGATGAGAAAACTGAAGGAAATTATTAAAAGATACGTGTTTGTCTATGTCATTAAAAAACTTTCTAAAATAAATATTATCGCAACGATTGTATAGGTGAACAAGAAACCCCGAGGTTTACGATGTAGGCAACCAAATATACTCTTGAAAAAAATATTCCATAAGCGTAACACACATTTTTTTTTTTGTTAATTAATATAATTATAAACATTTAAAATAAATAAAAAGTATAATACACATTGATAAATAATTTTAGAACAAGAATTTCAATTAGTATACATATAATATATGAACAAATATTTATTTTTTAATTTTCAAAATAACGATTATGAAAAATATCAAATGTATGTTAATCATTATTAAAAATATTAATACTTAGTATTTAACAAAATAATAATAATAGGTAATTGTACAAGATTAAGAATTGAACAATTAAATTATGTGTACAATAGTGTTTACACAAGAACATAATGCTTTTATAGTAAAGATTCATTATTGCAGTGGAACAATCAATAAAGATGGCACAGGTTGTACTCTCTTCAGTTGCGCTTGAATTATTATTCGTAATAAAATATTTATGAATCACAAATTATTGAACGGTTTGAAAGACTGAACCTGTAGAAGAAACCACCTTGCAGAACATCTATTTTAACTGAAGAAGTTGTTCACGCTATACAGTTTACAAAAATGAGAAAAGTGTCCGCACAAAGTAGAGTTTTATATGAAAGTTGCAAAGAAAAATCTGCATTTTGTTTACTTTTGTGTCAGGTTTTTACTGACTAAAAACCTTACCTTTCTCTTTATTTTTGATACACTTGCGGCATAGAGAATCCATTTCTATTTCCATTTTATGCAACTGCTTGTTGAGTCCACAGTGTCCGGTTATTAGCCCTGTAAGCCTTTGCTAGACTGCATACGACTCATTTGTGTTACTACTGTTTTGATATGATGCCATGGTTTTCTTAGGATTATTTTTAAATGTGTCAATCCCTTACAGCTCCTTCGCAGATTGCTGTGTTCAGCCTCAAGTCTGCTGTGGATTATTTCTTTTCTAGTCTCGTATGGAATCCCAAAAACAGGTTCTGGTATAGTGAATGTTCTTTTTGCTCCTTGTTTGGCAAGATGATTTGTCATGAGGTTCTTTTTTTATCCACTGTTTTTTTGGTATTTATACCAGACAAACTTTGCAAGTTGTTGCTTCTGCTTTCAGACTATAGATGCAGGTCATAACCAAATTGAATTTTATTACTAGCGATTGCAGGACTTACAATGCCGTTTGACTATTTGACATAATAGTTATCAGTCTGTCTGTTTTAGTCCTTTTTCAATCATGTTCCTGTTGCACTACTCTATGGCAGCAACATATTTTAGAGGTAGCAAACTTTGCTTTTTTTGGTGTTTGTGTGTGTTTGGTCCGGTGCCCTTTTGGTCTTTGGCCTCATCTGTGTACTAAATAACTCCTTTGGCTGTTTCCGGGTATCTTACTGTTGGCTTAGAAGCAGTGGTTAGTTTTGAAAAAGACTTTTGCAAGTAAACAGAGACTGGCGTACATCTTTACTCAACGGTTGGTTTTTGCCTAAGCACTGGATCCTCAATGTTGATTTTCAGAAAGCAGCGTAGTAAGTAGTGATCAGTTTTTTTTTTTAGTATGGTTTAGACAGATCGAAGTAGACTTTTTTAACAAAAGTTGCAATAGATTTTAGGGCAGACATATCTACAACTTGGCCGCTATAATAGGCAACTTAATATACTCCATTGCACTCATGCATTTTAACATTACTTTATAAAAATTTATATTTTTGTTTTAATAATATATATTTATTGAAAATGAAAATACATTACAGTAACCTTTACAAAAAAGTTAGGTAAAACGTACAAATGGAATATGTGGGCGTTTATCGACGCATTGAATCAGCATTATGATTTATAAAAAGTCAAAAAATAATTGAAACAAAATTATGGCTAACATTTCAATAATTGGAAAAGTAAATGGAGAATGATATATTAGCCGAGGTAGGTTGTGTTATATTTTACATACATATATGTATATATATTTTTTAATGAAAGCCACTGGGTACGTGGATAACCGACTGAATAAATAGATTGATAGAAAGGGGATTTTGATATTGATGAGGCAGCGGGAATTAACTTTAAACAAACAGCGTAAAGGTTGGAAATGATCGGGTCAGCGGGAACCATAATTGAAATCTATTTATCGTTGATGCTATGCTACTGTCGAATATTTTCTGCGTGTAACCTACAATTGTAAATTAACATACGATGAAAATTTTTAATACGAATGGCGATATTTCAATCCGTGATAACAGCATACGAATTCGATTTGTTCGCATGGGAATTAGGAGATAGTGCATGAAATATTACCTGGAAAATCAATAGCATCAAACAGATATGATAACACAAAACGCACGGAACCTTCACGAGCAAATTACATTTTTCTTTGTCCTTTTTTTTAGAAACCAACAAACAAACAAGCGTATTTATTATTTTAGTTTAGAATAGTTACAAAATAAAATAAATTTGGGTAACGATTGTTCTTTATTTACGACCCTTAAAGTATCGTTCACGGTAGGGTGAAGGTAGTTTGTCTAGTTTGTGGTTTGCTATAAACCAGCTTCTAAAAATTTATGCATTTATAATTGAAATTTATTTAGTTTCCACGTAATCTATTTTAAATACAATTGGTTAATTGAAAATTGAAAGCATTTTAGTTCATTTTCATTCATTATTATCAGTATAATTGAAACTAAATTACGAAACAACAAAAGGGATTTTAAGTGTGTTTTTGGTTGTTTCACAGCCTACAAATAAAACTCAACCCCCACACACTCATTTCGCAACCATTAAATGAATTTCTCAACTCCGTTATGAACAAGAATAAAAGACTCGCACTCACTTTACTTTTACATTTTATTATCTCCACTGAAATTTTATTTTAAATCAGATTATTATTTTTAAATAAACATTATAATTATTATAATAAAACGTCCATTAAAAAACAAACATTAATTTAATCAAGACTGTAAAATGAAAACCCACAACAACAAAAGCGTGTCATAAAATTTAGATGCTAAGCACAGATAAAAAGGGAATAGATAGTCATCTTAGGAGAAACACTTCCCATATAAAAAGGAGGAAGCAAAGATTGAAAGATGTAAATTGGCTGACTTTCATCAATAGTGTACAAAAGCAACACATTTCACATCCCAATAAACGCAAAGTTAGATTTTTAATATGACTTTTGTTAGATGAATAGTATTGTATACTTGAACAATTTTTAATTTCAAACAAAAATACGTATTTACATTTTAACAGAATAAATGTTATTCAATAAATAAATTTAGTAAAGCTTTAAAAACAAAAGCTTTCGTTGCCCATCAGAAGTCATAAAAGATTTCTTCCCATTTCCATGCTCCCCTGCTCCCCTTTTAGAAGCAGGTAGAATTCTACTATAATTTTTCCCAGTGGATATGTTGGATTATCCCTACATAGTAATATTTCTATCCTTATCCTTTTTTATTGTATTTCAAATCTATCTGGCTGATTGAAAATGCCGTTCACGGATTAAATAAATATAAAACAAAAAATATATAATTGCGACTGGTGGTTCCAATATCCAAAAATAATATCCACAGGATGTGTTTAATATGCTATCATTTATTTTCCTTTTATTAGCTGACGGAGAAATTGTAACTTGAAAAGGGTGGCGATGAGAAATTGTATGGTCATACAAAAAAACCCAAGCATCGGAAAATTATCAATAAAATCTTTTCCGACCCAGCAATTATAAAATTATTTCTATAACATTTTTTAGATCTGAACATAATATTAATAATCTAGTAGTAATATGTAAAATTGTCACTTATTCTGTTATTGTGTTGACAAAAGTGGCAATTAGCTAGGGCCCTACTAACAAAAGATCTTAAATCAATTTAATAAATGATGTATTTTATGTAAATTGCTTTTCTACTTAGTGTGATACACATATACTAATGTTTTAGGGTATGCACCCTTTATCAGTGTGCCTAACATATCACCTGCTAGAAAGCCAATTTATTTATTTATTTGGATTGGGAGGAAAATCTTTCTAAAGATTTGCAAAGTGTCAGATTTACTCTCACAATTGCTTGCCAACTAAAAACTCTTAGAAGTTTGCACTTTGTGGTGCATAGACCATGCACCTAGTGTGCCAGTCTATAGGCGTTGCGTTTTGGAAAAACTTGTACCATGTCTATGTTTAAATACAGACTGTCTGACAGTTTGTCTGCCTCTAGTTTTTACACTAAGAAATATATGGAAGATAAATATATTTTCTTGTGGCTTGTGGCAAGCAGAAAAGAAACTGATGTTTCACTGAAGTATTAGCGTATTGCGCCTGGTTTTTTGTTGCTTGTGCATAGGGTTTACCCATGCGAGCATTGTGCTCTTGGAAAGAGTTGAAATTTGCTGTTGAAGACAGGTGCATTGGAATGAGCCAGTCTTTAGCTTCTGATAAACTGAGCAGTTTTTGTAGCATGCTGTGTGCAGTTTTTTGCACTTTGCGCATGTTGCAACATGCTCTGATTTTTTTGGTCTTGGTGCAACTAAAGCTGGGATGGGCTCCAGCGCATTTTACGCAAACATAATAAATTATTGAAATACGGTTTTATCCCGTATGACAATAGAAGGTGGGCGTTTTGTAGCAGCACCCTCTGTGGATGCTGCCAAAGTGTTTAGGTTTGTTGAGGAGGTATTAGTCGGATCTAAAATAGTCACCTGGTGGTGCTAAAGACACTTGATTAATAGGCCGGTTGATCCTATTTTTTTTTTGTTACTTAGACTTTTTCTTGTTGCCCACCAGAGTAAATCTTTCTTTTAAGGACGGGATTTTGTGGTAAATAGTGACGTTGCTGTCACTGGAGAAGACGTTGAGATTTTTAAAATATTTTTGGATAAAATCAGGGCTGGACTTTTTGGTGACGTGGGTGGCTGGGTGGTCCACCTGGCGAGGAATGTCATCATTTTTCCTAATTTTTTTTAAATTGTTCATTTGCAACTTGAAGAGAAGCTTTTTATGGTCTAGCCTAAATTGTTTGAAATTGTTTTTGTGGATGTCAATCTGCTCAAACTTTTTGTCAATCAAACTGACAATAAACTTTTTGAGTTTGTTAATTTTCTTGTCTTGCTTCTTTAAAAGATCTTTATATTTTTCTGGCGCTGGACATACATCAATCCTACGATCTTAGTGCACATTCCGCTCAATGCTGGAAGAAATTCTGAATTAATTAATTAATTTCTTATTATTAGTTTTTTTTTGTCCTACTATTTGCATTTATGCGCAGTTTTGCTGCTGTCAATGTGAACATACGACTTATAACAGCTGAGTATAGCCGTAGTACTATTTTTAAAGATAGTCCACTTAATATTTGTTTAATTCATAGTAACTTAATTGTTTGCTATAATTTTTTTTTAAATCACTGTATACATTTAATGATAATTTACATGTAAAAGCCTATCGGTTTAGTTCTACTTAAATACATATAATTAAATCATCAAACTATGTTATTAAACTAATAATATTAATTAAAATGTCAATAATCATAGTTTAAATAAGAAAAGCAAATAAGATTGAATCGGCACTTAAATAAGGAAAATTTTGTAATCATTGCAATTGGATTGAAGTGATTAATAAATAAAACTATATGATTACTTCTTTAGAATAGAACTTAATTATACTAGCGAGGAAGCACAATGACTTTAATCGACCGCACATAAGCACATAAGTTAGACGGGTAACGATACATTCATTATGTAACTACCATATTGACAATTAACTACTTTGAATTATTATCGACGGAAGTAATAATTCACTTCGTACACCAATCAAAGATAATTAATAGCAATCTAAAATACATTTATTGATTAATGAAAACTTAATGAATGATTTTAATATTTTTCAATTTCAATTACTGACTGGCTGACTTAATGCAGTTAAATTAATAGATTCAAAATTTGATTATTCAAATTACAAGTTGCATAACAGATTTTATTAAGAAATTGCGACATCTAGCGCTGATAGCATTAACTGGTATTTATTACAAAACATCGTTTGTAGGTTTCTTTAAGATTATGTGATTTCTGGTGTACGGGTTGGTAACTAAACACAGCAATAGTAGATTTCTGTTTATAATTCATAAATTTATATTTTCTTATGAATATTTACAATCAATATACATATGTGCGACGGCTAGAATTGTTTTTATTTTTCAATTAAAATAAATGAAATTAATTGCATATGCATTATATTATTAAAAAGTCCGCAATATAAGCGTTAAAATCACCGCAAAAAGTTTTGATTTTCTTTATGATCGGTACAGAATTTCTTTTTGTATTCTTTGGATCCGTTTAATTAAATACTCCGGATTGAGTTTGTAAATTGAAGAAAAGATTGTATAAGCTATGACTAGAATTTCATATGTTTTATTGGTGTCATTTGAGACGTTCTAATTTATAACAACAATGTTAAATACAAAATTTCTCTGGAAAAAACCTGGAGTGTGCTTTGCTATTTCCTTTTGAGTGTGCTGCTTGTCTTAACTTAATTTTAATCTTATTTAACTATGCACCCAGACTTGAAGTAGTTTTCCAGGCTGTGCCTAGATAGGAATAGATCAACAACTACAACAGTGAGTTAAGAGTAATATAAGATTGACATTTTTAATATAATTATTTAATAATATTAGTTTTATCATTTTCTATATTTCAATATATTAATTAAAATATGCAGGTTACACAAATTATAATCAATTCTCTTTATTGATTCAAGTTGACTCCTTAATACTTTGAATTTGAACTTGTGGCATTATTGAACGTATGTTACACCATATAGCAAGAGGGCTGTTGCAAAAGTAAAATAAAAATTGAGATGGCTAATGTAGCTGACTTTGGTATGTTTATTGTTTGCTTGCTTGACTTATTTGAAACTGTTTTAATACAAACAGCTAACAAGTACTGTGTTCAAATTGTTTAACTTCTAGCGCTCTTAGAAGTTTAAGATTAGCGTTACATAATAAGTAGGGTAGATAGTTTGTGTTGCAACAGTGTGCTACCAGTTGTTTTTTCTTTTGGTATGTCATGTGTATAGATTGGTTAGCTTTTGTTTTTGGTTAGGATTACTAAGTTCATGTTAGCCATGAAGTAATTTTTATTGAATTTGTATTGTTTGGGTAATGTTGACTATGCTTGTGAATGACATGGCAGAACCAAACCTTTGTTTTAAATATGGTATGTCACGTGAGGGGGTTGCGCACTGATTTGTATTACATTAAAAAAATAGCCGTTAAGTTTCTTGACTTGTAGACTTTAGCAGGGAGTTGTGGAGGTGTTGCTACTTGTTAATTGTAGGAGAATTTGTTGTTGAAATCTAACAGTGTATTGGCTGGTAAGTGGTTGCAACGAGGTTATTCTATTGACTTAATCTTGCGCTTTTGCCGACTTGAGGTTGATGTTGTACCTATCAAAATTGAGCAAGTATTTTCTGAGTGATTGTTGTTTGGTAAAAAGTTGGTGGTTTTTTTTTTAGGTTTTGGCACTTAAGGCATTATCCTCCATGTTCTATGTTGTGTGTTATTTGTTTAGCTGAAGTTGGGAAGATACTAGTAATGTGCGGTTAATTTGTACGTAGTTGAGTATTTTCTTTACAACATGATGGTGCGTTAGACTTCTAACAGTGGCTATACTGAAGTCTAAAAGGCTTGTGTTTGTTCTTATTGATGCGGTTCTGGAAAAAAAAACAATGGCATTGTAGGCAGTTTTTAGGGGATGGTGGTTGGTGGTGCAGGTGGACGGAGTTGGAGTTCCTGTCTAATTATTTGCACATAGGTCGATGGAGTTAAGTTATGTATGATGAAGTGGTTTACATATACTTATATATAGTTTACACGAAAACCTTAGGGTGTGTATAACAAAGTAGATTTGTATTGAGGTTACTATGTGAGATGTTATAAATACATTTGTATTATGGTATAAAATCATATATTTATTTTATAATAAGCATTCTCTTGTTACAATCTATGGAATCTATGCTACAAAAAGATTTTATATTGGTTAATTATATTGTATTTATTAATTATATGTGGATTGCAACTCTAAAACAAACGTG
This sequence comes from Tachinus rufipes, assembly GCA_963932245.1. NCBI lineage: Eukaryota > Metazoa > Arthropoda > Insecta > Coleoptera > Staphylinidae > Tachinus > Tachinus rufipes. The sequence continues at coordinate 80,720,692 of OZ010750.1, read as the reverse complement.
TGTGCTAATGCCAGGCCATCATTAATTTAGTGTGACACCATTCTAGACGACTCTGTTGTGAACATTTATTGATTCAAACAGGTGCGCCATCTGTCCAATTCTCGTTAAACTACTCAGCATTTTGTTTTGTTGAGCAAATAAAAATTTGACAGTTTTGTGGTAATTTTCAGTGATTTCTTTGCACAGATTTCATAGTATTTATCACAATTCTAATATACAAATCATATTTAGACCGTACTGCTACGTTGGTATAAAGTGAAGAACCGATTGAAACTCATCGCAAGGGCAAGTGGCATTGGCCAGTGGCAACCGCAACAGCAACAGCACAAGGTAAAAATTCAGACGCAGAAGAAGCAAGGTGGAAAAAAAAACGTATCATTAATGCATATTTCTATAGAAAGTATAATATTCAGGATATTAGTAGTATTTTTTTGAACACTTCTAATATTATCTTGTATGTTAAGACAATTATTTAATTTTACATTATGTTTGTTAATTATATTTTCTATTTAGAATTCAAATATGAAAGTTCCACATTCCAACAATATGAATGGTTTTAATGGCTATGACAAGGAGCAATACTTCAATCAAGGAGGCCCTACTCACAATCCACCGACTAATAGTAACAATGCCGTGGAAAATTACGCCCCACCAGTTGAAGATTCAGATTTCTCCGAATATATGTGGATGGAGAACGAAGAAGAATTTGATAAAGAGGTTAGTCAAAAATAACCTATTTAAAATTGGCTTCAAATCAATTGAATTTAACCTAGATTTTATATAATGTTTCTATTTTACAGGTATTGCAAAGGTTAGAGGAAGAGGAGCTAATGGAGCAATGTATGCTGCAACATATGTTAGATGGTGATCAACCCGCTAGTGGAACAAACGCTCCAAAGTAAGATTATTTTTCATTATTATACTAATACTATGTTGTGTGCAATGCTTTAACGTATCATTATTGGTTTTATAAATATTAATATGGTTAGAGTTATACATATGGTACAATGACCTACAGTACAAAGTCAATGTACTATATTTAGGGCACATTTTATTAAATTGTATTGACGCTGTTTTTGGAATTTCAGTACACAATACATTTATCTATTTTAATAATTATTTATTTTTTCAACATTTTTATTGATAAAATGTGCATCAAGATCTAGGTCATTTATCACTTATTGTCCCAGTCGCAATTAAGTGCAGATCATAGTACCCTACAACTAGTCACAATCGATCGGTCTGAATTGCAAAGTGGTCGGAAACTTAGTCATGATTAATCACAGAGTGACATAATTGTAAGCAGTCTGCATGTAGTAAGCTTACAATTTACTATAAACGAATGCAATGTCTCAATATATTTGATAATTAAAATTAGAATACTTAAATGGTTTTCAATTAAGTTCAAAATTTGTTTTTCAAGTATCTACAGTTTTTGTTTTTTTACTTTATAATTGAGATTAATTGTTTTTTGTTTTTCAGTACAAATAATGCAACAAATCAACGTAAGACAGATCAGGCAGAGTTGGCAAAAAGTAGTACTCTGAATCCTCATGCTGCTGAATTTGTTCTGTATCCATCTGGAGTTGCATCATCACAGAGCAGAAATCTTCCTAATCATGCAGCAAAACAACAGCAGCCGCCATACTTCTAAAAAAGAACCTATTAAGTACATTGTCTTGCACATGACAGTCACCTCTTTACGTAATGAGTTGAATTAAATTTAAACAAAACATTTAAAAATCATTAAAACAATAACAAAACATGCGGTATTGTAAGCTTCTATTTTTTGATGTCTCTTATTTGTAACTAAAACAAATATTTTACTTACAAAATAATTACAATACTGCAAGATCTCATAAAATATATTTAATTATATATATTTAAAAAAATAACTTATCATCATCTTAGAACTTGGAAATTAATGTGTATTGCGCTCGCTATTTTACTCTGAAACCTCATAACTCAATTTAGTCATAAGAATTAACTCAAAAAGACATGTGTTTTATATATTTTTTTTTAAATGTAACCAAATTATAATTTTTCTTACTTAGTATGGCAGCTGTAGGGGTGGGAGATCGTTTTATGTTATTATTATTATTAATTAATTAAAAACCCGGTGCAGCTATAGTTCAGTATTTGATCAAAATTATTTTTGGTTTTGCTTTTTCATTTTTTTACAACTGTTATTCATTGCGAGTCTCATTTTATAATATTTTTGGAAATGCGATCTGCATACTCTATATTTATGTAAACGAAATAATATTCCAATCATTGCATGTCTCGAAATGATTCAGTGCTTTTTAGCAAACTTAATAAATGCTTGTCAGATTGCACAACAATAGTTTACTAAAATGCACTGATTCTATATGTATTTAACGATTGTTTCTGTAAAGCTACGTCGAAATTTACAACATTGATATATAAAATTCCTATATTATCTCTTTTGGAAATAACAAAATGGATACTTGTGACGTGGCTTAAAACAAAAAAAAAATAATAAAAACCTCATAAAATAAAAAAAATAAAAATATTCAAATTGTGTAATTAATTTGCCTAAATGTACAGGTGGTATTTTGTAAAGTTTTCTTCAATGTATTTAAATGCTTTTTAATAATTATTGTTTCTTTTTATTGATAAGATTGCCTACAGTGGGAAAATGCCAACTCAAAAAATAAATACTTATTTAATGTTAGCTGTAAAAAATAAAAATTCTATTAGAATCATTTAGTTTGTTTATGAAGTACTACACTATTTCTGAATGTATTGGTAAATCTATGTCATTGTAAAAAGTTGACAAAACTTTTGTGATCAACGAAAAACTTATGTGATGTGGTGAGTACAAACAAGGAAGACATAGATTATTATGATCCATATAATAATAGGAATGAATGCCTCAGGACTTCAATTCTGTATGATTATAGTTTATTAGAAAATTAATACTAAACCTATTTGTAGATCATTTCCATAAAGATTATGTAATAGATAGCAGCCTGGACTTAAGTGTTCTGTAGAAATACTTAAATAACATCATTTACTAGGAAGCTATGTACAAAACACATCTATTGATAATTTTCATAATGATTAAAGGAAATATAATCGTAGTATAGTACAATTCAGTATTGATGTGTTTAGTTAGTAATACGCTTGCATATTTAAAAATATTTTAATGATTTGTGACGCTATTTTACAAAATAAACGTGGGTCTTTAGAACCTGACTGTTCCAATCACGTATCAGCAAGTAAAGCTAACTATATTTTGTTATATGCAATAGCTTGAAAACCTTATTCACCTAGAGATGCAGATAATTTATTACATTTTTGGATACGATTCTTGTGTCATGTTGAAACAACTGTTTACAGAGTCTCTTTCACTCTATTAATGCATACAATATAGGTTTGAGTTTAATAAATTGACACTGACACGTTATAGCTTTATGGGGCTCTGGGCAAAATTGAATTTGCAAACTATGTACAATGTTCAGTTTAGAAAATTGTATGGTAGTCTGATTTAGAAACGAATTACATCTGCGTCTTTGTGGCATACGCTTTTATTACGTATGATATTTAAGCTAACTTGTGTTCACTTTAATTGACTGTGGATCTTAATTTACTTCTAATGGTTTCTTTCTTCAGCTTGTGCTTGTCTACTGCTTTGCTTTTTTTTGCCGTCTTTTTAATGTCATTGAGCAATCTTTTTTCTGATCTTCTGGTGCTTGTTTTGTTGCTTTTGGTCTTCAGTGGCTACGTGTTCTAACCAGCCTTACTTAAGTTCTGCGCTTTATCCAATCACATCTTTGACTTTGGTCTGCAGTCTTAAGTTCCTGGTTTGTTATTCTGAGTAGTGCGCGTTTCAATGCACGGTATCAGGTTCTTAGTTTGTTTGCTTTATGTGCAATAGTTTCTAGGCCATATGTCGTTACGGGCAATATGCACGTATAGTAGTTTTTTTTGTTTTAGACTTTGTGGTTTTTTGAGTATGTCTTGGCGGCTCAGCTTATTCGTCTGGTAATTTTTGATTCATTTACTTTAAAAGTCGTGTTTTGGTATGTTTGCGCCGAATTAGTTGCATATATTATTAGTCAATTCTGGCCTTATTCATAGCGTTAAAGATTGTTTAGAGCTTTTTTTCCTCTTAGTTTTAACACTTCTGTTGATATGTTGTCTTCGTTTGGTGCTTTCCAGTTTTTTTAACTTTATTTTTTTGCTTAAAATTAGATTATTATTGTAAATTAAAAATACGAGTTTAGTATCAAATGAAAGGTAATTATGTGGCGCACAATATTTATTTACCATTTACAAATGTTAGTATTTATATTTTAAGATGGACTTATCCCCACTCAAATCAGCCGTCTAGAGATGCAAACCGGCCGGCTTGTATCGAGAAATCGTACAATCAGTTCCGTTTGGGATATGGTCTTAGTAGCTTGTGCTTGCGGTGCATGTGTGAGTGATTTATAAATTTATAGTTGTAAAGTGGAAAAAATTAAATTTGTTTGCAGTATTCAAGTAAATCGATGCAGTTCAATGTTTTTTTTAGAAATGATGATGTTTTTGGCAAGTTTATAATTAATTTATTAATTATGTGCTATTTTGAAATATTTCTTTGTACATGAAAGTATCGTAAAAATATCGGTTACATGTTTTTGAACATTTTATAAACGAATGTTCGATGTGTTAGCTATCAATTTTGAACCAATTTGACAAATTTAAGTTATTTCTACTTAACAGTTAATTATTATTTATTATTTTTTGTATTTAACTATCAAGTTGGGTAATTAATCTATTGAAAACTATTTAAAATCCGAAATCATGTTTTTTAATTTTTATTTTATATTTAATTATCTATTAGAAAATGTATACACAGTTCAATAATAACAAAATAACTACTGTTCGTGTTTAATAATTATTTTATAATATTTTATTTTAAATTAAATTGTTTTAGGATCAAATCCCCTCCACTTCTCGCTCCAATCGTACCGCATAGAGCTGACGCCTGACGCGACGAGCTTTAGTTCAGTGCCGGATCTCGTCGTAGTAGTTTGTGCATGTACGTTGGTGAAGTATAGCTGTTCTTTGGAGAAAGAGAGAAGGCCCTCATTTAAGGAATAATAGGTAGGAATTTTATTCTACATTTATGCTACAACGCGTAAGCTAAAGCAAGGTTAAGTTGTTGTATAGATGGTGCTTAGGAATTAGTTACAGTTCCACTTATGTCTGTACCTATCTGACCAAATAATAAGACAACAAAGAATTCAAGTATGGTAGTTTGGACATTGAATTCAATTGGAATAAAAACGCGCAGGTTGTAGTTGAATGCTTAATGCCCGACCATAAACAATTATTAGCAGTGTTTTGGGTCTACTATTAATTGTAAATAGCCATTTTTTTTAATTGCAAACAAGTTTTTCTGATGCAACACAATTAATAAATCTTAAATAAGTATTGTTCCTGTTTTATTATTGTTTTATGATTAATTGTTTCAGTCTTGGAATAACAATAAATGTTTTTTTTTTTGCAAAGCAACAACAATTGGAAATGATGAATAAGAAACCATTGCTGAAGTTCCAAGCTGTGTCGCATTTTGAATAAGGACTATGCTGACTCTGCTTGCTTTCAAGAAAGATGCTGGTGGACTTCTACAACTGCAATCAAAGGCAATTATAAATGATTGAATAATGACCATTTCTAAAGCTTCAAGCTTTATGACGTTTTGAATAAGGACTATGCTGTTTTTCTATCTGCTTTTAAGAGAGTTACTAGTGAACGTCTGCAACTGCAATCAAGAGCAATTAGAAATGATGAATAACGAACCATTGTTGAAGCCCCCCAAGCTATATAACATTTTGAATAAGGACTATGCTGTCCCTCTACCTGTCTTCAAGAGAGATGCTTGTGAACTTCTTCATGATTTAGGTAAATAAATTATTATTTTATTTTATAACTTATTAAAATGTAATGTTTAAAAATGACAGACAAACTCAGTAACAATGAGATTTTGAGCCTGCGCTATAGATTTTTTTAAATTTAATAGAGAATTATCTACAAACGTTTATTGGTGTTATTTCAATCATATATCACGTGAATATATCACATCAATTACGTATTAATAATCAGTTTTCCTTTTTATAGATTTATCATATACTTATTCTTAACGGAATGGAATGGAATAAAATTATTATGAGTAGACCAGCACAAAGAACACTAGTTCTAGATCAAGATTGAATTGTCTTTTTTGGAATGTATCTGCTATTGAATTGCAATTGGAAATGATGAACAATGAACACTGCTGAAGCTCAAGTTGAAATGAAATGATTAATGGGAATCCTGCTAATCATCAAGAAAGCTGAATCATTGAATATTTTCTTGCTTCATATATGCTTTAGGTAAATAAATCATAAATATTAATATAATAAAAGATGTTAAAAATAATATTGATAATATTAACGCGAGTTAAGTTTTTGAATTTGCGTTAAAAATTTTGTTGGCATTGTTTTTAAACATCTTTTATATTATTTTAATCACTTTCATAATTACATCAGTTATTTTTATTAATAATCATTTTTGTTCTTTATAGAATATCCTCACCTAGTGGAATGGAATTGTCATGAACAGAGCAACACAAATGAAATTCAACCTACAGGATTAAAGGAAGAAAAGGAAATATCACTTATAATTTTACATTTAATTATAAACATATTAACGTAAAATTGTAATCTAATTAAACATTCTCTATGTATTTACTGCCATCTATTAAAGATGTAATAGAATTGATTAACAATTTATAAATTATAAACAAATGTGATGATGTTATTTCACATTTGTATTGTTAAAATTAAAATATAGTAGTCACAGTACTCTATTCAGTTTTTTGTTTATGGTAAGATGTCTCTATTTTTAATACAGTTAAATACATAGTTATTGTAGCTTTATATTATATATATTAATTAATGTTTTGCTTTAAAATTTTATATGTGGCGCCGTCTTGCCATAATCTGATCAACTTTTGTCTGTAGCTTGTTAATATTTCTAACAGATAGCAAGATTTGCATCTTGTCATTTGAAACTAGTAATTTTTGCAATTGTATTTAATTTATTATTTGAAGTACAGCAAATTTAAGAAGTGATTAAATAGGCGTAAATGCATATAGAAGCACCAATTGTGCCCGCTAAAATTAGCAAACGTGTCTGTCATTATCTTTAGCTCGTATTTTTTTGTTATCTTTGGACAGTCATGTTTTGTTGCATACATTCTAGTTAGTTTTTTTTGGAGTTTCTGTATAATTTGTATGTTGAATCGGGTGTATGCGTGGTCAACAACAAATTTTCATCTGACATGTGCTTTGCAATTGACTGTGTTATTTTTAAATAATTGGTCAAAGAAGACAAGATTGTTATAGGTAAACAAATTTACAAATTATTTACGGCAAAATAATAATAATTTATTTTGTACGAGAACCAAGCTTTTAACCTAGTAGCCTGTCCTGTCTTATTTTTTATAGATTTAATTAACATTATGATTTACAATCAATGTTAATTATTTTGAAAGTAATTTTATTGGCTAGAACTATCATTTAAGAATGAAATTTTAAACACTAAAAATCAATTATTTAAGCAAATTTAATCTAAATCATAAGCTAATAGTTGATGGTCTAATATTTGCAACAAAACAGTTAATAAACAAATTTCTAATATTTTATTTGAAATTGTTTCAGGATTAAATTCTCCCACTCTTTGCACCAAGCTGACATCGGACGCGGCGAGCATTCAGTTCAGTGCCGGATCCCATTGTAATAGCATGTGCACGTGCTGTGGCGTTTATGTGCGTATGATTTAAATGTAACTGTTTACTGAAGTGCTAGTGGTTTTTTTTTTAATAATGAATTGATATAGCAATAAGGAACATTTACATCATCCATGCAGTTCTATATTTTGACCGTAAGTTTTTTTTTTTAATTGTTTGATAATTAATTAATTTGCTAGTTGAGACTTAGAACTATATTACTATATTTACATTGAAATACTAGTTTATAAGAATTAAATTGAATAGAATAATTAATGACTAGAGCGTATAGTTATTTCTTTTGATTGGATTTTAATTAATTATTAAAAATTATACATTTATTGCAAATTTATTTTGAATTACACATTTCAGTAGTAGTTTACAACATTAACGCATATGCATTGAATACTTTTAATGATTAAAAAAAAACATAATTTTTTGTGGAACTAATAAAATATTTGTCATATTCATTGTTCATCCAAAATATTAATTTGATCGATTTAAAATAATATTTCTAAATATTTGTTTCAGAACAGATAGATTATTCAGGAAAACTGAAGTTTAGCTAGCTGTTCCTTGGAGAAGGAGGGAAGCCCTTCTCCCTATTTGAGGAGTAATAGGTAAATATCAATTTATATTTGTTAAATATTATGTATTTTGTTAAATGTGCTTATATTATTGTAATTGTTTTTGATTTTTTTATGGCAGAAGTCATTTTTGTTTGCAATTAGTTGTGATTTTACTTTTTTACCTACTACAACTTTTGTTTAAAACGCGTAAGTTAAAACAGAGTTAATTTGTTGTATAGATAGAGCATCGCAGTTAGTTATAGTTGCACTTGCTTTTTTCCGGATCTGTCTGATTATATAGTGGGGCAGTTAAGAATTTAAGTTTGACAGAGTTAAACTTCTGGGCATCGAATTCAGTCAGATTAAGCGCATATGTTGTAGTTGTGTGCCTGAGCAAAAACAATTAAAAGCAGTGTTTTAATCTGGTATTGATTATAGATAGCCGTTAATGAATTATGTACTTAATCTCTTATAAGTATTATTCATACTTTCTAATATTTTGATTAATGATTGTTTCAGCCTTAGAATAATAAGGACTCCAATAACAACAATTAGAAATTATGAATAAGGAACTATTGCTGAAGCCCCAAGTTGTATAAAATTTTGAATAAGGACTTTGCTGCCTCTCTGCCTGTTTTCAAGGGAGATGCTAGTGAATTTCTGCAACTGCAACTATTTGAAATTGTGAATAAGGAACCAATTCTGAAACCCCAAGTTATATAATATTTTGAATAAGGACTATGCTGTCCCTCTGTCTGTCTTCAAGAGAGATGCTAGTGAACTTCTGCTACTGCAATCAACAGTAATTGGAAATGATGAATAACGAACCATTGCTGAAGCCCCAAGCTATATCTGTCTTCAAGAGAGTTGCTTCTTCATGATTTAAACATGGTTTAGGTAAATAAATTATTATTTTATTTTTTAGAACATATTAAAATGTAAGATGTTTAAAAATGACACTGACAAACAGTAACAGTAACAATGAGTTTTTGGGCCCGAACTATAGATTTTTTTAAATTTGATAGAGAATTATCTACAAATGTTTATTGGTGTTATTTCAATCATAAATCATGTGCATATATCACATCAATTACGTATTAATAATCAGTTTTGCTTTTTTATAGATTTATCATATATATAATGGAATGGAATGGAATGGAATAAAATTATTATGAGCAGACCAATACAACACAAATGGCTCTAAGATCAAGATCGATTTGTTTTTTTGTGATGTATCTGCTAGCGAATTGCAATTGGAAATGATGAACAATAAACACTGCTGAATCTCAAGTTGAAATGAAATGATTAATGGAAATCCTGCTTGTCATCAAGAAAGCTGAATCATTGAATATTTTTTGCATCATATATAGTTAGGTAAATAAATAATAAATATTAATATAATAAAAAATGTTAAAAAGAATATTGATAACTTTTGTTCAAAATTTTGTTTCTATTGTTTTTAAACATCTTTTATATCATTTCAATCACTTTCATAATTACATTAGTTATTTTTATTAATAATTGTTTTTGTTCTTTATAGAATATCCTCGCCTAATGGAATGGAATTATCATGAGCGGAGCAACACAAATGAAATACAACCTACAGGATTAAAGGAAGAAAAGGAAATATTACTTATAATTTTACATTTAATTATAAACATATTAACGTAAAATTGTAATCTGATTAAACATTTTTTATGTATTTACTTTCATCTATTAAAGATGTAATAGAATTGATTAACAATTTATAAATTATAAACAAGTGGGATGTTAATTAAAATATAGTAGCGCTACAGTACTTTATTTAGTTTTTTCTTTATGATGAGATGTGTATATTATTTTTTTAAATATTTATTAATACAATTAAATTCACAGTTATTGCAGCTTTATAAGTATTAATTAATTTTTTGCTTTTAAATTTTACATGTGGCGCTATCTTACTATAATCTGATCAACTTTTGTATGTAGCTTGTTAATATTTCTAACAGATGGCATGATCGTTTATGCATAGGCGTAGTAGCTTTAATATTAAAGAAATTAAATACAAATGTAAATAATATAAATAAGCATATTACTGTTTAGCAAATTTGCATCTTGTTATTTAAAACTAGTTATTTTTGCAATTATATTTAATTTATTATTTGAAGTACAGCAAATTTAAGAAGTGATTAAATAGGCGTAAATGCATATAGAAGCACCAATTGTGCTCACTAATGGGAGTTTATTATTGTATTTATTTGTTATAAAGTAAAAGTTGTCAAATAAGTTTTGTAATTAAGTAGATGTGCTTTGAGTACATTTTATATGATATCACTTCTTAAATCTGTCGCCAATATGATTTAAAATATTAGTTCATTTATAATTATTAGTATCTATTTTATTGTGCATTTTATTCAACGAGAGCTGAAGTAATATGTTTGATTTGCGTTGCCAGACAAATTGTGCTTGAACACATTTAAACCTTTCGTCGAATTCAATGTACTGTAATAAATTAGTACATGTTTGACTGATTAGCACAAACTGCTTGACATACTATTTTATGATCAAATATTTAGCAAATAATCAATATGACATTAATGACTGATGAACGACAAAATAATTAAGCATAATGAACTGTTAAAAGTCGACAGTTAACGACGTTTCTGAAGATTCGGACATTCTTGACAAAAAATGAAGCATGTTTGTGACAGTTAAACTTGTACTTTTATATTAGAGGTTATAAGTTTGATATTTACCTCATTAGCTGTAACAGGAATTAATGTTGCTAATTGTTCATTTTAGACTACAGGAATAGATTGATGATATTTGTTTGTTATTTACAGCTAACGCTTGTTGCTTGGAAGCGCCGCTACATTTTCACAGTTGCTCACGTTCTCAACTTTTGTATTGTGGAAAACATATTGTTTATTATTTAATTTTGTTCAGTTAATAGTGTCACATTTGTTTTTAATCTTAGGTTTAAAGGAGAAAATGAAATACACGAGAGTTGTGTTGCTCATGTTCTCAACCTTGTGACCTTAGGTCTAAGGTAAAACTGACACCCAGGAGTCTGTATTTAGCTATGTTTTTGTTTACTTATGAATAAATAAGTAATGCAGGTAGGGTACTAATAAAGTGTATGGGAACGGTGTGGGCACTCTTGCCAGAGTTGTTCGCTTGGGTCTAGGGGAAAACGGAACTACACGGGAGTTCCGTGTTGCTCACGTTCTCTACCTTAGACTTTAAAGAACGCAAGTAATGGGGACGGAGAGCATAATTAGCTCTTACCAAAGCTGACTTTGTTAGCTCTTACCAGAGCTGATTCTGCTCTCTACCTTAGGTCTAAGGGAAAACGGATCAACACGGTAGTCCCGCGTTACTCACGTTCTCTACCTTAGACTTTAAGGAACGCAAGTAATGGGGACGGAGAGCATAATTAACTCTTACCAAAGCTGATTTTGTTAGCTCTTACCAGAGCTGATTCTGCTCTCTACCTTAGGTCTAAGGGAAAACGGAACTACACGGGAGAGATCCCGTGTTGCTCACGTTCTCTACCTCATCTTTAGGGAAAGCAAAATCTATGATTTGTTGTTGTTGTGTATGTTGTTTTTTTTTATGAATAAATAAACTTGTTATAAAAATACATTTTTTTTATTTCCCTTTTTTATCAACAATTTCAGGTGGAGGGTTTAATTTTTCTATTTTTTCTTTAAATATATTAATATCAACCTTACTAATCTCCTCCCCCAACAATACTTACCCCCAAAGATATACCCCTTTCTTACAGGGGAATCCTCCCCATCACGGGGGCTATGCTATTTTTAAGTTTGTCAAGGTAAGTTTTACAAGTAATAATAGCCGCCGAAGGCGGCTATGTTAATTTCCGCCGAAGGCGGAAATTATTTAGTACCCGCCGAAGGCGGGTATAATAACCGCCGAAGGCGGTTATTAAGCCGCCGAAGGCGGCTATTAAGCCGCCGAAGGCGGCTATAATATAGCCGCCGAAGGCGGCTATATATACCCGCCGAAGGCGGGTACGCCTACCGCCACGGGCGACACGGGCTCCCCTCCCCTACTTTTCTAGCCCTTCCGGTTGACTCCCAGAGCCTCCGGGTCCTAATCTACTACCCAAAATTTGCATTCTATTTCCTTCTCAGAGTCAGCCAGTCTCTAAGAGTTCTCAAATCGATGAATACTTTCCAAGTCAGTCCGGAAAAGTTTGTCGTCTTAAGACAAACATCTCCGCCGAATATGGAAAGTGTTCCCCGATTTGAACACTCCTTGAAACTCCAACACAGTCGACAATTAAAAGATTAGCTGTTAATTGGTCTTTACAAAGCTCAAACCAAGTAAAACATTCAAAGTCTTAAGAAGATGATTGTTAATAACAATCAACTTCCTCGACTCAGCATGCTTTCCTCAATTGAAGCACACGTAAACCCCAAAACAACTAACATTTGAAGAACCGACTGCCTTGGTTGCATCTTCCGATCCGGAATAGAGCTGAAGAAAAAATCCGATGTATTAACAGCTAAAGTTGCGTTTAGTTAAATTTGGCGAATTTACATTTTGACTAAACTTTATCTTATACCTTTTTAATTTTAATTATTAATGATATATAATATATCAACAAACTATACAATTTCCACTCACATTATTATCACATTACTCGATCTCAAAAATTTCTTATTACATTAAAACATGACTGACTAAAAAGTATTTTTTTTTAAATAAATAGACTTTACCAAAGCTATTACAAAATTTCAATTTATCAAAAAATAGTTCTTAATTGAAACCGAAATAAAACATTAAAACAAAAAGAGTTGACAAGTGTAAAGAAACGCTCCCCTGAAATTTGTACTTGCACTTGAAGTATAACAAAACTTTTACTTTTATCTTTAAACAAATCCTACCAACAACTAATTATAATTAGTAATAAGCATTTAAATTATGTTTCTATATATTATCCAAAAACTTAATGTGAGTAGAAACTGTAAATAAAATTGCTCAAATACAAAATTGTATTCAATGCTTCACAATCGCCAAATTTGTAATACCTATTCGTTGGTGCAAATTTAAAATTTGCTTCATATGTTTCTAAACATTACATATAAACTGTTATTATTTACTGAATTTAATTAATCAATTTTAGAATTAACTAAGTAATCACAAGTTTGTAAAATTAGTTTCAACATCAATGTACTTTTACATGTAATGGTTAGAATGGAGGACACGTATGTTATTGCCAAATTGATATAAAAATTATTGACTTCAGCAACTAATTGATATTCAAATTGAATTAAAAAGAAATGTTTTATGTTAAATATTTTCGCAACAAATACCAAATATTATCAAACGTTGAAATGCCAAAAATTATTAAGTTTTAATGAAGCAACGTTAGTCAGTGAATGAATTGACATTAACAGTCATTTAACAGTCTCATCTAACCTGTGCCACCAAGGTCGAACCACCAATAGCAACAGAGGAAGGTGTCCCTGAGCATGAGGGGTTTACCCTTTTTTAGACCAACTGCTGATAGCATAACACTGACAAGAATGACCAAATTCTTCAAAGTGCTAAGCGTCAGCTGGAATGGTGGGTACTCACTAAGCCGGCGTCGACTCTTACACTAGATCAGACCTGCATAAACCCTGGTCAGGCTACAAGTCTTCACTAATGTGACTACGTTGGGCTTTCGTTTAACCTAAACATGTCATGAATAGTGATTTAAATTAGTAGCAATAATGTCCATGATTGATGATTACTGCAACTCAATGATTTTAGTTTAATTGAAAAAAAAACTATTTAATTGTAAAACAAATACTTTAAAATTGAAATTAATGCACGATGATAAAAACATTGAATTACAATATGGAAACGTTGAAAATATTTGGTATAAATTGATTGAGGGACGAATTGGCATGAACGAATAGGTATGCGCAACGTTAATGTCAACAGATTTTTCCTTTGGAATCATAACATAAAATAGCTGAAACATTTATAATAATAAATTAATAAATAATAACGTTATATGTAAATAACATTAGTAGAGGAAAATCCTAATAATACGCATGCTTTAAAGTAACCAAGTGAAATAATTTAGAGAAGAAAATTGACTATCAGTTAAAAATGAACTAAAAATTCAATTTAAATTTGAACTAATGTTACATCATTACATTATATTTGTTTGTCAATTGAACTTTAATCAACTTTAAATTTAAAAATCAATGAAAACTACGACCAAAAATTATATTTAAATACTGTGTGAAATAGTTAAAACAATAAACATATTTAACCAGAATTGAATTTACAAAAATAAATTTATAATTTAAAAACAAACATCACTTGGCACTTTGGAAATTGTTAAAATTGGAAAGCAACTAATAAGACCTAACCAAACTAGCAAGCAAAATGACATCTCTGCTGGAGAAAATCATATTTAAACTACACCCAAATTAACTATAAGTAACTAACTACCAAAATAAGCATCACCTTGCAATCGTGTTGAATTCTGGCTACTAACTATTGCAAGCAACTTTAAACATTAGTACAGCAATTACACAACGACTCGGCAACGTAAGATACATCAAAACAATGCATCATCTAATACCACTAGATCTATACGAATACAATCATGTGTATAACAGACTAGCAAGCATTCCGAAGAACGGTCAGTTTCTGCTAAATGAAAGTATCGATTTAGGAAGAGAAAGAATCTAACTACCCTACGGCACCGACCTGTAAAAGTTATCCACAATATGCAAAAGCAGTATGAAGGATATCTAAATCAAATTAGCTCCTATCATAGAGGGCTTTCATACAGACGCGTACACTCTACGTTACACCAAACGCAACCACCAATCGAGCGATTAATGGCAACGCACTAAATACTGCTCACCTCCTTACGTTGGTTAAGAGCCTACCTCCTACAACACCGAACTAGCAAACAATGACGACGAAAGTCAGTAGAAGACAACTCGCCTAGAAGCAATGCTCGGGCACACTAAGCAGTCAACTACAACCGCACGTTTACTCCAACTGAATACGATGCTCAGAAGTTTGACGCCGGCAAACTACCATACTTACTTGAATCCTTAGCTGCCCCAGTAATTGGTCAGACAGATCCAGAAACAAGTGCAACCATAACTAATCGTTAAGCACCATCTATACAACAACTTAAGCTTGTAAGCTTCCGCGTATGCATAGTGTTACTATATAAAAATAAGTCACAATCATAGCAACCACCCTACAAGCAAAAGTTGAGGTGTAATGTTACCAGCAGCAACATCACTAACTAATGGAATTAAAATTTTACTCACGATTCTGCATCTTCTGCCATAAAAAAACCTGAAAGAATGATAAAATATTAGAAAACTGTATAATAATAAAGTTCAAACACGTATCAACCTCAACAATTTAGTAGTTATTACTATTATATTACTTAAGCATATAATTCCTACCTATTAGTCCTTAAATGGGCGCCTTTCCTCCTTCTCCTTGGAACAGCTACACCTTCAACCGTCACAATTTAGAAACATTGCAAGATTACCAAAATCATCTAATTTGTTCTAAAACAATAAATAAAAAACATTTTAAAGGTTGCAGAATTAATGATGACAAATACAAATAATATAAATAAACATTAATTAGTAAAAAATCCACCGAAAGACTTAAATTAGCAAATAAAAAAATAGACTTACGAGTTGAGAAGTCTGGGACTGCATTGATGTAGATGTAATTGTTCCTTTTTACTATTACAATTATTTGCACAATTGTTTACTATAAAACACAGCTCTAACGGTTATATTTGAATCACAGGCACAAGCCACCGCGCGCACACACACACGCACACACACACACGCACACACACATACACACGCACACACTACAGTTATGAGATCCAGCACTGAACTGAACGCTCAAACCTCAATCCATGCCGCCCGTGCAGTCGCTTAAAGCAAGGAGTGGGAATGTCCCAAACTAAAACAAAATAAAATACAACATTAAAAAATTCATATAAAAAATGTTTCGCGTTCTAAATGTATTTCTTCCATTCTATTGATTATACAAAAAATGTAAAAATCTATTAATAAAACTATTGTTGATCTGTAAATAAATTACAATTTTTAATATGTAGTTCAATTAAATTAAACTACAATGTTTATTTCAATTCATTGTTATAAAATAGTATTATATTCAATCTTGGTATTAGTCTAAATTGTGTTTCTCAAAGTTGTAAATTAGCAAACTAATTCAAAAATAACTTACGGGCTTGAAAATGTAAAACTCCGTTAATGATGTAACTGTAATCCTTTTCGCTACCAAAACTGCTATTGATCCACACCACAATAGGAACTACTTAGCACTGCACTAACGGTTAAATTTAAAGCACAGCCATAAACCACTGCACGCACACACGTTACTACTATGAGACCCGGCACTGAACTGAACTCTTTATCCCCACTCGCAGCCCGGCGCTCTCTCACACGCTTAGAGCGAGAAGCAAGAGTGGGGAATGGAATTCTATCCTAAAACAAAGTAAAATAGAATATTAGAAAATAATACATCAAAATTAATATTAAATTAATGTATTGAGTTCTAAAATTATATTTTATTTGATATTAAAAGTGCATAATATCTAAATTTTGTTTTTTGTATTAGTTATGACAGAAAGAAAATTAAAATTCTCCTAATTAATTTTCTGTTTATTTTGATCGTGCCTATCGATTCTTCATTCTCCGTACTCAGAGCCTTTGTTTGCAGCCATTTTTATGTTTGTCCTGGGGATATCCTTGGGGATCTTTAATTCTGTGATTTCCTGTTGCTTTCTGCATCCTCATAGCTCGCTTTTAAGAACAATTTGCTGTTCTTAGGACAAGAGGATGCCCTAACTCTTGCTAATTCATCAGCCCAAAGCCGTTGATCAGCAAGAGGGGTCTGCTTATTCCGGCAGATACTCGGTCGACAGAGCCTCGTTAGTTCTCTAGCAGGGTGCACCGCGTGCAGGAGAGGTTGTCTTTTGGGTTTTGGCATTGTTGTCATCACCCCTTACACCCCATATTTTGTACTAGGCCTATATGCCTATATAAGCCATGCCAACCACGTAAATCTACATCAAACTGTGCATGTTTAAACACTTTTCAAATTGTTATTAGAACTTGTTTCAAGTAGCTAAGATTATATTAAACATCCGAACGTCAGAACAAAGTCTAGATATAAAAATGCTACTTTTCGACAGTTTTTTGTATTTTACTGAAAACTTTGTACTGAACCTGTATAAACCTACCTAACGTAAGTTTATAAAAAATCAGTTTAAAAAAAATCCTAACAAAAGAGAAACACGACATTTGCTGCAAAAGGGCAAGGCACATAATTTTTAGATACGCCACTGGTAGAAATAACGTAGGCAACTATTTTTGGTTTGAGAAAAACACAATATACCGACTAGACTAAAAAAAATGTACAGGATGTCCCTTGATATTGCTGCTTAATTTATTTTGATCTAAAACAGAGTGTTTAAGTTTACAGACTAAGTTATTATTACGCCTGATCTGGATAACAGAGAATTAAAGTATAGAAAGTAACCTTAAGAAAAATGTAATTTATTTTATAAATAAATGTATTAACTTATATTCCATTATTTAATAACCTATATTATATAAAAAGTTAAACAGGTAACTGTAGAGAAACAAAAATTTCTTTCCTACAAAGCCGCAGAGTAGCATTTGGCTTGGGGCCTCTGGGCCCCCGCTGTAATAAATGAGAATAGATACAGAAAGTCGAAGTAATGATTGTGTGTGTAACCTAACCTAACTATCAAATCTAATCAATCAAAAATTCATTAAACTAATAAAAAGAGAATTTAACGTAAAGTAGCTATATTGTTTTTCTGTTAAAAATTAAATGTTTCTATGGATAACTATAATATCTGTGAGGTTGTAGATAAGTAGTTCAAAAGTTGTCGGTAATTAATTATATTTTTTTTAAATTGCTCAAATGTCCCTAAAAGATTCAAAATGTTTACTTTTTTTGTGTTATAATAAATATTTCTATTTGTTTTTATTAAAACATTTTATCAAATTTAATTAATTAGAACTAAATTTAATTAATTAGAACTAAATAATATGCGAAAAGCCACAGCTACAACACAACAAAAACGTTACAGATTTCTTTCAACATAGCTGTACATAAACAATCATATTTTATATAAATTATGACTAGGAAATCATTTATTATCAATAATATGTTGACTATTATAATATTCTAATTTACTAAGGAGTTATAAATTAATTTATTAAACGTTTCTTTTCAGTGTAAATTAGTCTTTTATTTGAATCAACTAGGCCGTGGTAACAACGTGAATGTAAGCCGTTGTCACGATTAAACTTGCGCGCGAAAAACAAGCGCTTGCGGTCTAGATCATTTCACGCCATATTCGTCGTAACGACTAACAGCAGCAGTAGCAGCAATATCTTAATTATAGTTTTATAACAATTATAACTTAATAATCAAAATGTTTCGTAACATTTTGATAATGCTGTGCTGCTTAACAATCTTCTTTGTGACAATATGTAAGTATATATTATTGTATTTAATTATTGTTTTGTGTAGTTTACATTTTATAACCTAAAAATATAATGTGTTCTTTTTGCTTATAGATTTAACAACTACTGTACTCGAAGCAATGAGGCAAAGAACTTTCGAAAAAAGGCAGCTTTATTTGGATCACCTAATGGGGGAGGGAATTATTATGCATCCTCTTGTCCAGCTGCCTATTGTACAGCAGCCTCTTGTAGAAGACCCCGCTATCTATACCAATGTTGGATATACCGGAAATAATGAAGTGCGGGGAAACCTGTTAGGTTTCGAATTTATTTTAAATGTCGTCCAGCATGTTCTAATATTTGAAATATTGCAACAAGTTATTATACATACGATTGCATACTTTATCAATGCGGCAATTGAACTTATGAACCTCTTTTTAATATAATATAATGTTAAATAAATAAAAAAATGTAGGTAATTTATTTTATAAATAAATGTATTAACATATGTTCTATTATTTAATCATTTAATAACTTATATTATATAAAATGTTGAACAGGTAACTGTAGAGAAATGGTAAGTAATATAAAATTGCAGAAACTTATAAATGAAAACGTAAGTACAAAAATTTCTTTCTTACAAAGCCACAGAGTAGCATTTGGTTTGGGGCCTCGGCCCCCGCTGTGATAAATGAGAATAGATACAGAAAGCCCAAGTAATAATTGTGTGTATAACCTAACCTAACTATCAAATCGAATCAATCAAAAATTCATTAATCATAATAAATTATAGTGAAGTAGCTATGTTGTTTTTCAGTTAAAAATTAAATGTTTCCATGAACAGCTATGCTATTTGTGAGATTGTAGATAAGTAGTTCGAAAGTAGTCGGTATTCAAATGGTAATTATATATTTTTTAAATCGCTCAAATGTCTCTAAAAGATTCAAAATTGTTTACTTCTATTTGTGTTATAATAAATATTCCTTTTTGTTTTTATTAAAACATTTGGTCAAATTTAATTAGAATTAATAATATGCAAAAAGCCACAGGTACAACACAACAGAAACGTTGCAGATTTCTTTCAACATAAGCTGTATATAAATAATCATATTTTATATAAATTATGACTAGAAAATGATTTATTTCAACAATATGTTGACTATTATGATATTCTAATTTAAACTGAGGAGTTAGAAATTAATTTATTAATCGCTTCTTTGCAGTGTAAATTGGACTTTCATTTAAATCAAGTAGGCCGTGAAAGAAAGCCGTTGATACGATTGCGTAGGAAAAACAAGCGCTTGCGGTCTAGATCATTTCACGCCATATTCGTCGTAACAGCATCAAGTAGCTAGCAGCAATATTCTATTGTAATTTTATAACTTGTCATCACATCAAAATCAAAATGCTTCGTACCATTTTGGTGTTGCTGTTCTGCTTAATAATCTTCTTTATGACAATATGTAAGTATAATAATATATTTAATTATTGTTTTGTGTAGTTTACGTTTTATAACCTAAAAATATAATGTATTCTTTTTGCTTATAGATTTAAGCACTACTGTATTTGAGGCAATGAGGCAAAGATCTCGCCAAAGAAGGCAGCTTCATTTCGATTACATTATGGGAGACGGATTTATAATGGAGCCTATTGCCCAGCCGCCAATTGCCCAGCCGCCAGTTGTCCAGGCGCCAGTTGTCCAGGCCCCACCTATTAGAGAGCAGCTTGTTGTAGAATACCCCGTTATGGAAACCATCGGTTTGGAAGAACCGATTGAGAAGCAGATAGTTATTGAGCAGCCCAATGCCAATGTTGGATATCCCTTAAATAATCTATTAGGGGCCATCCAGACAGGTCACGAATTATATTTTTTAAATTTATTCCAGCAAATTGTACTTTATGTCGTGATAACCTTTGCAGATTTTCTAATGGCATTGTTTGATGACTAGTGCAAATGCTATGTTTTCATTTTTTTAATTGTTTGTTAAATTTAAGTTAAAAAAGAAGTGATTGTATTTGCAATTTCATTATTTTAATATGGCTGATTAGCTTCAGCATTATTTGCAATACAAACACTATTTTTGTTGTTTCCATATTATTATTATTATAAAACGTTGTGATCATATTTGCATTTATCAATATGGCTGTTTAGTATTAGTATTATAAAACGTATATATGGCTGATAGTATTTGTAATATAAACATTTATTGTATCAATATGGCTGATGATTAACTTTAGTATTATACAACGTACCTAGTACCTGATATGTAATACAAATACTATTTGAATTGTTTGATTAGATTTAGTATTATAAATAAATATTTTTCTATTGTATCAATACGACTGATTAGCTTAAGTATGTTAAAAGAAATGTAAAACTATTTTCTGAGCTGTAGTTGTTTAAATAAATACAATTTTTCTCTAATTAATCTATATTATTTATAAAACGTTGAAGTAATTACAGCATTTACAGATGAGGTAAGTAAAGGTAAATTAAAACAGGTAAGTAGAGATATAACATATCTAAGAACTGTTTCACAAACTCGAGATGCAATGTCAGGTTCTTAATCTTGGTAAACTCTCAGTACAAACCCTTGCAATTTATCTATTAAGCTTATAACGTTAATTGATAAGTATTAGAAAGATAAGACTTTGAAAACTAATGAAAAATCTTAATTTCTGTTAAGTCTGATTTTAAAAGTTGTCATAAGGCACCTAAAACTGCTCTAGGTTCTAGAAAATTCTCAGGGTATCAGGGCAATACTCCAGCACTTTTGCATCAGCTACTATGTACTACCTTGTATAAACACAATGTTAGAAAATTCAATATACATTTAAAATTGGATCTTAAACAACCTAATGTCAACCATGTATTGCATCGCCCTGTATACATACAGTGTTCTGCAACCAACCCAATCAACACCCTGTATAAGCAAATTGTATCACCCTGTATAAGCCTAATGCCAGGCAACACATCAGACACCTGCAAATAAACTATGCTAATGTAATACATACAAAATAAAACCTTTATTTCGTAATATTTATCAAAATCTTACTCATACATTAGCTCAAATTCAAACTTGGAGAGTGGTCATTTAAAAAAATTACCTCTGTACTATCTAAATAATTAAATTGATGGTTTATATTGTACCCATTAGAGGCTCTAAACAGTACCGTACTTGCTTTGGGGCAAGGGGTTCTATATATTCATGTTGATTTCAGATTAGTTGCAAAAAAAAAATCCCAAAAAATAGATTAGGAGAGGAAGAAGATACTGAACACAAAGAAACGCCACAATAACATATGGTTTCAGAGACAACGTTTTAGTAATAGAATAAAGATCCATCTAAAGCCTATAGAAGTGACATCTGAGCAGTTCTAGTGCTACGCACTGCAAAATATTGAATAGACCCCCCCCCCCCCCCCCCTTGGTTTCGAGGTTAATTTATTTTGTAACGTAACCCTTCCCCAGGTTTTGATTAAAGTCGCAAGGCCTTTTAGTTAGTAGACTCGTGAGATCTTTTGCTTGAGGCTTATGAGCTCCAATACTTTTTGCTCCTACTCCCCACGCACTGCATGACTTTAGCTCTACGTGTGTACAAAACTGCAGCCACTTCTTTCTGTTAACAATTGACCTTTTGACAAATTGTTATTACTGCACTTCTTATTACCTTAACTGTTCAATTAAGCCAAAACCTAAAAATAGAGTATAATCACCAAAACCCACAAATATGGTTACATAAGCAATCAAAAATGGGATTTCAAGCTTTAAACTACCCAGCTAGTCATCATAAGATCAGTGAACAATTTCACAACTAATTTAGTGGCAAAGGCGTTAACAAGCAGAATTAATTGTAAAGCTTACTATGCTGACAGTTAAAATAAATCAAATTACATATCAAAACAATTTAGTAAACTAATTTTGAAACAGACTTTTTCTTTTGCAAAAAAAATATGATAAATTTTACTTACTTAGCCGCTATGCTATACTCGACCTATAAAACAAGGAAAAGAAAGAAACTTTTTAAATTATTCAAACGTATATTCACTGCTGTAGCTGCAGTGCATATACACGCTAATTATCCAAATTTTAATTTATTCATACATTGTTTACATTATCATTAGCAAACTGAAATAAATAGTTGAAGTTGAAATTTTTATTTTTTACTGACATTATACAAAGTATTGATAAAAAAAAACTCTCAATGATACAACTAAATTGTTGCTTCATTATAAAATACACACTACAAAGTACAAAACTAGTATTTTGTTTTACCTATAGTTAACAACACATTGCATAAATGTGACTCACAGCCTTTTATAAAATAAACCCACACTTCTTCAAGATTTATCAACCAGTTTATATTATTAATTAAAAACAAAACGAATTAAACTATAATTCTGATACCGCTAAAATCAGGAGCGCGCTAAGTCCACAGATGCGGTGAATTGAGATTACTTCCTATACATATATAATACATACAATCCCATATTTGAATCCATTACCGTTAAATGCTTGCTAATGCAATACAAAATAATAATTATTAGTGATGTTAATTCATTTAAGATAAATTAAAATTATTTTTTCGATTTGTTTGAAGTTGTCGAGAAGGATGGAACTGTTGTATTTACATTTGGTGTATTAATAGAATCCTGTAAATCACCAAGCGTTGGTGGTAACATATCGGTTTTTAAATATTCTTCTGATGATGAATCGTCAAATAATTGACTAAAATCTATTGCATTATTATATGTTGCCAATTCAGATCCAAATACTAATGGATCTGAAAATGTTGCCGACATTAACTGATTTAAATTTGAAGGTTCAGTAGTACCAGCTTTAAGTGCCTCTTCATTCTGATTATTGTCGTTGTTGTAGCTCAAACCATAAGGAGGGGATTCATCATTGAAGAGCTGAAAAATATATCCAGTTAAATTAGCATTTCACAGTTCAAAGAGATAATTTACATTAAATCACAATTATTAATATGTATAATCTCTAATACAGTACACACTCGTGATAATTTGTTACCTTGTTTTAAATTTCAACTGGCGCTTCAGACAATAAGCTCAGTTGGTCAATTAGCTAGTCTTTGCAGGACTATTGAAAATATCCAGGTAAATGATCGTAGGATTTCACATCGGAGATCAATAGCAGCGTTAAAACCTGACCTGGCTTACATGTCTTCTCCAACCTCAAATAGTTTTAGTAATAGAAGAATGGCAAAAAACCTGTGGCACCAATTCATTGCTTGAAATGTGATAAAGAAGGCTTCACCACTCATAATTGCAACTGTTCAAAAAACTAACGTGCAGGTGCAGTGCTCATAGAAGATGAGAAAATCGAAATAATCGTTGACCTATACAATACCATATATAGAACAGGCGTAATACCAAAAGAATGGCTTGAATCTACATTTATTACGATTCCAAAGAAGTTAAATGGCCGAGAATGCAGTGACTACAGAACAATAAATCTTATGAGCCATACCTTGAAAGCATTCCTGAAAATAATACATAAAAGATTCTACACCAAACTTGAGCAAGATATTAGCGACACTCAATTTGGATTCAGGAATAGCTTAGGAACACGAGAAGCATTATTCGGCATTAACGTACTACTACAAAGGTGTATGGATATGAATGTCGAGGTACACGCCTGTTTTATAGACTACGAGAAGGCGTTCGATAAAGTACGCCATGAACTACTTGTAACACTCCTAAAAAGCAAACGTATTGACTCCGAGGACATACAAATAATTCAAAAACCTGTACTGGAAGCAATTTAAAAACAAACATCATTTGGCACTTTGGAAATTGTTAAAATTGAAAAGCAACTAATAAGACCTAACCAAACTAGCAAGCAAAATAATATCTCTGCTGGAGAACATCATATTTAAACCATACCCAAATTAATTATAAGTAACTAACTACCAAAATAAGCACCATCTCGCAATCGTGTTGAATTCTGGCTACTAACTATTGCAAGCAACTTTAAACATTAGTACAGCAATTACACAACGACTCGGCAATGTAAGATACATCAAAACAATGCATCATCTAATACCACTACATCTATACGAATACAATCATGTGTATAACAGACTAGCAAGCATTCCGAAGAAAGGTTAGTTTCTGCTAAATAAAAGTATCGATTTAGGAAGAAAAAGAATCTAACTACCCTACGGCACCAACCTGTAAAAGTTATCCACAATATGCAAAAGCAGTATGAAGGATATCTAAATCAAATTAGCTCCTATCATAGAGGGCTTTCATACAAACGCGTACACTCTACGTTACACCAAACGCAACCACCAATCGAGCGATTAATGTCAACGCACTAAATACTGCTCACCTCCTTACGTTGGTAAAGAGCCTACCTCTTACAACACCGAACTAGCAAACAATGATGACAAAAGTCAGTACAAGACAACTCGCCTAGAAGCAATGCTCGAGCACACTAAGCAGTCAACTACAACCGCACGTTTACTCCAACTGAGTACGATGCTCAGAAGTTTGACGCCGGCAAACTACCATACTTACTTGAATCCTTAGCTGCCCCAGTAACTGGTCAGACAGATCTAGAAACAATTGCAACCATAACTAATTTCTAAGCACCATCTATACAACAACTTAATCTTGTAGGCTTCTGCGTAAGCATAGTGTTACTATATAAAAATAAGTCACAATCATAGCATCCACCCTACAAGCAAAAGTTGAGGTGGGATATTACCAGCAGCAACATCACCAACTAATTAAAAATTAATCACTTACCACAGCATCTTCTGCCATAAAAGGATCTGAAACAATTACAATAAAGTATTAGAAGGTGTTTAATTCATATTTATTTTAATTATAATATTGTTGTTAAAAATAATTTCTACCTATTAATCCTTAAATGAGAACATTTTCTCCTTTTCCCTGGAACAGCTACTGCTTGAGCATCAAATAATCCAATTTGTCCTGAAACAATATAAACATTTAAAAAATATTAATTTAGATAAAGCAAAATATTGTTTTGCAAAATTTTAATTTCTATTACATTTAATTGTTATAAAATAGTATTATATTCAATCTTAATTTTGTTTCTCAAAGTAGTAAATTATCAAATTAATTATTAACTAATTAAAAAATAAAACTTACGGGTTAGAAAATGTAGAACTACAAATGATATAATCCTTGTCACTACCAAAACTGCTATTGGTCCACACCACAATAGGAATTAATTAGCACTGCACTGACGGTTAAATTTAAATCATAGCCAATAGCCATAGACCACCGCACGCACACACGCAGAGCTGTAACAAATCATTTTTAAAAATGATTTAAATCATAAGTCATAAATCATTTTTTGTGTAAAAATGATTTAAATCATAAGTCATAAGCTTTAGTTTTAAATATAAATGATTTAAATCATAAGTCAAACTTTACTTTGAAATAGAAATGATTTAAGTTTTAATTCTTTTTTTTTCAATGATTTAAATCTTAAGTTTTAAGTTTTTTTTATAATTTAAGTTTTTTTTTTAAAGTTTAAATTTATTGAAACAAGTTTAAACATAAAACTAAAAAATATATATATTTTTGTATATTATATTAAGCTATAAATAAATGTGACATTAATTTAGCAAAATAATGTCATTGTTATGTTGCAGCAACATACCACTTACCAGTTTTTTTTTTATATTTTGGTTTTGATTGCTTATAATATATTATTAGCTACTTGTTTGTAGAGATAAACTAAAGAAAAAATGGCCTATTATACTGGCCATACTATTCGTGTCTAGATGTAAATAAACCAGTGGTGTGGAGTCGGAGTCGGAGTTGGAGTCTGGAGTCTGCCAATATTTGAGGAGTCGAGTTGGAGCCGGAGTCGACTGTAACTAATCCGACTCCGACTCCTTAATAAAACAAAAATTAAAATAGTATACAAAAAAATTATACATAATTTTTACAGAAAATATAATAAATAAAACATTTAAAAACTGTTTGTTCGTAAAAACAAAATTGCTTCTAAAGTATATTTTTTTAAGGTTGCTCTTAAGAGCATACCGACCGCTACCTTGATTTGTAGTATTTTAACAAAAACGGCAACTTCCCCTTCATCGCTGCTTCTACAAATAATTTGATAATCGATTTATTTTTTTACCAGTACATTTAGAAAGGATTAAACTATGAAATGTCGAAGTCTTTTAGTCAAATAATAGTTAGGAAATAGCCGAAAAACCCATCAAATATAGAAATAAATGCGTTTTTCTGTATTTTTGAATGCATTTTGTTGCTATTTGCAAATATAATTTCACAAAAAAGACTTCGACATTTCATAGTTTAATTCTTTCTAAATGTACTGGTAAATAAATAAATCGATTATCAAATTATTTGTAGAAGCAGCGATGAAAGGGAAGTTGCCGTTTTTGTTAAAATACTACAAATCAAGGTAGCGGTCGGTATGGTCTTAAATCCGATTTTATTAGTTTTAAAGCTGAAAATAATCGCTCTACACTTACTTGTGTCGGAGTCAAAACAAAAACATTAAGGAGTCGGAGTCGGAGTTGCTACAATTTTCTAACGACTCCACACCACTGATAAACAGGCATCGCAATAACAAGCATGCGAGCGGGCGCGCGGAGTGTACCAGAACCTGTCACAACATCGGAACATGCCGCCCGCACTTGCTTTGCCACAACTAACTCGACTCGAGGGAGTTTTCAGATAACTAGTCTTGCTAGAGGGGGGGGGGGGGGTAATTAAAAAAAGATAAATATATATTTTATAGTACACATTTTAACGCGTTGGAAAAATTCTTAGGAACCGCCACTGACTCGACTGTCTAAAATTTTCTATTTTTTGGTTTTATTTGATTTAAATTATTTTAATTGATTTAAATCATTTTAATTGATTTAAATCATTATTTTTGATTTAAATCATTGATATTTTTGAATTAAATCATTATTTTTGATTCAAGTCTTTTGAATATTTTAAATAAGTATAAAAAAACAAATCATCGTTTATAAAATAATTTAAATCGCAAGTCTTAAGTCATCATTAAAAAAAATGATTTAAATCAAAAGATTTAAGTCAACAAAATGATTTAAATCAAAAAAATGATTTAAGCATTTTGAATCCTTACTGCTCTGCACACACGCTACCACTATGAGACCAGGCACTGAACTGAACGCTGTATCCCCACTTGCAGCTTGGCGCTCTCTCTCAGCAGAATGCTTAGTTCACACGGAGACAGTTGGTAAGTGGTAACTAAATTATTAGTTACTGCTTTTGTGTAAAGTTGCGTCCACACGCAGCTGGCACGTATCAAGTGGCAAGTTTAGTTTACAAATGAAACAAGATAGACGCGTCTGTGGAATTGTTGAAAGATGTGCTCCGCAATATTTTAAATGCAATTGTGGAGGAGATAAAGGATGAAATATTTGAAGAGGTCAAGAAACCTAAACGACTTTGGGAGCAAAAATGGATTGGCAAACAAAATATTTTTGGTGCAAGTGAAATGTTATTCAAAGAACACGTCAAAACTTGCTGAACTTGTAAACTATACTGTCTTTACTCTTTACTAAACTGTGCTTGTCCACACGCTGATACGGGTTAAGTGACAAGTGCTTTTCTCCGGTAGGGGGTGTGTGCGCGCGCCTACTTGCTTGCAAAAATAGAATATTTTCTATTCCAGCTACTAATTTTGTACTTTCCTGAAATGCCCCGCAACTTACCACTTACCCACTTATCGGACTGTTTACACGCGGGCAAGTAACTTATAATTTAGTTAAAATTTACTTGACTGTCCTCGTGTAAACTAAGCATTCGAGCAAGAAGCGACAGTGGGGAATAAAATTCTATCCTAAAACAAAGTAAAATAGAATATTAGAAAATAAAACATCAAAATCATTATTAAATCAATGTTTTGCGTTCCAAAATTATATTTTATTTGATATTAAATTTGCATAATATCTAAATTTTCTTTTTTGTATTAGTTATAATAGAAAGAAAATTAAAATTAAACGTTTCTTAATATGTTCAAACTAGATTGTATTGTTGATATTCCCTATTTTATACATACTTAGCACGTTCTAGGTTTCTATTCTCTTAATTCATTTTCTGTTTATTTTGATCGTGGCTAATTCGGAGATTTTTCAATCCCTGTACTCGGAGCTTTTGTTTGCAGCCATTTTCATGTTTGTCGTAGGGATATCCTTGGGGATCTTTAATTCAGTGGTTTTCCGTTGTTTTCTGCATCCTCATAGCTTGCCTTTAAGAACAATTTGTCGTTCTTAGGACAAAAGAATGCCTTAACTCTTTCT
Source organism: Tachinus rufipes (assembly GCA_963932245.1). NCBI lineage: Eukaryota > Metazoa > Arthropoda > Insecta > Coleoptera > Staphylinidae > Tachinus > Tachinus rufipes. The sequence continues at coordinate 80,691,510 of OZ010750.1, read as the reverse complement.
AATTTATCCGCTCGAAGCCGTTAATCAGCAAGAGGGGTCTGCTTATTCCGGCAGATACTCGGTCGACAGAGCCTCGTTAGTTCTCTAGCAAGGTGCACCGCGTGCAGGAGAAGTCGTCTTTTGGACTTTGGCATTGTTGTCATTACCCCTTACACCCCATATTTTGTACTAGGCCTATATAAACCAAGCCAACCACGTAAATCTACAACATGCTGTGCATGTTTAAACTCTGTTTCAACTCTTATTTAAAACCAGAGGGTGAGTAAAAACACAACATTGAAACAAAAATTTTGTTGCACTTTACTAATAAAGTGTGTACTGAGTCTATATAAACCAACACAAACAGGTAATGTTCATTAAATTTCTATTAGAACTTGTTTCAAGTAGCTAAGATTATAATTAAACAACCAAACGTCAGAACAAAGTCTAGCTATAAAAATGCTAGTTTTTGACAGTTTCTTATATTTTACTCAAAATTTTGTACTGAACCTGTATAAACGTACCTTACTTAAGTTTTTAAAATCAATCTTGGTTTAAAAAAATCATAGCAAAAAGAAAGAGACACATTTGCTGCAAAGCTAAATTTAGAATGAAAATTTAGTGACAGCAAAGAGTACATTTATTAAATAAAACAGCTAAGAATAACACAAAAACAAATTTATTGTTAGTTAATGAACAGTAGCCCTTGACATGTTATCTGTTTCCACAAACAAATTTTAAAATTTAAAAAAAAAGTCAGATATATAGATAGCATATTAACATCAATCTATAACAAGGACACTACTCTTCGAAAACTTGACCTATCCACTCAAAGCGAGTGCTAGATACAGCTCCCCTGCAGGAATGAAATGTGTGGTTCTGAAATTAACGTTTTCTTGCTTTGCAATAATTAAAAAAAAAAGTTGTAGCTTTAAGTAACCTCAAAAACATAAATTACTATCTGCAGTTGGTGGTACTCCTCACAATTGAAAGTTATTAATGCAAATATATACATATAATACAAACAAATTAAATTTTTTAAATGTATATACCCTCAGTTATTTATTTTAGGTTACACCACTGGCAATAACGCGCTACTTTCTGTTTTCAATTTAGTATTGTGGGTTGCCTAATTTGAAATATATATCTGTAAACTAATTTGACAATTTTGTGACAAAAATGAAACTTTAAATAAATTTATATCAATTATAAAATATCAATTTCACACAACAAATTGAGTAAAGCTAAATAATTGCAAAATGTGTACACAATTTAATACATAAAATGTCTTTAAAAAAATGATCGTTTATTAATTTAAGAGACGTTTTTACAATTGTAATAACATATAAAGAAATTTTTAGAACATTGTAACCTTTGCTGATCTAATTTGCTTGCTTGTGAATTAACTTTTACAAATAACATTATTTACAATTGTACAACAATTTTGACAATTTAGAAACATTTGAACATTTAAAGAAAACACCAAAACAGTTTTATATTAATTAGTTCAATGCAAAGCAACTCATTAAGTTTTGAGCTGCTATTTATTATTAAATCGATATAATAACTGACTGAATTATAAATTATAGAACTATTTGCTCAAACGTGCAGAATAAGTAACATTAAAAATGTTAAGTTTTTTTTTTTTTTTTTTTTTTTTTTTTTTTAATTGAAATGATTTAATTGCTCCTGATGCTAGCCAACAAAACCATCTGAATCTCCGTCAAATCGGAGTCTGTACATTAAAAGGTTTTCCTTCGGCGATCGACGAAAGTTTTGGTTTTATCGCCAATGGGTACATAAGCTCACGTCGCCGCTAAAATTCGCAAACGTAGACCAATGTTGGTAATTTTTTGGTTACTAAAGTAACTTGGACCTCTGATTACGATTCCGGAATCGCCAATTCGATATTCTTAACCGTTCGACTTCTAATCCAATGCGGTTTTTTAGTGTATTTTTATTACAAAAACGTGTGAAACAAATATATGTAGTTTTAAGAGGCGGAGGGGGACGCAATTGCTCCTGTGGTAAGTCAACAGACCCCGGCAGATGCTCTTGCAAACCGGAAGTCCGTAGAGCAAAGAGTTTTCCTTCGGCGATCGATTGTATTGCTTAGTACGTACACATGCTCCTGTTTTTCAGAGTAAAATCCACAAATGTGGATGAAAGTTTGTAATTTTTTTATTTCTAGTGTAATTTGGAGCCCTGATTACGATTTTGATATTGCCGTTTTGATATTCTTAATATATATTAATTTGAAAGTTCTAAATGCGTGAAACTAACATACTTCTAGCCGGCGGATGGAGACGCAGTTTTTTCTGTGCCAAGCCACAGACCCCAGTAGGTTGTCGGCCAAAGCGGAAGTCCGTGCTTCAAGGGGTTCTCTTTCGGCGATCGAAAGAGTCAAAACATAGCAAAGAGGGGGGTCTTTCTCCTTTTTGGACAAGGATTTTTTCAATTTTAGAAAAAAAAGGTTGTTTTTTTTGCATTTCCTGACGTAAAATAAACCCCTGATTACTATTTTTGGGGTCCGAATCCGATATTCCTAGCACTCTGGCGGCAATTTTAAAATAACTGCCAAAATTTTTTGCGTTTCGAAGGGCAAAAAAGGCAGTAAACGGGAAGGGGAGGCACGCAATTGCTCCTGGGGTTAGCCAACAGACCCATCTGAATCCTCGCCAAACCGGAAGTCCGTAGGTCAAAGGGTTTTCCTTCGGCGATCGATTGTACCGCTTAGTACGTACGCATGCTAAATATTAGAGTAAAATCTAAAGCAGAGGACGTTCGTGCTTCAAGGGGTTTTCTTACGGCAATCAAAAAAATTGAAATATAGAAATTCCTGACGTAAAATTAACCTGGGTTTTGAAGTAATTTAGCGTACCTTCTCAAACAAAAGCAGTTTTTTTTTTGGTATCTTTTTATTCTATAAAGTTGTGAAATTTACATGGATGGAGATGCGGTTGCTCTCCTGGCAAGGTAGAGACCCCGGCAGGTTGCTCGCCTGGTCGAAATTAATTATTAGTATATTATTTGTACTTTTTTGCTACTTTGTAACTAGTCATAACCCTAAAATCATATCCCAATCTTCAATTAAGAGAACAGTAAATTTATATTTGTGTAAACATTAGCATTTTATTTCTAAATTGTTTATTATATTACAAAACACAACTTAAATAAAGTAAACGCAGTCAGACAAATTAATAAAATTCATTATCTAGGAGAGCAAGGAGATTACAGACTGTAATTGACAAAACAAGAAACCACTAACAAATGTCTTTATCATTATATATTTTATATATTATAGTATTTTATAAAAAAATTAACATTAATAGCATCCCCTCTACCTGGCTTTCCAATATTGTTACAAAAACAGCAACTTTAGCGTCATTCTTATTTCTACATACTAATTTAAAACTGATATTTTTTACCAGTACATTCAAAAAGGTTCAAACTATATTTTGTCAAAGTATTTATTTTAGATACTTTTTAATGCATTTTAATGCATATGCAAATATAATTTGGCTAAAATAGTTTTATATGTAGAAATAGGAATGACGCAGCTGCCGTTTTCGTTATAATGCTACAAATCAAGGCGCCTAAGTAAACAAAATAGCAACAAAAGCCTACAACACGACAACCGATTATTGTTTAATTGTTGATTTGGTAAATTAGGTTAATACTTATTAAATTAAAAGCGTAATTATATATTAAACCATGTCTGATACAAATAGAAAAAAGAAAGAAGAAGAAGAAAAGAAAAAAGCCAAAATGTGGGCAAATTACAATAATATGTTGAAATGTGCATTAGGAAATGTAAAATACGAAGAAGATGTCGTCGCCGAAAGAACAAGTGTAGAATATTATAATGATGGTTTTAAAAAAGATGATGAAAGATGCACTTCAATAGATTCAGATACTTTGTTACTTCAAGATTATGAGAAGATAGAATTCAGTGAATTAAATGAACAAAAAGAAAAAAAAGAAAATAAACAGCAACTTAGTAATTACGAGATGAAAGATGTTTACTATGCCGGATTTGAAGATTGGGATTTTTGTGCTATTGATAAATTAGAAACGCAAGATCAGGCTCCAATTAAAAATCTCAAAAAAGATCATAATAAAAAAATATAAGATAATTTAGTTATTATCAATCTAGTTCAAAAACGTTAATTATTAGTTTGTAAGAAATGTTTAAGTATAAAGTTTAAGATTTATAGTAGAAATACAAAATTGCCGCTATTTTAAGTCACGTGTCAGTTCAGTTGCATAAAAATCGATTGTTTATAATCTGACTGACACTAGTGACAGCTGTAATATTAATTCAAATATAATATTATGTTTAAACTATAAAAATGTCTTTTAATTCAGACCCTGATTTAGAAATCAAAGTAAAAAAATGTAAGTTAATAAAATTATTACTCTATTATTATTATTTTTTTTTTAATGATTGGACTCAATTTTAGCTACTGAACGTATATCGGAAAACATGCATATAGTAGCAAATGAACCATCATTAGCTTTCTACCGATTACAAGAACATGTACGAAAAGCCTTAAACCCTATGGTAGATCGTCGAGTTGATGTAAACAAATTACACACAGAATTACAAGGACGTTGTTATGATATTGAATATGCAGTCGGGTAATTATTCCACATACATTTAAAACATGACACGTTATCGATTAATTTCAGGGCAATTAAAGCTATGGATAAAGCCGAAGATAGTTTTAAGAGTATACAGGATAACTTAAAGAATGCAATCTTTCTTAAACAACAATTGAAATATGAAGAGTCTAGAAAAAAAAAGCCCGACACAAACTCGGTTTATAAACGACTTTCAGCACATATTACAATAGATCTTCCGGAACTACCAGAATTCTCGGATGTTGTACGGGAGACTGCAAATCGTGTTGAGTCTATGATGTCAAAAGCTACTCATTAAGACATTTATAACTTATAACTGTTATAACTCATTTCATTTATCTGTGATTATTATTAGGTAAAATAATATTAATTTAATAAAAATAATTTTCTGCTTTCTTATAATTTAATTTATTCTATTAATAAATTTAAATATAAAGTGTATATATATATATATATATATATTTTTATTATATATAATTGTTTAACAGACTTCCTTAAATATTTGTTATATTAACAAGAAGACTCATTATCCCGTTTAACCAATATAACAAATATATTTTTATTTTGAAATATTTGTAATTTAGGTTGAATCTGGTATTTATTTTCATAAAAAACATTCATTTTTGCTTGTTAGTGGTTTTAGTTTTATTAATGACGTGACATGGTAGTGATCTGAAGTTGGATCTCGATCTCAATGAGGGGAAGAACAGTTCCACCACCACTTTATAATAGGCATAATGTATTTTTTGTTAAATTTAAAAATTTGAGATTTAGAAGTTAAGTTAATCATTTAGACAATACTAATAGGTGGAATTATATGTAGAATAGTCTTTTAACTACGTTTTATATGAAGAAAAATGGTTTCTATAATTTTTTTGAGAAAAATAGATTAAAACATGTTTAGAGTAAAATTAGTTTATCTGAAGAAAAAATTGTATTTGAAACATCATTTGAATCTCTAGATAGATACGACCTTGTCTAATAATATTAATGTACAATAGAATAATAATAATAATAATTGCTAGTGCTAAAAAATTACACAACATTTGTCAAGAAAATTCAACATAGTAACGAAAGGCATTTCAAAGAATGCAGAGGTTGAGCGCTTATTTTAAGGCTTTTGCGGACATCTAATAGTTGACTATACTCTATTTAATCACAAGATAAGGCACGACAAGAAACATAAGTGCGTTATAAGCTACACCGCACACGTAAAAAATGCGTTATTGTTTACGGAACTCTACATTAAAATTGATATTACCTAAATGCTGTTTTTAAAACTTTATAGATAAATTATATTTAGTTCAATTTTTTTAAATCTACAAAATATTCTATATTCACATTGATTTTTAATTATTGCAAAATAAATAATTTAATATGTTTGTTCTATATCAAAAAGACTGCTTCCATAATATAGAGTAAAATTATGCTATTACTAGAAATCAAAAACAGATTTTAATTTAATTTGCAATTTTTATTAAATTAGGGAAGGGTCTATTCCCCTTAATATCTGGCTACCTTCATACTAGTTGAATATCTAGGGTACTCCAATGTACCAACCTAATAACAACACTCAAGCCCTGTTGTTTGCTCTCATTCCACTTGACTGTTATTCGTTTGTATCGCATAGATATGTGATAAAATTTGATTAGAAAAAAATATATATTGTTGCGGGCCATTTGTATAACATTTCGTGTCGTTCATTTTCGTTGATAAATTGTGTACGCAAATGTTGCATTTTAGTGATAAGGTAAGTGTTTTGTTTATGACCGTATTGTTGTTTGCAATAGGCTGACATTTAAATCATATGTAATCAGTGGCGTATGCATGGGGAATTTTTATGGAGGGGTACTAATCTCATGTATAAACATACTTATCTCAATGGAGGTATATTTAGGATTTCATTTAATAGTATTTGTTGCTATATTTATGGTTATTGTTTTTATAATTATTAATATTTGCAGAATGTGATATATGTTAATATATTTTTAGTTTATCATGCATGTTTACTGTATAATCCACCCCTCAATATAGAAAAACAGAATCAAATATAATATTTGTTTCTTTAATTAATTAATAAATAAACTATTAGCTATTAGTATAAACATATCATTACTAATTTCTATTACTGATGAATACAAAATTCTTTAAGATAAATTATAACAAATATTTATTTTAGGTTAGGTTTGTTATTGAATATTTCAAATAGGTTAGTAATTAAAATACTAATTGATCATGATATAAAAAGGCTAGAAATAAGAAAAATATTCTAAATAAATAAAAATTTTGGGCAAATTAGAAATAGTATTCCAGTCAGGGCCGTATCTAAAAATTTTAAATATGAAATATAAAAAAAATATTTTGTTGTCATGTTTTATACATATCATGGTAGGAAATAGCAATTTAAAGCATTGCAGAATTGGGTTAGATACGGCCTTGATTCCAGTTCTCACTTTAATTTAACAGTTCTTATAGATGAAAATCAAAGCATCAAGAGTTGTAATTTAATTCTGAATACAAATTTGCTCACGTTCAGACTTGCAACGTCAATTTGTTCTCGCTAATTTACAAACAGTAAAAATGCGTAGAGCATAGTTTTAAGGTAAAACACTTGACTCGCATATTGAAGGTCTCGAGTTCAAACCCCGAGTATGAACAATTTTTTTGAAAATTACACCAGCGCACCACGCTGCTTTGGAAGTTACTTTAAGCCGTTAGTCCTGTCGGTTATGTAACACATGGTATGCTACATAGGAAATATAAATATATAATCTGAACAGTTTTAAGTTTTGTTTCAAAATCGCAGATCTTGAAGCTTTGCGATCCAGTCAGTACAGAGCGTCTACTTTTTGAAAGGGTTACAAACATTACTATAACTATGTTGATTGTTTCTATTGCGTATCATGACGAACGGCTATTGTTGCAATCTAGCGATTATTTGCAAGTATTATTGTAAGACGAAACGTCAACTAAAATGGTGTAAACAACTGGACACTATTGATATGCATTACCAATTTTTTTGGTACTGTATATTCAAGGTTTCTACTTTAAACATTGTTCAGTATAATATTAACTAACTTAAATAAATTAATTTACGTTTCTATATTTTTAGGGTGACTCTCAAAAAAATTCAAGACTACTAATAAATGGATATTTAATTTGTATTAGAAGAATTTATTGAAACATTAAACGAAGAAATTAAATGATTACAATTTCAATTTGTTTTTATGAAACTCACTGTTTATTAATTAATCTTATTCAGTTGCAATAAAAAGTACCCTTTAATAATTTAATTAATATTTAATTGTGTTATAAAAAACTGTTACCAAGGCTAATGTTATAATTAAGTTAATTTAATTAAATCATGTAATTAATATAGTAGAATATAAATTGAAAATGAAACTGATATTATTTCAAAAAGTTTCAAAACAAAGTTTAAAAGTATTTGTTTGAACTTTACTGATTCAGAGGTTGGTATTTGATTTTTATCTACAGTATGATCAAAAGGTGATCATAATTTTATATTAAACTATTTTATTTTTATATGTAATGTAATATCATCAGACGTGTTTAGATTTTAATTTAATAGTATTTTGATTGCATTTAAACTTTTACATTGTTTGCATCGCATTAGCCGTACACACGCCAATGCTGGCCCTTCTCTGACCGTAATGCTGGCAACTTACATTACGGGTGGACCTACAGTTTTGAGTGGATTCAGAGCCACTGAAGAGATTATTAATCTACTACAAACAAGAGAAGGGTTTTAATCGTAAAACGCCACGCTGACGAGACAGGTTGGGACCACCCATGATCCTCCTATTTAGATTGTAGCTGAATACAAATTTTCTAATTAAAATGCGCTATTATCTTCTTTGATTGTCACAAAAGTTTGTTTCTGCATCGTTTCTTTTTGATAAGAAGATCATTATCAGTGGTGCAGAAAATCTTTTGATACGAAGATATAAGAAAATTAGAGAAGAGAACTAATTTTTCCTCTGTTTGTTACACATAAGCAGACTTCATATATGGTTAATGTTTTTGCTGACTTTTTGAGATATTTTTCCAAAATTAATAGTTTTTATGGGCTATAAAAAGGAGGTATTAGAAGAAATAACGTTTTGTCTCAAAAAGTATAAGTTAACATAAATAAACATTCAATAGTATTTGTATGTTTATTCATTACAGAGTGCCGGTCCCGTGTGCATGTATACGTCACTGCGCTCACCCACGATCATACTTTGTTATTTGTATGTATGAATTGAATCAGCTTATTTTCTGATAGAAGAAAATAACTGGTTTTTCTTAATGGACAATCTGTTTTTTTTGTTTTTAGTAAATTTTGATATCAGATACAAAGTTTTAAATTAAAATGTGTTAATAAAACTTAAAGGTAGTTGACATACTTGGTGATATAACATTTGTCATTCTTCTAAGAATTATTAATCATGAATGCTTGTTTTCTATCATTTTTTGATTAATTATGCCACGCAAACAATAAGTCCATAATACTTTGATATGAAATCAATGTCTTAAAATATTCCGAATAATAAATGCTAACAATTTCTTATAGTTTGAGAAGAAATACTTTTTGTTTCCTATACGAATTGAAGGGAGATTTGCCGATACTTTTTAATATGAAAAACTTCTTAAGAAGAATTTCAATATCGTGCCTCGAGTAGTTAAAAACTTGTCGAAACTGTTACATCAGGCGGACAAAAGGAGAATAAACACCATACGGAAAGATTAAAAAATAAAGTTTGTAAAGTTAGGAAACGAAATGTTTTTATAATTTACTCATTAAATGATTTTTTTCTAATTACGCTTATTATATTTTTGCGAGCAAATTGAAATTAAAACCAATTATGTAATTCAATTTGATGAATTTAAATCCCCGTAGATTTCAATTTGCTTTAGATAATTTTAAATTAATATTTACTTGGTGATTGTATGTAATTATTATTTAGTTGATGTAGTTCAAACATAAAATTGTATATACAGTTTATAATTAATTTTTTTAACTGAATTTTGATGTTGGATTACCCACAACAACTTTAATATTAATAACGCACTTTGGACTTAATTTTATTCTTGAAAATTTGTTCATTATTCATGTCCAAAATCATCAAATTTATTTAATCGTAAATAACTTTACAATATTAGATATAATTTCAAACCAAAAACTTTCTTTAAACACCAGAAGGATATTTTTGTATGAAAGTTTTATAAAATATACAAATTTGATCTTATTTTGTAAACAAATTTTAACAAAAATTGTTCAATAGTTTATTAGTTTAAAAATTAAAATCTACAATTTGGTGCTCGCTTTGATCATTTTAATTTATATTGTTGGAGTAAAATGTGCTAGTGGTATACATTATTTGTTTATTAATTAGATTTTACGTTGAAAAATATTGGATTCAAAAAATAATTTGTTTAATTTCAAGTATTGGGTTACACGATACAGTACGCATACACAATTGATTTTCAATCAATCAATCTGTTTGCACTTTATGAATTTAAAATAACTGGTTTATTTATAGTGGAAATGGACTAATTGTATTGGGGATTAGGGGTTTTTGGGAATTGCTTTTTGTAATGAAATATGGTTTGATGTTTCAAAATGAAAAACAATGTTATATAAGTTCATTTTCTTATTATATAACTAGTTAGTAATCAGAGACAATTTCCTGGTAAGCCAATCAGATTTATCGAATCCGTATGTTAGGACAACGTGATGTTACAAATTTCCCAAGAATGTGCGATATTCCACGTGACAGAGACATCTCTCAAATTAAATTCTCTCGGTACATTGAATCTAACTGGCCTTGTCATCAACAGGGTTGTTTTGTACGTTTAGTTATGAAACAAACTATATGTATATATTGACTGTATTCATCTGAAAGTTTTCAGTCTTCAGTTGGCTCCTAACATCTTAACATCATTTGCAAAATTTTGCTTAGTACTGAGCGAAATCGGGCATCAGGATGGCGAGTAATACTAATGAAAAGTACGTATGACGTAACCATTTCGTTTCAATTTATTTTATTTTTGAATTGTTTAATAAATGTATTCATATATGTATATGGTCCTAAAAATAGTAATGACTGCGTAGGGGAAACTGAATTGTGTCATCTAATAAGAACATTTATTCATATGAGTCAATATGATTCAGAAAATGAGATGTTTTTGTATAATATTTTATGAAAATTGATTAAATGAAATAAATATTTCGGTCACGTAAGTTATCGATTTTTCGGTAAATGATTTGGTGTATAGTTTAAAAAAAATCGTGGTGGTTTTAGGGATTTTTCTGTCATGTCATAACAGAAAACGAGTCCACGGGTCGTTCAATAATTTTGCCGTCATCTGTGCAGTGTGCGTCGACGCAGAGACCGGCGCAAGGCGTCTCGACGTTGTTTTAAAATCGCAAAAACCACCGTAAAATACGCATTCTCCTCTATAATTTAGAAAAAAGTCCCGTGTAAAACATGTTAGGAGACTATTAATTACAACAATCCATAGTAATTCGCGTGAAAACCAATCTAGAACTATGATAGAGTGGTGGGATAGTTAATATTGATTTTAGGTTCGGTATGTGCTGTTCAATTTCGAGTTTCGTGTAGTAGAATTGTTTACGCCGGCAAATGTATTTCCATCCATATTTCCACCCCAATAAGAAATGAAAAAGACGTGAAAATCAACCGTGCAATATTGTGTATTTTAATTATGTTATCACGTATGAAATAGACCCTAATTTAGGGTATAACGAATAGAACATTCAGTGATTTAAGTTTCTTCATCAACTTCTTACCATTTTTTTTCTTCTACGGCGGATAAAATGGCGTTTTAATTATTATCGTGAATGCTAACATTAAGTGCTATTGATTTAATAAAAATCATTTGTGAATTGGTACGATTATGATATCTGTGTATATTCAAGTGACGGAAGTTTGAATTCATTAAGTCTGCACACGTTTTTCGAACTGAACTGGTGGTGAGAATGATTCATCTTTTTTCTATAGAGGGACCAGGCCCCCTTATTGCATGTGCAATTTTATAGGGGGATACCACGTTATTCACATACTGCACATACATCTGATACATCTATATACATATTTTGTTCAAATGAAACAGGTAAATTCTTTATACTTAAATGGTGTTGTATGCCTCAACAAACTAAATCTTATATTATAATTTATGCATATTCCAATTGGAACAAGAATTCTAGTAAAAACTACTACAACTCAATTTACTAGGACTAACTCTAAACAAATTGTAATTTTATTATTTTGCAAATCAATTTAGGGCAAATTTATTTAATCATATTACTATTCAAAAGTTTTATTATCCATAATCTACAGAATCTAATAAGAACTTAATTTGGGAGTTATTATTAGTTAATTCAATCAAATTGATTTTTAGCCTCAGAAGACATATTAAATCTTTTTATCATATACAGGGTGATCCATAGTGAGCAAAATCATGAATGTTGTAAATAAAAACCTTTTAATTATAATATTATTCTTTTTATTTTTCCAGATATAAATTAATGTTAGTATTTTGATACTATAGTAAGAAAAGATGTAATTTGTTAGTCTTACATTGATAAAGTAAAGAAAAACTCGATTTGCGCACACTATTTTGCTGTTTACATTATGTCACGCTCAAAATTTGGTAAATTAAGAGTTATTTGCGTGTTGGGGGATATCTGTGTAGCTGAGAGATGCATATAAACATTAACAAGGGTGAAATTTGGTAAAAGTAGAACAGGGTGACATATTGTTTCTCAAATTTCGAAGAAGTATTCTGACTAAATAAGTCAAGTCAAGTGAAGGTCAATGACTGGTAATACTTATGGAAAAATAAAATGAATGAATGAATGAAATAAATAAACAAGTTGAACTATGTTTAAATCGCAATAAAGCTGAAATATTATAAAGTAATTTGAGACATAACATAGTATTCCTGAAAGAATACAGAATTCTTATCATATGATTTAGTAGTATTAGACACAATTCTTTTTATAGAGTTTTAAGTTATATTCTTACTTGCAGATAAATTAATGTGTTTTTTGGACAATATTTTGACTGTTTTATGTTGATGTCTTAATGCTTAACTCAAGGTATTCACAAACGTCATTGTTTCTATTTGTGCTTTTCTTGTCTACTTGTCTATTCACACAACTAAATTTATTAATGGTTTAACAAACAGTTAACAATTATGTATCACTCTGTATAATCACTTTTAAGTAGTAATGTATAAAAAATTAGTTGGCAAACATCAATCACTTAATTTATAAATGTCTAGAATGATTTAGCGAAAATGGTTTTTCCATTTATTAGTGATTTGCTTAAAATCGACATTACATCCATTCTCCATTCCATAATTTTAATATAAAAAAATGAATAAATTTTATTTTATTAAAAAAATCGTCGCTTCTTATAATTTTACTGTGGTAAATAAATCATGTAAGCTTGCATGTGCTATTTATTGACATGCTAAAACATCATTAATCTGCTTTAAATAATTACGTGGTATTCCCTTTATTTTTTTGAAAATTCTTTTTTTTTTATAATATGGAGAATTTTTTTGTAGATACATTGAAATGTCTTTTCGACAGAAATTGTAATTACGACCGAAATGACTAGTTTGACGTTGGCATTAGATAATGATGTTACAGAAAATACCGAACAGATCAGCAAGTTATTTCCAAAGTGTCGTCCACGCAGCGACATTAATTTAAATCCTATAATCGGCTCTGCTCGTGATCATGAACGTACTGATAACTCTACCTTTAATGTCATGAATATCGACAGGGACAATGATAGGTATATACAAAAATCATCATTTTTTTTTTAATAAACAGTACATCCTCGATTTTATTATAACCAATCAATACTCACTTGTAAGTTGGGTACCAAATTAAAATTTAAAAGACAACAAAATGTACTATACACACGTGCTTGTTGAAAGGTATTTGATTTTATCAATCAGAGTACTTTATTTTGAATTGGCCATCTTGACGATGAAGACGTTTACGCAAAATCTTCAAAATCAGACAATTTGACCCATTTGTTTCATCATTGATTCAAAAACTTTAAGATGAGTCTAAAATGAGAAAAATACTTCTTTTTTTGATAATTAAGGAACATTGAATAACAAAGTTTTGGCTCTACTAGAGCCACAGATGTAATAAGTTAAATGAATTACATCTGTAGAAGGCTCTAGTAGAGTCAAAACTAGTCATGTATTTGGGAATATTGAAGATTGAGACTTAAAAATAATTACAACCCTATACTGTCAAGTGCTTGTTGTTCAGTAGAAACTAATCTAATTAAGGAAGTAAAAGGCTACAAAAACTACGTTACGGCTTGCAGAAAAATGTTGCAAAAAACGTCCAGACTAAAAGAAGATATGTCATAAAAGTATATTCCCTACCTGATTTTGACCTTATTTCAGTTTCAGATTTTTTTTTTAAATTTATTGCACTCAGGTCTACAACCGATTCTACAATTACCACATTTTTCTTAAGCTTTTGCCCAGGTTCATACATTTTTATCGCCATGGCCATGGAATTTTGTTGAAGTACGTCAGTGGCCATAGTGTCTCTTAGAGTCCAACTTTTATGAAGGGTTAGGCTTTCTTTAATACCATGTAAGTAAGGTTGCCTCTACAGTAAGTTATGTTTTTCACATGGTGCTATTGTGTATTTTTACAATCGGTCATTGAAGTAAATCTACTTAAAGTACAATGATACTAATACAAGTAGCAATGAATAGGACAAGATTTTGACAATTGGAAGAAATTTATTAGTCAAAATCACTTTATGGCTAAAAGAAACAGAATTTATAATACTGTAAAAAACTACCAACGATCCTTAGGAAGATTTATTGTTACTAATACGTATTCCTGATAATGGTAAGTGACTACATATGAAGAATCTTAAGAAATTAATGCCGTCATTTTAAATAAAGTACTCTGATTGGTTGAAAAATTGAAAAAAACTAGCACAATTTTGGTAAATAGAATTGAGGATTTATTGTTATACTATAATTTTATACATAATAATTAAATTAAGGTAAAAAGGGTATTTGATTACAATGATTTTATTAGATGGGTCATGGATGGTTCCTATACAGACAATAGAGATAACGGAAGCCAAGTGCATTCTACTGATGATGATGACATTATCGACCACGAGCATATTGGAGGAACGTACAAGTTACGTGACTCTAGGTACATGCTCTATATTTAAGCATGAAGAACTTCAATATAAAAAGATATTGCACTAAATTTATTTATTCAGCGGTACTATAAAGACAAACGTGCCTAATAACGATCACACCTGCATGTACCAAATCGAGTTTTAGTGTAGAAGCACTCTTCGAAACGTTCTTCCAATTTTATTGAATGCACTCTATATATGTACATATTTATTTTCTATTTGTGTACTAATTACTATCTTAGTAATGCATCTGTAAAACTTGATTCATACAAATGTCTTTTATTTAATTCATGGGCGCCCATACTTTAATTATTCAATTATATACAGAAATAATGAGAATTTGTAAAGAAAGAGCTATTTAGTATCATTTTTAGGGTGACATACATAATGAAATTAACGACTATTAGGTTTGTGAAATTTGCTAGTTGAAACTTTATCCAATTTGTAGATTAATAATGGGAGAAAGAACAAATAGTTGCTGTATTAAAGTATGAAGATGCATCTCAGATACACTTTAAATGTGCCGCTTTTTTAAATTGTTCACTAAACTATTTGTTTTGACAGATCAACTTTGACAGCTGTCAAGCAAACATATGAAAACATATGTAGTATAGTGGACGATTTTAAAAAGGTGGCATATTTAAAGTGATTACATAATCCCATTCATTTATAAACTCCCTGTACTTCTTCTATTTTTACTCATCATAGGTGTACGACAAAATGACTCACGTATTCCGTAACTATGACCTTGAAATAAGTTATAGGAATCCATTTTGTCATGACCTAGTTTTCTACAAATTCACGTTGCTAATAGTTTAAGTATCTTGAAGACAAAAAATCTTATAATTAGTTTAATAATGAAAGAATTATATGGCGATATTTTGATTTTCAGCCAGCAAACTCAAACTTACTGATATGTCGATTGAACGCATCAAAAAATGTTGCAGCTAATCTGACGCAATCCGTGGGTACAGTTGTTTCTCAGTATGTTGTAAGATTTTGTTTTTGTTGTTTATAAAGAAATGCAGCATATTATAGCTAATATGACCTTCGAGTGTGCTTTTTACAATATAGCCAAAGACTGAGTAACAAAATAGTAGTACTTCTTTGTGGACTACCTGCATCCAGTTTTGACTATAAATAATTTGGGCATCCAGTGTAAACACATCAATTTCTAATTGGTCCAAACAGATTTATTAATCTTTATGGGAATTAGGTGTAGATAGGTTTAGCACCAATTCCTGCAACATTAAATGTTTTTAGTAACATGGAGATGCATCTGTTGGGCAAAAACTGCAAAAGATACTTTTTGAGTTTTATAATTTTATAGAATTTATTGGCGACCGTAGCACAATGGTCTGTTGTGCAGGCAGCGGCAATATCTAAATTGTCGAATATATTTTGATGCGGTCGTCTCTTTCGCAAGGCAATGGCAAACTAGAGAAGTATTTGCCTAGTAAACCCTTCTAGTGGTGTGGTTCGGATTCCATATTAATTGGACATTGTGTGGAACTATTATCGCACATTACGAATATACGGGAGGAGTGCCGACGCTCATAGCGAGTATGGCACTATAAGAAGAAGGTAGAATTTATATCGAAATATCGCCAAATTCTTTTCAGTTTGATAATAATAAGCTCCGATTGCGTTCTCAATATTTCTGGATATATAATAATAAATAAAATCGAATTTAGTTAATAGCACTTAATAAAAACTAATAAATCAATGACTAAATTACATTAAAAATATCTGTTTTAGTTAATGTGTGTGTTAATGTTATTGTTTGTAAGTAAATGTTGCATCGTTTTTTGTGTTAAATGTAATTACAGAGGTTTCTATTGTTATCATAATTATATTTTTAGAAATCTTTGTAAATGTATGTTCGCCCATGAGTGTCTTTCTTGTAAATTCTTCTAAACACTTCCCTGTAGCAGCGGATAACAGTAGAATATAACTTTGTGATAGTTGATGTGATATGTTGGATTAACGTATTGGTATTTTTTAGGATAATTGAAATAGCCGGCGGTCGTGAGATTTATTCGCAAAGTCGAAGTAAAGCTCTTAGAAAATCCAGAAATATAGGTACGGGAGATGATTTAGATAAGAAGAAGAACCAAAAATCGCCAGTAAGACAGGGAGTTTGGGAACTAAGAGGTTCAAGATGTAATGATTCAAAAAAATTAAGAAACTCCCGTGAATTCACAGAGACTGTATTTTCATCTGAAGTGTGCTCTGTGACACATCCATCTGAGCAGCAACAGCAGCCCAAAAACAATCCAGAAAATGAGACGAAAATCAGCCCTGTAACAAATATGTCTATGCCAGGCGAGGTTGTTGTTTTTGATGATATTGGTGAGAGCTGGCAAGATGATAATAAAAGGATGGAAGAGGAACACTCGAATTCGACATCTCCATACAATCATACTGCCTCAAATTTATTTAATAACGAGTTGGAAACTGAACGTGTTACCAAGGTGATTGGCAATCTTCCAATTGCTGTATATGACGGGTCCCCAAGACGATATGGCCCCCGACAAGTGGAATCTAACTGCACGCACCCACAATTACCTAGTGCGCAGAGTTTGCTTGCTTCCCCTAGTGTATATCCACCTAGGCCCGGCTTTCCACAAAGGGTTGTTTGTTCCCCTAGTGAAAGTGATGCCCCCTCTTCTATTGCTGATAACTATAATGTAAGTTTTCCCAGTAACACCTTGTACCAGCACTAGAATCTACTCTTACATTCTACAAGCTTTTATCAAAATTACCCCATTGCACTTACTTAATATAGACATATTGATTGCTTGTACCTAGTGCTGGACACCGTAACACCTCTAATTTTAATTATTTTACACCTTTTACCTATCAGGAATAGAAGAAATTTAACATATTTGCATTTTACTAACATTTAACCAATACCAACTCTACTAACAAATACTCCATCTTGCTTACTGGGTTGCCACCAGTTTGAAATCTCAATATCAATTTGATTATATTTTACTGATGATGCACAATACTACATACGCATACGGTTCGATCATCAATTACTTTAAGGGCTGTGAAAATATTATCAATAATAAGTGGCAACCCTAAAACCTTAACCTAAAAGTGCTCTGAGAATTGTTTTTGAGAAATGTAAAATGCAAGTAAAGTTTTGTTACAGTAATAGAACATGGCTTTTGCGCTAAACTAACTAATTCATACATTCATAACCTCAACATTTTGTTTTTGTTACGATTTTGTAGAGGAGTAGTAAACCCGGCTCTCCACGTACAACGTCATCGACATTCGATTACTTGTACGAGTTTTCTGAAACTAGAAAGGTCTTAGAAGAATTTTTCAAATGTCCCCCGCCGGAAGAAGAGAACCGGTTAGAAGCGGAATTCCAAGATTTAGAATATGAATTACGGCGACAGGCCGGTGATTCGTATGTGGGGCAACGGTTAGCTAAAGGACGGCCCGAACAAGGGGGAGACTTTTGTCTACGCGTTGATTCACCTAGAAAACTTAACAGCACTAATTTCTTAGGACTTCAGGTATGTGCGCTATTAACATACTAATATCTATGCTTATCATATCTGTTGGGATCAGCTTAATCAAAATTCATTCAATTCATATATAAATAGCGCCAGGTGAATCAAATCATAATTAGGTGTGATTATGCCTTGCTTACAGTTCCAATATGCTAACGCTTTAAATTACGCATGCGCGGGCAATGTTGTGCATGCGTGCGCAGTTGTAAATTGCGCGTGCGTGTTTTATGAACAATTTTAGTTGACGGATACCACTTGGGGAGTTTTATTTTCTACAAAACCAATTGTATTCTTCATTCTGATCATTTGCTTTTCAGGATCATGACATAACGGAACACGAAAACAATTTCTTAGATTTATCAATAGGCACTGGATCTAGTGGAGATTTAGGTGAAACTGAAGTTGGTTTACAAGTAGGTCATAGTCGAAATTTTACACTTTCTCCAGAGACAACAGACTGTGACTCGAATTGTGGCGATTTAGATAGTGAAGTATCTCTTATGTTAATGGAAAATGAGCTTGGTCCTTCTTCTGGCCTTCTAGGTATTTATAAAAGTTATAATTTCCGAATTGTTTTCATAATTATTATTTGTAGGATCAAGTGGGGATTTAGCAATACCCAATGACTCATTGCGATTATATTCAAGTATGCCTGTACTGGAAGATGGCTTATCATCAGGCCATGCAAGTGACACGGATAATAACAATCCAACTGTAATGCTAATGAAAAGACAAATAACAGAAATTGAACGTGAAATTAATCAAGGGATGAAAAATAAACAAATTAATAATAAAGCACAAGAAAATGGTTTATCGCCTGGAAAAGAATGTCTGACAACAACACCAATTGATGTTATGAATGGTATTAATAGTTATGAAGAATTGAATCATCAACAAGCTGACAATTCAGGTGAGATATTTATTTGTTTTTAATATATAATGGTCAGCATTACTGTCATAATTTGAGATTTTATTACTTGGTCTATTTGATGGTAAAGCTAGATCATTTAATGAGTGTATTAAAATTTTTATTGCACACTCCTAAAATTATCAACTAAGGTAAATGAAATATGATGGTATAGGCTTTGGAGGGTTAAATCTGAATTTGGTATTGAACGGCGGATCAGGATTGTAACTAGTTGGTTTAGTTTAGTTTTTTTTTTAGAAAAGCTAGTTGTAGTTTTTGGCTTCAAAATTGCAAATTTTATATATTTGATTTTGCCGTCGAATCTATCATTTAGATTTAGTTGAATTTTGTCTTTGGTCAAAAGTTAAAGAGAGCGGTCTTCTAACAACTGCTTTTCTCAAGGCCACACCGGTGTACGTAATTCAGATTAATTGCTCATTGTAGATTGATGTTTGATCAGCAGTGGAAGACCAAAAGTCTAATTTTTCAAAACTCGTATCAACCAAAGAAACGCCCTTACTAACCATCATGTTATTGATAGTGATTTGTATTGATAACCAATAAATATTGTTTTTTTTTAATAATTATAGACAAAACTCCGCCTCCGCCAGCTCCAGCACCACATCGTTGCGTCTCCGGTGAGCCAAGTGATGTGGAAGCTGCAATTAAGGATATTCGTCTAACACTGCAAAGGACCAAAACCCTTCCTCTGAAATGTCACCTGGA
Organism: Tachinus rufipes; assembly: GCA_963932245.1. Taxonomy (NCBI): domain Eukaryota; kingdom Metazoa; phylum Arthropoda; class Insecta; order Coleoptera; family Staphylinidae; genus Tachinus; species Tachinus rufipes. The sequence goes on along the minus strand of OZ010750.1, from coordinate 80,671,496 downwards.
AGAGGAATGTGAAGAAAATGCAGTCAGCCCAGTGTGGGTGCCAAGGTAATTGCATAAAATTCCATAGTTAATTTTGAAACTAATTTATTTCTTCAGGCAAAGGGGTCTATCAGCAACAAGCGGTGATTCCGATAGAAAAGTACAAAGTGGAGAGGAAGGTGGTGATGAAGGTAGCAAGAATATTAAGAATTATTTTTTATTAATTCCAATTATTTTTAGAAGAAGCCGACACAGATCTCGAAACAGATCGTTTATTAGGACAACAAAGAACCGACGATCAGGGTTTTTATGATGATAAGGTAAGAACATTATAATTGTATTATTTTTATTTTAAATGTGTATGGATGTATGTTTTAAATGTTTAAAATAATATTTAAATAAAAATAATAAAATTGAAATAATTTAAAAAACTACGTTAGATGAATAGATGATAACGGTAGCTGCTTTAATAGATGGATTCATTTAAAATATAGAACTGTAATCATTTTAACTAAATTAAAAACAAAAAAAAAGGAATACTTAGAGCATGAAACCCTAACTGTATTTGTATCAATAGGGCTGGAGAAAACCTAAAAGTCGGACTATTATGCCTCCATTAACCTTATCCACTCCTAAACAAATTCATCCATTAGATGAAGGTACTATGCCTTTAGTATCTCCCGACCCTTTAAATTCAAATCCTTCTTCACCTAACGTTACATCTGATAAAAGCCAGTCGCCTCAAAGCCAGAAAGGATCTATTTCATCAGTTAAACTAAAAAAGGTGTGGCTTAGCCTGGCATGTTGTAGACTTATTATTACATAGACAGATAGCTTATTGCTTGCAATTAGTCATGATTTAGATCTATAATATGTAATATAAACTAATTATTATTTAATAGGGCACGATGTACATTTATTTATTGGATACATTTAAGGCTGTTGATTGATTCAATATCAATATTTCCTTAATACTTTCATTTATGGTGAAATCATATACTTCAAACTTAATCATGTTCACTAAATAGTATCCAATTTTGGAAAGTTAGGTTATATTGTCACTAAGTACATGACATCTAATGTGGGCTTCAGTGTTGTCGATCAGAAATAACAATGCAAAGTAAAAAGAGGTTGCCCCAAGGCTTCATACTGAGACCAATTATCTCAAGAAGAAGTTTCCAAGAGTTAGAGGTAAGGTCATAATCCTGAGCTGATAAGACTTTCTTATTAAAGTGGCAGCAATAAACTACAAAAAAAGTAGGCAGTAGTTTTGAATTCAATCTTCTTCAGATACTGCTAACAGGAAAATGATTCTGATTTAATTTAGACACATTTTTTGAGTGTTGTGGTCTATCTATGATTTGAATTCAGGAAACATGACAATACAAACAATTTCTTGATTTATGGACAAGTTAAAGAGCAAATAAACAAATGTACATAAGCAATGGCGAGCGTAGCATGAGTGCGACGACCGACCGCACAAGCGCGTTTTAAATTAAATGAACTATTGTCAAATTGCTTGTGTTAATTGTATACATGCCCTGTAACTACAGATTGAATTAAATATAGTAACAAAAAGATTAGTTCAACATGTTTTAACTTTCCACTATGGATATTATTAGTGTACAATTTAATTATTATAAAAGTATATGAGTGCATCATAATTTTAATTTTCCTACTAAACAACAGTAATTACACTTTTGTTGTACCTCTTTATAAATGCATGAATTAGATAGAATAGATTTAGGATTCAGTGTGATAGGATAAAGATGGTGAATCTTTGTATATTTCTACACTTACAGTAATAGATATCAGTGTCCGAACTCTCTTCTATTTAACGAATATGCATAGATTTGCCATCGTCAGTAATAGGATATACATACATGTAAATAATGCAGTTATTTTTAAAGGGCAAACCCTAAACTTCGACAGCCTTAAAAGAAACATGTAACTAAACTAATATATTCACGCTTGCATCACGAAAATTAATGGGCGACTTTAGTGCTGAACTAAAGCTAATCAACATTTAAGGTGACAGTTCAAATACTCATAAATTGAGTAATTTGTTAAATGTCTAAACAACTGTTTAAGTTTATAGTTGTTGTCTAATATTAGAAATTTGATTAAAAGTGGACAAATGTTTGGTAGATAACTAAAATTGCTTCTACCTCAATTTGTTGAACTGGCACCTTATTGGTTTGTTCCTACTACTAGTAGTAAAGAATAATGATGTAATAATTTTTTTTTAATAAGCTAAACTCGCCTATTTTCACTTCAGTTCATTTCCGTTTATTTGATTAATATTAATAATTAATTTTCCGTTATGTAAATTGGCACTAACAGCACTGAGACTTTTTGTATATAAAATACTACTCTTTATTGATTTCCTTATGATTTATTTCTTTTTATAATCGTGATTGACTTGCCAGTATTAATTTATATAATATTTTTTAACACATCTTGATTGAGAAATATTGAGCGTGTATTAAAACATTGTTATTTGCAGGATAAAGAAAATAAAAAGAAAGGACGTAATAAAGAAGGTAATTTGTTGTTTTATTTATATTTACCATATATTCTTTTTTCAGTAGTTTTACTAATGTTTGAATTATACTAATACCTTTTTTATTAATTCCATATGCCTGCTTTTTGGGATTTATTTTAATTTGGTAAGTAAATTTGGATAAAATACTAACACAACACAATACATTCTTTCATAAATTAACATTCTAAAATGGTTGAAAGTGGCGTGGCTAGTTTGTTTCAAACTTTCAAACTAAACAATACCATAATTCATTGTGAGATCATCATAATTTTGTTTCTTGCAACAATTCTTCTGTCAACTTACAGGTCAATGTAACATATGCAATACAAGCAAGACCGTACTCCCCCCCCCCCCCCCAAATATTGAGAACCTAAACAATCGGTGTAACCTCTAGATCGTAAATTTCTTGAATGTAACAAAAATTCTGATTAATGCTGTTTTCTTCAAATAAACCTTTTTTTTTCTTTCATATAAAACAAATTTAAAAAAGAATTCTACATATGAACTCACTTGGTATTGTGTAAATAATTAATTCAACCTCCAAACTAAAGAATGAATTAAATATTTCTCTGCAACCATCACTATGTCACAAAAGAAAGAATTAACATCCAATCTCTTGATGGCTGATTCTTGGGTGGGTAGGCGGGATTTTTTTCACGCTTTTCCGCCCACCCGTCCAAGTGTTTGCTATCAAAAATTGAAAGTTTTTCCTCTTTGCAAGCGCTAGAAGATTTTTTATCTAAGGAGCAGTTCAGGTGATATACAATCTTTAGAAAACCAACACTTGGGCGAGTAGGTGGATTACTCCAGATCATTACTAGCGAATATTTTCAACTGGAGTGTCCACCTACTCGCCCAAGTGTTTGTTAGCAAGTATTTGAAAGTTTCTTCTCTTTGCAAGCGTTACAAGTCTAAGAAAGAGGAAGTGATATCCAATCTTTTGATAAGCAACATTTGGCAGGTGGGTGGTTTACTCCAAATCATGCTTACCAACGAGTAGTACAACCTTTCCGCTTGAGTGTTTGTTATCACAAAGTTGGAAGTTTTTTCTTTATGCAAGTGTTAGAAGTCCGTTAGTCAGAGGTGGAGGAGGTAATTGGGTGATTCACTCCAGATCATAATTACCATCGAGTAGTTGGAACTAGAGTGCCCACCCCCCATTTGCCTAATTGTTATAAAAAAATTGAAAGTTCCTCCTTTCTGCAAGAGTTAGAAGTCTCTTAGTCGTAAAAGGAGGAGAATTCCAGATTATGATTACTATCAAGTAGTTTAAACTGAAGTGACCATCCACTCGCCGAAGAGTTTGTTAACAAGAAATTGGAAGTTTTTTTTCTTTGCAAGCGTGAAAAGTCTCTTTGTCCAAGAAGGAGGAGCTGAAATTCAATCTTTTGATGACCAACACTTGGGCGGGTGGGTGGGACACTCTATATCATAATTACCATCGAGTAGTTGGAACTGGAGTGCCCACCCACCCACCCAAAAGTTTAACAAAAAATTGGAAGTTTCTCCTCTTTGCAAGCGTTAAAAAATTCTTTGTTCAAGAAGTAGTAGGCGACATTCAATCTTTTGATGACCAACACTTCGTCACTCCATATCATGATTACCATCGAGTAGTTTAAATTGGAGTGACCACCCACCCATCAAAAAGTTTGTTAACAAGAAATTAGAAGTTTCTCCTCTTTGCAAATGTTAGATGTCTATAAGTCAGAAGAGGGGGTGATGAATTGAAACACAAACCAATAAGTTTTGTCGTATTTGATACACAAAAAAACATGTAAATTTTTATCGGGGTGGATTTGGTCTTTTTTTTTCGAGCCGAGAATACTACAATTACTAATCTACCGAAGTTGCTTAAATAAAATACACCAAATTTGTCAATATTTCACACAACAGTGAATTGAATTCACTCGAATCAGAATTTTCAAACAAAATAAAATTATAGAATCAATGTAAACACTATGGTATGCATGCTGTGCTCAAACTAATTTGAAAGCAATAAATTTAGACATAGTAAGTAATTAAATTTCGATTTTTAGGGTTCTTGGATCCTTCAGTTTTAATAGAAGGTGTGTTATTTCGAGCACGTTATCTAGGATCAACTCAACTAGTTTGTGAAGGACAACCGACTAAGACAACTCGCATGATGCAAGCTGAGGAGGCTGTCAGTCGTATTAAGGTAAAGCATGATTATTTTAATCCTAATGTCTATAATTCTATCTATCTTTCGCACTTAACACACTGATCTATTCTTTCCTATTGTTATGATTGTATTATTGTTTTATTTATTTATAGAACAAACAGACTAATAAAAATCAATCAAAACTTAAACCAAAATGATAAGTATATAACTTTTTCAAATTGGCATTCATAAATGATGCATTTAGACATTTAATTTGTAGTTTTTTTATGCATTATTTGGTGAATTAGTAATTTAAGGAATTTAAGGGGGACATAACATATTACTACAGATGCGCGGTATAGCGTAGCGCAATAAGTTACGAATTACGATATTTTTGAAGCACATTTTGATTTTAATTTTAAGTACACATAAACTTTATATAAACATCAAGTTTTTAAGTTGAGTTATAAGTGCCCTTCTTAAATTTGAGTAGTGTAAAAATATAAATATACTGTCATGATTTAGAAGTTGCATTTGATCACGAGCACATATAGCATGTCTGTAGTATTTAGATTGTTTATTTTTAAATAAAATGTTTTAATTTATTTTAAAATTCTTCTAGTTGGGAATTTGTTGTTTATTATTATTATTATTATTATTATCATTGTTATTAAGTCAGAATGACTTGCTATATGAAGATGTGCGAACTTAACGAATATGATTACATAAAGTGTGCCCCCTTCCCCCACTTTCGACAACGACGCACGCTTCATGTGCTATATTTGGTTGGTTGCCTGCTCCATGTTTGTAAAAAACCCTGGGTTTACACAATTTTGTCGCACTACCCCCTCTTGTATTTTTGCTTTGGATGTTACTATACCGAATGTATATATACCTAGAAGCACAATAAATACTATATATGTTCCCCCCTCCTCTGAAAATCTAAACGTGTCTAAAATCCATTTATATTTTAAATGTTTTATATATAAATAAAAATCTAGATGTCATGTTTTAATTTTAGATTAATAGAATTGCATTTGAACTCTTTCTCTATATTTTCTTTTCTTCTTTAATACACATTTTGAAACGAATAATTATTAGGGGGTTGTTGTTGGTAAGAAAGGGTAATATTGCAGGAGGCATCCAACCAAATGTTGCAAACTTATGGCCCCAGCAGCCCTGAAAGTAGTTTTGATGATGAAACGCCTGTAGAATTGGAAGCTGAACCTATAGTACAAACAACTCCACCGCCAACACAGGGTGAGCTTTTCTACAACATTGCTGTTCCAATTATGTTCAATTTATTTTATTTTATTTTATTTATCAAAATAAATATTCAACAATCTTTTTGAAGATCGATTACTAAATATTTTATTGTTAATAAATCTTACAAATTCTAAATTTTGAATCATTGTGCTTGGTTAACAATAATTAATTTTTGCATACCAAAAATTAAGAAAATCAAAGATTACAGATTTATTTTTGCGATTTTTTTTATCTACATACATATCCAAAACAAAACGATATTTCTATTAATCGGATAATGAGGTCTGGAATCAGTGTATGCAGCCAAGATGCACACATAAAGTCTCTCCACTTCCAATAGACCTAGATACGCATTTCGCTGATGATCAGTAGTAAGAACTAGACGTTCCATATGCTTGCTTAGCATTGTATAATTGGGTTTGTTTAGAAAACGTTTGTTTTGATAACTGCCAACTGTTCTAAATTTAACCGTTGGCAGTCAACGTATTAATTTAGCATTTTCTAAACTCACCCATTGTATTGAGCATATTTTATGAGCGTATTATACTACCACCATACAAGTAAAATATTATACCTTTTTATGGGCAAAATCTGGGATGGGTAGTTTTCATTTTTTTGAATTTATCTTACCGCTACCAGCAACTCGGAACGTGTTAATCATTTCCGAGAAAATTGTTGCTGAGTGGACTACGACATTTACACAATTATTTCGATAAATATTTCAGTGGCGCACCATAATAACAAAATAAAATTAGTAAAAAATAGCTTAACCAGTAACTAGTGACAGACCCTGATTAATATATCGTCTTTTGTCTTAAAACTCTTGTGAATTGCACCAAGGCACAACTCTGTAAACACATTGTGACATGTTCTATCTTCAAATTGACTTGAATGTTTGTTTTCTTATGTTGTGATTAAGTGAAATCAAAGCATAGTTTAGCGAAAAAAAGAGAAATCATAAAGCCAAGTTGCATTGTTCCTATTATTAGTGGAATATAAGCAATGTTTTTGAAAAGTTATTCTATAGAAGGGGCGCGTGTTTTCAACGCTAACCCGCTACCTTTGGGTGTCGGAGCTACTGGTACAGTATTCCGGCTACATTTCTTGGGCTCAGTCGAAGTTGATGAGGAAGGGGGACGCAAAAGACGCAAACGTCTCAAGAAAAATATGGTTGAAGTAGCCGTTACCAAAATCAAGGTCTGTCTCACACATACACTTCCTTGATATACAACCTTCCCCTCCAAAATATGTTGCTAAAAATTTAATTTCGTAAAATCAAACATTTACTAACTGCATTATTTTCCAATTAACGCTGCTTCATTATGGATTTAACAGGCATTGGTAAGTTATAAATTGGAAAATAAAAATGTTTACATAATAAGTATGCATGGAATGATTATGTTGTAGGCTCCCGATGGTGAAACTCAACCAAGCACTGAAGTAGATTTATTTATATCAACTGAAAAAATTATGGTATTGAATACAGATTTAAAAGAGATTATGATGGACCACGCACTACGAACTATTTCGTATATAGCCGATATCGGTGATTTAGTTGTATTAATGGCACGTAGACGATTCGTACCGCACGAGATGGAAGAAGCACCAAAAATAAATCGCACCCCGAAAATGATTTGCCATGTATTCGAAAGCGAAGAAGCTCAATTTATTGCACAATCGATTGGACAAGCGTTTCAGGTCGCTTATATGGAATTTTTAAAGGCTAATGGAATTGAAGATCATAGTTTTGTTAAAGAGATGGATTACCAGGAGGTGCTAAACTCGCAAGAGATTTTCGGCGATGAACTACAAATGTTTGCCAAAAAGGAAATGCAAAAAGAGGTAAGTTACTACAACAAACTAGTTTTTAATTTAAAATAACTGTCTTATTGTCGGTCTCTGAGAAGTGCAAAACTAATCTATTAGTTTAGAAGTATTATTTAAGGTTAAAGAATACTTTTATATGTTAGTTTGTCAGGTGATGAAACACAAACTAAAGTATTCTTTAACCTAACCTTAAATATCTTATATATAAAATACAATATGCAAAAGATTATGGTATATGATGCACGAGGCTGCGACCTTAAAGTCGCACGACCCTGTTGCTGTATACTTTTCAACGCATGTCATATTGATTTGGATACCGAAGATAGTTTTTTGTCATTTGTTTACCAACATGTTTCACATGTTGAGAATATTGGCAAAAATTTGTCAGTATAGTTCGAGGCTGTACTGGTCGCGCGCTTCGGAAATGTTTAAAAAGTAAGTGTATAAAACCGGTAGGGTCGCAGTCGGGTAAAAGGGTCGCATGTCGTAGCCGTGTGCATCGGAATAATACTTTTAAAGATATTTTATAGAACATATTCTTTATGAATCTGGTGATATTGTATTTGTGTCATAAAACACGCTACATACTGTTTTTGAACATCGTAGTCATTCTATGCATGCGATTAAACACGTATCTCGTCTGTAGCTACTTCAAACATTGAATTGCGGAAAATTTAAGATTAGATCTTAGTGTTTATGAAATTGCGAAGCATTATTCAAATAAATTTTAAATGTTTGTTGAATAATCAAAATTGTTTCTATTTATGCAATTAAACTTGTTTATTATAAGGTGATGAAACATATAATTAAAAATTTGCACTTCTTGATTTCAATTCCAATTAATAACAGGTTACTTTGATTTATTATTTGTAATTACTTTCTATGGTGAAAGTGGTTTTAAATTCGTTTTAATTGAGTTCAGTTTAATTAAGTTTTCAATGGATATTGATGTGTGTTGATGTTATTTAAATTTTAAAATAATTAATAAATGTGATATTGATTATTTTGTTACAGGTTGTTGTACCTAAAGCAAAGGGTGAAATCCTGGGTGTTGTAATTGTGGAATCAGGATGGGGATCAATGTTGCCTACAGTTGTGATAGCAAATTTGGCACCTGCCGGCGCGGCTGCCCGTTGCGGACAACTTAATATTGGGGACCAAATAATTGCTATCAATGGTGTTAGCTTAGTAGGCCTTCCACTATCAACATGTCAGAATTACATTAAAAATTCCAAGAATCAGACTGTTGTCAAGCTTACAGTAGTTCCTTGTGCCCCCGTAGTTGAAGTCAAAATTAAACGACCCGACACTAAATATCAACTGGGTTTTAGTGTACAAAATGGAGTGGTAAGTACATACAAACATTTTTTTTCATTATTTTATTATTTTAAAGTCACTATCATTTGCGGAAGTAAAAAAACTTAACCATGGAAATAATTGTAAAAACGTACATTTAAATAATATATTAGCTAGGATTTTTGGGTCTCATCAAAGACATATTTTTTTTTACTTTATTCTCACAAGTTTTGAAATAAACGTCGGGGTGGTTTGTGTTTCCGCATTGCAGACCATTGCTTACCACAGGTAGCTACGCCACTTTTTTTCAAGTTGCTTATAATGTGATGAGAGTGCTTCTCAAAAGTTACCGGTTGCGTTTGAACTGTTCCAGATTATACCTTAAGTGTTCTAAGCTGTTCATTAATATACTGAGGTTGTTTATGTTCCAATAAGATATGAGTTGCACTCAAGAGTTCCAAAGTGCATCTGAATTGTTTTCAGCTGTGATTGAGTTGCATGTAAATATTTCCGATTAACTTTGATTTGTTTTAAATAGAATTTGAGTTACACTCAAGAGTTGCCAGTTGCACATGAACAAATCTAAGTTGTTTCCAAGTACAGTGAGCTATTTTTAAACTCTTTCAGTGTATTAGAAATTATTCTAAAGTGAAGCTTTTCTCTGTTTCAGAGTAATTTCAGTTTAAATTAATCTGTTTCATTGTAATTTAAGTTTTTCTCAAATTCACGTTTCCAGTTAATTTTAAACTTTTTTTAAAATGTTAGACATTGCTCTAAAACGTACTGAAACTGTTCCCAACCAAGGTTTTCTAAATGTATTTAGTCATTTCCAATTAAAATTGATTTGTTTTAATTCAATTTGAGCTGCCCCAAGTGTTTCAAAGTTTAGTAAGCTGTTTTAAATTGACTTGAATTTATTTCAATGTATTTGGAATTGTTCTAAAATGTTCTAAAACTGTTATCAACTGCACCTCAAGTGTTGCAAACTGTTTTCAAGCAGTGGCGTAGCTATGGTTTTTGGGCCTTACCAAAAATATTTGGAGATTTTGTAAAATAAAAAATAAATAAGTAGTTAAAAAACCAGGCTAAACAAATTTGGATTTTTGTAGTTTATAGTTCAAAATTGTTGGATTTTTGATCAAATTATTTAGTTGTTAATTATTAAAGATATAAGAACTGTTTTGTTTGCAGATATGTAGTTTATTAAGAGGAGGTATTGCGGAAAGAGGAGGCGTTCGTGTCGGCCATAGGATTATTGAAATTAATAATCAAAGTGTCGTTGCTGTGCCCCACGAGAAGATCGTTAATTTGCTAGCTACATCAGTTGGCGAGGTAGTAATGTTCCGTGTAACCATTCTTTTATATCTAACCGTAATAAATCTTTCAGATATTAATGAAGACAATGCCGACATCAATGTTCCGACTATTGACGGGTCAAGAAAATCCAGTGTATATCTAGATAGACTAATTGAAGGTCTGAAAGTGCCTACCTAAATAGTTGATATTAAAAAAAACTGTCATTGGGAATTGTTTATTAAGTTTGGTCGTGCTTGAGTCGCAGATCAATATATTTTTTATTGTACGTATAAGTTTTAACAGACTGAAGACAATACAAGCGAAGACCTGCGCTCTGCACATGTGCTGCGCTTTCGTGATAGATCATATCTGCTTTGTCGCATATATTGTATTTATTTGTTGTGAACGTGAAGAGCGTAAACCAAAGAAGCATAAAAAAATTTAAACGGTTGGATCAATGAGGTAAATTTCTATTAGTTCCATATGTTTATAGCTATATATATATACAAATAAGTAATTTATATATGTATATATGCATATACATACACATTATATATACATTATAAACTGCTTTCATTTCTAATTGTGATAAGCTAAGAATTTGTGAAGTAACAATTTAATAGAAACAAAAGAAAACAGAATTAATTCATTTATCCAACCCGAGAGTTGCTGGCTCAAAAATCAATGTAGCACTATATCTAGTCAGCAAATTATATTGTTATTATAATTTTAATTAGTTTCAATTGTATCTGTGTTTTGTTTTTATTAATTTTAATTAATCGCTTAGTTTTAAGGATACAGTACACCAATACAGAATACAATACAAAATGATTATTTTATTAATTACTAATTGTATTTTGCTTGTTGTATTGGATTCTTAAGCCGATTATAATACAATACAACGTAACATCTATAGTATATACATATATATGGAGAGTTATTGAAATTTCGTGTAATAATAAATATTTTTGCTATATTGATTTTAACCAGAATCTAAACAAAAAAAAATACAAAAAATACTCTAGTAGTTATTATTTAATATTTCATTGTAGATTTTTTTTATTTAATAAGTTTAGTGATATTAAATTTCCAAATATTAGTTCTTTTTTGTATAATTCCTTTCAAAACCATAAAAAAGATTTATGTATTACATGTTACCTTTTTACATTCGACTGCCTTATGCCCTAAACTTCTAGTACCTAACCATATCAAGTCTATTCATCACTGCTCCTTTTAGTATTCTAAAGTCTCAAAAAAAAATTAACCCTAAGCCTAAATTTAATTAATACAAATATGTTTGCAATTCTTAATAATTCTATTTAATGCCATAACTTTACTGTGTATGTTTGTACAAAGTATTCACAATACAGCATTCCACTACCTAATATAAATCGTTGCGTACTTTTTATTTTGTTGTTATTTAAAAAAAATATATATATATATTTATCGTCCTCCTTATTGTTTAATATATAAATAATTATATAGAAAAGGGAAGTTTCAAGAGAAGTTACTATAAATAATTTTGCTGTGCAGTAATATTTAAGAGATGAATACAAAAAAAATAAAAACAGTAGCCTAAATATTATTGTTAAAACAAAAAATGAACCTCGATATGTCTAATTTGTCTGTTATTTTCTTAATTGGTAAGGTAATAAAATAAACAACCAATTGTGTAAATCATTTATTTATTACCAGATATTGAAACACCTCTCTTCTATCAAAATCTTTTTTTTAATTTCATTATTTAATGCTTATTTTGAAATATCAGTGGAACAGTTTATTAGAATTTAACTACTTGCAATCTACCTTATTGTATAAGGCAACAATTTCAAAAAATGTAGGCATTATAGTCACTCAACATTTCACTTTTGAAACAAATCCAATTTTAGGAACATGGTTCAACAATAAGGTAAGTTTAGGAGGATTAGAAGTTTTATTGTTAGTAGTAAATGTTAAGGAGAATCTTTTACGCAGAGCCAGATTTTGCAGGGCCGGGTTCAAAAATTTGCGCGAGGCTAATATTTTTTTATTTAAAAATGATTGAATGATACAGCAAGAACTGTCAGGGTTTGTCTATGGCGTCCATTTTCACAATTGTTCCTTGTGACTACCAACTCTTTGCTTAATAGTTATGAAAACGAAAACATTGGAACAGAGAAACCGCGAGTACTTAATAGCCGGAAAACACTCTGCACGGCCCTGCTTGTAAGAGGCCTAATTGACAAAGCCTTATGATCCAGGGGATAGGGGGTTACCAGTCTTTGAAAGCTAGATTTAGCTTCCCTGCGCTTAGAATAGATAGACAGGAATAGTAGTAGGTAGTTTGAACCTATTCACTCAAAGTCAGAATCCTATCTAGGAGTGCTAGATCTAGCTTGTCTGTGATGTAGGTTATCATACTTTCTTACCAAGTTCATACACGCACTCGGTGGCGGATTTAACGTGTAAAGAATCCGAGACGTTAAAACGTAAGTGTATCAAGAAATTGGTTTAGTTAGCTTTCTGTCAGTCAGTCTCATATGTTTGCGAGTTGCAGAAACGTGGCAGGAAGGAGTAACATTCAATTTCTTAATGACGAACACGGGTGGACGTAAACATTTTTTTCATTGTTATTTTTATTCTGCCATTAAATGTTAAAAAGTACAAACTTTTATTCAGAATGCAAAAAAGTCTGGCATTAAGTCAAAATTAACTAAAATATTGTCAGAAAGCACTAAAATCTTGCTATAAACTGTTAAAAAATCCTGTTTTAAAACACCAAAATATATAAAAATCCGGCTATAGATTATTAAAAATGGCAAAATTTGGTCAAAAAATTAAAAAAAATCTCAAGATCCGGCTATAAAATATTAAAAAATTACCATAAACTTTTAAAAACTGGAATATTCGATTCAAAAATCGCAAAGTATTTTCAAAAAGAACCAAAAACAGATGAAAAGTACAAAATTCTATTCATAAAGTCACTCTTTTCCCCCTAATTTAAAAATATATGACATTTATAAAATGAAGACAATATAATATCTGGATTACTAACAGTTTGGTAGGCGGTTGGGTCACTCCAGTTAAAACTATTTACTTGCAATCAATAAACTAAAACAAAATAGCAAAATCTGGCTATAAAGTATGAAAGTATTGTCAAAAAACACCAAAATTTAATTTTAAAATGTCAAAAATAACAAAATTCCGACAAGAAATATCAAAATACTGTGAGAAAGATTCAAAAAGTGTAAATACCAATTCATAGAATGTCAAAAATAGCTAAATCCGGTCATAAAGTATAAAACTAATGTCAGAAAGTACCAAAATTTACCATAAACTGTTAACAAATGCAACATTCTACTTATGAAAGTCAAAAACAGCAAAATTCAATCATAAATTATTATAATATTTAAAAAACAAAAACAAAATCCGGCCAAAAACTGTTAAAAATGTACAAATTATTCTTGGCAGAAATCAGTTATAAAAAATATTGTTAGAAAAAACCAAAATATGATATAAACTATTAAAAAGTTGTAGGAACGCGCTAGTAGGGAATAACATTTAAATTTTTATAACAAACATTTTGGCAAATGGGCGGAAACACCTTTCTTAATCACCCGATTGCATTTACGAACTAAGTGCCCCGCTTGGCCGCCCAAGTATTGGTTATCAAAGAATAAATTAGGTTAATATTATGTGCTTTATTAGTATATTACGGTCCTTAATAAAACTAAAAAGAATAATATTAAAAAAGCTGCAATTCAATAAGAAAATATTCAGGACTCATCCTTAATGAAATTCAATTACAATAAATTTTATCTAAATTAAGCAATAATAAAATTAAACTCACACTATGTTAATGATCATCACTTATGTTATATTTTTGGTCCACTTCTTGCACTATTATTATAATGTAACGGCTTACACCCGACGTTCACTGCATGCCGGTCACTACGGACTGTGAGCGAGTCGGCTCAAGGCTGCACCGCGCGCGCCGCATTGTCTTAACTCTCCCCCTACCTTCCTTCACCTATGTTTAGATATTTGCGACGTATTCGATTCCTTCGTTTTCATGCAGATAACGATTGATTTATACTTGATAAATGCGAAGTGCTTTATTTCTTATCGCATAAAATGAAACAAACAATTTTTTTATTGCAATAAGAAATGTTAACATGGAGAATCTTTCTAGAATATCATTTATTTTATAAAATTTGTGGAATTAAATATAAAATATTTTACAACAGCAAAATAATTATTACATATAAATAAATTTCATTATTTAAAACCAATATAATCCTCAACACCAAATGGGTATAAAGGGAGCAAATGATATAATAATTCATTCATTAATTAAAACAATAATTTGTAATACACTTTTGTGGTTCCGTTTTTGCCATCGGAGAAATCAATAGAATGCTGAGTTTTCATCGTTTTTACAAAATCTACCCCCCTACTGTAATATGATGATTTTGGCTTATAATTTCTCATTTACATATTAGTGCCTTTGTACTAAAATTGCAGAGAATTATGCCTAGGAATGGCAAAAGAAGCTTTTAGAAAAAAGAATAAGATTTTAAGTTGCAAGTTACATATAAATCTGTAAAGATTGTGAAATATTTTGTATAAAGTGTGTTTCTATACAAATGTAAAACTTGGACGATAGTAAAAATAGTTTAAAAACGCATAAAAGCATTTGAAATATGGCTCTAGAAGAAATTAATGAGCATTAAGAAACAAGATCCGGAATGAATAAGTGTTGAGAAGCGCAGAGGACAAAAGAGAGCTAATAAGTACAATCATAAAAAAAGAAAAGAATTAATATGGCATGCATTAAAAAGAGATTATTTATTGAAAGACGTGATCGAAGGAACGGTACATGCAAATCTAAAAACGGAGAAAATGCAAAATGACTAATGTTTTAAAGAAAGGAGAAAGGTACAGAAGAAACGGACAGAGCACAGAAACAACTGAAGGAGAGGCATGTAGGACCAGCAAAAAGCAGAACACCAATGATGATAACATATTTGATTGCATACAAATTTTAATGTTTATGTAAAAGAAATAATATTTGTTAATTAAATAATTTAGTTATGCGCCAAGATTATATTCATGGTACATTAAGTGAGAAAAATGTGTTTTCATTCGCGTCCACAACTGTAGTATGTTATATGGTTTAAGAAACCAGATTACCAACAAAAATTGGCTATTGATTTTTAGTTGACGATAACTAAGAAAACGGTAAAAATTTAAAAATCATTTTAAACAGAAAGTTAATTTACATATGAGTCTACTACTTATTGGTATTGTCTAATAAATAATCAATTCAACATTCAAACTAAGGAATTAGATATTTCTCATCTCTGCAAACGCCAATAGTCACTATTGTCTTTAGAGGAAAAAGTGATATCCAATCTCTTATTGACTGACACTTTTGCCGGGTCAAAACTGCAGTTCAAACTACATGCTTGTTTGTAATCATGCTATGTTTGCTATCAAGAAATGTAAATTCTTAAATCGGACACTTAATTGGAACGTAGGAAATATTAATTTGATTATATTATTTTTATTAAAAATCAATGTAACTGATTTACTTATTAAATTAGAAACGCTAATAAACAAATCTTCTATACCGCCATTTTTAAAGAAAATCTGACAAGACTTTTGAATGGTTCATATTGAGCGCTTATTTTGTCACTATGACGGAATTTTTATGTAACAATTAAATTAAATTAAATTGTTATAAACATCGGGGTACTTGCACCAAAATGAAAAAAAGCCGAATGGTTTTTAGTTTTTGCCGAGATTGAATACAGTCTTTAAGTTGGAAACACTGCATAAAATACTCTTTTAATGTGGAAATGGCGGGAAAGTAGAAAATGTGATAACTTTCGGTGTATAATGATGGCAAACATGTGCTGATAAGTTCACGTGTATTAAAAATGTCATTCTGTGGCCATATTAGTCTTGCGCAGTGACCGAAAACTGGTTAAATGATAGGTCCGTGAAAGGCTTGTTCGGTTTGTTAGTTTGCTAGAATAAAATTGGCAAAGTTAAAACACGTTTTTTGAAATTGAGAATGTGTGCTGAATTGCACGGTGCCAATTGAGTGCTATATAGTCGGCTTAGAGATAGTAAAAGCGGTACCAAAAACACTAATACTAGCTGCAGAATTTTGCAAAACCACTAAAGATAAAAATGGCAGCTTTACCTCGTAGAATTATAAAAGAAACACAACGCTTAATGCAGGAACCAGTACCAGGCATTAGTGCAGTACCAGATGATAGTAATGCACGGTACTTCCATGTAATTGTGACAGGACCGGAGGATTCACCATTCGAAGGAGGCCTCTTCAAGTTAGAACTGTTCCTTCCAGAAGACTATCCGATGTCAGCACCCAAAGTTCGATTTATTACTAAAATATATCATCCAAATATTGATAGACTTGGACGTATTTGTTTAGATATATTAAAAGATAAGTGGAGCCCGGCGTTACAAATTCGTACTGTTTTATTGTCGATTCAAGCACTTTTAAGCGCACCCAATCCAGATGATCCATTGGCCAATGATGTAGCAGAATTATGGAAAGTAAATGAATCAGAAGCAATCCGTAATGCGAAAGATTGGACCAGAAGATACGCAATGGATAACTGAAATCGTTCGTCTATGTGCATTTGTAACAAATATGATTGTTCTACTATTATATTTTTCACTGTTGTATTCATCGGATGCCAATTTTTAAATATCCGAGCAGAGCGTAATAGCACTTTTATGTTTATTAATTTCATTTACATTACGTACGTTATTATTATTATTCCTTTTTGCTTAGTTTGGTTCTGTTACGCTACTGCTCCACGTATCTTTCAGTAGATTCATTACTATTTGTTACCTTTATTTTTTTATTCAAATTTTACTACAAACGGATGTCGGAAGAAAGATTTAAGTTAGTTTATCATTCAAATATAACGTTGATTTATTTAAACTGTTGCTATTTAGTAGTGTTAGTATATTTATGATTATTTTACGACCTACGAAGATTATAATATTCATTTTTCCAAACGTATATTTGAATCTTTTAATATCCCATTTATATAATAAATAATTGAATTTATTTATTTATTTTTAATTAAGACAATAAAGCAATAAATCTATCTACAGAAAAACAAAACAAATCTACAGAAATACAATCAGTCAACAACTGTAACCACAGCTCTCTTAATTAAATATTATTTGTAAATTGTCTTCATTTTTATAAACATATTCTAAACTAGTCTAGGAGATACATAGAGTAAATATAAAACATCGAATTTTAAATCATAGGACAAGAAAAGCAATATAAGCAAGTGCTGGGAGTCTGGAACATCCATTCCACCAAGCCACGCAATGTAGCTATTAATGTTACAACAAAATAAATTCTAACTAATGTTCTTTAAAATTAGTGATTTATTCTTGGGACCACCCACCAATATTTGTGTGATATTGTGTGAAATGAAATTAATTGTTCTATGTCAATCGAGATCCGGATATGTATATTCGTAAATGGGATTATAAAGAATCATTTGTATCTAATTGTACTGTCAGATGTGTGATTATTCATATTTATTAGTCTTATCTAATCTTATAAAGTTTATTCCTGTACAAAAGTAAACAAAAAAAAAATGCATCCGTACCCATATGATTAAAGTATTGTTATCAAATGTTCAGCACTATCAGAGACAGGCCAATATTTTCCCTGAAAAGGTTTCGTTGGCTTTTATTCTTTAGACTGCTTGTACTGATACTGATACCCGTTGAATTCTAACTTTATGGTATCAGGTAAACTAATGCTCTATTCGTTCAGTCTTTATCGGTCAATAAATAGAGCAGAAGTGAAGTAGTGTGTTGTAAATATTGGTATGTAAGGCTTTTTACAAATAAATTCTTTACACAATTTTATTTATTTATTTATATACCATCCATATCATCTTTTTTTTTATAGGAAACTACTATTAATGATCTTCAAGACAACAATAATTGTTTTCAAACTAAATTATTTAAATCATTAATTTTTTTTTTCACTTGAAAATGTTATACAATGAAACTAATTGTGAAAATAATTTATTGAATTAATTAATATGAAACAATCATAATAAAAATGGTAAATATTAATGAAAATATAATTTAAATCAAACCTAAAACTTTTTATTGAAATTTTTGAAACTGTTTTTAATTTAATTTGTCAACTTAAACAAAGATAATAATAAAGTTTATTAATCAAAGAGTACAAAAGATACTTAACAAAATCTTGTTATAAAATTAAATAACTAAATACAAATACATAAAAACTAAAAAATAGAACAATTAAAAAAATATATTAATTTGTTAAATAAATTTAGATTTAGTTTATTTCTTTACTATATATTGACAAAAAATGATAGCACATTGATTGAAATGGCGAATTCATATGATGGCAAGTGTGGCAAAATTGATTGTAAAACATATAATCAGAACGACTACTTAATCTAGAAATATTAAAGTTTAATTTAGTAAGGATCTATAATGTTGCGCAAAATTTTATAAATAAATATTATTTCCAATATTATTCTTCTAGTAGAAAGTGATTGAAAATCAAGCTTATTTAATAATAGTTTATATGAATAATTTTAAATTAGATATGTTTTACAGATTTTAAAGAAAAATATTTTAAAATTTTTCTTTGAACTCGTTCTAACTAGTCACTAAACTTTTTTTGAAATTTATAATAATGCATCATTGAATTTAAATTGTTTGCAGTTTTTTAAAATAAACCCAGACATTTTTTTTTAGATGGCGGTCGTCATGTTTTTAAAGCTTTGGTCATAAAATCATCATAAAAGCTAACCATAACATTAATTTGTACACAAAATGTCTTCAAATAAGTTTTTCTTACTTGCAGATCACATAGTGCTAAGAGTTTTCATTCAAATACCTCTAGAAAAAGAAGTCCAGTGGATACTTTGTACTCCATCAAGTCGGAATCAAAAATTTAATCTTATAATAATGAAAATTTATTGAGCAACGGTGAACAACACAGGTACAATATGTAGGCCAATTACATAAGCTCAAATGATTATTAATCATCTTTAAAATAAACTTATTTTAGAAGTTTTTCTAAACTGTGTGGGAGTTTGATAAAATTAAGATTAAACTGCCATGAAGCAGGGCAAGTAAACTCATTCTAAAAAACTCCACTTTCTTAATTTGTCGTTTGCAAATTATCTTTAATGGGGAAGATGATCTTTACCATTAGCCATTTTGGTTTTATGTTTTGTTTCACTATAATATGATGTCAAAAGCCTCCTTTTCCTGACTACTTTTATCTAAGTTTTTGTCTTCCAAACGACTAAACACGGACGTGAAGCCAAAATTACGCTAAACACTCCAGAACTTTTATCTATTGATGTTTAGATCACAAAATGAATCAACCATGTTGCAATCAGATTGTTAAAAAAATTTTACATGTTTTCCAGCACTTAATCTACTAAAAGGATTTCTTTTAACACTAACCAACTTCAACTCTTCTTGCACAATCAACGAAACTACTTGAACTTCTTTTACCTCAAGTTTGTCTTATAGTCAAGCACTACACTGCATCTGGTATTTGAGACTATTCCATTCAAATCAAGATGCTTAAAATTTAAAATATTGCAACTTAATTGATGCATTCTTTGCTCTAAACAACATAGTCTAAAAGTGGTAGATGATTTATTTAAAGTGTTTAGTGTAATTTTGACGTTACCTTAGTGTTTAATCGTTTGGAAGACCATTGAGGTAAGAGTAGTCAACTTTTGTTGATTGTGCAACCAACAAAAAAGTACGGTTATAATGTTATCAAAAATAATTTTAGTAATTAAAGTGCTGGAGAACATGTTAATATTTTCCAACATAATTGGTGCATTCCTTTGTCTATAAAACATAATCAAAGTGCTAGAAAGTTTATTTTGTCAAAATTATAGATTGTTTAGTGTGTAAAAGTAGTCACAAGTACTTTTGTTAATTGTGCAACAAGAGTATTAACAAAAATTCTTTTAGTGATTTAGGAAAACATGTTAACATTTTCCAACATTTGATTGCAATATGGTTGGTGCATTCTTTGATAAAATTAAAAATGCTTTATTTTATCAAAATTCTAAAGTGTTATGTGTTTAGTTGCTTGAAAATCAAACTTGAGATAAAAGATTCCAAGTACTTTACAAGCTAGTTTCAGAAATTCTTTTAGTAGTATAGATACTGGAAAACATGTTAACAGTTTTGAACATCCTGATTGCAACATGGTTGGTGCTTCTTTAATCCAAACAACATAGTTTAAAAGTAGTAGATGGATCATTTTGTTAAAACTCTAGATTGTTTAGTGCTTTCACTTCACCATAGTGTTTAATCATTTGTAAGATCAACTTGAAGTAAAAGTAGGTTAGGTGCTGAAAAATATTTTAAAATTATCCGATATCCTGATTGCAACTTAACTGGTGTATTATTTTATCTAAACAATATAGTCTAAAAGTGGTAGATGATCATTTTGTCAAAATAGTGTAATTTTGGCTTCACCTTAGTGTTTAATTATTTGTAAATCCAACTTAAAGTGAAAGTAGTCAAAGTGCTTTTATTGATTGTGCAACAAGAGTCAGAGCTTGTTAAAGTATTACCAAAAAATAGTTTAGTGGTTTAGTAGGTTTCGAAAACATGTTAACATTTTCCAATACTGTTTGCAACATGACTGATGCATTTTTTAAGTGTGAGTGTTTAGTGTATTTTTGGCTTTACGTCAATGTTGTGATAAAAGTAGTCAAAGTACTTTTTTTGATTGAGAAACAAGAGTCAGAGCTTGTTAAAGTATTATCAAAAAATAGTTTAGTGGTTTAGTAGGTTCCAAAAACATCCAACTTGAGGTGAAAGTAATCAAAGTACTTTTATTGATTGTGCCACAGGAGTTCAAGCTAGTTATAGTATTATCAGAAATTCTTTTAGTGGGTTAGGTGCTGAACAACTTAGTTGGTGCATTCTTTGATATAAACAAAATAGTCTTAAAATGGTAGATTTTGTCAAAATTCTACTTTAAACTTTAGTTAAAATTAGTCAAAGTACTTTTGTTGATTGTACCTCAAAGGTCCAAGCTGGTTATAGGTTATCAAAAATCCTTCTAGTGGTTTAGGTACAGGAGAAAATGTCCAACATTTTAATTGCAATATGGTTGGTGCATTCTTTGATCTAAACAACATAGTCTAAAAGTGGTAGATAGTTCATTTTGTCAAACCTGTAGTAGTGTGTCATTTATGAAAGAAGCGCAAGTTTAATACATTTGTATGCACTCGTGTTTTCCTCACATTAGTTATCAACATCAGTCATCTTCTAGTCTCGGAACACCATTCGGGAACCATCCCCGATAGACCGTGTGTGAGGACGACAGATAAATCTATATCAGCGGCATACAGATATGCACCTCTTTCTAATTATTTTTTTTTCAACTGTTATTTTAATTACGCATATGTCTATTATGACATTTAATTAGCGTGCAATTCACATAAAATGTCTATTTCCCACTGGTTAAGACTAGTTTCTACAGCTAGTAGAAAATGAGAAAAATACTTTGCAGGTATTTTTTTAGTGATTATTTAACGACGTACAAACATGGTAGCTGTATTGTAATATATATTGCAATACATTGCAGATGTTTGATGTCAGTATAAATTGTCCTACGTAGAAACAAATATTTCATGAGCTTGCAGCTTATGTAGCAACCACACCCAGGCTAGTTCGCGATATTTAAATCAACCTTAATTGCGTTACTTGGTTGATTCTGGGAAATTGTTTATGTTACTCTACTTCAGTAAAATACCATTTATTAGCAAACTATCGAGTATATTTTTTAAATCTTTCAACAACATATGTTTTACTATTATTCTAAATGATAATTGCGAGTCAACAAAACAGTTCTTATCTTTTATTGTTTATACAAATAATTTTTTTTGTTTTATTTTGTTTTTTACAAGTCTAATCAAAATACGCAGTAAATATATTATAAAAATAAATATAAATTATAATACATTCATTGAGAGCGAGAAAAATAATGTGCGTGTATATTAAGTTGCCTATTACAAAGTTTAGCAAAAAAATTATATTTTTTCTCATTAATTCAATATGTCGCCCGCACATATTCATCACGTATCGGCCTAGGACGCCGGGGAATAAAATCAATACATATTTATTGACTAATCCAGAGGGCGCTGATAAACAGCGTGAAGTCATTACGGAGAAAAAGATTTCCCCGCTACTCATTGGCGTATATAATAAATTGGTGCGTTAAAACAGTTTACCGTGCTTTTTAAAAATTGCTTATAAATAATGTAAAAGAACAAAATTTGTATCTTTGAAAGTGTGCAAAAATTATTTCAATTATGATTTGTGTTACGCTCAATTATAATTTTTTTTTTATATAACTGCAGGAAAAAATGAAGGAAAAATGTAGAAAAATTAGAAGATGCAGAAAAAAATATATTAACAGAAATGGATATGCTAGTGAGAAAGTAGAAAGATTAAGAATGGATAGAAGAAGTATGTGAAAGAAAATTATGATAAGAAATAGAGATGTACAAGTGAAAGTGTGTAGAACTAAGCTAATGCACTATGAAAATAACTAAAAAATTTAAGTTATGGAAAAAAAAATTATTGCAAGATTCAGATGTGAAAATGAGAAGAAAGTGTTGATGTGTGGAAAAGGTAAGGAAAACTGAAATAATGCAAGATAAAATAAGAGCAAACAAAACGCTGGATTGCCAATGAGATCACTAGCTTAGCCCCCTTCTAGCCGACATTTGGAAGAAAAAATACTACTGTAGAATCAAAAGTCAGTGAAGCAATTAGCTAGCCATATCATATTCATCGGCACATTTGCATGCGGCAAGACTTGCTGCATGCAAATGTGCCAAGAAATGTGTCCGTCTATGGCTAGCTATTAACTTTTTTTATCTTACACTAACCAAATAAAATAATAAACTTAAATTTAAACTTTTTAGGAAACCAACATTTACAGATGGCATAATTTCCAGCGAGTCAAACCACCCTTATAATCATAAGATGGCGGCGTACAATTCAATATTCAATTCAAATAAAATATAGAATTAAAAACAATAAAACAAATTGCACTCAACAATGACTATCCCATCAATACCACAGAGAAGTTAATAACTAAGAACATTAAATAAGAAACCTTCAAAAACGTATATCCTCAAATAAACGAAACGGCTGATTCAAGATTCACTTGTCTCACATATTTTGGCCTAGCCTCCGAGTTCGTATCAAATGTTTTTTCTAAAATTGCTTTTAAGTCAACGTCAAAACTATTCAACATCTTATTTAACTCGAAAGAAAAAACGGATAAATTTAGAAAATTGAGTGTATATAAATTAACATATGTAGATTGCACAACCGTATATATAAGACAAAAAACAAGCAGGAATTTCATTACTTGGTACAAAAAACATAAAAGATCATTTCAAAATAATAAAACAGATTCAACGTTTGCCAATCACGTCCAGGAACATCAACATACTTTTCCATAACTGGAGGACGAAATTTAATAGAAACACTAAAAATGTTAGTACCGGATGCTCATTACTTTAATTTTTAAAAGTCTTTTTCTCTCTTAATCACCTTTGTAACTCCGCCCCCCTAACTTTGTAGTTTAGATATTTATATACATATATGTTGTTGTTCATTCTTTAACTCATATAACTTATTTTATCTGTAGACGGCTCTAGTAGAGCCGAAACTAGTAATGCATTTGTAAGAATAAATTTGTGATAAAAACATAGTAAATTGTTTTATTATTTCAGGAGGAACAGAATTGGTTATATATTATATTAATATTAAACCAAGTTATATGGTAAATGTTAGACTTAAGTATGATTTTCAAGGCCAAAAGGCAAGAAATAAACTTTATTGTACTATTATTATTGTGTTACAAAAAAACAATGTCTTGCAGGCAACTTCTGCTGCTAAAAACTATTTACCGTTTGCGCTACCACTTTGAACGTAAGCTAAAGTGTAATAACAATAACCATTACAAATAGTAATAAAAACCCCAACGCTAACTACGACACTGGGCTCATTGAAGTTACAGGGGAAGGTATCCTTCTCTTTATACACCCAACAGACTCAACTTCAATCTGTTTGTTACCCATAATTCTATCGATAAAGTACGTGAAAATGTGAAATAACGCTTTTGCGCTTTTGTTTCACCACCTTCATCAATCAACCCATCAACCAGTGAGTAGTAGTAAAGACGCAATTATTGAAGAGTTCCAATAAATTCTACACCATGGAGATGGAGGTGGATATAGAGCCGAAGATTAAAACTCAGATTCAAAAGCCTACCTCATTGACATTAAAAATAGTCAAAAATATGGTGTGTTTGGTCCTACCAGTCACGATGAGAAGTTCTCATATCCCCTGCATCTTCGTACACTCCAAGTGCATTATACCATCTTTACTCATCTTGGAGAAATATATGAATGAAGCACTGAAAACCTATCATGTTGGACATTGGTATTTGGTACAATTGGATGCATTAAAAATACAGCATTGGGAAGCCATTAGTAAATGTACTAGAGTAAAGCTTGTCAATCTAGGGCTCAATGAAAATCATTTTCATAATCTCAGTACTAACGATCTTCAGTTAATGAAAGAGAAAGATGCTGCGAGGAAGACTTACAAAATAGTTGGCCATATACTAGATTTACAATATCCGCACTTTGCTACTAAGCAGACAATTCAACGTTGTCTCAAAGTACCCAATTGTTTGACAATAGTTCACAAAGTCAGCAATATTGACCAAACTGCTTTTCAAACAGTACTATTAGGAGGTGTTAGAAATTACAGAGTACAAATAACTGAAAACAACTGTATATTTGAATTTCATTATAATGAAGTATATTGGAGTTCAGATATGGCTCATGAACGCACATTACTTTTGGATGAAATTAATTATGGTGATGCAGTATTTGACGTATTTGCAGGGATTGGTTTAATAGCTATACCTGCTCTTAAAAAAGGTGCAACTGTTATTACAAATGATCCTAATGATAATGCATGTCAATGGTTGCATCACAGTTCAGTTTGCAATGAGCTTAACATGGAAAATTTACAAATTTATTGCAATAATGCACGCGATTTTGTATTAACCGATCTTAGGGATCATTTACTTCGATTTATCAATAAAACAGCGGTCCATATTGTTTTGGCTTTACCTTGTTATGGTACTCATATTGTAGATGCATTTATTGATTTCTACACTGATAATGAAATTGAAGATGTTACAAAGCCAGTTTATGTATACATATTTTGTACAGGAGAGGGAGAACACGACTGTTTAGCTAAGTATTGTCCTCGATATATTACTGAGAATCTCAGCGTTTTGAAATTAACTGCAAATATTTTGATTGGAAATAAGTTGAACAACCGAAAATGTTATCAATAAAAAGTTTGAAATGAACAAACACATTAAATATATAACATATATCAATTATCTTTTATGTAATAGTGGAAGAACTATGATATTTTTGCATGGCGTCAATTTAATGTTAACAAAATTTATAGTATTCATGTTAATTATTTATAAGTGTTTATATTATTCAGAACATATATAAATGTATAATGATTAGAATACTACTACTGTATTACTCAAAACATTATATACTTTTTTGTTTTGTTCAAAAATATACTTGTGTTTGGCTCTGTGCTAATGGTGGATATTTAAACAGAGACCACCATTTGCTTAGAACTGCAAGACTATATAGTGCCAACTCTTTCCATAAAAGATGCAATAGTTTATTAAGTCATTCCAGGAAAGACTGTCAACTAATGATACAATGATATATGTATAAGCTGCTTTTCTACTTGGAAGATATGGAATTCTTCAGAAGAGAATAAGTCGAAGAAACGCAAATACTATTGGATTGTTTCAACAACACATTATATCAATTACATATTTTCTAGTATAGAACTATGGATATTTTTGAGTTTTATTCAAATATTTTTTTCAATATTTTATTATATCATGCATGATTTAAATGGCGTCAATTTAATGTTAAAATCATAAATGTTTACATTAATCAGAAAATACATGTACTGATTGGAAGAAGTTTTACTTATTTTTACATTTGATTGAAGAAGACTAATGAGCAAGAAGAAATTGGATGCTGCTTCAAGCAACATTGACTATGGCATCACATAATCTTACATTTGAGATTTGGTTACTCGTTTTACTAAGGTTGATAGTATAATAATAACAATAATAGATTCATTAGCCAACACTTAAACAATTATAAAATTTAAATTAAATTTAATAATATTGAGTTATAAAAATTATAACAGTAATGGCGCTTCCGGTCATTATTCTATTGTGTAGGTACATATCAAATAGAGTTTGTTACACAAAGACTTCATCTAAGTAGAGTAGCAGCTTTGAAACATAGTAAGAGCCTACCCGTAAGAACGTATTGCTTTGTTGTTTGTCCATGCAGTGGCATAGCCCCAATTCAAAATATTGAAAGCATATAGTTTTTTTTACATCATTTTGTAATCCTCTCTTTTCCCAGGTTTTAAAATATCCGTTTGGGAGCTAGTATGCCCTTCTGTATTGCAGATCCTTGCTTACAGGTACGTACATCACTGTACCAAGTTGCTTATATTTTTGGTTAGTATTGTTTTAATGAAGTTACTCGTTACTCTTTTTAATTCAAAATAACAAAAAATATACCCTTTTTTAGTCGAATCCTAACAAACACAACTGTTGCAAAGATGGCAACTATAAGATAGTTGTAATTATTTTTTCCCTCTCCGGGAAATTTTGGTTTGGTGGCTTGCGGATCACAATTCGGACGGCGGACGACAAGCGGCGGCAATTCTGACTTTTCGGTTATTCTGTAAAACAATGATATTTAAAAAAAACAAATGGTTTATGTAAAGCATGACCTCAAAAACTCGAATGAAGACGTTCCGGCAGACCTTGCAACAAAATTCGGAATTTGTCGGGTCGTAGGGAGTCATAATAATAAATAAAAACAAAAAAATAAGTTTAGATACATTATTTATTTTGCGTAAATTCAACAAAAACATCTTAATACTCTTTTTGACGTTATCTAAATCTGGCCACTCTGTGTGAGTAGCTCTCAAAAGTTACCAGTTGCACCTGAACTTGAAGTATTCTTACCTGTTTATTTACTGAGGTGGTTAATGTCCCAATAAAATATGAATTGCGTTCGAGGGTTCCAAAGTGGATCTGAACTGTTTTCAAGTGTGCCTTGACTTTTCGCTTCAACCTAAAAAAAGATAAACAGTGCAATTTATTACAGTAAAGAAAAATATTAAAAATTACCTAAAAAATAATTTTTGTTTTTTTTTAATTCTGTTCTGTTCTTATGCTCTGGATGGCTGTCTTCATCCAGACTAGAACTTTGTCGATTTGTCACTTTTAGATCTTGCTTTTAGAATGTGACATATTTGTAAGATCTAGAGCAGATTTGATTAGAATTTTACATTAACATTAAAATTTCTGACTTAGAAAAAATACCTAATATAGATAATAAAAATATCTTTATTGCTCATAAACATATCATAAATGAGCTTTTTTACAGTAAGCTCAGTGGCTTATGGAATGCATAAAATGTAGGCGCGAGAAGAGCAAATAATATTTTTGCGTATATCAAGTTGCCTATTATAACGTCCACACTGTTCTGGGGTTGCTGAAGTTACTTGCTAAAAAGTATAGCTTAATCTATGATATATGTAGTAACATTCTATTCAAAAACTAAAGAAAATATGTTATGGTTAAATTAATAATAAAAGTTCTGCTCTTTGTAAAACACAGTCATTATTGTTAATAGGTTATTTCATTTATTGTGTATTTCTCCGCGTTTTTTCTGTTTTTCTCTCAATAATTCAGCATCCCTAAAACAAATTATAACTTGAACCAATCCGCATGCAAAATATTGAATATAAATATTGTAGAATAATCACTTACCCGATTTTTCTTTGCTCTAATGTTAATCTATCACCACCTGAAGTTTATTTTTTTAATTGTTCTTGTTGTTTTTTTTAATTTCCACCTACAGATTTATTTTATTATATTGAATTTGTATATTGGTTTGATAATTAATTACGCAACTTTTTTTACGCTCGGAGTGTAACTTTTTAGTCAATAAAACCATTTTCTCAAGCGAAATTACAATACATTTTTTTAAGAATGAGTAATTTTATTATTAACAATAATTGTGAAATACATTACTGATTTAGTAAAACTAAATGATGAATAAAAACCGATGACAATTCAAACATTTATTATTAGCAGAAAAAAATGATTGCAGATAGCAAAACAGCAAATTTGATTTGATTCTCCCATAGAATGTGAGAAATGTGAGCGTGAGAAAATATGAGTGCAAAATGATATTTTTGTATATATTAAGTTGACTGTTATGCCGGCCAAAGTAAACCACTTGAAGAGTATAGCTTTTTGCACACAGGCGGCCGTACCGTATAAATTTTAAATAACAATGCAACCCATTTAACATATATGTAAAACTAGTTGCCTAACTTGTATAAATTGATTCAATAGACTATGACAAAGTTTTGTCAAATGTAGAGTAATAATGGCCGCTAAATTTTAAATAAAATTTTATAGCGTTTAGGTTTGTATCTACAAAATATGCGTGCTACTAATTGAAAAATAATTCCACGCACCGAATTCTTTATTGTAGGAAACTGACAAAGTATAAAAATAACTAATTAACATATTTGATAATTTATTAAATCATTAAATATAGATAATTAACAAATTTAAAATTAATAAATGATGTATTTTATGTAAACTGCCCTTTCATCCACTAAGAAACATATACACTCGTGTTTCAGGGTATGCACTATCATCAGTGTGCCTAGCATCTCACTGGTCGAAGAGACAATTTACATAAAATCACAGTAACTATCAAACAATTTATGTTTACTATGTGTCGAATGTGTTAACGCAATGCCCTTTATTAAGAGAACACCTTCAAATTAACAAACTAACAAATTTCTACGTTTTGACTTTGGAACCATGTAAAGCCGCGTTCACATTAGTAAAAAAATAACATGTTGAAACACAAATGAGTTAAATATTTAAAGCTTGATTTGTTTGGGTTAATTGTTTAACTTAAAGTAATACACTCGTGTCGTGTTGTACAACACGTTTAGTATTTACGCAGTCTGACATAAACAGAGGCGAACAGCAAATCAATCGCAAAACTAGGCAAAATGCGACAAGGTCAAGAAACGCGGTTTGACCGCCAGAGACGAGAATAAATAAGAACTTAGGTACAAAGAATCAAACTGCAAAAGAAGAAGAGAAATGAACTCGACAAGAATAGCGTAAAGAGAAGCAAACAAAAATATGGAGATAGCAAAAAGAAGAACTAACACAAAAATAAGGTTGCGGGTGCCAGCACTGCTACAGGTATCAGAGACAAATAGAGGAAGAAGACCAGGAACATAACATGAGCTATAATAGTAAGCAAACAGAACGACGTATTCAGGCAAAATACAGATAAAAAGAGATCTACAAACGATAAGATAAACACAGGTAAATGAGATAGAAAAAAAATTAAAAAAACAAAAAATTACATAATGGGTTGAGCCAACAACAAACCCACAGAAGAATTAGTGATAATCAAAAACATTAGCCCGGACACCAGCAGTAATGAACTGTTTGAAAAAATTATGAACAAAGTGAGCACAGAAAATAGTACGATACAGAAAAACAAACTGCTATAGTCAAGATGAACTATAATCTGATTAATTAATAGATTTAGAAACTAAATACAAATTATTAAATGACTAAACTAATAATTAATTAACAATTTCATTTTATACACATAACTAACCGATCTTTGCACAAAGAATAGGATGGGTGACCGGGTCGCCCATCTGCAACGTGTCTTTTTGGTATGCAGCAACCAACGCTCTGGACAAATACAGGATGGGTAACCGGGTCCCCCTATCCGCAATGTGTCCTTTCTGTATGCAGCATACAACGCCATGGACATATAATAGGATGGGTGACCGGGTCTCCCATCCACAACGTCTTCTAATTGTAATCTGATTAACTAATAGAATTTAAAAACTAGATTAAATAAAAAAAAACTAATAATCAATTAACATTTTTTTGAGTGAAAGTATATTTATTAGTTCTCCGCAAAACATTTAAATCAATTTTTACATAAGAAAATGGAAAAATGATTTGATAGACATAATGTTAATTTGGAAAATGTTAACAATCTAAAAATTTATAAAATTATTTTCTCCAATCTAAGGTATTATATGATAAAGGCCAGGATGAATTTAAATAGAATTAGGAATAAATTGGATTTCGTTAAAATTAATTAAAGCCTGCCCTCCCTAACAAGGTATAATTTGTGAGCAGGAGAAGGATTGGAAACAAAGGATAAAAGGTTTGAAACACAAAGGATTTGTTGCCCAACCCTATCGCGACGCATTTGAGGATGGAGCATGATATCGGATCATGGTCACTTTACAAAAATATAGAGAACCGGCCAACCCACTTGTGCGCTTGAATAAACCGGACAAAAACCGGACCAACCTTTAATCTTGAATTAAAGATGAGATGCAACGAGGCACCCGTCTTCTGGGCGCCCTTCAATGCCGGACCTACCTTTATCTTGCGTAAAGCTGAGGATAGGAGTTCACTGCTTTCCTGCATACCCCTCAATTAAGACACTTAATTTATTGACCACGGAATTTAAACATTTGCTTGCATCTACAGACATATAATTCCTACTATTATTAACCTGTGCCATCAAGGTCGAACCACCTATAGCAACAGAGGAAGATGTCCCTGAGCATGAGGGGTTTACCCTTTTTTAGATCAAACGCTTTTAGATTAACATTTTCAAAAGATTGACCAATCTTTAAAATGTTAAGCGTCGTTCAAAATGATGGTGACTCAGTATGCCGGCCTCAACTCTTACACTAGATCCAATTTGAACAAACCTGGTCAGGTTACAAATTATCACTAATGTGATGAGGTTGGGTCATACTTCCAACCTAAAAGATAATCCTGTTTCTACATTGCAAATGGTTGACTCGCAAGCTCAATATCCAAAAAGATACAGTCAAGGGGAAGCCATTTGTAATGTTAGGGTAACTCACGCTATGTATGTTACAATACTTTCCCAGTAATTTTTGTTGATTAAAGAGATTGTAAGCAACACACAACGCGTTTTAGTGAATGAAGATGTAAGCAAATTTAAATGATTTAAAATATTATTTTCTTTACCATTTAATATAAAAGTATTTTTAATATGTATGCTGCTTAAAAATACATTTATATAAAAACAACCACAAAATCTAAACTAAAACAACAACAACAAAATTTAAGTAAGCAGCATACAATATTATAATAAGTAACTATACAATTTTGATCAAAAAAAGCAAAGAAAAATACATAAAAACTAATTGAATACAATATTCCGTTAATGGTCAAACACTTTTTTAATCAATTTTTAAATCCTATCCTCTTCTAACACTTTTAGTTTAAAATAAAATTATTAATCACTCAATGTACGCAACGAACCGCACTACGTACAATTACGGAATGAATCGCGTCTGATGCATACTTTCGCACAATATGCATCACCAGGGAGGGATTTACAGATTGTTCGTATTGTAAATTAGTGGTAACAAAAGTACGGGTTTGTAGATCGCGCTGGTGTGATGTTGTTGATCTCCTGAAACAAATAAATCATCATTTTGATGATATAATTTTCAATAAAATATTTTGTTACAAAACTTCAATTTTTAATAAAATTTAAATAACAGACATTGTTTAACTAATACAGAGACGTAACTAGGTGTGCGCAGAGTGCATAGAGCATATTTGGACCAGGCTATACATAAACCTGTGGTTTAGTCAAAAAAAAGTTATACAATGAACAGTAGTTTACTTATTTCAGATTCTTGAAGCTGTTAACTTTAACAATTAGAATTACCAAAGCTACTATTTAAGTAAACTACATTCTACGTTTTGTAATCAAAAACTTAATAAACACATTTTCAAAAACCTAAGACAGTGGTCCATCAAAACCCACTAACCAACAAACTGTTTGAATTGAATCATTTGCAAGCTATAAAAAAAAAGTTAACGCCAACAAATTCTTATGTAAAGAAGAATTTGAATGTTTTATCCAAAGATGAAGATTTCTTCTAAGAAATTGTAAATGTAAATAAAACCTGATTACACCACTTGGATTCTTCCACAAAACAAAAATTTATGCAATGAATTAATAAGGGCTCTCCACCACCCAAGAAAGCAAAAACACAATTTTATGCCTAAAATATGATAACCACAGTTGATTTTGAGACAAAATGGTGCAACTAAGTACATTAAAAAAAACATTGAAAGAAATTAATAGCTCAGTACACCCAAAAATTCTTTGAAATACGTTTGGTGCAGTTGAGAACAGTTTTGGTACACCTTGGAACACTTTAGAACACCTTCTAATGCATTGAAAGAAACATATTTATTTTAACCTAAAATGCAGTACACTTTTAAAAAGCTTGAAGCACTTTAGGTGCAGTTTGCGTACCCTTGAAACACTTTAGAACAATTTGTAATTTATTGGTAAAGTTTAAAGTTGTTATAAAGTACTCATTGTACTTAAAAACAGCTTGGAAACACTTGAAAACAGTTTAGGTGCACCTGAAAAAAACTTAAACTAATTGAAACAATTTAATTTTAACTTGAAATAGCCCAGTACAATCTAAGAACAGTTTGGATCACTTTAAGTACAATCGGGTACAGTGCAATTTAAAGCAATTTCTAGCACTTTGAAAAATAAAATTAAAATCAATTCGAAACAGCTTAAATACACTTGTGAACAGTTCAGGTGCAACTGTAAACACATGAAGGCAACTTAAACTAAATTTAATAAACCAACGTTAACTGAAAATAATTAAATATATTCAGGGACAGCTTGAAACACTTTGGTGCAGTTGCGAACAGTTTTAGTACACTTTAGAGCAATTCGAAACATTTTGTAAAAGTTTAAAACTAATTATTAACGTGAGCTGTTTAAAAGAGAAACTAATTACATTAAAACAGATTATATTGAAATGAAATAACTCAGTACAGCCAGGAATAATTTGGAAACACTTTAAAAGCAATTTTGAATACATTGGAATAGTTTGGAAATAGCTCATAGGAACAGTTTATGTGCAACTCTCAACAGCTCAAGAACATTGCAATGTTCCAAATAATAAAATTATTTAAATAATTTGACAAATTCATCCAAAACTGTCAAAATGCCATGCCTACTAACTTAAAATATCAACATTGCTATGTTCAAAGTGATAAAATTATTTAAATTGTTTGATAGTTTTACCTACAACTGTCAAAGTGCCAACTTAATTCCACAAATTATAAGTCAACTAACTCAAAATATCAAGTCAACATTACAACGTTCAAATTAATAAAATTATTTAGAATTCTAATTGAGTACAGCTAAATTGGATGAGGTCGATAGAGTATAAACATAACATTCAAAAGATTAATAAAAGGAAAAAATAATTTCATATAAAATTATTTAATTAAGGTCTATGTAGTATAAACTGGATGAGGTCGATAAAGTATAAACATTATATTCAAAAAATTACTAAGAGAAAAATTAATTTTATATAAAATTTTAATTTAAATTTTTTTAATCAAGGTCTATGGTGTATTAATTGGATGAGGTCGATAGAGTATAAACATAACATTCAAAAGATTACTAAAAGAATAATTAGTTTCATATAAAATTGTTATTTAAAAAAAATTAACTAGGACTATGGAGTATAAATTGGATGAGATCGATAGAGTATAAACATGTCATTCAAAAGATTATTAAAAGAATAATTAGTTTTATATAAAATTGTTATTTAAAAAATTTTAATCTAGGACTATAGAGTATAAATTGGATGAGGTCGGTAGAGTATAAACATAACTTTCAAAGATAACTAAAAGAAAAATTAATTTTTGTAAAATTGTAGTTTAAAATGTTTCAATTAGGGTCTATAGAGTATAAATTGGATGAGGTCGATAGAGTATTAAAATGACATTCAAAAGATTACTAAAAGAAAAATTAATTTTTATAAAATTGTAGTTTAAAATGTTTTAATTAAGGTCTATGAAGTATAAATTGGATGAGGTCAATAGAGTATAAACATGTAATTTAAAAGATTACTAAAAGAAAAATTAATTTCATATAAAATTGTTATTTAATTTTTTTTTATTTAAGTCTATGAAGTAAAAACTGGATGAGATCGATAGAGTGTAAACATAACATTCAAAAAATTACCAAAAGAAAAATTAATTTGTATAAAATTGTATTTAGAATTTTTAATAAGGGTCTACGGAGTATAAATTGAATGATGTCGATAGAGTATAAACATAACATTTAAAAGATTACTAAAAAAAATAATTTCATATAAAATATTTGAAAAAATTTAATCTAGATCTATGGAGTATAAATTGGATTAGGTTGATACAGTATAAACATATCATTCAAAAAATTATTAAAAGAAAAATTAATTACATGTAAAATTATTTAATTAAGGTCTATGTAGTATAAATTGAATGAGGTCGATAGAGTATAAACATAACATTCAAAAGATTACTAAAAGAAAAATTAATTTCATATAAAATTATAATTTAAATTTTTTTAATCAAGGTCTATGGAGTATAAATTGGATGAAGTCGATAGAGTATACATTTAATTAATAATTTAATTAAAACAAATTTATTTATTAGAACAAAATTTAATTAATTACTCAAATATTATATAATTGCATTTAATTACCTTAATACAATATCCAGCGATGGTAGAAATATCAACTTAATCCCTTAGTATGATTCACCAAACACAAAAGCACGACTAATTTACTGCACAACACATCACGCCAGCTCGACCGAAAAACACTTACTGAGGACCCTCTGCGCGCTCATCCTTTATATAGCTTCGGTTTCTCCCACTCATTAGCCGTTAATATTTTAAACAATTACAATATTTACAAAATTTACAAATTGCATTTTCGTTGAGAAAAAGACATTTTGGAGACATGCCAATTAAGAAATCCATACAGAAAAATCTCAGCTTTCGTATGGCTTAAACCAGAATTGGCTACGATGTTGCATTCATCCCCTAAACTACCCTTAAACTTTAAAAGCAATAAAAAAATAGTAAATGATTTTTTAAAATTATGAAATTGATACATGTTGATTGTATAAGTACCCTTAATAAAATGTTAGTTGAATAATTGCAATTGATTTAGTATTAGTTGAAATATTAATTAATATATTTATAGCAATATTAATATATTTATAGCAACCCCATTAAATCATCAAATGATCTAAAAACATATCAAACCAACATTATTTAATCCCCTAATTACGATTCTGCAGGTTGCAAAGCTCTAATTTATGCAGTTTGGTCAATTCGGCTATATCAATAATAACTAACCTCAATAATTTCATTAACAAAATATTCAATGAAAACGTACAAATCTTGAAAAAACAATATGATATTCGTGTTGGCGGACTTGAATATGATATGTTAGCATATGTTTGAAGCCTCAAACTGATTACATAATGATTCGATTTTGTCAATGTACATGTCTCGAATTGAGCACTTCTGGGGCACCTGGAAAGCTGAATTTTGTTGTGTGTGTGTTGTAAAATATCCTAATCAGTTTGGTATTAGTGCCCGGTGATTTAAAAGTTTGTAAAATAGATTTTCAGAAATGTGTATTTTTAGGTTGTATATGCTGTATGAATCATCTTTGAAATTTTTATATTATTAGCCGATTTTACCGAATTGATTGAGGTATTATGAAACCCACACAGAACAAAATTCAGCTTTCAAGGAGCCCCAGAAGTGTTCAATTCGGGACATGCACATTAACAGAATCGAATCACTACGTAATTATTTTGGGGGCTGAATTGTATGCTTACATAACATATTCAAGTACGTCAACACGAATATGATATTGCTTTTATATAACTTGTACGTTTTTATTGAATATTTTCATTATCAATAATTGAGGTTAGTTAATGTTGATGTAGCTGAGTTAGGAAAACTAAAAATTGCAATGTAAAACCAATACTAGATTCGTGTTGGCCTAATCAAATAAGTTATGTAAGGATACATTTTAGCCCTTTAAATGATTACATAATGATTTGATTTTGTCAATGTACATGTCTCGATTTGAGCACTTCTGGGGCACCTGGAAAGCTGAATTTTGTTGTGTGTATGTTGTAAAATATCCTAATCAGTTTGGTATTAGTGCCCGGTAGTTTAAAAGTTTGTAAAATGGATTTTCAGAAATGTGTATTTTTAGGTTGTATGTGCTGTATGAATCATTTTAAAATTTTTATATTGTTAGCCGATTTTACCGAATTGATTGAGGTATTATGAAACCCACACAGAACAAAATTCAGCTTTCAAGGAGCCCCAGAAGTGTTCAATTCGGGACATGCACATTAACAGAATCGAATCACTACGTAATTATTTTGGGGGCTGAATTGTATGCTTACATAACATATTTAAGTACGTCAACACGAATATGATATTGCTTTTATATAATTTGTACGTTTTCATTAAATATTATCGTAATCAATAATTGAGGTTAGTTAATGTTGATGTAGCTGAATTAGGAAAACTAAAAATTGCAATGTAAAACTAATACTATATTCGTGTTGGCCTAATCAAATATGTTATGTTAGCATACATTTTAGCCCTCTAAATGATCACATCATGATTTGATTTTATCAACGTACATGTCTCGAATGGAGCACTTCTGGGGCTCCTGGAAAGCTGAATTTTGTTGTATGTGTGTTGTAAAATATCCTAATCAGTTTGGTATTAGTGCCCGGTGATTTAAAAGTTTGTAAAATAGATTTTCAAAAATGTGTATTTTTAGGTTGCATATTTTGTGAATTATAGCTTGACAACTTTTAAATTGTTGGCTGCTTTTACTGAATTAATTGTGGTATTTTGAAACATACACAAACCAAAATTCAGCTTCCCAGGAGCCCCAGAAGTGCTCAATTCGAGACATGTACATTATTAAAATCGAATTATTATGTAATCAGTTTGAGGCTTTAAATATATGCTAACATATCATATTCTAGTTCGCCAACACGAATATCATATTGGTTTTTCAAGATTTGTACGTTTTCATTGAATATTTTGTTAATGAAATTATTGAGGTTAGTTAATATTGATATAGCCGAATTGACCAAACTGCATAATTTAGAGCTTTGCAACCTGCAGAATCATAATCAGGGGATTAAATAATGTTGATTTGATATGTTTTCAGATCATTTGATAATTTGATGGGGTAGCTATAAATATATTAATATTGCTATAAATATATTAATTAATAGTTCAACTAATACTAAATCAATGGCAATTATACAACTAACATTTTATTAAGGGTACTTATACAATCAACTTGTATCAATTTCATAATTTAAAAAAATCATTTACTATTTTTTTTATTGCTTTTAAAGTTTAGGGATAGTTTAGGGGATGAATGCAACATCGTAGCCAATTCTGGTTTAAACCATACGAAAGCTGAGATTTTTCTGTATGGATTCCTTCATTGGCATGACTCCAAAATGTCTTTTTGTTAACGAAAATGCAATTTGTAAATATGTAATTGTTTAAAATATTAACGGCTAATGAGTGGGGGAAACCGAAGCTATATAAAGGATGAGCGCGCAGAGGGTCCTCAGTAAGTGTTTTTCGGTCGAGCTAGCGTGATGTGTTGTGCAGTAAATTAGTCGTGCTTTTTGTGTTTGGTGAATCATACTAAGGGATTAAGTTGATATTTCTACTATTGTTGGATATTTTATTAAGGTAATTAAATTGATATATTGCATTTTGTCACTATTTGTGTTGGGATCTAAAATATTCGATTAATGTAATTAGCACAAAATGGTTTATTGCAATAAATTGTTATCAGTTTGTTTGAAATTGTTGCTTTAATTATTTTGTTAAATATATACTTCGTACACCTTAATTAAAATATTTTAAATTGCAATTTTAAATGAAATTAACTTGTTCATTTATGTCTTTGATAATTTTTTGAATATTATATTTGTACTGTGTCGACCTCATCTAATTATAATCTACGTTTGTGTTTACAATTGTTTTCACATCTCTTGGCAATACTTTATGGGAATTTTTATATTAAAAATTGTGTACATTGTAAATAAAATTTATATTATTCAATTGTTTTTAGATCTTTTGATAATATTCTGTAAACATATGAACCATGCATTTTGTTATCATAATAATACTACAATACAATAAAACATTTAAAAAATATATTTCTAAACTACATATTATATATTATTATTATTAATTTCAGCATGATTTATGTTTATTGACTAATCACACATTAATTCAGTGGCATAACTTGAAGAAGTTGAGTTCGTGTATAAATAATATTTACTATTTCTTTAATTGTCTTTAAAGTTTAGTGGTTGCTTAGGGGATGAATGTAAAATCGAAGAAAATTGTGTTAAGATTTTTGGGCAAAATATTGATTTTATATTTTGCAAAATTACGAAATAAACGTTGGGTGGGGGGGGGGGGGAGACCAAGTTGCGTATAATGTGTTTTCAGTTAATATTTTTGTTTTATTGTGATGTGAATAGTTCTCAAAAGTTACCAGTTGCACCTGAAGTTATTTATTAGTCTTTCGAGGTGATTAATGTTGCAATAAAATATGAGTTGCATTCAAGGCTCCAAAGTGGATCTGAATTATTTTCAACTGTGTTTAAGCTTTTAAGAGTTTCACATTGTTCCTATTAACATTGATTTGTTTTAAATAGATTTTGAGTTATACTTAAGTGTACTCGGTTGCACTTGGGCTGTTTCCAAATATATCTAGAATGTTTCTAAGTGTAGTGAGCTGTTTTCAAACTATTTTATTGTACTCAAAATTGCTCTTAAAGTGTTTCCTGGCTGTACTGAGTTGTTTCATTTTACTTTAATCTGTATCAATGTAATTAGTTTCTCTTTTAAACAACTCACGCTAATTTTTAGTTTTAAACTTTTCAAAATGTTTGGAATTGCTTTAAAGTGTACTAAAACTGTTTCCAACTACACCAAAGTGTTTCAAGCTGTCCCTGAATGTATTTAATCATTTTCAGTTGGTCATTGATTATTTGAATTTAGTTTGAGTTGCTCCAAAGTGTTTACAGTTGCACCTGAACTATTCACAAGTGTATTTAAGCTGTTTCGAATTGATTTAATTTTTTAAATGCTAAAAATTGCTTTAAAGTGTACTAACTTTCTTTAAGTATTTTTCAGATGCACCTAAACTGTTCTCAAGTGTTTTCAAGCTATTTTCAAGTACAATGAGTACTTTATAACAATTTTAAACTTACAATAAACTACGAATTGTTTTAAAGTGTTCCAAGGGCACACAAACTGCACCTAGAGTGCTTCAAGCTTTTTATAGGTGTACTGCATTTTAGGTTAAAATGAATATGTTTTTTCTAATGTATTAGGTGTTCTAAAGTGGTTCAAGGTGTACTGGAACTGTACTCAACTGCACCAAATGTATTTTAAGCTATTTTTGTGTTTACTGAGCTATTAATCACTTTTATTGTTTTTTTTTAATGTTTCTAGTTGCAACTGAACTGTTCTTAACTGTGTTAAAAGTATTCTAGCTGTTTAGGTATTTTCAAATAGATTGAAATGTTATTATGTAATATTGAGTTTTTAATGTATAACGAGTTCTCAGTTCCACCTAAATTTTTTTTTCAACTGCACGTAAGGTGTTCCAAGCTGTTCTCTAGTGTAATTAAGTATGTTTAGTCAATGTTGATCTGTTACAGTGCAATTAATTCAAACGTTGCTTTAAAATGTTTTTTCAGTAGCACTCTAACTATTCCTATCTGCATCTTCTTTGCATTTTAATTTGAGTTGAATTCAAGTGTTTTCAATTATACTTAAACTATTCTCAAATGTATCAAAGCTGTTTTCAAGTTTAGTGAGCTATTTTGAATTAATTTTAAATTTTTTCAATGTATTTGGAATTGTTCTAAAACTGTTTTCAACTGCACCTTAAGTATTCCAAACTGTTTTAAGTTATTTCAAGCAGTGAAGCAGTACTTCTTGAACAATTTGTTGTTTTTGTGCAGAAGTTGAGTTTTGTGAACATAATTATGTATATCCGTTTTTATTCTTAATTGCGTCTTTGCAATTAAGAGAACTCCTTCAACGTCACGAAAAACTGTGGTCATCATTTTTTGCATAGAAAATTGCGTTTTTGCTTTTTTAGTGGTAGAGAGCCCTTTTATAACTATTGCATGGACTTTTGTTTTGTGGAACGACTCCAGAGGTCTAATCAGGTCTTTTTTTATGGTTTTGTTGTTATCACATTTAAAGGATAAATGTCGGCTGTTACTAAATCACTGTAGAAGAGACAGACGAATGATTTCTTGATGACAAACACTTGTGCGAGTGAAAGGGTCAAGAGGTTTGTATTAGTGCACCCCGCCCACCCACCTACGTGTTCTTTACTAAAAAGTTGAATTCTTTTTTTATTCATAATGTTCTCTCTTAAAGAATAAATGTCAGTTGTTATTAAATCACTGTAGAAGAGACAGACGACAATTTCTTGATGACAAACACTTGTGCAAGTGGAAGGGTCACGAGGTCTGTAATAGTGTACCTCGCCCGCTTACCTAAATGTTTCTTATCAAGGGATTGGATTTTTTTCTTACTTTTGATGTTTTTGTTCCTATCATATTAAAAGAATGAATGTCAGTCGTTATTAAATTACTGTAGAAGAGACAGACGAATAGTTTCTTGATAACAAACTCTTGTGCAAGTGGAAGGGTCACGAGGTTTGTATTAGTGTACCCCGCTCACTCACCCAAATGTTTCTTATCAAGAGATTGGATTCTTTTCTTACTTTTAATGTTTTTGTTTTTATCATATTAAAAGGATTAATGTCAGTTGTAGAAAAGACAGGCGAATAGTTTCTTGATGACAAACTCTTGTGCGAGTGGAAGGGTCACGAGGTTTGTATTAGTGTACCCCTCTTGCTCACCCAAATGTTCTTATCAAGGGATTGGTTTTTTTTCTTACTTTTGATGTTCTTGTTTCTATTATATTAAAAGGATGAATGTCAGTTATAAAAGAATCAGGCGAATAGTTTCTTGATGACAAACTCTTGTGCTAGTGGAAGGGTTACGAGGTTTGTATTAGTGTACCCTGCCCGCTCACCCAAATGTTTCTTATCAAGCGATTGAGTTCTTTTGTTACTTTTGATGTTCTTGTTTCTATCATATTAAAAGGATGAATGTCAGTTGTAATTAAATCACTGTAGAAGAGACAGACAAATAGTTTCTTGATGACAAACTCTTGTGCGAGTGGAAGAGTCACGAGGATTGCATTAGTGTACCTCGCCCGCTCACCCAAATGTTTCTTATTAAAGAATTGGATTCTTTTCTTACTTTTGATGTTTTTGTTTCTATCATATTACAAGGATGAATGCCAGATATTAAATCACTGTAGATACTGATTTCTTGATTACAAACACTTGTGCGAGTGGAAGGGTTACGAGGTTTGTATTAGTGTACCCCGCCTGCTCACTCAAATGTTTCTTATCAAAGGATTGGATTCTTTTCCCACTTTTGATTTTCTTGTTGCTATCATATTTGAAAGATTAATGCCAGTTGTTATTAAATCACAACAAGAGAGGCAAACGACTGATTTTTTTTTATGGCGAGTGGAAGGGTCACTTAATTCATCACATATAACCGGGAAGTTTGTATTAGTGTACTTCACACACCTACCCAAGTGTTTCTTACTAAGGCATTGGATACGTTTCTACTTTTGATGTTTCATTGCTATTACATTTGAAGAATGAATGTCATTTCTTATTGAATCATAGCAGTAGAGACAATATATATTATTATAGTAATTTTTTTTAATGAGATACACATTGATTACTTTGCTTCGGTGCTTTCCCATCATTTTTATTATGTTTAGGTAAAGTCGTACGGTTGCAACTGTGCAGTTGGAGAATTCGATAAGTAATCCTATCATCCAATCGGCTACCGGCATACTATTCAAAATTAATCCTGTATTTTGCAGTGGTGTGCTGTGGATGGATATTTTAGCATCCTACTTCTACTGTACATGCTACCTTGTTCGGCTTGGTCAATCCTAAACAATGCAGCTTGTATCGTATTTCTGGTACTTGTAAAAGGGTTAGCTGGTAAAGAGCAAAGTAAAAATTAAAAAAAAAATAATTTTCACTTCATCTGAAAATCAAATCATAATTGATTACAAATTAATTAAAATTAAACAATAAGTACTAAAAACAACAAGTTTGTGTCAGCTATGATAGAATAAAAAGCACTGTTATTTTAAATAGTAATATTATTAATAAAGAATAATTAAAATTTTATTTAGTTCATAACAAAACTCAAAATATCTCCTACCTCTTCATACCGATTAGGTGCTTGTACGAATTGGTCAGAGCATTCAAAGCTAAACCGCGCCTGTTCAAACAAGTAGTCCCATTATCCAATCAGCTACAAGAGTATCATTCAAGATTAATGCGGTATTTAGCTCGCAGCTGCGTATTGTAAATGGGGGCGTCCAAATAACACCAATCGCAAACATGAAACTTGTTCAATTTAGCAGTCTGAAGATAATAATTAGTTTTTTCTAGTACACAAAAAACTAGAAATGTTAAAATATACATAAATGTCAAAGTGGTTTATCAAAAACGGCTAAAGCTGAATATGAAAAATAATTTAAAATAAATGTAAAAAGTGGTTTGAAGTGAACACATTTTTTGAAATCAAAACAATTTAAAACGTATACTAAATATGACTATATTATTATAACATTTGTTATTTTTCATAATAATAACGTTACCAATTAAAAAATTAAAACCTTTTGTTTAAGTTTATTTATTTATTTATGTATTATTCTTATAATTATTTAAATTGGTTTTTTTTAGATTTTAAATTATTCATCATCATGTTTTGTGTATGTTCTTTGTATTTTAATTGTTTATAATTACATTAATTACCACAAAAAATAATTGTGTGATAAGCCTATGGCGATGGTTTGGAAATATATTTATACCTATGCAACCCAACTTACATAAACATTATTGAAATTAATTATAAAACACTTTCGAAAATAAAACAACAAATAAAATTATAAATGAAATAAAAATGTTTTTAATAATGTTTTTGTTATAATATGATAATATTTAACAATAAAAACAACAACAGTTAGGGTTTTTAGTTTTTCAAGTTTTTATGCGT
Organism: Tachinus rufipes; assembly: GCA_963932245.1. Classification (NCBI taxonomy): domain Eukaryota; kingdom Metazoa; phylum Arthropoda; class Insecta; order Coleoptera; family Staphylinidae; genus Tachinus; species Tachinus rufipes. The sequence continues at coordinate 80,627,783 of OZ010750.1, read as the reverse complement.
GAAATGCAGAGCGCTACTATTCCTTTATTCAGACAACTTCATTGAGTAAGTTGACGCCGTATATAATATTATATTCAATGGTTAATCTGATTTATAGCAAATACTTGAAACTACTCAAAGAAATAAACATAAAGGTAAAATTATTATGTTACTTATTATCATCAATAAGTTTGCAAACAGGCTTTGATAGATTATTTAAACTTTGATTTTGTAAGTGACGTCATCCCCTCTGAAGTGTAATGGCTCAAAAAAGTTTCTTTTTAAATTCATTTAACTTTTGCATATTTGTTTTAATTTTAGTGTTCAATTGTTTTGCAAACTTATTTTTGATAGTTATCTTACTGGTGGCGTGTTAGTTATATATACATATATATATATATATAATACTAAATAGGTGTAATTATTGTTGGAGAGTGGACATTTTCCATAAGATTTTATAATTTATTATCTTAATTGTCATTTAGGATTTAATATACAAAAATGATGTTGATAAAAATTTAATTTCAATTGGTCTCGATCTAAATAAAATTTGTTGTTTGGTACTAATATAATATATTACTATAAATACTGTATGCATATACTCAATTAGACAAAATCTAAATTAGATTGAAGTCATGTAACAAAAAAAAAAGCACGTAAGATAGTTCATAAGTTACAAATTCTAAATTTTAACTAAAATAGTCAATTCAAAAATTAAGTATCAGAAGTAGTTCATGCAATATTAAGTTTAATTCTAAGTTTAAAATAACATTCGTTACAAATAAATTTAAACAAAAAACCGATCCCGATAAACCGCATGGCATTGAATGTCTGCGAATTAATAAAAAAGAATCAAATCACTAATAAATCATACTAATATAAATTATTGCTTCAATATATAATAGATATCATTAAACCGTTTCTAATTAAAAGTTCACTTTTGCATCAAATGTTTTTTGCATTACACTTTGCGAATTTATTAACGAAAGGAATGTATCCATACTATCGATGTAAAAAACTGTGTGAGAGTGTGAGAGAATGACTGTGAGCTGTGAGTAAGAAGTAAATTTAGGATCAAGGTTGTGGAATCTTGATTGTACGCAGTGTCTAATAGGGTTTATGATATAATAATTTAGAACAAATGCTGTAATATGTTATTCATTCTGTGGCTTACATTTAGGGTTTCAGACTATCCTATCTATTGTTAATTTAATTAAATTTATAAAACAGGTATGCAATAATGAATACAGACACGCATAAAAAGTTTTATAGCATCTCGTGAATTTTTGTAATAGCAAAACGACAAAATCGTTCACTAAGAAATACAATATAATTAGATATTTGAAAATAAATTTTAAGTTTGATGCGAAGCGATAAGTCTCGAGCTGCTGAGTATTATTAAATCTTTGTTTATAATAACTGACTGAGTTTTATATTATATAACTATTTACACAAATGTGCAATACAAGTGGCATGACAATAAACTTGCGTAAAATCAAAAATGTTAAGTCTTTTTTTTTTTTTTTTTTTTTTTTTTTTTTTTTAATAGAAATGACATAAAGTTTTTCTTCTGGATCGACGACAGTTTCGGTTTTAACCTAACCTAACCTAAGTCACGTCGCCACACTAAAACTCGCAAACGTGGACCAATGTTGGTAATTTTTTGGTTACTGGGGTAATTTGGACTCCTGATTACGATTCCGGAATCGCCGTTTCGATATTCTTAACCGTTCACCTTCTAGTTCATATCGGTTTTTCGGTATACTTTTATTACGAAAACGTGTGAAACAAATATAGTTTTAACCGGGCGAGGAGGACGCAATTGCTCATGTGGCAAGCCAACAGACCCTGGCAGATGCTGTTGCAAACCAGAAGTCCGTAGGTCAAAGGGTTTTCCTTCGGCGATCGATTGTATCGCTTAGTACGTACATATGCTCGTGTTTGTCACAGTAAAATCCACAAACGTGGATGAAAGTTTGTAATTTTTTGCTTTCGGGGGTAATTTGGAGCCCTGATTACGATTTTGATATTGCCGTTTTGATATTCTCATTATTTCTTCCTCTTATCCAATAATGGCTATTTTCGGTCAATTTGAAAATTCTAAATGCGTGAAACTAACATACTTCTAGCCGGCCGATGAGGACCCAGATTTTTTTGTGTTAAGCTACAGACCCTAGTAGGTTGTGGGAGAAAGCGGAAGTCCGTGCTTCAAGGGGTTCTCCTTCGGCGATTGAAAGAGTCGAAACATACCAAAGGGGGGGGTCTTTCTCCTTTTTTGACTAGGATTTTTTCAATTTTAGGAGAAAAAGGTCAGTTTTTTTGCATTTCCTGACGTAAAATGAACCCCTGATTACGATTTTGGGGGTCCGACTCCGATATTCCTAGCCCCCTGGCGGCAATTTTAAATTAACCGCCAAAAACACGTTTTTTTTGCGTTTCGAAGGGCAATAAAGGCACTAAACGGTGAAGGGCAGGGACGCAATTGCTTCTGAGGGTAGCCAATAGACCCATCTAAATTCCCTCCAAACCGGGAGTCTGTAGGTTAAAGGGTTTTCCTTCGGCGATCGACGAAAGTTTCGGTTTTAACCTAACCTAACCTAACCTAAGTCACGTCGCCACACTAAAACTCGCAAACGTGGACCAATGTTGGTAATTTTTTGGTTACTGGGGTAATTTGGACTCCTGATTACGATTCCGGAATCGCCGTTTCGATATTCTTAACCGTTCACCTTCTAGTTCATATCGGTTTTTCGGTATACTTTTATTACGAAAACGTGTGAAACAAATATAGTTTTAACCGGGCGAGGAGGACGCAATTGCTCATGTGGCAAGCCAACAGACCCTGGCAGATGCTGTTGCAAACCAGAAGTCCGTAGGTCAAAGGGTTTTCCTTCGGCGATCGATTGTATCGCTTAGTACGTACATATGCTCGTGTTTGTCACAGTAAAATCCACAAACGTGGATGAAAGTTTGTAATTTTTTGCTTTCGGGGGTAATTTGGAGCCCTGATTACGATTTTGATATTGCCGTTTTGATATTCTCATTATTTCTTCCTCTTATCCAATAATGGCTATTTTCGGTCAATTTGAAAATTCTAAATGCGTGAAACTAACATACTTCTAGCCGGCCGATGAGGACCCAGATTTTTTTGTGTTAAGCTACAGACCCTAGTAGGTTGTGGGAGAAAGCGGAAGTCCGTGCTTCAAGGGGTTCTCCTTCGGCGATTGAAAGAGTCGAAACATACCAAAGGGGGGGGTCTTTCTCCTTTTTTGACTAGGATTTTTTCAATTTTAGGAGAAAAAGGTCAGTTTTTTTGCATTTCCTGACGTAAAATGAACCCCTGATTACGATTTTGGGGGTCCGACTCCGATATTCCTAGCCCCCTGGCGGCAATTTTAAATTAACCGCCAAAAACACGTTTTTTTTGCGTTTCGAAGGGCAATAAAGGCACTAAACGGTGAAGGGCAGGGACGCAATTGCTTCTGAGGGTAGCCAATAGACCCATCTAAATTCCCTCCAAACCGGGAGTCTGTAGGTTAAAGGGTTTTCCTTCGGCGATCGACGAAAGTTTCGGTTTTAACCTAACCTAACCTAACCTAAGTCACGTCGCCACACTAAAACTCGCAAACGTGGACCAATGTTGGTAATTTTTTGGTTACTGGGGTAATTTGGACTCCTGATTACGATTCCGGAATCGCCGTTTCGATATTCTTAACCGTTCACCTTCTAGTTCATATCGGTTTTTCGGTATACTTTTATTACGAAAACGTGTGAAACAAATATAGTTTTAACCGGGCGAGGAGGACGCAATTGCTCATGTGGCAAGCCAACAGACCCTGGCAGATGCTGTTGCAAACCAGAAGTCCGTAGGTCAAAGGGTTTTCCTTCGGCGATCGATTGTATCGCTTAGTACGTACATATGCTCGTGTTTGTCACAGTAAAATCCACAAACGTGGATGAAAGTTTGTAATTTTTTGCTTTCGGGGGTAATTTGGAGCCCTGATTACGATTTTGATATTGCCGTTTTGATATTCTCATTATTTCTTCCTCTTATCCAATAATGGCTATTTTCGGTCAATTTGAAAATTCTAAATGCGTGAAACTAACATACTTCTAGCCGGCCGATGAGGACCCAGATTTTTTTGTGTTAAGCTACAGACCCTAGTAGGTTGTGGGAGAAAGCGGAAGTCCGTGCTTCAAGGGGTTCTCCTTCGGCGATTGAAAGAGTCGAAACATACCAAAGGGGGGGGTCTTTCTCCTTTTTTGACTAGGATTTTTTCAATTTTAGGAGAAAAAGGTCAGTTTTTTTGCATTTCCTGACGTAAAATGAACCCCTGATTACGATTTTGGGGGTCCGACTCCGATATTCCTAGCCCCCTGGCGGCAATTTTAAATTAACCGCCAAAAACACGTTTTTTTTGCGTTTCGAAGGGCAATAAAGGCACTAAACGGTGAAGGGCAGGGACGCAATTGCTTCTGAGGGTAGCCAATAGACCCATCTAAATTCCCTCCAAACCGGGAGTCTGTAGGTTAAAGGGTTTTCCTTCGGCGATCGACGAAAGTTTCGGTTTTAACCTAACCTAACCTAACCTAAGTCACGTCGCCACACTAAAACTCGCAAACGTGGACCAATGTTGGTAATTTTTTGGTTACTGGGGTAATTTGGACTCCTGATTACGATTCCGGAATCGCCGTTTCGATATTCTTAACCGTTCACCTTCTAGTTCATATCGGTTTTTCGGTATACTTTTATTACGAAAACGTGTGAAACAAATATAGTTTTAACCGGGCGAGGAGGACGCAATTGCTCATGTGGCAAGCCAACAGACCCTGGCAGATGCTGTTGCAAACCAGAAGTCCGTAGGTCAAAGGGTTTTCCTTCGGCGATCGATTGTATCGCTTAGTACGTACATATGCTCGTGTTTGTCACAGTAAAATCCACAAACGTGGATGAAAGTTTGTAATTTTTTGCTTTCGGGGGTAATTTGGAGCCCTGATTACGATTTTGATATTGCCGTTTTGATATTCTCATTATTTCTTCCTCTTATCCAATAATGGCTATTTTCGGTCAATTTGAAAATTCTAAATGCGTGAAACTAACATACTTCTAGCCGGCCGATGAGGACCCAGATTTTTTTGTGTTAAGCTACAGACCCTAGTAGGTTGTGGGAGAAAGCGGAAGTCCGTGCTTCAAGGGGTTCTCCTTCGGCGATTGAAAGAGTCGAAACATACCAAAGGGGGGGGTCTTTCTCCTTTTTTGACTAGGATTTTTTCAATTTTAGGAGAAAAAGGTCAGTTTTTTTGCATTTCCTGACGTAAAATGAACCCCTGATTACGATTTTGGGGGTCCGACTCCGATATTCCTAGCCCCCTGGCGGCAATTTTAAATTAACCGCCAAAAACACGTTTTTTTTGCGTTTCGAAGGGCAATAAAGGCACTAAACGGTGAAGGGCAGGGACGCAATTGCTTCTGAGGGTAGCCAATAGACCCATCTAAATTCCCTCCAAACCGGGAGTCTGTAGGTTAAAGGGTTTTCCTTCGGCGATCGACGAAAGTTTCGGTTTTAACCTAACCTAACCTAACCTAAGTCACGTCGCCACACTAAAACTCGCAAACGTGGACCAATGTTGGTAATTTTTTGGTTACTGGGGTAATTTGGACTCCTGATTACGATTCCGGAATCGCCGTTTCGATATTCTTAACCGTTCACCTTCTAGTTCATATCGGTTTTTCGGTATACTTTTATTACGAAAACGTGTGAAACAAATATAGTTTTAACCGGGCGAGGAGGACGCAATTGCTCATGTGGCAAGCCAACAGACCCTGGCAGATGCTGTTGCAAACCAGAAGTCCGTAGGTCAAAGGGTTTTCCTTCGGCGATCGATTGTATCGCTTAGTACGTACATATGCTCGTGTTTGTCACAGTAAAATCCACAAACGTGGATGAAAGTTTGTAATTTTTTGCTTTCGGGGGTAATTTGGAGCCCTGATTACGATTTTGATATTGCCGTTTTGATATTCTCATTATTTCTTCCTCTTATCCAATAATGGCTATTTTCGGTCAATTTGAAAATTCTAAATGCGTGAAACTAACATACTTCTAGCCGGCCGATGAGGACCCAGATTTTTTTGTGTTAAGCTACAGACCCTAGTAGGTTGTGGGAGAAAGCGGAAGTCCGTGCTTCAAGGGGTTCTCCTTCGGCGATTGAAAGAGTCGAAACATACCAAAGGGGGGGGTCTTTCTCCTTTTTTGACTAGGATTTTTTCAATTTTAGGAGAAAAAGGTCAGTTTTTTTGCATTTCCTGACGTAAAATGAACCCCTGATTACGATTTTGGGGGTCCGACTCCGATATTCCTAGCCCCCTGGCGGCAATTTTAAATTAACCGCCAAAAACACGTTTTTTTTGCGTTTCGAAGGGCAATAAAGGCACTAAACGGTGAAGGGCAGGGACGCAATTGCTTCTGAGGGTAGCCAATAGACCCATCTAAATTCCCTCCAAACCGGGAGTCTGTAGGTTAAAGGGTTTTCCTTCGGCGATCGACGAAAGTTTCGGTTTTAACCTAACCTAACCTAACCTAAGTCACGTCGCCACACTAAAACTCGCAAACGTGGACCAATGTTGGTAATTTTTTGGTTACTGGGGTAATTTGGACTCCTGATTACGATTCCGGAATCGCCGTTTCGATATTCTTAACCGTTCACCTTCTAGTTCATATCGGTTTTTCGGTATACTTTTATTACGAAAACGTGTGAAACAAATATAGTTTTAACCGGGCGAGGAGGACGCAATTGCTCATGTGGCAAGCCAACAGACCCTGGCAGATGCTGTTGCAAACCAGAAGTCCGTAGGTCAAAGGGTTTTCCTTCGGCGATCGATTGTATCGCTTAGTACGTACATATGCTCGTGTTTGTCACAGTAAAATCCACAAACGTGGATGAAAGTTTGTAATTTTTTGCTTTCGGGGGTAATTTGGAGCCCTGATTACGATTTTGATATTGCCGTTTTGATATTCTCATTATTTCTTCCTCTTATCCAATAATGGCTATTTTCGGTCAATTTGAAAATTCTAAATGCGTGAAACTAACATACTTCTAGCCGGCCGATGAGGACCCAGATTTTTTTGTGTTAAGCTACAGACCCTAGTAGGTTGTGGGAGAAAGCGGAAGTCCGTGCTTCAAGGGGTTCTCCTTCGGCGATTGAAAGAGTCGAAACATACCAAAGGGGGGGGTCTTTCTCCTTTTTTGACTAGGATTTTTTCAATTTTAGGAGAAAAAGGTCAGTTTTTTTGCATTTCCTGACGTAAAATGAACCCCTGATTACGATTTTGGGGGTCCGACTCCGATATTCCTAGCCCCCTGGCGGCAATTTTAAATTAACCGCCAAAAACACGTTTTTTTTGCGTTTCGAAGGGCAATAAAGGCACTAAACGGTGAAGGGCAGGGACGCAATTGCTTCTGAGGGTAGCCAATAGACCCATCTAAATTCCCTCCAAACCGGGAGTCTGTAGGTTAAAGGGTTTTCCTTCGGCGATCGACGAAAGTTTCGGTTTTAACCTAACCTAACCTAACCTAAGTCACGTCGCCACACTAAAACTCGCAAACGTGGACCAATGTTGGTAATTTTTTGGTTACTGGGGTAATTTGGACTCCTGATTACGATTCCGGAATCGCCGTTTCGATATTCTTAACCGTTCACCTTCTAGTTCATATCGGTTTTTCGGTATACTTTTATTACGAAAACGTGTGAAACAAATATAGTTTTAACCGGGCGAGGAGGACGCAATTGCTCATGTGGCAAGCCAACAGACCCTGGCAGATGCTGTTGCAAACCAGAAGTCCGTAGGTCAAAGGGTTTTCCTTCGGCGATCGATTGTATCGCTTAGTACGTACATATGCTCGTGTTTGTCACAGTAAAATCCACAAACGTGGATGAAAGTTTGTAATTTTTTGCTTTCGGGGGTAATTTGGAGCCCTGATTACGATTTTGATATTGCCGTTTTGATATTCTCATTATTTCTTCCTCTTATCCAATAATGGCTATTTTCGGTCAATTTGAAAATTCTAAATGCGTGAAACTAACATACTTCTAGCCGGCCGATGAGGACCCAGATTTTTTTGTGTTAAGCTACAGACCCTAGTAGGTTGTGGGAGAAAGCGGAAGTCCGTGCTTCAAGGGGTTCTCCTTCGGCGATTGAAAGAGTCGAAACATACCAAAGGGGGGGGTCTTTCTCCTTTTTTGACTAGGATTTTTTCAATTTTAGGAGAAAAAGGTCAGTTTTTTTGCATTTCCTGACGTAAAATGAACCCCTGATTACGATTTTGGGGGTCCGACTCCGATATTCCTAGCCCCCTGGCGGCAATTTTAAATTAACCGCCAAAAACACGTTTTTTTTGCGTTTCGAAGGGCAATAAAGGCACTAAACGGTGAAGGGCAGGGACGCAATTGCTTCTGAGGGTAGCCAATAGACCCATCTAAATTCCCTCCAAACCGGGAGTCTGTAGGTTAAAGGGTTTTCCTTCGGCGATCGACGAAAGTTTCGGTTTTAACCTAACCTAACCTAACCTAAGTCACGTCGCCACACTAAAACTCGCAAACGTGGACCAATGTTGGTAATTTTTTGGTTACTGGGGTAATTTGGACTCCTGATTACGATTCCGGAATCGCCGTTTCGATATTCTTAACCGTTCACCTTCTAGTTCATATCGGTTTTTCGGTATACTTTTATTACGAAAACGTGTGAAACAAATATAGTTTTAACCGGGCGAGGAGGACGCAATTGCTCATGTGGCAAGCCAACAGACCCTGGCAGATGCTGTTGCAAACCAGAAGTCCGTAGGTCAAAGGGTTTTCCTTCGGCGATCGATTGTATCGCTTAGTACGTACATATGCTCGTGTTTGTCACAGTAAAATCCACAAACGTGGATGAAAGTTTGTAATTTTTTGCTTTCGGGGGTAATTTGGAGCCCTGATTACGATTTTGATATTGCCGTTTTGATATTCTCATTATTTCTTCCTCTTATCCAATAATGGCTATTTTCGGTCAATTTGAAAATTCTAAATGCGTGAAACTAACATACTTCTAGCCGGCCGATGAGGACCCAGATTTTTTTGTGTTAAGCTACAGACCCTAGTAGGTTGTGGGAGAAAGCGGAAGTCCGTGCTTCAAGGGGTTCTCCTTCGGCGATTGAAAGAGTCGAAACATACCAAAGGGGGGGGTCTTTCTCCTTTTTTGACTAGGATTTTTTCAATTTTAGGAGAAAAAGGTCAGTTTTTTTGCATTTCCTGACGTAAAATGAACCCCTGATTACGATTTTGGGGGTCCGACTCCGATATTCCTAGCCCCCTGGCGGCAATTTTAAATTAACCGCCAAAAACACGTTTTTTTTGCGTTTCGAAGGGCAATAAAGGCACTAAACGGTGAAGGGCAGGGACGCAATTGCTTCTGAGGGTAGCCAATAGACCCATCTAAATTCCCTCCAAACCGGGAGTCTGTAGGTTAAAGGGTTTTCCTTCGGCGATCGACGAAAGTTTCGGTTTTAACCTAACCTAACCTAACCTAAGTCACGTCGCCACACTAAAACTCGCAAACGTGGACCAATGTTGGTAATTTTTTGGTTACTGGGGTAATTTGGACTCCTGATTACGATTCCGGAATCGCCGTTTCGATATTCTTAACCGTTCACCTTCTAGTTCATATCGGTTTTTCGGTATACTTTTATTACGAAAACGTGTGAAACAAATATAGTTTTAACCGGGCGAGGAGGACGCAATTGCTCATGTGGCAAGCCAACAGACCCTGGCAGATGCTGTTGCAAACCAGAAGTCCGTAGGTCAAAGGGTTTTCCTTCGGCGATCGATTGTATCGCTTAGTACGTACATATGCTCGTGTTTGTCACAGTAAAATCCACAAACGTGGATGAAAGTTTGTAATTTTTTGCTTTCGGGGGTAATTTGGAGCCCTGATTACGATTTTGATATTGCCGTTTTGATATTCTCATTATTTCTTCCTCTTATCCAATAATGGCTATTTTCGGTCAATTTGAAAATTCTAAATGCGTGAAACTAACATACTTCTAGCCGGCCGATGAGGACCCAGATTTTTTTGTGTTAAGCTACAGACCCTAGTAGGTTGTGGGAGAAAGCGGAAGTCCGTGCTTCAAGGGGTTCTCCTTCGGCGATTGAAAGAGTCGAAACATACCAAAGGGGGGGGTCTTTCTCCTTTTTTGACTAGGATTTTTTCAATTTTAGGAGAAAAAGGTCAGTTTTTTTGCATTTCCTGACGTAAAATGAACCCCTGATTACGATTTTGGGGGTCCGACTCCGATATTCCTAGCCCCCTGGCGGCAATTTTAAATTAACCGCCAAAAACACGTTTTTTTTGCGTTTCGAAGGGCAATAAAGGCACTAAACGGTGAAGGGCAGGGACGCAATTGCTTCTGAGGGTAGCCAATAGACCCATCTAAATTCCCTCCAAACCGGGAGTCTGTAGGTTAAAGGGTTTTCCTTCGGCGATCGACGAAAGTTTCGGTTTTAACCTAACCTAACCTAACCTAAGTCACGTCGCCACACTAAAACTCGCAAACGTGGACCAATGTTGGTAATTTTTTGGTTACTGGGGTAATTTGGACTCCTGATTACGATTCCGGAATCGCCGTTTCGATATTCTTAACCGTTCACCTTCTAGTTCATATCGGTTTTTCGGTATACTTTTATTACGAAAACGTGTGAAACAAATATAGTTTTAACCGGGCGAGGAGGACGCAATTGCTCATGTGGCAAGCCAACAGACCCTGGCAGATGCTGTTGCAAACCAGAAGTCCGTAGGTCAAAGGGTTTTCCTTCGGCGATCGATTGTATCGCTTAGTACGTACATATGCTCGTGTTTGTCACAGTAAAATCCACAAACGTGGATGAAAGTTTGTAATTTTTTGCTTTCGGGGGTAATTTGGAGCCCTGATTACGATTTTGATATTGCCGTTTTGATATTCTCATTATTTCTTCCTCTTATCCAATAATGGCTATTTTCGGTCAATTTGAAAATTCTAAATGCGTGAAACTAACATACTTCTAGCCGGCCGATGAGGACCCAGATTTTTTTGTGTTAAGCTACAGACCCTAGTAGGTTGTGGGAGAAAGCGGAAGTCCGTGCTTCAAGGGGTTCTCCTTCGGCGATTGAAAGAGTCGAAACATACCAAAGGGGGGGGTCTTTCTCCTTTTTTGACTAGGATTTTTTCAATTTTAGGAGAAAAAGGTCAGTTTTTTTGCATTTCCTGACGTAAAATGAACCCCTGATTACGATTTTGGGGGTCCGACTCCGATATTCCTAGCCCCCTGGCGGCAATTTTAAATTAACCGCCAAAAACACGTTTTTTTTGCGTTTCGAAGGGCAATAAAGGCACTAAACGGTGAAGGGCAGGGACGCAATTGCTTCTGAGGGTAGCCAATAGACCCATCTAAATTCCCTCCAAACCGGGAGTCTGTAGGTTAAAGGGTTTTCCTTCGGCGATCGACGAAAGTTTCGGTTTTAACCTAACCTAACCTAACCTAAGTCACGTCGCCACACTAAAACTCGCAAACGTGGACCAATGTTGGTAATTTTTTGGTTACTGGGGTAATTTGGACTCCTGATTACGATTCCGGAATCGCCGTTTCGATATTCTTAACCGTTCACCTTCTAGTTCATATCGGTTTTTCGGTATACTTTTATTACGAAAACGTGTGAAACAAATATAGTTTTAACCGGGCGAGGAGGACGCAATTGCTCATGTGGCAAGCCAACAGACCCTGGCAGATGCTGTTGCAAACCAGAAGTCCGTAGGTCAAAGGGTTTTCCTTCGGCGATCGATTGTATCGCTTAGTACGTACATATGCTCGTGTTTGTCACAGTAAAATCCACAAACGTGGATGAAAGTTTGTAATTTTTTGCTTTCGGGGGTAATTTGGAGCCCTGATTACGATTTTGATATTGCCGTTTTGATATTCTCATTATTTCTTCCTCTTATCCAATAATGGCTATTTTCGGTCAATTTGAAAATTCTAAATGCGTGAAACTAACATACTTCTAGCCGGCCGATGAGGACCCAGATTTTTTTGTGTTAAGCTACAGACCCTAGTAGGTTGTGGGAGAAAGCGGAAGTCCGTGCTTCAAGGGGTTCTCCTTCGGCGATTGAAAGAGTCGAAACATACCAAAGGGGGGGGTCTTTCTCCTTTTTTGACTAGGATTTTTTCAATTTTAGGAGAAAAAGGTCAGTTTTTTTGCATTTCCTGACGTAAAATGAACCCCTGATTACGATTTTGGGGGTCCGACTCCGATATTCCTAGCCCCCTGGCGGCAATTTTAAATTAACCGCCAAAAACACGTTTTTTTTGCGTTTCGAAGGGCAATAAAGGCACTAAACGGTGAAGGGCAGGGACGCAATTGCTTCTGAGGGTAGCCAATAGACCCATCTAAATTCCCTCCAAACCGGGAGTCTGTAGGTTAAAGGGTTTTCCTTCGGCGATCGACGAAAGTTTCGGTTTTAACCTAACCTAACCTAACCTAAGTCACGTCGCCACACTAAAACTCGCAAACGTGGACCAATGTTGGTAATTTTTTGGTTACTGGGGTAATTTGGACTCCTGATTACGATTCCGGAATCGCCGTTTCGATATTCTTAACCGTTCACCTTCTAGTTCATATCGGTTTTTCGGTATACTTTTATTACGAAAACGTGTGAAACAAATATAGTTTTAACCGGGCGAGGAGGACGCAATTGCTCATGTGGCAAGCCAACAGACCCTGGCAGATGCTGTTGCAAACCAGAAGTCCGTAGGTCAAAGGGTTTTCCTTCGGCGATCGATTGTATCGCTTAGTACGTACATATGCTCGTGTTTGTCACAGTAAAATCCACAAACGTGGATGAAAGTTTGTAATTTTTTGCTTTCGGGGGTAATTTGGAGCCCTGATTACGATTTTGATATTGCCGTTTTGATATTCTCATTATTTCTTCCTCTTATCCAATAATGGCTATTTTCGGTCAATTTGAAAATTCTAAATGCGTGAAACTAACATACTTCTAGCCGGCCGATGAGGACCCAGATTTTTTTGTGTTAAGCTACAGACCCTAGTAGGTTGTGGGAGAAAGCGGAAGTCCGTGCTTCAAGGGGTTCTCCTTCGGCGATTGAAAGAGTCGAAACATACCAAAGGGGGGGGTCTTTCTCCTTTTTTGACTAGGATTTTTTCAATTTTAGGAGAAAAAGGTCAGTTTTTTTGCATTTCCTGACGTAAAATGAACCCCTGATTACGATTTTGGGGGTCCGACTCCGATATTCCTAGCCCCCTGGCGGCAATTTTAAATTAACCGCCAAAAACACGTTTTTTTTGCGTTTCGAAGGGCAATAAAGGCACTAAACGGTGAAGGGCAGGGACGCAATTGCTTCTGAGGGTAGCCAATAGACCCATCTAAATTCCCTCCAAACCGGGAGTCTGTAGGTTAAAGGGTTTTCCTTCGGCGATCGACGAAAGTTTCGGTTTTAACCTAACCTAACCTAACCTAAGTCACGTCGCCACACTAAAACTCGCAAACGTGGACCAATGTTGGTAATTTTTTGGTTACTGGGGTAATTTGGACTCCTGATTACGATTCCGGAATCGCCGTTTCGATATTCTTAACCGTTCACCTTCTAGTTCATATCGGTTTTTCGGTATACTTTTATTACGAAAACGTGTGAAACAAATATAGTTTTAACCGGGCGAGGAGGACGCAATTGCTCATGTGGCAAGCCAACAGACCCTGGCAGATGCTGTTGCAAACCAGAAGTCCGTAGGTCAAAGGGTTTTCCTTCGGCGATCGATTGTATCGCTTAGTACGTACATATGCTCGTGTTTGTCACAGTAAAATCCACAAACGTGGATGAAAGTTTGTAATTTTTTGCTTTCGGGGGTAATTTGGAGCCCTGATTACGATTTTGATATTGCCGTTTTGATATTCTCATTATTTCTTCCTCTTATCCAATAATGGCTATTTTCGGTCAATTTGAAAATTCTAAATGCGTGAAACTAACATACTTCTAGCCGGCCGATGAGGACCCAGATTTTTTTGTGTTAAGCTACAGACCCTAGTAGGTTGTGGGAGAAAGCGGAAGTCCGTGCTTCAAGGGGTTCTCCTTCGGCGATTGAAAGAGTCGAAACATACCAAAGGGGGGGGTCTTTCTCCTTTTTTGACTAGGATTTTTTCAATTTTAGGAGAAAAAGGTCAGTTTTTTTGCATTTCCTGACGTAAAATGAACCCCTGATTACGATTTTGGGGGTCCGACTCCGATATTCCTAGCCCCCTGGCGGCAATTTTAAATTAACCGCCAAAAACACGTTTTTTTTGCGTTTCGAAGGGCAATAAAGGCACTAAACGGTGAAGGGCAGGGACGCAATTGCTTCTGAGGGTAGCCAATAGACCCATCTAAATTCCCTCCAAACCGGGAGTCTGTAGGTTAAAGGGTTTTCCTTCGGCGATCGACGAAAGTTTCGGTTTTAACCTAACCTAACCTAACCTAAGTCACGTCGCCACACTAAAACTCGCAAACGTGGACCAATGTTGGTAATTTTTTGGTTACTGGGGTAATTTGGACTCCTGATTACGATTCCGGAATCGCCGTTTCGATATTCTTAACCGTTCACCTTCTAGTTCATATCGGTTTTTCGGTATACTTTTATTACGAAAACGTGTGAAACAAATATAGTTTTAACCGGGCGAGGAGGACGCAATTGCTCATGTGGCAAGCCAACAGACCCTGGCAGATGCTGTTGCAAACCAGAAGTCCGTAGGTCAAAGGGTTTTCCTTCGGCGATCGATTGTATCGCTTAGTACGTACATATGCTCGTGTTTGTCACAGTAAAATCCACAAACGTGGATGAAAGTTTGTAATTTTTTGCTTTCGGGGGTAATTTGGAGCCCTGATTACGATTTTGATATTGCCGTTTTGATATTCTCATTATTTCTTCCTCTTATCCAATAATGGCTATTTTCGGTCAATTTGAAAATTCTAAATGCGTGAAACTAACATACTTCTAGCCGGCCGATGAGGACCCAGATTTTTTTGTGTTAAGCTACAGACCCTAGTAGGTTGTGGGAGAAAGCGGAAGTCCGTGCTTCAAGGGGTTCTCCTTCGGCGATTGAAAGAGTCGAAACATACCAAAGGGGGGGGTCTTTCTCCTTTTTTGACTAGGATTTTTTCAATTTTAGGAGAAAAAGGTCAGTTTTTTTGCATTTCCTGACGTAAAATGAACCCCTGATTACGATTTTGGGGGTCCGACTCCGATATTCCTAGCCCCCTGGCGGCAATTTTAAATTAACCGCCAAAAACACGTTTTTTTTGCGTTTCGAAGGGCAATAAAGGCACTAAACGGTGAAGGGCAGGGACGCAATTGCTTCTGAGGGTAGCCAATAGACCCATCTAAATTCCCTCCAAACCGGGAGTCTGTAGGTTAAAGGGTTTTCCTTCGGCGATCGACGAAAGTTTCGGTTTTAACCTAACCTAACCTAACCTAAGTCACGTCGCCACACTAAAACTCGCAAACGTGGACCAATGTTGGTAATTTTTTGGTTACTGGGGTAATTTGGACTCCTGATTACGATTCCGGAATCGCCGTTTCGATATTCTTAACCGTTCACCTTCTAGTTCATATCGGTTTTTCGGTATACTTTTATTACGAAAACGTGTGAAACAAATATAGTTTTAACCGGGCGAGGAGGACGCAATTGCTCATGTGGCAAGCCAACAGACCCTGGCAGATGCTGTTGCAAACCAGAAGTCCGTAGGTCAAAGGGTTTTCCTTCGGCGATCGATTGTATCGCTTAGTACGTACATATGCTCGTGTTTGTCACAGTAAAATCCACAAACGTGGATGAAAGTTTGTAATTTTTTGCTTTCGGGGGTAATTTGGAGCCCTGATTACGATTTTGATATTGCCGTTTTGATATTCTCATTATTTCTTCCTCTTATCCAATAATGGCTATTTTCGGTCAATTTGAAAATTCTAAATGCGTGAAACTAACATACTTCTAGCCGGCCGATGAGGACCCAGATTTTTTTGTGTTAAGCTACAGACCCTAGTAGGTTGTGGGAGAAAGCGGAAGTCCGTGCTTCAAGGGGTTCTCCTTCGGCGATTGAAAGAGTCGAAACATACCAAAGGGGGGGGTCTTTCTCCTTTTTTGACTAGGATTTTTTCAATTTTAGGAGAAAAAGGTCAGTTTTTTTGCATTTCCTGACGTAAAATGAACCCCTGATTACGATTTTGGGGGTCCGACTCCGATATTCCTAGCCCCCTGGCGGCAATTTTAAATTAACCGCCAAAAACACGTTTTTTTTGCGTTTCGAAGGGCAATAAAGGCACTAAACGGTGAAGGGCAGGGACGCAATTGCTTCTGAGGGTAGCCAATAGACCCATCTAAATTCCCTCCAAACCGGGAGTCTGTAGGTTAAAGGGTTTTCCTTCGGCGATCGACGAAAGTTTCGGTTTTAACCTAACCTAACCTAACCTAAGTCACGTCGCCACACTAAAACTCGCAAACGTGGACCAATGTTGGTAATTTTTTGGTTACTGGGGTAATTTGGACTCCTGATTACGATTCCGGAATCGCCGTTTCGATATTCTTAACCGTTCACCTTCTAGTTCATATCGGTTTTTCGGTATACTTTTATTACGAAAACGTGTGAAACAAATATAGTTTTAACCGGGCGAGGAGGACGCAATTGCTCATGTGGCAAGCCAACAGACCCTGGCAGATGCTGTTGCAAACCAGAAGTCCGTAGGTCAAAGGGTTTTCCTTCGGCGATCGATTGTATCGCTTAGTACGTACATATGCTCGTGTTTGTCACAGTAAAATCCACAAACGTGGATGAAAGTTTGTAATTTTTTGCTTTCGGGGGTAATTTGGAGCCCTGATTACGATTTTGATATTGCCGTTTTGATATTCTCATTATTTCTTCCTCTTATCCAATAATGGCTATTTTCGGTCAATTTGAAAATTCTAAATGCGTGAAACTAACATACTTCTAGCCGGCCGATGAGGACCCAGATTTTTTTGTGTTAAGCTACAGACCCTAGTAGGTTGTGGGAGAAAGCGGAAGTCCGTGCTTCAAGGGGTTCTCCTTCGGCGATTGAAAGAGTCGAAACATACCAAAGGGGGGGGTCTTTCTCCTTTTTTGACTAGGATTTTTTCAATTTTAGGAGAAAAAGGTCAGTTTTTTTGCATTTCCTGACGTAAAATGAACCCCTGATTACGATTTTGGGGGTCCGACTCCGATATTCCTAGCCCCCTGGCGGCAATTTTAAATTAACCGCCAAAAACACGTTTTTTTTGCGTTTCGAAGGGCAATAAAGGCACTAAACGGTGAAGGGCAGGGACGCAATTGCTTCTGAGGGTAGCCAATAGACCCATCTAAATTCCCTCCAAACCGGGAGTCTGTAGGTTAAAGGGTTTTCCTTCGGCGATCGACGAAAGTTTCGGTTTTAACCTAACCTAACCTAACCTAAGTCACGTCGCCACACTAAAACTCGCAAACGTGGACCAATGTTGGTAATTTTTTGGTTACTGGGGTAATTTGGACTCCTGATTACGATTCCGGAATCGCCGTTTCGATATTCTTAACCGTTCACCTTCTAGTTCATATCGGTTTTTCGGTATACTTTTATTACGAAAACGTGTGAAACAAATATAGTTTTAACCGGGCGAGGAGGACGCAATTGCTCATGTGGCAAGCCAACAGACCCTGGCAGATGCTGTTGCAAACCAGAAGTCCGTAGGTCAAAGGGTTTTCCTTCGGCGATCGATTGTATCGCTTAGTACGTACATATGCTCGTGTTTGTCACAGTAAAATCCACAAACGTGGATGAAAGTTTGTAATTTTTTGCTTTCGGGGGTAATTTGGAGCCCTGATTACGATTTTGATATTGCCGTTTTGATATTCTCATTATTTCTTCCTCTTATCCAATAATGGCTATTTTCGGTCAATTTGAAAATTCTAAATGCGTGAAACTAACATACTTCTAGCCGGCCGATGAGGACCCAGATTTTTTTGTGTTAAGCTACAGACCCTAGTAGGTTGTGGGAGAAAGCGGAAGTCCGTGCTTCAAGGGGTTCTCCTTCGGCGATTGAAAGAGTCGAAACATACCAAAGGGGGGGGTCTTTCTCCTTTTTTGACTAGGATTTTTTCAATTTTAGGAGAAAAAGGTCAGTTTTTTTGCATTTCCTGACGTAAAATGAACCCCTGATTACGATTTTGGGGGTCCGACTCCGATATTCCTAGCCCCCTGGCGGCAATTTTAAATTAACCGCCAAAAACACGTTTTTTTTGCGTTTCGAAGGGCAATAAAGGCACTAAACGGTGAAGGGCAGGGACGCAATTGCTTCTGAGGGTAGCCAATAGACCCATCTAAATTCCCTCCAAACCGGGAGTCTGTAGGTTAAAGGGTTTTCCTTCGGCGATCGACGAAAGTTTCGGTTTTAACCTAACCTAACCTAACCTAAGTCACGTCGCCACACTAAAACTCGCAAACGTGGACCAATGTTGGTAATTTTTTGGTTACTGGGGTAATTTGGACTCCTGATTACGATTCCGGAATCGCCGTTTCGATATTCTTAACCGTTCACCTTCTAGTTCATATCGGTTTTTCGGTATACTTTTATTACGAAAACGTGTGAAACAAATATAGTTTTAACCGGGCGAGGAGGACGCAATTGCTCATGTGGCAAGCCAACAGACCCTGGCAGATGCTGTTGCAAACCAGAAGTCCGTAGGTCAAAGGGTTTTCCTTCGGCGATCGATTGTATCGCTTAGTACGTACATATGCTCGTGTTTGTCACAGTAAAATCCACAAACGTGGATGAAAGTTTGTAATTTTTTGCTTTCGGGGGTAATTTGGAGCCCTGATTACGATTTTGATATTGCCGTTTTGATATTCTCATTATTTCTTCCTCTTATCCAATAATGGCTATTTTCGGTCAATTTGAAAATTCTAAATGCGTGAAACTAACATACTTCTAGCCGGCCGATGAGGACCCAGATTTTTTTGTGTTAAGCTACAGACCCTAGTAGGTTGTGGGAGAAAGCGGAAGTCCGTGCTTCAAGGGGTTCTCCTTCGGCGATTGAAAGAGTCGAAACATACCAAAGGGGGGGGTCTTTCTCCTTTTTTGACTAGGATTTTTTCAATTTTAGGAGAAAAAGGTCAGTTTTTTTGCATTTCCTGACGTAAAATGAACCCCTGATTACGATTTTGGGGGTCCGACTCCGATATTCCTAGCCCCCTGGCGGCAATTTTAAATTAACCGCCAAAAACACGTTTTTTTTGCGTTTCGAAGGGCAATAAAGGCACTAAACGGTGAAGGGCAGGGACGCAATTGCTTCTGAGGGTAGCCAATAGACCCATCTAAATTCCCTCCAAACCGGGAGTCTGTAGGTTAAAGGGTTTTCCTTCGGCGATCGACGAAAGTTTCGGTTTTAACCTAACCTAACCTAACCTAAGTCACGTCGCCACACTAAAACTCGCAAACGTGGACCAATGTTGGTAATTTTTTGGTTACTGGGGTAATTTGGACTCCTGATTACGATTCCGGAATCGCCGTTTCGATATTCTTAACCGTTCACCTTCTAGTTCATATCGGTTTTTCGGTATACTTTTATTACGAAAACGTGTGAAACAAATATAGTTTTAACCGGGCGAGGAGGACGCAATTGCTCATGTGGCAAGCCAACAGACCCTGGCAGATGCTGTTGCAAACCAGAAGTCCGTAGGTCAAAGGGTTTTCCTTCGGCGATCGATTGTATCGCTTAGTACGTACATATGCTCGTGTTTGTCACAGTAAAATCCACAAACGTGGATGAAAGTTTGTAATTTTTTGCTTTCGGGGGTAATTTGGAGCCCTGATTACGATTTTGATATTGCCGTTTTGATATTCTCATTATTTCTTCCTCTTATCCAATAATGGCTATTTTCGGTCAATTTGAAAATTCTAAATGCGTGAAACTAACATACTTCTAGCCGGCCGATGAGGACCCAGATTTTTTTGTGTTAAGCTACAGACCCTAGTAGGTTGTGGGAGAAAGCGGAAGTCCGTGCTTCAAGGGGTTCTCCTTCGGCGATTGAAAGAGTCGAAACATACCAAAGGGGGGGGTCTTTCTCCTTTTTTGACTAGGATTTTTTCAATTTTAGGAGAAAAAGGTCAGATTTTTTGCATTTCCTGACGTAAAATGAACCCCTGATTACGATTTTGGGGGTCCGACTCCGATATTCCTAGCCCCCTGGCGGCAATTTTAAATTAACCGCCAAAAACACGTTTTTTTTGCGTTTCGAAGGGCAATAAAGGCACTAAACGGTGAAGGGCAGGGACGCAATTGCTTCTGAGGGTAGCCAATAGACCCATCTAAATTCCCTCCAAACCGGGAGTCTGTAGGTTAAAGGGTTTTCCTTCGGCGATCGACGAAAGTTTCGGTTTTAACCTAACCTAACCTAACCTAAGTCACGTCGCCACACTAAAACTCGCAAACGTGGACCAATGTTGGTAATTTTTTGGTTACTGGGGTAATTTGGACTCCTGATTACGATTCCGGAATCGCCGTTTCGATATTCTTAACCGTTCACCTTCTAGTTCATATCGGTTTTTCGGTATACTTTTATTACGAAAACGTGTGAAACAAATATAGTTTTAACCGGGCGAGGAGGACGCAATTGCTCATGTGGCAAGCCAACAGACCCTGGCAGATGCTGTTGCAAACCAGAAGTCCGTAGGTCAAAGGGTTTTCCTTCGGCGATCGATTGTATCGCTTAGTACGTACATATGCTCGTGTTTGTCACAGTAAAATCCACAAACGTGGATGAAAGTTTGTAATTTTTTGCTTTCGGGGGTAATTTGGAGCCCTGATTACGATTTTGATATTGCCGTTTTGATATTCTCATTATTTCTTCCTCTTATCCAATAATGGCTATTTTCGGTCAATTTGAAAATTCTAAATGCGTGAAACTAACATACTTCTAGCCGGCCGATGAGGACCCAGATTTTTTTGTGTTAAGCTACAGACCCTAGTAGGTTGTGGGAGAAAGCGGAAGTCCGTGCTTCAAGGGGTTCTCCTTCGGCGATTGAAAGAGTCGAAACATACCAAAGGGGGGGGTCTTTCTCCTTTTTTGACTAGGATTTTTTCAATTTTAGGAGAAAAAGGTCAGTTTTTTTGCATTTCCTGACGTAAAATGAACCCCTGATTACGATTTTGGGGGTCCGACTCCGATATTCCTAGCCCCCCTGGCGGCAATTTTAAATTAACCGCCAAAAACACGTTTTTTTTGCGTTTCGAAGGGCAATAAAGGCACTAAACGGTGAAGGGCAGGGACGCAATTGCTTCTGAGGGTAGCCAATAGACCCATCTAAATTCCCTCCAAACCGGGAGTCTGTAGGTTAAAGGGTTTTCCTTCGGCGATCGACGAAAGTTTCGGTTTTAACCTAACCTAACCTAACCTAAGTCACGTCGCCACACTAAAACTCGCAAACGTGGACCAATGTTGGTAATTTTTTGGTTACTGGGGTAATTTGGACTCCTGATTACGATTCCGGAATCGCCGTTTCGATATTCTTAACCGTTCACCTTCTAGTTCATATCGGTTTTTCGGTATACTTTTATTACGAAAACGTGTGAAACAAATATAGTTTTAACCGGGCGAGGAGGACGCAATTGCTCATGTGGCAAGCCAACAGACCCTGGCAGATGCTGTTGCAAACCAGAAGTCCGTAGGTCAAAGGGTTTTCCTTCGGCGATCGATTGTATCGCTTAGTACGTACATATGCTCGTGTTTGTCACAGTAAAATCCACAAACGTGGATGAAAGTTTGTAATTTTTTGCTTTCGGGGGTAATTTGGAGCCCTGATTACGATTTTGATATTGCCGTTTTGATATTCTCATTATTTCTTCCTCTTATCCAATAATGGCTATTTTCGGTCAATTTGAAAATTCTAAATGCGTGAAACTAACATACTTCTAGCCGGCCGATGAGGACCCAGATTTTTTTGTGTTAAGCTACAGACCCTAGTAGGTTGTGGGAGAAAGCGGAAGTCCGTGCTTCAAGGGGTTCTCCTTCGGCGATTGAAAGAGTCGAAACATACCAAAGGGGGGGGGTCTTTCTCCTTTTTTGACTAGGATTTTTTCAATTTTAGGAGAAAAAGGTCAGTTTTTTTGCATTTCCTGACGTAAAATGAACCCCTGATTACGATTTTGGGGGTCCGACTCCGATATTCCTAGCCCCCTGGCGGCAATTTTAAATTAACCGCCAAAAACACGTTTTTTTTGCGTTTCGAAGAGCAATAAAGGCACTAAACGGTGAAGGGCAGGGACGCAATTGCTTCTGAGGGTAGCCAATAGACCCATCTAAATTCCCTCCAAACCGGGAGTCTGTAGGTTAAAGGGTTTTCCTTCGGCGATCGACGAAAGTTTCGGTTTTAACCTAACCTAACCTAACCTAAGTCACGTCGCCACACTAAAACTCGCAAACGTGGACCAATGTTGGTAATTTTTTGGTTACTGGGGTAATTTGGACTCCTGATTACGATTCCGGAATCGCCGTTTCGATATTCTTAACCGTTCACCTTCTAGTTCATATCGGTTTTTCGGTATACTTTTATTACGAAAACGTGTGAAACAAATATAGTTTTAACCGGGCGAGGAGGACGCAATTGCTCATGTGGCAAGCCAACAGACCCTGGCAGATGCTGTTGCAAACCAGAAGTCCGTAGGTCAAAGGGTTTTCCTTCGGCGATCGATTGTATCGCTTAGTACGTACATATGCTCGTGTTTGTCACAGTAAAATCCACAAACGTGGATGAAAGTTTGTAATTTTTTGCTTTCGGGGGTAATTTGGAGCCCTGATTACGATTTTGATATTGCCGTTTTGATATTCTCATTATTTCTTCCTCTTATCCAATAATGGCTATTTTCGGTCAATTTGAAAATTCTAAATGCGTGAAACTAACATACTTCTAGCCGGCCGATGAGGACCCAGATTTTTTTGTGTTAAGCTACAGACCCTAGTAGGTTGTGGGAGAAAGCGGAAGTCCGTGCTTCAAGGGGTTCTCCTTCGGCGATTGAAAGAGTCGAAACATACCAAAGGGGGGGGTCTTTCTCCTTTTTTGACTAGGATTTTTTCAATTTTAGGAGAAAAAGGTCAGTTTTTTTGCATTTCCTGACGTAAAATGAACCCCTGATTACGATTTTGGGGGTCCGACTCCGATATTCCTAGCCCCCCTGGCGGCAATTTTAAATTAACCGCCAAAAACACGTTTTTTTTGCGTTTCGAAGGGCAATAAAGGCACTAAACGGTGAAGGGCAGGGACGCAATTGCTTCTGAGGGTAGCCAATAGACCCATCTAAATTCCCTCCAAACCGGGAGTCTGTAGGTTAAAGGGTTTTCCTTCGGCGATCGACGAAAGTTTCGGTTTTAACCTAACCTAACCTAACCTAAGTCACGTCGCCACACTAAAACTCGCAAACGTGGACCAATGTTGGTAATTTTTTGGTTACTGGGGTAATTTGGACTCCTGATTACGATTCCGGAATCGCCGTTTCGATATTCTTAACCGTTCACCTTCTAGTTCATATCGGTTTTTCGGTATACTTTTATTACGAAAACGTGTGAAACAAATATAGTTTTAACCGGGCGAGGAGGACGCAATTGCTCATGTGGCAAGCCAACAGACCCTGGCAGATGCTGTTGCAAACCAGAAGTCCGTAGGTCAAAGGGTTTTCCTTCGGCGATCGATTGTATCGCTTAGTACGTACATATGCTCGTGTTTGTCACAGTAAAATCCACAAACGTGGATGAAAGTTTGTAATTTTTTGCTTTCGGGGGTAATTTGGAGCCCTGATTACGATTTTGATATTGCCGTTTTGATATTCTCATTATTTCTTCCTCTTATCCAATAATGGCTATTTTCGGTCAATTTGAAAATTCTAAATGCGTGAAACTAACATACTTCTAGCCGGCCGATGAGGACCCAGATTTTTTTGTGTTAAGCTACAGACCCTAGTAGGTTGTGGGAGAAAGCGGAAGTCCGTGCTTCAAGGGGTTCTCCTTCGGCGATTGAAAGAGTCGAAACATACCAAAGGGGGGGGGTCTTTCTCCTTTTTTGACTAGGATTTTTTCAATTTTAGGAGAAAAAGGTCAGTTTTTTTGCATTTCCTGACGTAAAATGAACCCCTGATTACGATTTTGGGGGTCCGACTCCGATATTCCTAGCCCCCTGGCGGCAATTTTAAATTAACCGCCAAAAACACGTTTTTTTTGCGTTTCGAAGGGCAATAAAGGCACTAAACGGTGAAGGGCAGGGACGCAATTGCTTCTGAGGGTAGCCAATAGACCCATCTAAATTCCCTCCAAACCGGGAGTCTGTAGGTTAAAGGGTTTTCCTTCGGCGATCGACGAAAGTTTCGGTTTTAACCTAACCTAACCTAACCTAAGTCACGTCGCCACACTAAAACTCGCAAACGTGGACCAATGTTGGTAATTTTTTGGTTACTGGGGTAATTTGGACTCCTGATTACGATTCCGGAATCGCCGTTTCGATATTCTTAACCGTTCACCTTCTAGTTCATATCGGTTTTTCGGTATACTTTTATTACGAAAACGTGTGAAACAAATATAGTTTTAACCGGGCGAGGAGGACGCAATTGCTCATGTGGCAAGCCAACAGACCCTGGCAGATGCTGTTGCAAACCAGAAGTCCGTAGGTCAAAGGGTTTTCCTTCGGCGATCGATTGTATCGCTTAGTACGTACATATGCTCGTGTTTGTCACAGTAAAATCCACAAACGTGGATGAAAGTTTGTAATTTTTTGCTTTCGGGGGTAATTTGGAGCCCTGATTACGATTTTGATATTGCCGTTTTGATATTCTCATTATTTCTTCCTCTTATCCAATAATGGCTATTTTCGGTCAATTTGAAAATTCTAAATGCGTGAAACTAACATACTTCTAGCCGGCCGATGAGGACCCAGATTTTTTTGTGTTAAGCTACAGACCCTAGTAGGTTGTGGGAGAAAGCGGAAGTCCGTGCTTCAAGGGGTTCTCCTTCGGCGATTGAAAGAGTCGAAACATACCAAAGGGGGGGGTCTTTCTCCTTTTTTGACTAGGATTTTTTCAATTTTAGGAGAAAAAGGTCAGTTTTTTTGCATTTCCTGACGTAAAATGAACCCCTGATTACGATTTTGGGGGTCCGACTCCGATATTCCTAGCCCCCTGGCGGCAATTTTAAATTAACCGCCAAAAACACGTTTTTTTTGCGTTTCGAAGGGCAATAAAGGCACTAAACGGTGAAGGGCAGGGACGCAATTGCTTCTGAGGGTAGCCAATAGACCCATCTAAATTCCCTCCAAACCGGGAGTCTGTAGGTTAAAGGGTTTTCCTTCGGCGATCGACGAAAGTTTCGGTTTTAACCTAACCTAACCTAACCTAACCTAAGTCACGTCGCCACACTAAAACTCGCAAACGTGGACCAATGTTGGTAATTTTTTGGTTACTGGGGTAATTTGGACTCCTGATTACGATTCCGGAATCGCCGTTTCGATATTCTTAACCGTTCACCTTCTAGTTCATATCGGTTTTTCGGTATACTTTTATTACGAAAACGTGTGAAACAAATATAGTTTTAACCGGGCGAGGAGGACGCAATTGCTCATGTGGCAAGCCAACAGACCCTGGCAGATGCTGTTGCAAACCAGAAGTCCGTAGGTCAAAGGGTTTTCCTTCGGCGATCGATTGTATCGCTTAGTACGTACATATGCTCGTGTTTGTCACAGTAAAATCCACAAACGTGGATGAAAGTTTGTAATTTTTTGCTTTCTGGGGTAATTTGGAGCCCTGATTACGATTTTGATATTGCCGTTTTGATATTCTCATTATTTTTTCCTCTTTTCCATTAATAGCCATTTTCGGTCAATTTGAAAGTTCTTAATGCGTGAAACTCTGGTCTTGACAATAGTGTGACACCTTGATTGTGCTCGCACTCTCTTAACTATGTGACGGCAAAGTGTGTGTTGTGAGTGTTTAAACTAAAACGACCCACAATTATCTCTAAAATAAAAAAGTAACAGTTCTTTAAATCTAGAATTAAGAAATACAGTTTTTACAATTTAATATTATTTTTAATTGTAATATTATTAATTAAGAATAAATCAAATTTTAATTAGTTCAGAAGAGAATTCAAAGCTAAACTCGCCAGTTTAAACAAGTAGCTATTCCTATTATCCAATCAGCTATAGAATATCATATAAGGTTATTCCGATAATTAGCTTTCAGCTGCGAATTGTAAATGGAGGCGTCCAAAATAACACCAATCGCAAGCATGAATGTACCTCCTATTAAAACTTGTTGAATAATAGTCTGGAAATAACGATTACTTTTTTCTAATACATAAAAAACTAGAAATGTTAACAACAAAATAGATTATAACTTCAAATGATAATTTAATACAACCAGTTATAGCTAGAACTAATTGAGGTAATTAGCCTAAATGGTATTATTTAAAATTCCATTTTATTATTTAATTAATTAGACGTAATAAAGCGCTTGAATAATTTAATTATAATTTTTCAATTTTCTTTTTTTTTATATTGCAAATAAAAAAAAGCTAATACAAATTATTAGCTTTTTGCAAATATACATATGTATATATGTTAATAAATAATTAATTACAATTTTAATAATGCAGAAATTATATTTAAAATCAATATTTCAATCCGATCACACAGTATCAATCGATACGCATCCCCTCTACGCATCACTACTTGCGCTAAGCAATACCACCCCGGCGAGTCCTCAGTTTGGTGCAGTGAGTGTTAGGATGAACGTGGATGGCTGGCCATATATTATTAGCCGGTGTTGGTTTTCCTACATTTTACAGAGGGCTATCTCCAGATAGGCAAGTGCATCATTATCATCAACTTCAAAAGGGAGGAATCATTAATCCAGATTTCAGTAAAAAAATCTGTAATAAGGTAAGAAAATTTGTTAAAATTCAAAAACATTTACAACTGAAGAGATTAAGATTGATTAGGCTATTACATTAATGGGGTTCTTTATTTCTGTTAATCATTTAATTTTGTTTTAAGTATGTCTGGATTTATTTATTAAATGTGCCATAATTATTTGGAAAAAATTGTTTATTTTTATTTTTATTTAATGTACAACCTTTTATCTACAGTTTTGTAGAAAATCATTATTAATTTGTTCAGTTTGTTATTAATTAATTAATCAATTAATATGTAATGTTTTTAATTTTATTTAAGGTTTTAACTCTTAATAATAACTGTAACCACTTAAACTTTACTTTCAAAATTTATTTAACTTAATTATAACCGAGTAGTTTAATTATATTTTGCAGTTTAATGAAGACTTAATTATGACTCAATTTCTGTTTTATGATGTCAATGTTTCAATTTAATTGTGTATTATAGTATATTTGGTATTTCAGATTATTTTATGGTAAATTTTCAACTATTCCACATTGTAGGCTAATTAATAAATTAACAATTTCTTAGAATTATTCAGTTTTAAAATTCAAAATATTTATCTTAATTTTCTTTAAGTACTTAATAACAATATATTACTTGAATTAAAATGTTATTAAGTAACATTATTAACATATAAATGCATCATTATATGTATTAAGTAATGTTTGTTTTAAAATTTAGTAGTAACTTATAGATGAGACGCCATCTAGCCAGTGTATGTTGAACTTGCATGAGTACTTAATATTTGCAACAGGTGGCGACAATTATTTTAATTTAATAAAAAGTTAATATATAATATAATCATATTTCTGATATAAAAACGTTCAGATGTTGTCGTTTTATTAATTTAAATTTATTATTGTTCTAAATGTAATTAGTTTAAGTATTACAAATTTAGAAAGTGATTGCAGTTAGAGTAAAAAATTATTTTAGCAAAACGCGACGATGCGACAGTCGCAAAACATAAAATGCACTGATTCTTATTGCAGTCAATTTTTTGCATTGCTTTTACATAATGGGTATTGCTGTATAAGAAACAATATGTTTTGTGGAAAACAAGTTTTAATTAATTATGCTGACTGTGTTTTTAAAACTTTTTCTACCAGTAAGCTGCTTATAGTTTTACAAATTTGTTTTGCTTTGCCGATAAATTAGCAGTCTAACTTTCTAAAAGTTGTCTTTTTTACTAGTAACTAGTCTCTTTGCTTTTTTGCTTGCGTATGGCAAAAAAACTTATTTTTGCTGTGAAAGAAGTAAAAGGTTTATTTATTGTTTGCAATTGGGTAGCCGTATTTATTGAAACAAAATCAGCTGTATCAACTTTCAAACAATTAATTCTACACTACTAAATGTTGTTTTTGGTTTTTCTGTGTAGATAATGCCAAATTGAACTGGAGTTTGTGCAGAACTCGGAACTTGGCTGATTTTTTTTATCATAAAGAATACGTAAGAAAAAGAGTGGTACTATAGATAGGTGTAGTAAGTGCAAATAACCGGAACTAAAGTAACCATAAATGGCTTTGGGTGTATTTAATTAAAATAATTATTGATTAAGATTCCAGTTTTTACAGCTACAATCAATAAAGTTTGTCAATTAATGTTGACGTTCATACGCAAGCAAGAAACCTCTAATTTAAACCACATTGAAAAGTTGTTTAACCCACAATGTGTTTCATAGAATACAGGAAAAGCTTGATGTAAGTGTTTGAATGTTTTGTTTTATTTGTTAAATAAATAAGAAAATCAAGAAAAGCTGGTTTACTGAGCAAGAAATGGGGACGGAGGCTGAACTAGCTTTTGTTTGAGTTGATTTTGAAAACAAAACTACACCAGTGTTGCTTACGTTTTAAACTTTAAACTTAAGGAAAGCAATATCTAAATAATAGTTTTTTGTTTTTATCAATAAACAAACAAATTATAAAAAAATAAAAACATTAACTTACACCTGTGATATTTAGGTTGGAACTATACAGTATTAAATTGTTAATCTACAAACATTTTTTAACGTTGCAGTAAGATTAAATTTAATTCAATAAATACAAACAAAATTAAATGATATTCAATGACTTTACAATGTTATAATAATAACTGATTACAATAGTAGCTGAATAATTATCTTTATTTAATTAATTCCAACGACAGTTTTAGAAACTACTATATATTGGTCTAAATTTTAGGATTCCAACTTGAATTATGAGAATTTATCAAAAGTTTAGGTGATAAATTGCTGCTTTTTTTTAATGCAGATAATGATAAACGGTTTTGGTTGTTTTTTTTATTAACATTGGTGCAGAGCAGCTTCTGTTGTTTGTCTTGGAGGTGTGTAACGTACACAAAGAAATTGGTATTCATATTTTGTTATAGACAGCTAAAACAATATATACGGAATTAATCTAGAAAAACAATTTGCATTCAAACTAAGATTTTTTTGAAAGATTTATTGCATTTTACTTTGCATATAATTGTGTAAATAAATTATTTTGACATATACATTTTATTAACTACAAAAGTATTATTATAAACATTTTAAAACATAATTTTTCTGTACTAAGTATATAAAATATTATGTAAATTGTAAGTATGTTATTTAATTTTTAAGAATAATGATTGATAAAGATTTAGCAAAATAACTAACGCTCACGTAACTATATTCAATTTTATGCTCTTATAACCTTTAAAGTTTATTTTGCGTCTTGTAATGATTTAAAATTTTCTTGTTACGGCTCTGTCTTATGCATGAAGTTGTTTACATTAAAACAATGACAAGATTGACAGGTTACTTGATAGTTGATCGTCTTTGATCGCTCGCTCACCTCACAAAGTTCATTTCTATTATGTTCTGCTAAGTGAAGTTGGTGTCCTCAATATTAGTATTAATCTTTTATAAAACTTCGAAGTTCTTAATTTGGATGAAAATGTTAATAAACGTACAAGAGTGCAGAAGAATCATATAGCTAATTAAGTAGAAATTAAACCCCTATTGGATTAGTCTATTAGAAGACATCGCAACCTGTAATTATTTATGCAATCAAAATAGACATGAAATGGAGTTATTTACATAATTGTCAATCAATCTTAAATTCTTAAATGTGCTATTTGAATCTCTACTATTATCATTTGCCAGTTGGATTTGTCTAAGTTGTTATGGAAGGTGGATTTGATGCTATTTATTATGAGGATGAGGAGGAAATTTCCGGGGAGGTCGAACATACAGATGTTACTTTGGTACCCGATCCTGTTGTTATTAGAGGAGCTGGCAATATGACGGTGTAAGTATTGTTATAAATTGTATATTAATTGATTTAATAAATATTGTTGCTATTGTTTTATAGTTTTGGATTGAGTAATCGATTTAGTTCAGAATTTCCAAGCGGACTCGTATCTCGTGTAGCTCCTGAAGAATTTAAAGAAACAGTTTTGCGAATTAACAGTGTTTTGAAGAAAACATTACCTGTTAATGTTAAATGGTTATTTTGTGGATGTTTATGTTGTTGTTGTACACTTGGATGTTCACTATGGCCTGTTATTTGTCTCAGCAAACGAGTAAGTTTTTCATTGTTTTTAAGCAGTAACATTATACTTACAATTATAATTTCAGACTCAACATTCATTAAATAAACTATTGGAATGGGAGAACAGTTATTTATATCACAAGCTAGGATTGCATTGGCGATTATCAAAACAACATTGTGACTCCTCGTCCATGATGGAATACGTAATTCTCATAGAGTTTTTACCAAAAATACCTATTTACCGACCCGACTAGCACCAGCTTTTTTTATATAAATATATATTTAACCTTAACATTAGCCCTAACAAAGTAATGAAAATGCAAAATTTTAAACACATTTGTCAACGTTACATAAATAGTAAGTGCTTCTGATTCTGAATTAATTATATTTGTATATAAAGTAAATGTGATAAAAACTATTATACACATCATTTTTAGCTTGTATAATAATAATAATATGGCTGATAACTGATAATTGATAATTTACGTGTCATTGTAAAATGTAAAAATAACTTTCATAGCTGATCACAATACAATACAATTTAACGTCTTCTGCTCTATCTGCAAAACAGTATTAAATATTTTATTAAATAAGTTCACACATAAAAGCAGAAGAACACCAATTAAATGTTAACGTTTAAAAACTATTAGAGGCATAATGGCAAATGATATGTAATTATATTTTTAATTATTAATAGTAAGAAATTAATCACTTCTCTTACGTTACATAAGTAAATTGATGTAAATCACAGTTATCATTTTCTAAACTACACTACACTTACTACACTTACTACACAAACACAACTTGGGCTTAAATAGTCTCAGCGGATTATTTTATTAACCAACCAATTATGTTTGTATTATATACATGGAACCCGAGGTAGTATTCAATGGTGAAAATATTGTATATTTAAATAATATTTTCAATACAGAGGTAGGTGTTATAAGCTATTTAGGGTATATTATACAAACATAATAGCCTCCATAAGGCGATTGGTAATAAAATAATTTGCTGAGATAATTTAAGCTCATATTGTAAAGACACTATATCCATGGGTATACTATACAGTACATACTATGGAACACAAGTTTGAGCTTTAAATACTGTAATGGTATTTTACAGTCATTATATAATTACCTCTTTATGATTCAATTGTAGTTAGTAATTAGATTAATTATTTTATTTTATTTAAGAATCATTTATAATGTTATAGAAGAGAAGTAGTTTAATCAATCAATCATAATCATATTGTTATTATTAATTTTCAGCGCTTTAAATTCTTTAGAATGATTAATTGTTACGATTATCACTATTGTTTTGCACGAAATACGTAAATCTAATCCCGAATGATTGGTTTAGTAAAGGATAAAGGTATGGAAAGTTTAGGTGATGTTATTTGTTAAATTCCTTAAATTTGTTAAATTGCTTGATTGAATCTGTTCTTTCAAATGATTAGTTTAAATGATGTTTATAAATAGATTAGAAAAAGAAGAAAATATGTTGTGCAATATATTTTGTAATTTGTAGTACAATGAACAAAAGTAAATTGATAATGTTTCAATTTTACGATAATGGGGAGATATTGTTTAATTTAGCTCTGTTATTGTTTGTAAAATTATTTGGGAGAGAAAATGTATTTTATTAGTTTTATTGATATAATAAACTATGAATTGCCAAGTTCTACAGAAAAGAATTATGACAAATATTTTTATATTCTTGATACCAAATGGTGAAGACCAATGCTGCTAAGGTAGGTTTAATTCCAATTTAAAAAATTATTACACAATAGAATGATTGATGATATTATTCAGTCTATTAATGCTACACTTTACACAGTGTTCTTAATCATTCTTTTTTAATTCTCAAAGTCGTGTGCTTTTCAAGCTTAAACCATCTTACACTTCAAGATCAATTTTGATTCAATTTTCGTTTGCAATTCTACTTTCTAAGTAACAGAAATCTGTATTGTATTCTATTTTAATATTAAGCTTCTTTCTTTTGTTTATCACATTTTATGACAAGTTTTATTTTTATGTTATAAACATTAGCATACTATTTAATATATTTTCTAACTTTATTTTATTATCTGCTAATATTGCTGTATTGTCAACAAACAATAATTTTCATTGATATATACATTAAATAGTAACAGATATAGCTTCTTTTTTATACAAATTGTAAATAATTCTTCTTTATCTTTAAAGTCATTTTGTTGATTTACAGCTAAATTGATAAATGTTGATAATTTTATTTTGTTTTTTGTATTACTTCTTTTAGCACTAGAATTGACTAGTATACTTTCTAAATCAGAATTAGTATTTGGCCAATCTTTTTTCATTCTCTTATAAATTATTCTTAGAAGTAGTTTAGATGACAGTATACTTACAGTTCTCTGGTTCTCACATGAAATAGCTCTTGTTTTAGTATGTGATTATTACCCATTTGAAAATACCATATGAGATTAAAGAGTATATATTGTCGTAATAAACAGATAACTGAGTTTCTAGTTTATTGGGGCCATTCTCCTATGATAACAAATGTATTTAAGATTACAAAAACGCGCCGAGTTATAAGTGGATGTAAATACAGGGTTGATTGTAGATTTCAATTTACAAATTTTGGAATTTTGACAGCTTTCTGTGTATATTGCTGTGGCAATGGATGCAAATCTAGTATTATCAAAAGCCTCTTCAATGTCTAGAAAGGCTCTCAAAGCAATTTCTTGGCAGAGTGTAGTCTTTTCACATCTGCTAACCAGCTAATTGTATGACTAGTTTGCAGGGTTTTCCTAATTGGTATCGGTGCAGCCACTAATAATTTTAGCATGAACGATGTCAGACTGATTGGTCTGTAGGATATGTGGGTTGTTCTCTAGGAGCTTGGTATATGCTGATTTCCTATTCTATGACGCTTTTATTTACTATGGTATTTGCCTCTGCCTAGTCCTTTTGGTTGGAGGTTTCTGCCATTGTAGAGCCTGGAAAGGGTGACCTCAATAGCTTCTGCAAAGTTTTTTTTTTATTCTATCTAATACTCAGGGACGTGCTTGGAAGAGGGTTTCACCATCCCCTGCTCCCAAATTATGGAACCCAGGAAGGTAGGTTCAATTCTAGTTAAAAAAAATAGAATAATGTTGGGTTCAAACTTTTATTTACGTAATCTTTGAATCATGAAAAGCACGCAATTATTACACTCTTAATAGTTTTTTGATATGCAAGCTAAATAGTAACATAATAGTGTGTACGCTCTTTCTTTTTTTTTACTTCTTCTCTTTTAATTAAAATTATTACAGTATTTCTCTCTCATATATTTAGTTAGGTAATCTGTATATCTATTTTTCTTTTGCTTGTATCATATCTATCAAACTTTGATGTAATAATGTCATAACCTTGATTATATTTGGATACTTATCTATGTTTTCTAACTCTCATTACTTTTCTAGATATTTCTTCAATCATATATATTTTGTCATTTTCTTCTGTGATTTCTCTGTTTTACTTATTTGTTATTGTATTGATTTTTTTTAGTCTTCTGTAGCGACAAATGACTTTTTGCTTGGGTTTATCGATAGTTGCTCCAGACTTTTTGCTTACCAAGATGGTAAGATTATCGGCGTAGCGTAAGACAAAGACGCCTATATTATTCGGTAATTATGGTAGGCCATCCATGAGAAGTAGAGGTAATAATTAAAAAAAAAAACACATTACTGAATGGGCATCTGCACACAGTTTTGTCTTATAATGTGATTTATACAGTTTAAGCATGAAATTTTTCTAACATCTAACCATGTCTTTGTTTTGCGAAAGTTGTGTTGTCAAATAAAAATACTCCTCACAATTTTGTTTGCAGTGTATTTCTGTTGATTAGCTGATGTACAGCCAGTTTGCAGTGTTTGCCTGATTAGCATTGATGCAGAGGCAGAGCCTTTAAGGTCCCGCAGTTTTAGCATAAAATGTGTAACTGATTAGTATGTAGGGTTAAGCCAGGTCACACCGTGGGTCGGCACGGCATTAACAGTTTGGTATATATGAAAGTATTAAGCAAGCTCTAAAGACAACAAATTCTTTCTGTAATATGATGAGATAGATTTAGATTTTGTTAACTTCTGATGATTTAAAAGGTTTAAATATGCTGATTGTCTATTTTAAGGTGCTTATGTTTACTATCGCGTTTTTGTCAGCCTAGGAAGTATGTCTGCAGTAGCTTCTGCACAGTTCTTTTGACCTACTCTGTGTAATTTCTTTTTTTTTTTTTAGCAGGTATCTTATGTTTGCAGTGCGATCGTTTTCTGAAAACTAAAGCTTATGGTTTTGTTTTGAACATTTTCATAGTATTTCTTTTATGAGTATGAGTCTGTTTTCACTTTTTTTTATATCATTGTTATATGGTGTGAGACTGGTTCTGTAAAAAGCTCAGTCATTGTTTTCTAATGCTTGCTACAGTTCTCTAGTTCAACAAGTAATATTCTTAATGGTATGTTGGCAATTCTTGAATAGCTTTCTATAAAATTAGCAAACGTGTCTGTCATTATCTTTAGCTCGTATTTTTTTGTTGTCTTGGGACAGTCATGTTTTATTGCATACATTCTAGTTAGTTTTTTTTTGGAGTTTCTGTATAATTTGTATGTTGAATCGGGTGTATGCGTGGTCAACAACAAATTTTCATCTGACATGTGCTTTGCAATTGACTGTGTTATTTTTAAATAATTGGTCAAAGAAGACAAGATTGTTATAGGTAAACAAATTTACAAATTATTTACGGCAAAATAATAATAATTTATTTTGTACGAGAACCAAGCTTTTAACCTAGTAGCCTGTCCTGTCTTATTTTTTATAGATTTAATTAACATTATGATTTACAATCAATGTTAATTATTTTGAAAGTAATTTTATTGGCTAGAACTATCATTTAAGAATGAAATTTTAAACACTAAAAATCAATTATTTAAGCAAATTTAATCTAAATCATAAGCTAATAGTTGATGGTCTAATATTTGCAACAAAACAGTTAATAAACAAATTTCTAATATTTTATTTGAAATTGTTTCAGGATTAAATTCTCCCACTCTTTGCACCAAGCTGACATCGGACGCGGCGAGCATTCAGTTCAGTGCCGGATCCCATTGTAATAGCATGTGCACGTGCTGTGGCGTTTATGTGCGTATGATTTAAATGTAACTGTTTACTGAAGTGCTAGTGGTTTTTTTTTTAATAATGAATTGATATAGCAATAAGGAACATTTACATCATCCATGCAGTTCTATATTTTGACCGTAAGTTTTTTTTTTTAATTGTTTGATAATTAATTAATTTGCTAGTTGAGACTTAGAACTATATTACTATATTTACATTGAAATACTAGTTTATAAGAATTAAATTGAATAGAATAATTAATGACTAGAGCGTATAGTTATTTCTTTTGATTGGATTTTAATTAGTTATTAAAAATTATACATTTATTGCAAATTTATTTTGAATTACACATTTCAGTAGTAGTTTACAACATTAACGCATATGCATTGAATACTTTTAATGATTAAAAAAAAACATAATTTTTTGTGGAACTAATAAAATATTTGTCATATTCATTGTTCATCCAAAATATTAATTTGATCGATTTAAAATAATATTTCTAAATATTTGTTTCAGAACAGATAGATTATTCAGGAAAACTGAAGTTTAGCTAGCTGTTCCTTGGAGAAGGAGGGAAGCCCTTCTCCCTATTTGAGGAGTAATAGGTAAATATCAATTTATATTTGTTAAATATTATGTATTTTGTTAAATGTGCTTATATTATTGTAATTGTTTTTGATTTTTTTATGGCAGAAGTCATTTTTGTTTGCAATTAGTTGTGATTTTACTTTTTTACCTACTACAACTTTTGTTTAAAACGCGTAAGTTAAAACAGAGTTAATTTGTTGTATAGATAGAGCATCGCAGTTAGTTATAGTTGCACTTGCTTTTTTCCGGATCTGTCTGATTATATAGTGGGGCAGTTAAGAATTTAAGTTTGACAGAGTTAAACTTCTGGGCATCGAATTCAGTCAGATTAAGCGCATATGTTGTAGTTGTGTGCCTGAGCAAAAACAATTAAAAGCAGTGTTTTAATCTGGTATTGATTATAGATAGCCGTTAATGAATTATGTACTTAATCTCTTATAAGTATTATTCATACTTTCTAATATTTTGATTAATGATTGTTTCAGCCTTAGAATAATAAGGACTCCAATAACAACAATTAGAAATTATGAATAAGGAACTATTGCTGAAGCCCCAAGTTGTATAAAATTTTGAATAA
Source organism: Tachinus rufipes (assembly GCA_963932245.1). Lineage (NCBI taxonomy): Eukaryota > Metazoa > Arthropoda > Insecta > Coleoptera > Staphylinidae > Tachinus > Tachinus rufipes. The sequence continues at coordinate 80,590,968 of OZ010750.1, read as the reverse complement.
GGACTTTGCTGCCTCTCTGCCTGTTTTCAAGGGAGATGCTAGTGAATTTCTGCAACTGCAACTATTTGAAATTGTGAATAAGGAACCAATTCTGAAACCCCAAGTTATATAATATTTTGAATAAGGACTATGCTGTCCCTCTGTCTGTCTTCAAGAGAGATGCTAGTGAACTTCTGCTACTGCAATCAACAGTAATTGGAAATGATGAATAACGAACCATTGCTGAAGCCCCAAGCTATATCTGTCTTCAAGAGAGTTGCTTCTTCATGATTTAAACATGGTTTAGGTAAATAAATTATTATTTTATTTTTTAGAACATATTAAAATGTAAGATGTTTAAAAATGACACTGACAAACAGTAACAGTAACAATGAGTTTTTGGGCCCGAACTATAGATTTTTTTAAATTTGATAGAGAATTATCTACAAATGTTTATTGGTGTTATTTCAATCATAAATCATGTGCATATATCACATCAATTACGTATTAATAATCAGTTTTGCTTTTTTATAGATTTATCATATATATAATGGAATGGAATGGAATGGAATAAAATTATTATGAGCAGACCAATACAACACAAATGGCTCTAAGATCAAGATCGATTTGTTTTTTTGTGATGTATCTGCTAGCGAATTGCAATTGGAAATGATGAACAATAAACACTGCTGAATCTCAAGTTGAAATGAAATGATTAATGGAAATCCTGCTTGTCATCAAGAAAGCTGAATCATTGAATATTTTTTGCATCATATATAGTTAGGTAAATAAATAATAAATATTAATATAATAAAAAATGTTAAAAAGAATATTGATAACTTTTGTTCAAAATTTTGTTTCTATTGTTTTTAAACATCTTTTATATCATTTCAATCACTTTCATAATTACATTAGTTATTTTTATTAATAATTGTTTTTGTTCTTTATAGAATATCCTCGCCTAATGGAATGGTATTATCATGAGCGGAGCAACACAAATGAAATACAACCTACAGGATTAAAGGAAGAAAAGGAAATATTACTTATAATTTTACATTTAATTATAAACATATTAACGTAAAATTGTAATCTGATTAAACATTTTTTATGTATTTACTTTCATCTATTAAAGATGTAATAGAATTGATTAACAATTTATAAATTATAAACAAGTGGGATGTTAATTAAAATATAGTAGCGCTACAGTACTTTATTTAGTTTTTTCTTTATGATGAGATGTGTATATTATTTTTTTAAATATTTATTAATACAATTAAATTCACAGTTATTGCAGCTTTATAAGTATTAATTAATTTTTTGCTTTTAAATTTTACATGTGGCGCTATCTTACTATAATCTGATCAACTTTTGTATGTAGCTTGTTAATATTTCTAACAGATGGCATGATCGTTTATGCATAGGCGTAGTAGCTTTAATATTAAAGAAATTAAATACAAATGTAAATAATATAAATAAGCATATTACTGTTTAGCAAATTTGCATCTTGTTATTTAAAACTAGTTATTTTTGCAATTATATTTAATTTATTATTTGAAGTACAGCAAATTTAAGAAGTGATTAAATAGGCGTAAATGCATATAGAAGCACCAATTGTGCTCACTAATGGGAGTTTATTATTGTATTTATTTGTTATAAAGTAAAAGTTGTCAAATAAGTTTTGTAATTAAGTAGATGTGCTTTGAGTACATTTTATATGATATCACTTCTTAAATCTGTCGCCAATATGATTTAAAATATTAGTTCATTTATAATTATTAGTATCTATTTTATTGTGCATTTTATTCAACGAGAGCTGAAGTAATATGTTTGATTTGCGTTGCCAGACAAATTGTGCTTGAACACATTTAAACCTTTCGTCGAATTCAATGTACTGTAATAAATTAGTACATGTTTGACTGATTAGCACAAACTGCTTGACATACTATTTTATGATCAAATATTTAGCAAATAATCAATATGACATTAATGACTGATGAACGACAAAATAATTAAGCATAATGAACTGTTAAAAGTCGACAGTTAACGACGTTTCTGAAGATTCGGACATTCTTGACAAAAAATGAAGCATGTTTGTGACAGTTAAACTTGTACTTTTATATTAGAGGTTATAAGTTTGATATTTACCTCATTAGCTGTAACAGGAATTAATGTTGCTAATTGTTCATTTTAGACTACAGGAATAGATTGATGATATTTGTTTGTTATTTACAGCTAACGCTTGTTGCTTGGAAGCGCCGCTACATTTTCACAGTTGCTCACGTTCTCAACTTTTGTATTGTGGAAAACATATTGTTTATTATTTAATTTTGTTCAGTTAATAGTGTCACATTTGTTTTTAATCTTAGGTTTAAAGGAGAAAATGAAATACATGAGAGTTGTGTTGCTCATGTTCTCAACCTTGGATAGTAAGAAAGCATATTTCTTGTTGTTAATTGTTTAATTTTTGTTTTTGTGACCTTAGGTCTAAGGTAAAACTGACACCCAGGAGTCTGTATTTAGCTATGTTTTTGTTTACTTATGAATAAATAAGTAAATCAGGTAGGGTACTAATAAAGTGTATGGGAACGGTGTGGGCACTCTTGCCAGAGTTGTTCGCTTGGGTCTAGGGGAAAACGGAACTACACGGGAGTTCCGTGTTGCTCACGTTCTCTACCTTAGACTTTAAAGAACGCAAGTAATGGGGACGGAGAGCATAATTAGCTCTTACCAAAGCTGACCTTGTTAGCTCTTACCAGAGCTGATTCTGCTCTCTACCTTAGGTCTAAGGAAAAACGGATCTACACGGTAGTCCCGCGTTGCTCACGTTCTCTACCTTAGACTTTAAGGAACGCAAGTAATGGGGACGGAGAGCATAATTAGCTCTTACCAAAGCTGATTTTGTTAGCTCTTACCAGAGCTGATTCTGCTCTCTACCTTAGGTCTAAGGGAAAACGGAACTACACGGGAGATCCCGTGTTGCTCACGTTCTCTACCTCAGCTTTAGGGAAAGCAAAATCTATGATTTGTTGTTGTTGTGTATGTTGTTTTTTTTATGAATAAATAAACTTGTTATAAAAATACATTTTTTTTATTTCCCTTTTTTATCAACAATTTCAGGTGGAGGGTTTAATTTTTCTATTTTTTCTTTAAATATATTAATATCAACCTTACTAATCTCCTCCCCCAACAATACTTACCCCCAAAGATATACCCCTTTCTTACAGGGGAATCCTCCCCATCACGGGGGCTATGCTATTTTTAAGTTTGTCAAGGTAAGTTTTACAAGTAATAATAGCCGCCGAAGGCGGCTATGTTAATTTCCGCCGAAGGCGGAAATTATTTAGTACCCGCCGAAGGCGGGTATAATAACCGCCGAAGGCGGTTATTAAGCCGCCGAAGGCGGCTATTAATAGCCGCCGAAGGCGGCTATATATACCCGCCGAAGGCGGTTATTAAGCCGCCGAAGGCGGCTATTAATAGCCGCCGAAGGCGGCTATAATATAGCCGCCGAAGGCGGCTATATATACCCGCCGAAGGCGGGTACGCCTACCGGCACGGGCGACACGGGCTCCCCTCCCCTACTTTTCTAGCCTTTCCGGTTGACTCCCAGAGCCTCCGGGTCCTAATCTACTACCCAAAATTTGCATTCTATTTCCTTCTCAGAGTCAGCCAGTCTCTAAGAGTTCTCAAATCGATGAATACTTTCCAAGTCAGTCCGGAAAAGTTCGTCGTCTTAAGACAAACATCTCCGCCGAATATGGAAAGTGTTCCCCGATTTGAACACTCCTTGAAACTCCAACACAGTCGACAATTAAAAGATTAGCTGTTAATTGGTCTTTACAAAGCTCAAACCAAGTAAAACATTCAAAGTCTTAAGAAGATGATTGTTAATAACAATCAACTTCCTCGACTCAGCATGCTTTCCTCAATTGAAGCACACGTAAACCCCAAAACAACTAACATTTGAAGAACCGACTGCCTTGGTTGCATCTTGCGATCCGGAATAGAGCTGAAGAAAAAATCCGATGTATTAACAGCTAAAGTTGCGTTTAGTTAAATTTGGCGAATTTACTTTTTGACTAAACTTTATCTTATACCTTTTTAATTTTAATTATTAATGATATATAATATATCAACAAACTATACAATTTCCACTCACATTATTATCACATTACTCGATCTCAAAAATTTCTTATTACATTAAAACATGACTGACTAAAAAGTATTTTTTTAAAATAAATAGACTTTACCAAAGCTATTACAAAATTTCAATTTATCAAAAAATAGTTCTTAATTGAAACCGAAATAAAACATTAAAACAAAAAGAGTTGACAAGTGTAAAGAAACGCTCCCCTGAAATTTGTACTTGCACTTGAAGTATAACAAAACTTTACTTTTATCTTTAAACAAATCCTACCAACAACTAATTATAATTAGTAATAAGCATTTAAATTATGTTTCTATATATTATCCAAAAACTTAATGTGAGTAGAAACTGTAAATAAAATTGCTCAAATACAAAATTGTATTCAATGCTTCACAATCGCCAAATTTGTAATACCTATTTGTTGGTGCAAATTTAAAATTTGCTTCATATGTTTCTAAACATTACATATAAACTGTTATTATTTACTGAATTTAATTAATCAATTTTAGAATTAACTAAGTAATCACAAGTTTGTAAAATTAGTTTCAACATCAATGTACTTTTACATGTAATGGTTAGAATGGAGGACACGTATGTTATTGCCAAACTGATATAAAAATTATTGACTTCAGCAACTAATTGATATTCAAATTGAATTAAAAAGAAATGTTTTATGTTAAATATTTTCGCAACAAATACCAAATATTATCAAACGTTGAAATGCCAAAAATTATTAAGTTTTTATGAAGCAACGTTAGTCAGTGAATTCGAATGAATTGACATTAACAGTCATTTAACAGTCTCATCTAACCTGTGCCACCAAGGTCGAACCACCAATAGCAACAGAGGAAGGTGTCCCTGAGCATGAGGGGTTTACCCTTTTTTAGACCAACTGCTGATAGCATAACACTGACAAGAATGACCAAATTCTTCAAAGTGCTAAGCGTCAGCTGGAATGGTGGGTACTCACTAAGCCGGCGTCGACTCTTACACTAGATCAGACCTGCATAAACCCTGGTCAGGCTACAAGTCTTCACTAATGTGACTACGTTGGGCTTTCGTTTAACCTAAACATGTCATGAATAGTGATTTAAATTAGTAGCAATAATGTCCATGATTGATGATTACTGCAACTCAATGATTTTAGTTTAATTGAAAAAAAACTATTTAATTGTAAAACAAATATTTTAAAATTAATGCACGATGATAAAAACATTGAATTACAATATGAAAACGTTGAAAATATTTGGTATAAATTGATTGAGGGACGAATTGGCATGAACGAATAGGTATGCGCAACGTTAGTGTCAACAGATTTTTCCTTTGGAATCATAACATAAAATAGCTGAAACATTTATAATAATAAATTAATAAATAATAACGTTATATGTAAATAACATTAGTAGAGGAAAATCCTAATAATACGCATGCTTTAAAGTAACCAAGTGAAATAATTTAGAGAACAAAATTGACTATCAGTTAAAAATGAACTAAAAATTCAATTTAAATTTGAACTAATGTTACATCATTACATTATATTTGTTTGTCAATTGAACTTAAATCAACTTTAAATTTAAAAATCAATGAAAACTACGACCAAAAATTATATTTAAATACTGTGTGAAATGGTTAAAACAATAAACATATTTAACCAGAATTGAATTTACAAAAATAAATTTATAATTTAAAAACAAACATCACTTGGCACTTTGGAAATTGTTGAAATTGGAAAGCAGCTAATAAGACCTAACCAAACTAGCAAGCAAAATGACATCTCTGCTGGAGAACATCATATTTAAACTACATCCAAATTAACTATAAGTAACTAACTACCAAAATAAGCATCACCTTGCAATCGTGTTGAATTCTGGCTACTAACTATTGCAAGCAACTTTAAACATTAGTACAGCAATTACACAACGACTCGGCAATGTAAGATACATCAAAACAATGCATCATCTAATACCACTACATCTATACGAATACAATCATGTGTATAACAGACTAGCAAGCATTCCGAAGAACGGTCAGTTTCTGCTAAATGAAAGTATCGATTTAGGAAGAGAAAGAATCTAACTACCCTACGGCACCGACCTGTAAAAGTTATCCACAATATGCAAAAGCAGTATGAAGGATATCTAAATCAAATTAGCTCCTATCATAGAGGGCTTTCATACAGACGCGTACACTCTACGTTACACCAAACGCAACCACCAATCGAGCGATTAATGGCAACGCACTAAATACTGCTCACCTCCTTACGTTGGTTAAGAGCCTACCTCCTACAACACCGAACTAGCAAACAATAATGACGAAAGTCAGTAGAAGACAACTCGCCTAGAAGCAATGCTCGGGCACACTAAGCAGTCAACTACAACCGCACGTTTACTCCAACTGAATACGATGCTCAGAAGTTTGACGCCGGCAAACTACCATACTTACTTGAATCTTTAGCTGCCCCAGTAATTGGTCAGACAGATCCAGAAACAAGTGCAACCATAACTAATCGTTAAGCACCATCTATACAACAACTTAAGCTTGTAAGCTTCCGCGTATGCATAGTGTTACTATATAAAAATAAGTCACAATCATAGCAACCACCCTACAAGCAAAAGTTGAGGTGTAATGTTACCAGCAGCAACATCACTAACTAATGGAATTAAAATTTTACTCACGATTCTGCATCTTCTGCCATAAAAAAATCTGAAAGATTGATAAAATATTAGAAAACTGTATAATAATAAAGTTCAAACACGTATCAACCTCAACAATTCAGTAGTTATTACTATTATATTACTTAAGCATATAATTCCTACCTATTAGTCCTTAAATGGGCGCCTTTCCTCCTTCTCCTTGGAACAGCTACACCTTCAACCGTCACAATTTAGAAGCATTGCAAGATTACCAAAATCATCTAATTTGTTCTGAAACAAAAAAATAAAAAACATTTTAAAGGTTGCAGAATTAATGATGACAAATACAAATAATATAAACAAACATTAATTAGTAAAAAATCCACCGAAAGACTTAAATTAGCAAATAAAAAAATAGACTTACGAGTTGAGAAGTCTGGGACTGCATTGATGTAGATGTAATTGTTCCTTTTCACTATTACAATTATTTGCACAATTGTTTACTATAAAACACAGCTTTAACGGTTATATTTGAACAGGCACAGGCCACAGCGCGCACACACGCACACACACACGCACACACTACAGTTATGAGATCCACCACTGAACTGAACGCTCAAACCTCAATCCATGCCGCCCGTGCAGTCGCTTAAAGCAAGGAGTGGGAATGCCCCATACTAAAACAAAATAAAATACAACATTAAAAAATTCATTTAAAAAATGTTTTGCGTTCTAAATTTATTTCTTCCATTCTATTGATTATACAAAAAATGTAAAAATCTATTAATAAAACTATTGTTGATCTGTAAATAAATTACAATTTTTAATATGTAGTTCAATTAAATTAAACTACAATGTTTATTTAAATTCATTGTTATAAAATAGTATTATATTCAATCTTGGTATTAGTCTAAATTATATTTCTCAAAGTTGTAAATTAGCAAACTAATTCAAAAATAACTTACGGGCTTGAAAATGTAAAACTCCGTTAATGATGTAACTGTAATCCTTTTCGCTACCAAAACTGCTATTGATCCACACCACAATAGGAACTACTTAGCACTGCACTAACGGTTAAATTTAAATCACAGCCATAAACCACTGCACGCACCACACGCTACTACTATGAGACCCGGCACTGAACTGAACTCTTTATCCCCACTCGCAGCCCGGCGCTCTCTCACACGCTTAGAGCGAGAAGCAAGAGTGGGGAATGGAATTCTATCCTAAAACAAAGTAAAATAGAATATTAGAAAATAATACATCTGTGATGTATTAACGGTAATACACACTCTAATTGTAAGGGTTAATCAAGGGATTAACACTACACATATAAATTTAAGGTCGTTTATTGAAGATGGAAATAAAACTGAATCTCTTCATACATTTTACAATATATATACAAATAAAACCATATAAAAACTAAACATATAAAAATCTAAAGAAATACGTTTTTACCCAACTATAAAATATATATTCTTTCTATATATTACACCTCCACCCTTATTATAAACATTACTACTAAAATTAATTTGAACCAAAACTATTATACATAAATCGAATTGGTTTCTTCCTAATTCGTTTTGGTCTTGGTGAAATCCCTTTTTCACATTTACGTTTACTTCCCTTACTTTCTTCAAGTACAGGAATAGCATCAAAATTAATAACTGATTTTAAGATTTGGTTTACATGTTTCTTCCATATTATATTACCATCAATTTCAATTAAATATAAACATGTGCCTATTCTTTTAATGATTTTACCTTTCACCCACGATGCATTTCTTATATTTCTAACAAATACATTCTCCCCTACTTCAAATTTGACATTTCTATTGCCTTTGAAATTTCTTCTCATACGACTCTGTTCATTGATAACATTATCATTAATATTTTTTAAACGTTCTACATTTTCTTGTTTATCATTAGGCTTAAACAATGTAAACCTAGTTCTTAATTCTCTACCAAACATTAAGGAAGCTGGAGAAACTTTCGTTGTTGAATGTGGTGTTATTCGATAATCAAATAAGAAATTATTAAGAACTAAATTTACATCTGTTTTTACATTAGAGCTCAATGATTTCTTCAAGGCTAATTTAACAGTTTTTACTGAATTTTTGGCAGCCCCATTTGAGGATGGGTTATAAGTGGGTGATGTAATATGTTCTATTCCTTGCTTGGTTAAAAATAATTTAAATTCAGTACTCACAAATGCAGTTGCATTGTCTGATACTAGCGTTTTACATATTCCAAATCTTGAAAAAATTGACCTTAATATGTCAATCGTAATAGCAGACGTAATAGATTTTGTTTTAAATACTTCAATCCATTTTGAGTGTGCGTCTACTAACACAAAAAAATAACTATTCAGAAACGGTCCCATATAATCAATATGTACCCGTTCAAACGGTGACATTGGCCATTCCCAAACATTTAGTGCTGTCTTTTCTGGACTTGGTTGGTGCACTTTACAATTTTCACATAGATTGCACACATTTTCGATGTCTTGCCCTAATTTTGGCCACCAAAAATATGAGCGTGCTAGACTCTTCATCTTAACAATACCTTGATGGGATTTGTGTAATTCGTTCAAAACTCTTTCCCTCAAACTTTTAGGAATTAGAATGCGGTTATTCCACATAATTGAATTTTTAATTACACATAATTCCATCTTATATTTTCCATATTCTTTTATATCATTATTAATTATTATGTCTGGCCAACCATTTAAACAAAATTTCCGGACCATGCGAATTAGCCTATCATTTTTGGCCTCTTTATCTATTTCATTAAAATTGATAAATTTCATATCACTAAAATGATTTAAAAAATTTAATTGATCGGTATCTTGTACGTTTTCTATTTTACCTAAGGGCAACCTTGAAAAACAATCAGCCGGATTATCACTTGATTTTACATACCCTATTTTGTAGTCAAAACCACTTAAAAAAATTGCCCATCGGCGCAAACGATTTGCTGCATACTGCGGTATGCCTTTACTTGGTCCAAAAATGGTCACCAATGGCTTATGATCCGTCAATAATGTAAATGGTTTACCATATAAATATTGAGCAAACTTTTTTACTCCAAATACTATACTTAATGCCTCTTTTTCTATTTGAGCATATTTGCACTCGGCGGTACTCAATGTTCTGGAACTACACGCAATAATTCTCTCACTGTTATCTTGCATAACGTGAGATAAAATTGCGCTAATTCCATATTGACTAGCATCTGTTGTCAGACGCAATTCTAAATTTGGGTTATAATGTGCCAAAACTGGAGCATTTTTTAATATCTCCTTTGCTTTATTAAATGCTACGTCGCATTCCTTTGTCCATTGCCAAACCGTATCTTTTTTTAAAAGGTTATATAATGGTGATAAAATTGTAGCTAATTTGTCTAAAAATTTACCATAATAATTGATCATACCTAAAAATGATTTTAACTGAGTTATGTTTTGTGGAATTTGACATTTATTAATTGCTTCAATTTTGTCATCACATGTATGCAATCCTTGTGCATCAATTGTATAACCTAAATATTTAACTTGAGATTGAAAAAAATTACACTTATCCGGTGTTAATTTTAAACCCGACTCTTGTAATCTTGATAATAATTTATCCAAACATTGATTATGTTCTTCAACATTCCGACCCGCAATAAGAATATCATCTAAAAACACAACACATCTTTCAATATCTTGTAAGAGTGTTTCAATCATTCTTTGAAAAATACCCGGAGCGGATGATATTCCAAAAAGTAGGCGATTATAAAGAAATAATCCTTTATGAGTCGATATGGTTGTTAATTTTTTTGAAACATCATCTAATACTACTTGTTGATAAGCTCTTTGCAAATCAATAGTAGAAAAAATAACTCCTCCATGCAATTTTGTTAGTAAATCTTCAATGCGCGGTATTGGATATTTATCTATTTTTAAATAAGGATTTAAAGTAATTTTGAAATCACCACAAATTCGAATATCACCATTTGATTTTAGTATGGGTACAATAGGTGTTCCCCATTTACTATATTCGATTGGTGAAATTATATCCAATTCCTGCAATCTAATTAATTCTTTTTCTACTTTATTTTTAACTGCAAACGGTAGCGGTCGCGGACGAAAATATTTGGGAATGGCATTGTCAGCAATATTTAATTTAATTGTACCCTTGTTAAATGTACCCAATTCATTTGTGAATAATTTATTATATTTTTGTGTTATCGCATCAATGCTATTTACAAAATTTAATTCTGCTATACCTAAATTAAATAAATTTAAAAAATTTCGACCAAGCAAAGGAACTGATCCATTTTCGATAACATAAAATTTTACATTTTGTGAAATATTATTATAAATAATATCTGCATAAATAAATCCAACGGCTTGATCTTTTTGTCCGTTGTAGAAATAAAATATTTTATCATTTTTATTTAATGTAATATGAGAAAAATATTGAACATAAATGTTATCGGGAAGGACGGATACACTAGATCCCGTATCAATTTGGAATGTTAATAAAAAATTCTCAATTTTAACTTTTGCCGTTATTGGATTATCTATTTTATGATCATTTAAAGAAAATAAATATTCATCATTATTTTCATTTTCGGTAATAAAATTAACATTTTTATTAAATGATTTTTTATTTAGCTTACCACCAGGGTGTTTCTTTTGATAACATGTAGTCGCAATGTGTCCTTTTTTATTGCAAATGTTGCAATTTCTGTCTTTATAAAAACAATCGCCGCTGGAATGGTTTTCCCGACCACAAACACTACACTTCACTTTTTGTAGCTGGTACGTTGATCCATTGCTGGGCCTTCCACTTGATGACGTTTGTCTAGATGATTTTGAAAAATTAGTCGAACTTCCGGACTTGCGCATCCAATACATCTCCTGGTTGGGTTCTTGCTTCACTTCGACGGAAACTTGATGTGCCGTCATTTTGGTTCTTGCAATTTCCACTGCTTTTGCAAATGTTAATTTTTCATTTTCTTCAAACAGCCTGTCTTGAGTATTTCCCTTGCTGAATCCTACGATAAATTGATCTCGAAGTCTGTTGTCAATTTCGTTGGCATTAAATTTACAATGCACTGCCGCGCTTCTTACTCTTGCAGCCCATGCTGGAGCATTTTCTGCATGTTCCATTTTACAATTGTAAAATTTGAAACGTGCTGCAAATACAGATTGTTCACATTTAAAATGCACATTAAATATATTAATTAGTTCCGCAAATTCTATTGCTTCAGGAACGTTCGGCAAACATAAACTGTATATGAGTTTGTAAGCTTCTTCATTTAACATATTTAAGAAGATCGCTCGTTTTTTTGTAGCATCCTCAATATTATTTGCCACATAATAATTTTCTAAGCGAGGTTTAAATACGCTCCACTCACTAGTTCTTAAATTAAACTCACGTAATTGTCCTATTTGTTCCGCCATTTTACACGTGGTCGCGAAAATAATGTTTAATTCGCAAATTTAATAAAAGTTTACTTTACGTTTTCAATTAAAACAATCCTCGTCGCCACTGTGATGTATTAACGGTAATACACACTCTAATTGTAAGGGTTAATCAAGGGATTAACACTACACATATAAATTTAAGGTCGTTTATTGAAGATGGAAATAAAACTGAATCTCTTCATACATTTTACAATATATATACAAATAAAACCATATAAAAACTAAACATATAAAAATCTAAAGAAATACGTTTTTACCCAACTATAAAATATATATTCTTTCTATATATTACAACATCAAAATTAATATTAAATTAATGTATTGAGTTCTAAAATTATATTTTATATTAAATTTTGTTTTTTGTATTAGCTATGAAAGAAAGAAAATTAAAATTCTCCTAATTAATTTTCTGTTTATTTTGATCGTGGCTATCGATTCTTCATTCTCCGTACTCAGAGCCTTTGTTTGCAGCCATTTTTATGTTTGTCCTGGGGATATCCTTGGGGATCTTTAATTCTGTGATTTCCCGTTGCTTTCTGCATTCTCATAGCTCGCTTTTAAGAACAATTTGCTGTTTTTAGGACAAGAGGATGCCCTAACTCTTGCTAATTCATCAGCCCGAGGGGTCTGCTTATTCCGGCAGATACTCGGTCGACAGAGCCTCGTTAGTTCTCTAGCAGGGTGCACCGCGTGCAGGAGAGGTTGTCTTTTGGGTTTTGGCATTGTTGTCATCACCCCATATTTTGTACTAGGCCTATATAAGCCATGCCAACCACGTAAATCTACATCAAACTGTGCATGTTTAAACCCTTTTCAAATCGTTATTAGAACTTGTTTCAAGTAGCTAAGATTATATTAAACATCCGAACGTCAGAACAAAGTCTAGATATAAAAATGCTACTTTTCGACAGTTTTTTGTTTTTTACTGTAAACTTTGTACTGAGCCTGTATAAACCTACCTAACGTAAGTTTGCACATCTTTTAAAATTAAACTCAGTTTTAAAAAAATCCTAACAAAAGAGAAACACGACATTTGCTGCGAAAGGGCGAGACACATAATTTTTAGATACGCCACTGGTAGAAATAACGTAGACAACCATTTTTGGTTTGAGAAAAACACAATATACTGACTAGACTAAAAAAAATGTACAGGATGTCCCTTGATATTGCTGCTTAATTTATTTTGATCTAAAACAGAGTGTTTAAGTTTACAGACTAAGTTATTATTACGCCTGATCTGGATAGAAAGTAACCTTAAGGAAGATCAGCTCGCCAAAAAAAGATCCACAAAGACGTTTGTTAGACTTGAACCTGTATTCAAGATTTCATAAGAGACCGGTAAACAAATAATCTGAAGTAAACTTGACTCAAAACACACCTACTGGTGGATAAAGTGTCAAGAGATAAAACACACAAGGTTATTTTTCTACAGGACCAGACAAACCAGACAAAGCTAGGGTCAAGTCTTGGTTTTATAAGAAATAGTATGCATTGGTGCCCATTTAAATTGCATACTTTACCAATGCGGCAACTGATTTTATGAACCTCTTTTTAATATAAACTAACCTCATGCTCAATTATTTCAATACTAGTTTTGTTATGTTAAATAAATACAAATTGTAATTTATTTTATAAATAACTATCAAATCGAATCAATAAAAAATTCATTAATCATAATAAATTATAAGACTAATAAAAACAAAATTTAACGTAAAGTTTCTATGGATAATTAAGCTTTTTGTAAGATTGTAGATAAGTAGTTCAAAAATTGTCGGTAATTAATTGTATATTTTTTTTAATTGCATTAATGTCCCTAAAAGATTCAAAATATTTACTTTTATTTGTGTTATTATAATAAATATTCCTATTTGTTTTTATTAAAACATTTGATTAAATTTAATTAATTAGAATTAAATAATATGCGAAAAGACACAGCTACAACACAACAAAAACGTTACAGATTTCTTTCAACATAGCTGTACATAAAAAATCATAATTTATATAAATTATGACTAGGAAATCGTTTATTATCAATAGTATGTTGACTATTATAATATTCTAACTTACTGAGGAGTTATAAATTAATTTATTAAACGTTTCTTTTCAGTGTAAATTGGACTTTTATTTGAATCAAGTAGGCCGTGGTAACAACGTGAAAGTGAGCCGTTGTCACGATTAAGTTTGCGCGCGAAAAACAAGCGCTTGCGATCTAGATCATTTCACGCCATATTCGTCGTAACGACTAACAAGCAGCAGTAGCAGCAATACCTTAATTATAGTTTTATAAATTATCATAAATATAATCAAAATGTTTCGTAACATTTTGATAATGCTGTGCTGCTTAACAATCTTATTTATGACAATGCGTAAGTACATATAAATTATTGTAATTAATTATTGTTTTGTGTAGTTTACATTTTATAACCTGAAAATATAATGTGTTCTTTTTGCTTATAGATTTAGTAACTACTGTACTCGAAGCAATGAGACAAAAAGGTCTCAAAAGAAGGCAGTTTTATTTGGATTACCTAGAAGACGGAATTATTATGCATCCTCTTGTCCAGCTGCCTATTGTAGAGCAGCCTTTTGTAGAAGACCCCGTTATCAAAGAAAACATTATGGAAGAACCGATTGAGAAACATAGAATAATTGAACAACTCAATACCAATGTTGGGTATACAGGAAATGATGAAGTGCGGGCCAACCTGATGAGTTACGAATTTTTTTTGGATGTATTTCAGCAAATTGCAACGTTTGACATGATCCAACAAATTTTTATTTATATTATTGCATACTTTGTCAATGTGGCAATTCAACTAATTAATTTCTTCTTAATATAAATTAAAAAATGTAATTTATTTTATAAATAAATGTATTAACTTATATTCTATTATTTAATAACCTATATTATATAAAAAGTTTAACAGGTAACTGTAGAGAAATGGTAAGTAATATAAAATTGCAGAAACTTATAAATGAAAACGTAAGGACAAAAATTTCTTTCCTACAAAGCCGCAGAGTAGCATTTGGCTTGGGGGCTCTAGGCCCCCCTATAATAAATGAGAATAGATACAGAAAGTCCAAGTAATAATTGAGTGTATAACCTAACCTAACTATCAAATCGAATCAATCAAAAATTCATTAATCATAATAAATTATAAGACGTAGTAGTGAAGTAGCTATGTTGTTTTTCAGTTAAAAATTAAATGTTTCCATGAACAGCTATGCTATTTGTGAGATTGTAGATAAGTAGTTCGAAAGTAGTCGGTATTCAAATGGTAATTATATATTTTTTAAATTGCTCAAATGTCTCTAAAAGATTCAAAATTGTTTACTTCTATTTGTGTTATAATAAATATTCCTTTTTGTTTTTATTAAAACATTTCGTCAAATTTAATTAGAATTAATAATATGAAAAAGCCACAGGTACAACACAACAGAAACGTTGCAGATTTCTTTCAACATAAGCTGTACATAAATAATCATATTTTATATAAATTATGACTAGAAAATGATTTATTTTCAACAATATGTTGATTATTATGATATTCTAATTTAAACTGAGGAGTTAGAAATTAATTTATTAATCGCTTCTTTGCAGTGTAAATTGGACTTTCATTTAAATCAAGTAGGCCATGAAAGAAAGCCGTTGATACGATTGCGTAGGAAAAACAAGCGCTTGCGGTCTAGATCATTTCACGCCATATTCGTCGTAACAGCATCAAGTAGCTAGCAGCAATATTCTATTGTAATTTTATAACTTGTCATCACATCAAAATCAAAATGCTTCGTACCATTTTGGTGTTGCTGTTCTGCTTAATAATCTTCTTTATGACAATATGTAAGTATAATAATATATTTAATTATTGTTTTGTGTAGTTTACGTTTTATAACCTAAAAATATAATGTATTCTTTTTGCTTATAGATTTAAGCACTACTGTATTTGAAGCAATGAGGCAAAGAGCTCGCCAAAGAAGGCAGCTTCATTTCGATTACATTATGGGAGACGGATTTATAATGGAGCCTATTGCCCAGCCGCCAATTGCCCAGCCGCCAGTTGTCCAGGCGCCACCTATTAGAGAGCAGCTTGTTGTAGAATACCCCGTTATGGAAACCATCGGTTTGGAAGAACCGATTGAGAAGCAGATAGTTATTGAGCAGCCCAATACCAATGTTGGATATCCCTTAAATAATCTATTAGGGGCCATCCAGACAGGTCACGAATTATATTTTTTAAATTTATTCCAGCAAATTGTACTTTATGTCGTGATAACCTTTGCAGATTTTTTAATGGCATTGTTTGATGACTAGTGCAAATGCTATATTTTCATTTTTTTAATTGTTTGTTAAATGTAAGTTAAAAAAGAAGTGATTGTATTTGCAATTTCATTATTTTAATATGGCTGATTAGCTTCAGCATTATTTGCAATACAAACACTATTTTTGTTGTTTCCATATTATTATTATTATAAAACGTTGTGATCATATTTGCATTTATCAATATGGCTGTTTAGTATTAGTATTATAAAACGTATATATGGCTGATAGTATTTGTAATATAAACATTTATTGTATCAATATGGCTGATGATTAACTTTAGTATTATACAACGTACCTAGTACCTGATATGTAATACAAATACTATTTGAATTGTTTGATTAGATTTAGTATTATAAATAAATATTTTTCTATTGTATCAATACGACTGATTAGCTTAAGTATGTTAAAAGAAATGTAAAACTATTTTCTGAGCTGTAGTTGTTTAAATAAATACAATTTTTCTCTAATTAATCTATATTATTTATAAAACGTTGAAGTAATTACAGCATTTACAGATGAGGTAAGTAAAGGTAAATTAAAACAGGTAAGTAGAGATATAACATATCTAAGAACTGTTTCACAAACTCGAGATGCAATGTCAGGTTCTTAATCTTGGTAAACTCTCAGTACAAACCCTTGCAATTTATCTATTAAGCTTATAACGTTAATTGAAAAGTATTAGAAAGATAAGACTTTGAAAACTAATGAAAAATCTTAATTTCTGTTAAGTCTGATTTTAAAAGTTGTCATAAGGCACCTAAAACTGCTCTAGGTTCTAGAAAATTCTCAGGGTATCAGGGCAATACTACAGCACTTTTGCATCAGCTACTATGTACTACCTTGTATAAACACAATGTTAGACAATTCAATATACATTTAAAATTGGATCTTAAACAACCTAATGCAACCATGTATTGCATCGCCCTGTATACATAC
The DNA here is from genome assembly GCA_963932245.1 of Tachinus rufipes. Lineage (NCBI taxonomy): Eukaryota > Metazoa > Arthropoda > Insecta > Coleoptera > Staphylinidae > Tachinus > Tachinus rufipes. Next base: position 80,573,480 of record OZ010750.1, on the reverse strand, counting down.
AGTGTTCTGCAACCAACCCAATCAACACCCTGTATAAGCAAATTGTATCACCCTGTATAAGCCTAATACCAGGCAACACAACACACACCTGCAAATAATACTATGCTAATGTTATACATACAAAATAAATCCTTTATTTCGTACTATATATCAAAATATTACTCATACATTAGCTCAAATTCAAACTTGGAGAGTGGTCATTTAAAAAATTACCTCTGTACTATCTAAATAATTACATTGATGGTTTATATTTTACCCATTAGAGGCTCTAAACAGTACCGTACTTGCTTTGGGGCAAGGGGTTCTATATATTCATGTTGATTTTAGATTTGTTGCATTCATGCGGTGTTAAAAAACCCAACAAATAGATTAGGAGAGGTAGAAGATACATAACACAAAGAAACGCCCCAATAACGTATGGTTTCAGATACGTTTTAGTAATAGAACAAAAGAATGATCGAAAGCCTATAGAAGTGGCATCGGAGCAGTTCTAGTGCTAAGCAGTTGTGGTATTCTAATATAAGGATTTTTGGGCAGCACTGCAAAATATTGAAAAGACCCCGCTTGGTTTCGAGGTTGATTTATTTTGTAACGTAACCCTTCCCCAGGTTTTGATTAAAGTCGCAAGGCCTTTTAGTTAGTTGAGATCTTTTGCTTGAGGCTTATGAGCTCCAATACTTTTTGCTCCTACTCCCCACGCACTGCATGATTTTAGTTCTACGTGTGTACAACACTGCAGCCACTTCTTTCTGTTGACAATTGATCTTTTGACAAATTGTTATTACCGCACTTCTTATTACCTTAACTATTCGATCAAGCCAAAACCTAAAAATATAGTATAATCACCAAAACCCACAAATACGGCTACATAAGCAATCAAAAATAGGATTTCAAGCTTTAAACTAGCCAGCTAGTCATCATAAGATCAGTGAACAATTCCACAACAAATTTAGTGGGCAAAGACGTTCAAGCGCGTTAACAAGCCTCTACTATAGCAGAATTAATTGTAAAGCTTACTATTCTGACAGTTAAAATAAATCAAATTACATATCAAAATAATTTAGTAAACTAATTTTTAAATAGACTTTTTCTTTTGCAAAAAAAATATAATAAATTTTACTTACTTAGCCGCTATGCTATACTCGACCTATAAAACAAGGAAAAGAAAGAAACTTTTTAAATTATTCAAACGTATATTATCACTGCTGTAGCTGCAGTGCATATACACGCTAATTATCCAAATTTTAATTTTTTCATACATTGTTTACAGTATCATTAGCAAACTGAAATAAATAGTTGAAGTTGAAATTTTTATTTTTTACTGACATTATACAAAGTATTGATAAAAAGATTTGTAATCATTTTAATTAAACACATAAACAAAAACTTATTAATAAAAATTGTTAAAAAAACTCTCAATGATACAACTAAATTGTTGCTTCATTATAAAATACACACTACAAAGTACAAAACTAGTATTTTGTTTTACCTATAGTTAACAACACATTGCATAAATGTGACTCACAGCCTTTTATAAAATAAACCCACACTTCTTCAAGATTTATCAACCAGTTTATATTATTAATTAAAAACAAAACGAATTAAACTATAATTCTGATACCGCTAAAATCAGGTGCGCGGTCCACAGATACGGTGAATTGAGATTACTTCCAATACATATATATTACATACAATCCCATATTTGAATCCATTACTGTTACATGCTTGCTAATGCAATAAAAAAAATTATTATCAGTGATGTTAATTCGTTTAAGATAAATTAAAATTATTTTTTCGATTTGTTTGAAGTTGTCGGGAAGGATGAAGCTGTTGTATTTACATTTGGTTTATTAATACATATCGGTTTTTAAATATTCTTCTGATGATGAATCGTCAAATAATTGACTAAAATCTATTGCATTATTATATGTTGCCAATTCAGATCCAAATACTAATGGATCTGAAAATGTTGCCGACATTAACTGATTTAAATTTGATGGTATACTTACCATACTTACTTGAATCCTTAGCTGCCCCAGTAATTGGTCAGACAGATCTAGAAACAAGTGCAACGATAACTAATTCCTAAGCACCATCTATACAACAACTTAATCTTGTAAGCTTCTGCGTAAGCATAGTGTTACTATATAAAAATAAGTCACAATCATAGCATCCACCCTACAAGCAAAAGTTGAGGTGAGATATTACCAGCAGCAACATCACCAACTAATTAAAAATTAATCACTTACCACAGCATCTTCTGCCATAAAAAGATCTGAAACAATTACAATAAAGTATTAGAAGATGTTTAATTCATATTTGTTTTAATTATAATATTGTTGTTAAAAATAATTTCTACCTATTAATCCTTAAATGGGAACATTTCCTCCTTCTCCCTGGAACAGCTACTGCTTGAGCTTGAGCATCAAATAATGTTTTGTACTAATAATTATAACAGAAATACAAAAGTTGAAAATAAACACAAAATATATTACTAAAAATGATGATGATGATGATGATGATGATGATGATAGATATCAAAACACTTTTTGATAGTTAATTAAAATTTGATTAAAAAAACAAAATTTTAATTTCTATTACATTTAATTGTTATAAAATAGTATTATATTCAATCTTAATTTAGTTTTTCAAAATAGTAAATTTGCCAATTAATTGTTAATTACTTAAAAAATAAAACTTACGGGTTAGAAAATGTAGAACTACATTAATGATATAATTAATCCTTTTCACTACCAATACTGGTATTGGTCCACACCACAATAAGAATTAATTAGCACTGCACTAACGGTTAAAATTAAATCACATCCATAGACCACCGCACGCACACACGCGCAGCCTGGCGCTCTCTCTCTCTCTCGCCATTCGAGCGAGAAGCGAGAGTGGGGAATAGAATTCTATCCTAAAACAAAGTAAAATATAGAAAATAATATATCAAAATCATTATTAAATTAATGTTTTGCGTTCCAAAATTATATTTTATTTGATATTAAATGTGCATAATATCTAAATTTTCTTTTTTGTATTAATTATGATAAAAAGAAAATTAAAATTAAACGTTTCTTAATATGTTCAAACTAGATAGTATTGTTGATATTCCCTATTTTATACATACTTTGCACGTTCTAGGTTTCTATTCTCCTAATTAATTTTCTGTTTATTTTGATCGTGGCTAACTAGGAGATTTTTTAATCCCCGTACCGGAGCCTTAGTTTGCAGCCATTTTCGTGTTTGTCCTTGGGATATCCTTGGAGATTTTTAATTCAGTGGTTTCCCGTTGTTTTCTGCATTCTCATAGCTCGCCTTTAAGAACAATTTGTTGTTCTTAGGACAAAAGGATGCCCTAACTCTTGCTAATTTATCCGCCTGAAATCGTTAACTAGCAAGAGGGGTCTGCTTATTCCGGCAGATACTCGGTCGACAGAGCCTCGTTAGTTCTCTAGCAGGGTGTAACCGTGTGCAGGAGAGGTTGTCTTTTGGGCTTTGGCATTGTTGTCATCACCCCTTACACCCCATATTTTGTACTAGGCATATATAAGCCAAGCCTACCACGTAAATCTACATCAAACTGTGCATGTTTAAACCCTTTTCAAATCGTTATTAGAACTTGTTAAAACATTATTTAAAACCAGTACTTTACTAACAAATTGTGTACTGAGTCTATATAAACCAACACAAACAACTTGTTTTAAGTAGCTAAGATTATATTAACCATCCGAACGTCTTGTATATTACTCAAAACTTTGTACTGAGCCTGTAAAAACCTACCTAAGGTAAGTTTATAAAAGTTTGTACATTTTTTTAAATTAAACTCGGTTTAAAAAAAATCCTAGCAAGAAATAACACAAAAACAGTTTTATTGTTATTAAATGATTGAGAAGCAATGGCTCTTGACATGCTGTTTACACTTACTAAACAAAATTTAAAAATTATGTTAAAATACAAAAATGTCAGATATATAGATAGGCCTTTAACATAATCCTTTAACAAAAAGTTAAAAAATAAAAATTTTAAAAATTATGTGAAAACAAACCAAAAGAAACGGAGATTTATAAGGAACAACAGGTATTGTAGCAACACAAAACGGGTACGCAGTGACACTACTCCTTGAAAGCTAAGTTTAGTTTTTCTGCGTTCGGTATAAATGGGAATAAGGTATTTTGGACCCGGAACACGAGAGTTCGGTTACGCGAGGACACTACTGCTCGAAAGCTAGATCTATCCACTCAAAACGAGTGCTAGATCCAGCTCCCCTGCGGAGAATAAAATGTGTGGCTTTGCAGTTAACGTTTTCTTGCTTTGTAAAAGTCCAAGCAATTTAAAAATAATAATGTTCGTGCTAGCAGACTAAAATTTGCAACAAAAAGTTGTTAAAATTACAGTTTATATTGTTAGCTAGCTGTTACAAGAGTTGGAAGAAAAGACCATAGTTCCAGACAGAATTCCGAAAAAAAATAAATTATAACACATTGGAAAAAGAAAGCAATAACTAATGCAGAACACCAAATATGAAAAAAATATTATATGCAGCTATTTATGAGGTAAATGAAGAAGAATTGAGAGATGTAGAAATATGAATTATTTGTCAGGTTGTAAACAGTAGAACGACAAAAAAAACAAAGTAAAATAAACAGTAGAAAGTATAATGTTAAATATAAAACTGTCCAGTAGTTTGTAACGTTGCCAGTCTACTTGCAGCAGATGAATAACAAAAGAATACAAAATGTGTGGGATATAAAAATAGACCTCAAGTATGAAAAAATAATATAACAATTGCGTAAATTTTTGTTATTTTAATTCCAATTTTTTTAAATCTAGAAGTAAGAAACCCGACATGCACGCCACTGTGTAGTGTATTGTATTGTATTGTATTTGTAATAGTAGGCTGAGTCCGGCAGAAAACTGATTCAAATATATCTTAACCTAAAAATTTGAAATATAAATTATATTGACTATATTATAATTAGATTAATACATTTAATAATAATAAATAAGAATGTCTGATGATGAAGGAGATTACATGTCTGATAAGTTTCTTGGAGGGAGGTGAGTTGCATGTCTTTAAAATTAATTTTTTTGCCAATTTAAAAACCTAATTTTTAATATATATTATTAACAAGCCATAGTTAATTATTTGATTTATAGTGAGAAAGAGGATGTTCGTCCAGGATTATTAAAACGTAAGCAAGATCAGCGTGAATTAAATGTATACAAAAATAAAATTAAAAATGCACAACCAAAACGTATGGTTAAAGAAGCTGAGTTACGTGAAGTTGGGTTAAATACTGCAATATCAGAAGAAAATAAAGGATTTAAAATGTTAGCTAAAATGGGTTATAAACCAGGAACGAGCTTAGGAAAAACTAGTACTGGTATATTAGAACCCATAAACATCTTATTACCAAAAGGAACATCGGGAATTGGTGCAGTTAAAAAAACATCATTACCGAAAACAAATCCAGAAGAAATTATTCAAATTGAAAAGGAATATAAGAAAAATGTATTAGCTAAACAAAAGGAGCAGCAACTTAGGAAATACTTTTATAAAGCACAAACTGCATGTGAATTTTTAGATAGTTCTTCTGTATGTATACAATTAATTACAGGTATTATGTTAATTAATTAGTTTACCTTTAGGATATGAAAGAACCAATTGAAGATTATTATTGGCCTAAAGAAATAATTAAGAAAATACGTGAAGTTAAAAAAGAAAATAAAGATGAAAGTGATGATACTAATGATGAAGAAGATAGTGACCAGGAAGAAAAGTACGAGTTTGTTATTACAGAAGATAATTTAAATAACATTACAGAATACATTCGCAATAAATATTTTTATTGTATTTATTGTGCAGCTAGGGCTACTGACGAGGATGATTTAAAATCATTTTGTCCAGGTCCAAGCATTGATGACCATGATACCGATTAAATTAATTTAATATCAATAAACTGTGATAAGTGTTTTTTTGTATGTGTAGAACATAATTAATAAATTATTCTGTATGTTTATTATATCAATGTGATTAGTTGAATATGGTCCAACAAAAAGTTATATTTTATAATCAAGATCTTGTTTACTGGCTGCAATGTTATTGCATCTATGTATATTAAGTTGCCTACTATAGTTAGCGGCTATCATTAAACTCATTTGTTTTATTGGAGTACACTTTAAATATACACATCTGCATATTGAGTTGCCTACAGTAAAGTAACAAAAAAATTAGATGGTAGTACTGGAGGCAAAAAAAATCTGCCCGAGCTGTGCAATTCCTGCAATAATACTGTCAATAAAATAGTTCGTCATATTTATTAATATAAAAATTTATTTTTAAGTTTGTTTATTCCGAATACTGGTTTGACGCATTCAATTACCCAGATTGTAAATTGTAAATGTCGTCGTCGCTGAAGAAATTTGTAAAAGATAAAGACAACAAAGGTATAAAAGGAATCATGGATGTAGCTAAAGATGACAAACCCTTTATTGAGAAAATTCTTGGTGATATAAGCAAGACATCAGCTACAAAGCAATTAGTATTGGGAACCACATCGGGATGGGTCACTGGTTATGTCTTCATGAAAGTTGGCAAGGTCGTTGCAGTAGCAGTTGGTGGTGGAATAATCCTATTGCATGTAGCTAAAGAAAATGATTTGATTAATATTAATTGGAATAAAGTCAACAAACGTCTCGATAAAGTTGCTGATAAAGTGGAGGAAAAGATAACAGGCGAAGGACCAAGCTGGATGGATAAAGTACGTTTAAATAGTTTGGACCTATTGATTTTTTTTTTACTACTTCCATATATTATTTCAGATAACATCCTTTGCTAAAACTCATATGTCATTCTCTACTGGTTTTGTGGGTGGATTTTTTATTGCTGTGGGGTGTGTCTAATACAACGAAAAACGAAAAAAAATATAATTAACAATTAGACTTTGTGTAGAGATTAATAATTTTGTAAATGATTTTAAAATTCCAGGTGGAACGTTATGTAGATAGGAAGATCGATAAAGCAGAAGGTGTGTTGAATAAGCAGCAAGGAAAAGCAAAGAGGTGGTATTCTGGTTTAACTGGAGAGTCTGACTTTAAATTTAAAGAGTCTCACATTTTCCTGGCCGCATTTGTAGGTGGAATTTGCATAGGCATCGCTACTGCCTAAAACGATCCACCATTCATATATTCTCATTAGTTTATTGAATATTAATGTGATAAAACAATATTGTATTCTGCTTGTGTTTCGTATAATCCTAATCTCAATAAATAATAATAGGCTGTTACTTTATTTCATGCTTTTTATTTCAATCTAATATAATAATTGTAGTCCAGCAAGTAGTAACAAAATCAATAAAATGGAGTTTACCAAACTCTTCCTATATCTGTATGAACATTGGAATTCTTTTCTGGGGAAAGGCTATCGAGTATTACTGCAAGACTATACCAATACAATGAAAATTTGCAACCTTAGCTTTGAAAAAAGGATACACAGAGCTGATCAATAAGTTATTTGAGGTTATGCTTGTAATTAAATAAATTTCATACTTTTTACTAGTATGCTGTGGTTTTAAAACACATAAATTTCATACTTTTGTTTGTTTTTAAAATATAGCATACTATAGTATAAAATTTATTATAAACGTAACCTCAAATAATTTAACAAAAGTGTTCATAAGTTGCCTTAACTTGGCTGGAGTGCTTCTAGAGAATAAAAATTAGCCAATGATACTGCTTACTATATTTTACTTTTGAAAGGCTAAATTTACTTAAGTGGAGCCGCACCCTAAAGATGCCAATAGATCCAGGACAATATGGTCAAATGTGATCCTTGGTGGATGTAACATTCAGGATTGCTGATGTCCCGGTTTGTAATAAAAATGATATTGAACATTATGCATTTTTTAATCATACACAAAGCAACAATAAAAATAAAAATGTAGTGTGAGATTCATTTTCCCACTTAGTTTCCGTTTGATGAAAGAAATCAATGACTGACGTGTACGAGTGTTATTGACGTTCGGCAAAATGTTGCCCTCTAATTTAGTTTTCCATTGGGGGAATTGCACAATCGAATAAATAAAAAGACCCTCTTTGTTTATTATATAATTTTTGGTCAGAAACCACAAAACATTTCTGAACTTTGCTGCAAGGAGTTTGATAGTCAAGCGGAGTCCGAGACCAGGTTGATTGTAAATCGCTTTAAAAGAGACGGGCATTGGTTGTTTCAATGCAGCTTAACAGTGATTATCAATCCAGAAATAATCAAAACTGACAAATTTCTAAACCTGCAGGAAATAAAGTAAATAAATTGTAAGTCTTGTAGTGGGTCCCAAAAATCCTAGCTACGCCACTAGTTCCAATTTTTATAACAGCCTTACTATAATAGAAACACTGTACTCTATAAGACTAATTCCAGCTATAATCATTGTTACCTGGTTACAACTTTATATAAAATATATAAACATAATGCTCTTGTAACGGATAACATAAGTAAAAAATGCGTGCGGTATTATATGACAATTAGTAGAAATCTTCTAAACAGAGCTGTTTAAAAGTGTTATACTTACTCCTTAGATCTATACCAAAATAAAGAATGCGTAATATTGATAATATTAACTACAAATATAGTTTTCTACAAATAAATGTCTCTGTTATTTATTAAAATGATTTTTACGTACTTTTATAAAAAAAAATGAAACCTACACAATTTGAAATTAGTTATGAATAATTAAATCGTTTAAAATAAAATAAAACACATTGAGTTATTAAAATACTATTCAGTTTCAGAAGATTCGGATTCAGAATCTGAAGTTGTAGTCTGAAATAAAGAATAATAATTATTATAATAATTTGTTTAGATATATTTAATCGAGTTATCATACTTCTCTATATTTTGAAGCTGTCCTGTGCTGGTTATCGAAATAACCTTTGATCTTTTGTATATATTTCATGTACATGGCCTTTTCACGTTCTGACATATCCTCCCAAGTTTCAGGTGTTACAAGTTCTTTCCTAAAATAATTAAAAAAAAAATTAATTATGTTTAAATTTAAATTACATATATAGCTTACAAAGCATTTTCAAATTTGGGCATTGGTGCAGTATCCATAGTGCTTTCATCGGGTTCTTGTTCTTCTTCTTCGATGTCAGTCTTTACTTTTTTAGCCTGTGGTTCTTCCAATATTTTAGTTTTTGCACCTCGCTTTGGTTTGTTCAACTCGTCAGCGCGTTTATCATCCGGAAGAGTCTCCAAATATGCTGCATAATCTTGTTTATATTGTTCCATTAACTAGAAAAAAAATACAAATGTTATTAAATATTCGATTTTTGTAGGAAGTCAAATATAACATTACTGTCTATATTATACTTTAATGTAAATATCAGATAAGCTTTTCTTGGATATTTATATTCATTAAAAATTTATAAACACAAATAATATTTTTTTAATGATTCATCATTGCTGACTGGTTTTTGTTTCATTATTATTGTTTGAAATATTAACCTGAGTACTATTTCCAACACCCTCGCCTTTTAATAGTATGGAGTCGCAAAGTGGCTTTTTATATGCAACCAACTGTTCGTTGCATTTTCGCATCGAATATGTTTCCGCTAAGTATGGCTCAGCATTGGATGTTGATGGTTGATCAATATCATCATCACCTTCTACATCCACGATAGACTGTTTATCTTCGTTGTTCTCCAAACAATTAATTTTATATTTAAGTAAATCAATATGGTCAGTCAGTTCAGCTATTAATTTATCTTTGGTATGAAGCAGCATTGTAAGATGTTTGATCTGTAATTTTGATCCAACCATCTCTTCATTGCTTGATTCAATAATTTCACAGCCACATTGAATTATATGTTTTTTAAAACATGCTCGATGAAATGATTTATTACATTGATTGCAAATTTCTTTGGTTTTAACCAAATTTCCACATTGACCGCACTTGTCGTAAACCATCTTGGAGCGACGTTTTAAATAATAATGATTAATAATAAGTCACTTTCGCAAAGACGGTGTCAGATTGAACGCAACACATGCGCAAATTAATAATTTGTACAAAAATTGTCCGGCAGTGGCGCTGGTTTATATCCTGTAGCGTGAGACATAAGTCTCTGATTAATATTGCGTATATGTGAAGAATTTCTATATACAAGTTGGCAACATCAATCCGCGATCCAGTAAATGCTTCAAAACGGCTTGATTTCCATTGAACTGCAATACAACCAAGCTTAGCAAACTTTCCGCCGCATTATTTAACAATTAAACCTGATTATTTTTTGTCGCTAAATAAGACGTGGTTATATCACATCCAGCCAAAATGTTGACACGAAGCAATGTCTAGGAAAAAAATTAGAGGTCAGATATGAGAAGGAGCTTACAAAACAATCACAACATTTTGGTTTGTCTCCCAGTTATTGCAAACCTACATTTTTTCACGCCGCCATTAATTATTAGAAAAACGCAGCGGTTCTATTTATAAGAGCGGTTTTAAAATAATTACTTAAGATGCAAAAAGTATAGAAAATACGAAAATATTTTGAATTATTTGAAAAAGACGATTAGAATTTATCGCGATTCAATATTTTAAAAATAATAAAGTTGTAGCCGTTTGAAATTTTTGCAACAAAAAATCTGCGGAATGCCGTATCTCCGAAGCGCGCACGACTACGACGATGATCATTATAAATAAATTTGTCGGAAATGAGTTTGATTGATCTAACTTGTGTAAAATTTGCTGAAACAATCGATAAAGTTTTTTTTACATTTTGTGGATAATCTCATAGAAACAAGGCGGGTCTTGGAAGACCTTTAGCCAAAGAAAGTGGCGTACCCAAATCAGTTGTTCGCCGCATATTAACCAAGGATTTCGACATGAGGAAGGTCTGCGCCAAGATGCCGAAAGTTCTCACCGACGACATGAATGAACAGCGCCTGTTGAAGTAGCAGGAATTGCTGCGAAAGGCTGATGTTTTAAACAAAATATAGATTTTTTAGTATAATCCTAAATCTAAATGTCAGAGCAGGGCGTGGTACACGAAGAAGTCCCCTTGCACGACAAGGATGAGCTCAAACAGTTAAGGTACTTTGGAACCTTTAAATGCAACTTATATCATATTGGAACATTGGAACAACCTCAGTAGACTAATAAACATGGTTACTTTTGAAAGCTACATCATAAGCAACTTGAAACAGTGGCGTAGATACCTATAAGCAAGGGTCTGCAATGCGGAAAGGCTCACACAAGTCACAAGGCTCCCCAACGGTTATTTCAAAACCTGAAAGAAAGGGTGTTACAAAATAAAGTTAAAATTGTCTCGATATCAAAAATCCTAGCTACGCCACTGGTATTCTATAAACTTCGCCACGCCCATTTCCAAAATGGCTGCATCCGCCTGATTGTTGACAGACAAAGTGTGATTCTATTTTGTTATTATTATAATCATAAATTCCCTCTACCTCATACTGTAAGATAGAGGAAGAGAGTGATACAATAAACATTTACAGACTATAAACCTTTCATTCAATCTATATTAATTATTTTAATAATTTATACAATATAGTAAGAAAGTCAACTTACGTTTTGTGTTTGTAGCTTGTATTTGTCTTTCTCAGCCTGTGGTAGAGTCTTCCATTTAGCAGCAATTAACTTTAAACGTTCTTTAGCATCATATATTTTGTACTCCTCGCTCTTTAATAACACTGTACAAAACAAACTGTAAGAAGAATTGGGAGGTTTTTCCGGTTTTCCTTCCATTTTCTCCTTCAACATCTTCTCCTCCTTAGTTAAAATTTTCTTATCTTTGATTTTATAATTAGGATGATTACTTAAAAATTCTTTCATTTCTTCCTGATATTTGTTTTCCAATCTAACAGCCCACTCGATCCAAATCATTTTCTTTTTTTCAGAAAGCATCTTCCATTTCTCTTTACAAGCTTCTTTAAATACAGCACGATCTGTAATTCCAGGTGTCTTTTTCAATTGTTCTTCAAAAAATATTATGAAAGGTGTTGGTGGTTTTTTAGGTGGTTTTGAACCTGCACGATCGTTAGTTCTTTCATGACGTGGTACTTCAGGATGTTTAGTATAAAATTCTTCAACATCTTGATCAAATAAAGCACGTTTAGATGCGGCTAATTGTAAATAAGTTACTTTAATATCCTCTGGCAGTTCATTATACTGTGTAGCAATAATTCGTGATAATTCAGGCATTTTTATACCAGGATTGTCTGTCATTATAGGATCACGTCTTTCCAAATAAAATAACATGTAACTAGATAATGGCTTCTTTGGGTAATCCGGATGAATAATGGTTTTGTTTTTTGTACCTTTATTAAAATTTTGCCATGGTCTTTTCACCCATTCTTTAGAATCTTTTAATACTTCACTCAATAATCTGTAATGTCTTTGTCGCTTTTGGATTAGATTCCACGTGTCACGGCATTTATCTGCTGTGTAATCATAAAAAGCAATCTGAAAATAAATACAAAATTGAATCAATTATGTTAAAATGGAAAACAAGAAACGCCAATTACGCAGTCAGAAGAGAATCAATGTATTTGTAATTTTCGCCACTTCCGCCGACGTGCTTCACTAAGCGTGTAAAGTTACTTCGAACTAAAAAAGTAACAAAGAGGTACAACTGCAAAAAAGTAGAACAGAATTAAAAAAAAAACAGTAAAAAACAGAATCAAATTGTATCGAGAAGTCAGACGCAACAAAATAGGTGCTTGTTTACAACACTTTTTTAGCGTTCTTGGAGCTCAAGCCAAATTGCCGCTCAAGTTTAAAGCTTGTAATGAGCGCCAGAGTTGCACGCCAAAAAATAAACGCAAACATTTGAACAACGTTCGCTGCCGGCTGAGCGCACTTAACACCCAGACTTTCTTTTCACGCTTGGCACGTTTATTTTAATTTTTTAGCATATCAGCCTAAAAAGACGCCTGATTAGATGTTCAGTTAGATGTCGCGGATAGTGTTGAAGCTACTTCTAACAAACTTGCAATCTACTTTATATTATCTATGACAGAATACAATGTACAAGACGCAGCACAGCAAACGACCGAAATCAACCACTAAAGTCTACGTCGTCAACGCCTAACTAAATCACTTCTCCTAGGAACAGATCCAGTAGTTTGGCGTAAAAACATTGGCATTGTCACTTCTCGGCTCGAATAAAAAAAAACCTTTCCCGGCAATGAGGAATAGACGCAATGATTCACCAACATCTGTAAATTCTCTGCCAAAATGAATGTCCGTCACGTAAAATAGTCCCCAGATTTCAATTCCGTAGCTCCCAAACCTTTCCATAGTTATCTTAATTTGTTAAAAAGACCTCAAGTCAATAAACAACTCACGTGCACGTCTCGAACATAGCTACAGAGATCTGAATCGAGCAGTCGACCCCCAGCAAACAACTAACCGCTTGCAGGGATGAATGTGTTCACGTACTATTTACGCGGTTTTGTTTACAAACTACAGCGTGGTTCTGAATACTTGCAAAGAAGTAGACAGCGACGGACACAAAACTGTAACCGCGAAACTAGACTAGGTCGCCCATCACACTGACTACTCGATTATCCGTGTGGTGTAAGTATGCACAAGAAAGTTAAAAAAAGGTGCAAAAGGCTGGGCGCTATCCGTATTATAGCAAGCAAGAGTCTATCGAACGGCATCCACGAGAGCAACAGAAGTAGTTGTCACTTGTCAGTAAAATTCCCATGCATCTGCTAGTAGAAGAAAGATCCCACAGAAAACCACAAACACAACGAAGAGAAAAGGTAAACGAGCCTCTCAGCAAATAGAAACAGAAGTGGAACGAGAGGCGTACACTGGGAGAACTGGACAAAGAAGCTAATACCAAAGGTAGAACCATAATTCAAAAAGAAACACCAAAGGAAATTACTTTCTAACCCAGTTCCTCACAGAACACGGGTGCTTTTGAATCATACCTGGAGAAAATAACAATTGAGGAGAGCGTACTGTGGGATGGTAGACACGAGACACAAGGAAGCGAAATTAAATAGGTCACGTGGCTTTTCTTTGGCTCTCTGTTCCGAGCAGATATTCTAACGTTTCTACTTCCCACCAGCTTCTAGAAGACTTCAAAATAGCGTTCAATGCCTACACTCAACCGTTCTCATAATACTGAGCTAAGCCAAACCAACCATACTTAGGCATAACCTAAAAGCCGTTTGCCCAAGACCACCCAGTGGCGACCTCTACAATACAGAGTCAAACTTCAAATAAAAGCAAAGTTACAACAACTACAACTAGAAAGGTAGACCATCTTCTATCATCAAAAACACTTCTTTAAAGTCCCCTAAGTTTACTCCTTCTATAATAAACTTTAGACTTTCTTCTTTTTCTTATAGTTTGGTAACCATTCTTGCAATCATTACTTTATTTACTGCTGCTCGGAAAAGCTTGGTGGTGGTCATGCCAACCCATGTTTGAAGATTCTTTAGCCATGATATCCTTCTTCTTCCGGCAGCTCTTTTTCCTGCTATTTTTCCTTGCAGTAGCTGGAATCTACTTTCATTCCTCCCCAGGTATTAGAGTTTTCTGCATTTTATGGTGTTGAGGACCTCTTTCTCCTTCTGCATTCTGTGAAGGATCTCAGTGTTGGTTATGCGATCCTTCCACGAAACTCTCAACATCCTTCGATATAACCACATTTCAAATGCTTCTAGTTTCCTGCTCATAGCATCGGTTAGTGTCCACGATTCAACTCCTTAAAAAAGAACCTAAAACACGTAGCACCACAGAATTCTCAGCTTCGTAAGCAATGTGAGGTCATGGCTCTTTAGTAGGGATCCCATACTGTTGAAAACAGCTCTCGCTTTCTCTATTCGGGTCTTGACCTTTTGGGAGTGATCCCACTGATCGTTTACGGTAGTGCCAAGATACGTGTATTTATTTACTCTCTTAATGGGTTTCCGATTGATGGTGATGTAGCAATTTCTAATGTGGGATTTACTGATGATCATAAGTTTGGTCTTTTTGATGTTTATATCAAAGGCATACCTTTTGCTACTAGCCGTTACTCTATTCATCAGGTGTTGTAGTTTCTCAATGTTATCAATATTTAGCAATATTCCAGCTTCTAAGTCTTCCAGAGCTTCTCTTAAATATATATTCCAAATATATATTAAATATCAACGGCGATAATATGCAGCCTTGCCTCACCCCTCGTAGAACGTTCACATTTTCTGTCTTCTGTCCTTCCAATCTGACAACGGCTGATTGGTTCCAGTACAAATTTTTGATTATTCTTAGGTCTTTTCCAACCAATCTCTATCATCTTTTGATGTTGTACTCTATAGAAGGCCTTCTGGTAATCAATAAAAATATCACAGTTCATGTCTCTGCATCTTTGAAATAACACTTGAATGCTATAGAGGGCTTCTCGTGTACCTACCGCGTTTCTGAAACTAAATTGTGTCAGCCACTTTATGCTTTCTTTGTCGAGGATTTTGAGAAACTCTGTCTATTGTCAGGTCCAGATGCCTTGCCTTCTTTCATTGCCTTAATTGCTGATTTCACTTCTTCTACTAAAATTGTTGGACCTTCATCATCGTCTTTAGGATTAGACTCTGGTCTATTGTCATAAAACAGTTGTTTAATATAATTTTCCCAGGTGTCTTTGATTTTGATCTTATTGATGATTATTTTTCCTGTGTTATCTACTAATTTATTTGTTTTTCTTAGTTTATTTTTTCCTGTTACCTCTCTAATTTTCCGGTGTACATTGAAGTTATCGTATTTGGATTGTAGGTTTTCGATTTCATTGCAGTTATCTTTAAGTTCTAATTCTTTGGCATTTTTTATTTTCGCCCTAATCATTGCTCATATATTTCTATATTCTCTCATGTTGTTTTGGTTCTTAGCTATTCTTTTCCTTTCCATTAGTTCTAGAATTTTGTCTTTAGACTTTAGAATAACTTTACTGAAACATATCAACAACGTCCCCTCAGACGCTGGCTGACATAAAAAAGTTGAATCAATCTAAATCCTATCTGCCTTAGCAAAGTCAGAAAACCTCATCAACCCCACCAAGAATTTCTGTGTCCTATATGTGTGCATGTCCACACACGCTGCATCCAGAGAGCAAACACGCCGACTCCTAGCCTTGTGACCTAACAAAAACGAGTCGGGTGCTGGTCTAATAAAATAAACCTTCAGTGCACCTTAGAGACTTTTTCAGAGAGCCACGTCATCTCACATGACACCTGGTGCTCCCTAGAAGTAATATACATATATATGTGGAAATAGCAATGACGTCAAAGTAGCTGTTTTCACTAAAATACTGGAAATCAAGGTCCAAAGTTCCAGAACATCAAGAAAAATCAAATTATGCAATCTTGAACATTGGAAATGTCTTCAAACCATAAAACCATTAAAAGTTTCTTCATAATTCTTAAAAAACTCTGATCGTACAATCTCGACTGTTATTCTTAAATCCTACAGTGTGAACATTACTCTTCTCACTGAGTTCCGAACAAAATATTAACTAATTCTATTAATTTTTTATAATTGCAATAAAAATGAATAATACTCACTTCATTCCAATCAAGTTTCTTAGCTCGTGATAAATACATCATGGTATCATTATCTGGTAATGCCTTTTCTATTTGCATTAATAATTTTGGAAGATGCTCAGCAGGAATTTGGATTTCATCCTCCTCGTCATTATCAGCCTCCTTAACATCAGTAGTAAATTCATTTAAATCATTCTCATGATTTTCATTTACGCTTTCCATTTTAACAGGTTCCAATTTAACCTTCTTTTTTTTCTTCGGTTTAACTGGTTGTTGTGGATCGACCAGTTCTGATCCTTCTTCTTTAATCATCATGTCATCATGTTGAACTTGCATAGCATCTTCTTGACTCTTTCGTCGCTTATGTTTCTTCGAAGTTGACGGTTCAGTCTCATCTGGATTTTCCATTGTTAAATTCTTATCCTTTGTATGTAATTCTATATCATAGTCCTCAATAATATCCTCTTCAACTGTGGAAGTATCACTACCACTTTTATGTTTATTTTTTCCCATTGTTTATTATTATTGCTATTTGTTACCTTGTTTGTTATCTTATTAATGATGCTTTTTGTCTATGGGTTACTTTTGCAAACACTAACAGAAATCATTCCTACATCTTACTCAAATCCAACATCAGTTATAATTTATATTTAATTTAATCTGCACGATAAATATATTGCTGCAAATATGGTGTAGTTTATTGAATAGAAATCGTTAATTGGCAGAAGCTCAGCAGTGATCTGATTGCAGGCGATGTCAATCCAGGCAGGACTCAATTAGAGGTTATGTTTAGAATTTTGAAATTGAACGCTATCCACAACTTTAATATTTCGAAAAACGTTTATCAATTATTTTATTTTAAATTTATAATAAACAAAATGTTATATTTTATTTTTAAAACCAATCATTTAATCTGTTTATATCTATTTAATCATATTTTTATTTGCAAAGAAGATAATATAAGTTGGCAATATGATTGCGGTGAAGCGTCTACACCGGCATCAATAATACAGAACCGGATTTAGGAAATTTTATCAGATTATTTGAAATTATATTAAATTCATGACACAGTTTTTGAATGAAAACAATGGCTTTTAAATGAATAGCCGTGTTCGTTATATAATTTATGTGAGAGATACTGGCTGCGTCCAAAACGATTCATCAATGGTGGAGACAAAACAGCAAAATCCGGCTAAATATTATAAAAAAAAAACATCAAAATCCGGCTTCTTCTTGTTTCACTCCACAAAGTTTTGTGTCTTCCTACATTTCGTTTCCTTGACTAAAATATAATTAAATTTTTTCTGAATGTACTGGTGAAAAAATAAATAAATAATTAAATTATATGTGAAAATAGAATTGACGCCAAAGTAGCTGTTTTCACTACAATACTGGAAATCAAGGTAGCGGTCGGTATGCTCTTAAACTGACAGCAGTAGTTTTATTAGCGGATTTAACAAATAACTAGCAGAACCGTCTCTAGAAAAAAGCTTGGAGAGGTTAAAAATGATCTCACAGTTTTTGTCTGCTTCGTGGATGAACAATAGTATTATAAATGTATAGACTATTCCACTAGCTAGGTACCCGCCCATAAAGCGAAAGTGTGCACAATACTGCAATTAACAATTTTTCAAACTGATTCAGCACAGTATGACTAATATTGGTTGTCAAAACCTTAGACCATATACACTTATAGACAAGTCTTTTGCCGACGCTATAAAGCTAACATAATTGGTGCGTGTACCGTCTGTTCTGAGCAAAAACGCGCATAGCAAGAAATTTGTTAAGCTGATAAAATGCAAAAAACATAACTTTAGAACTAATTTCCGAGTAATCATATTTCTCTATACTTTGACAACTAAACTGTCAAAATGATTAAAATCCGGTTTTTTAGATTTATGGCATATCAATCTAAAACAACTATTAATGCCGCTTCTTTTCTCTAACTATAAAAAAGTGTAAAATAATATGTTGTAAAATGGAATATTAAAAAATAAATAAATAAAAACTATTAAAAACAATAGAAAAAATGACTAAATAATTCCGTTTAGCTTTTAGTTTCGCGACGTACTTAACAATCAAGATCTTACGCCAAAGAGATAGTTCAGTAGCCTCGCACAAAACTAGCAATAAGACTAGCGCGGAATGAGCCAGACAAATTCCCGTATGACGAATAGAATCAACAATACGTAATGTGGATGGAGCTGCGGAAGCATAGATTATGAAGCCATAATCCAGTTTCAAGCAAGAGTGGCATTGTTGTCCGATCCGCTGCCCATGACTTTCCACTGAACAACCTGAGCAAGTTCAGTGCCGGATCACATCTTGATCTCGGATTTATTATACGACACCAAAAAATCGAACATTTACCTGTACAAGAATAGCTTCTCCCCCCAAGATATAATAAAGGGTCGCCGTGTGGGAAGGGTTAGCCTTCTACAAAAATGGATTAGCTCAGTTTAAAATGCGGTAAAAATTGCTATTCATATAAAACATAGTAATAAGTAGCAATTTTGAATTGCTAGTTAGAGCTCTGGTGGATGCTAACTGCTACCCTTTCAAATGACTATCTAAACATCGAATTTATTTGCTTATTAGGTTTACTTATCAAGACTATTACTTTGAATTGGCTATAGCAAAATAAAGTTATAGAATATTGAGGAGGCGCCAATGGCGTAGCTAGAATTTTTAGGCCTCTCCGCAAAATATTTACAAATTTTTAACTTCCTTTTTATAGGTCATGAGCTGGTTACTATTTACAGTCGCTGTTTTCATGTTTTGTGTTGACGTAGTTTTATTGAAAGGCATACATTAAATTATTTCGCCTATATCAAAAAAGGTTTGAAGCAGTAAAACTTTATTTTGCAAAATCAAATGTTTAGTAATAGTATGTAACTGCACATCAATCAGATATCACAACCAACTTACCACACCATTTCGCGTGTGCTACTACTCTTACCAAACATACCACTAATCCCTTAGAGAAGTTATTTTAACTCTGGTATCAGCAGGTATTTAATAGTATTATTAAAAATTAACTATAAAAATCCAATTAGAATTAAATATAAATAATTTTGAAAATTGGTTAGCAAATGAAACGCAACTTTTTTTAAAAAATTGCACGATTTTTTTTTTCTTACAGAAACGGATAACAGAGATGAAACTAAGTTTTCCATACAGTAAACATTATCAGTATTTTTTATATATAAATCATAAACATAGTTAGG
Organism: Tachinus rufipes; assembly: GCA_963932245.1. Taxonomy (NCBI): domain Eukaryota; kingdom Metazoa; phylum Arthropoda; class Insecta; order Coleoptera; family Staphylinidae; genus Tachinus; species Tachinus rufipes. The sequence goes on along the minus strand of OZ010750.1, from coordinate 80,553,698 downwards.
TTATAACTAATAAATATGTACAGAAAAATAAATAATTTCTACATTCTTACGATCTTACTTTCACAAATAAAATTTTAAATAAAACGATTGAAAGAGGGAAGAAAAATAAAAAGTAAATTTTCCTAAAATCTACAAATCACATTACGAACACTACAAGAAAAATGAATTGCAAAATATAGTGGAAATACTATAAAGAAAGATTATTAATTTGCAATAAAAGTGCATGATTAATTAGTAAATGGAATACAGTATACATAAACAAAGGTAAATATGTACTGAATTAATCACATTAATATGAAATTAGAAATTAAATTGGACCCTTCCCTCCACATTTCAGAAAGCAGGAACAATTATAATTTTTAACATAAAATAGATAATCGAGTATCAAGCACATGTAGTACATGTCTCGTTTATGCTTAATACCGCTAATTAAAACATCTAGATTATTAAAACTTAACATTAATTTGTAAACAACTGTACAGCCGATACAACGATAATGAGGACACATCCTCACGCATGCAATTTTTTTTAAACTTCCCACAAGTTTACATTTCTGAATTGAATAAACCAGGTACTTATTTTTTTTTTTACCAATAACTACACGATAATAATGAATTTTTAATTTATAAGCAATTTGATTGCTTTTACTTAAATAGGGCCCTGTTTGTTGTTGCTGCTGCTGCTGGTGTTGCTGTTGGGTTTATTTTGGCCATTTGTAGGGGAATCTTTTTCTTCCGCAATTCTGGGTAACAATTCACCAGGGCCGGCTAGGGTTAATGAGAGACGATTATTTTCTGTCGTTGTTTCGTTTTGAGTATTCTCACTGTCACTGTCTTTGTCTCTGTTAGTGTCTTGTTGAGTATTAGGTCGCCAAACTGCGCATGTTGTGCCTCTAGTTTTAACCTGACTTGAACCAGATGAACAGAGAGGTGATATCGAGGAACATTTACTTTCCGCACTTCGTGGATGTAAACGATCCGGTGATAAAGCTCTTCTTAATAGTGGTGATCCTGGTTCTGCAGCTTTCGTCCTGACAAAGCTTTTTTTGCTTTGACTACTACTGGTTGATGCGCCGATTGAGTTGCCCGTCATATTAGTGGAACTTCCGCAGGAGTTTGGGCTATAGGATTGTGTTGTGTTTGAGCTGCCTGGCTGGTGTCCAACTGGAAAAGCCAACGGACTTGGTGATCTGGTGGGTGAAGCGGGCAAAGGCGAGGGCGATGGAGTTCTAGCAAGTGGTGATAATGGGATGTGACCTACTGATTTTCGTCTATTCGGTACGTTGGCTGGACTAGCAGCATGTAAATTTTTTGAACAAGTATTTGAATGCAATTTATGTTTCAAGCCATGCAAAGTAGATGGTCTTTGATAATGCTGTTTATTACGATTGCTGACTGCTGGCGTTTGACTCGGTGAACTGGATGGTGATTGGGAGGATGAGCTGCTCGAATGCTGACTAAAGGAATCCGATGGTGACAAGCTTGTCCTATTCGAATTGTTGCTGCGCAGTGTACTCGGGCATGATTCCTGACTTCTTGGAAATGACGAGAAACTTCTACTAGGAGTCACACTTAATGGACTTTGTATACTTGCCGCCATCTAATATGAAAATATAATCAATTTGTTGGCTAAATTAAAACATTTATATTAACTAACCTGCTGCATCTCAACACTTGCACGTTTACTACTTATTCTCCTAAACAATGAAGTCTTTCTTCTTTTACTATCGTTATCCCTTTTCTGCTTTCTCTGTCGATGCAAACTTCTTTTCGCTAATTTACTCTGTCCCGGTTCACGTTTTCTACCACCACTTTGAATTGACGTTTGCTCCAATGGAGTCGCTCTCAAACTCACATGTTCAGCTCCACCTAACAACAGTTGCAATACTTGAGTATGATACAAGCCTTGTACGGCTTCTCCATTTATGTGGGTTATTAAATCAGCAGGCCTCAAACCTGCTTCAAATGCAGGACTTCCTTCATCAACCGCCTATAAAAGAAAAACATAATACATTGATGATTGTGACCTCTATGACAAAATGTAAAAGTTACAAAGGTGATTAAAAGAGAAAATGACTTTTTAAAGATTTAAGTAATGGGCTTAAGCGGTACTAATGGTAAAAGGATTATATTACAAAACAGATTTAAATAATAATGATCTAAACAAATTTTTTTATTAATTAAAAAAAAGCACCCCTTTTAAATGATTTAATACATTTCCTAATATTTAAAACCATTTGTTAATCCCTCCCATTTTTAGATAATCCGTTGTAATCCTTTTTGTAATATTACTTAAATTTTTTAAAAGTCATTTTCTCTTTAATCTTCTAAGTAATTATCTCTCTTAATCAACTCCTTTTGTAATGAATTGTTTTATCAATGTCGATGTATGTAAACGTAACCTAAATAAAACTAAATAAATAATATTTACCATGACTAGGTGATGCATAGTGTAAAAATCTGTATCACCATAATAAACTCTTATTGTGTGAACTGTGAATCCGAATCCTTTAGGTCCTCTCCTTATAATAATGGGTGGTTTAAGACTAGTAACAAGCGGTGATAGTTCTCTACAAGGTGAAGTATCTCTAGAACTGGCAGTGCTGGATCCACCACCAGAAAGACCTGAAATACCACCTCCTGGTGAATGTATACCAGTAGGTGGCGTTTGGAAATCATCTGACGGTATCATTAACGATAAACCAGAAGCAGAAGCGCTCTTAACAACAGCTCTTGATTTATGCTTAGTAGTAACTGTAGAAGGTACTTTTGTAAATGAGCTCTCATTAGAAGATGATGTGTCTTTATTACTGCTTATAGAATTAATCATCTGTTCATCTTCTACTGATATTGAGAATTTCGGTAACATTTCTCTAGCATGTCCGGTTTTTCTACGTCTTTGTATTTGCGGAGAAACATCATCACTATCGGTTTGTGATGATTCCGGTGTACTACCAGTTCGATTTAAATCCATTGTAATTTTCTTATGCTCAATGGGTAATAGCATATCTGAATAATCTTTATCAGGTGTGAGTAAACTCTGCCTTATTCTTAAACGATAATCACTAACATCAGGAGTATCAGGTGTAGTCGCAATTGATGTCATTATTTTAATCAAATCGCTTCCACTTTCTACGTCTGTTAAATTAACCTTAGAACTATGAACCTTTCTATATTGTGGTGAACAGGACGAAAATAATCCAAACACTGGTGAGTCATCTGTGTCATCAGTATCATCTTCTAAATCATGACTATATCTATCCACACGGCTATCAAAATAACTTGTATCTTCATCGTTTTCTAATTGGGGTACAAACTCGGCTTTCTGACGCAATAAAGAATTCCAATCTAATCCGCTAAAATATATGTGTTCTTTTACTTCTTGAGCTCCTCCTGTTCCTAATCTATCTCTAGGTGAATGCTGTAGTAAATTAATGATTAAATCTTTAGCTTCATCTTGCACAGTATAATCATCAGTGTGAGGCCATTCTATATCATCTGAGAAATAATATTTGAATTAATTAAACAATTAATTAATTTCTTTAAATATTTACCATTAACTGTATGCGCAAACAATTCTTCAGGAGTTTCTCCAAAGAAAGGAACGCATCCAATTAGAAATTCATATAATATAATTCCCATAGACCACCAATCTACTGGTTTTCCATAGCCTTGTCTTAAAATTACTTCAGGTGCTATATATTCAGGTGTTCCAAACACTTGTTTATCAGAAAATTGACGAGTTTCACAGTCAATATATCCTTCATATAAATTTGTAGCCACTAAAAATATTCATTAATCAGTATATTATAGAAATCTGGAATTATTTTAAAATAATTAGGAAAAATCCAATATGATTGGTGCGTGTGACGTCAGTTGCAGGCAAGAAAGCGCATACATAAAAATATTATTTTGTTAATCCTTCTTTTTTAGATAATGACAAACTAATTTTTAATGCTTTGTTCGTAATATAATCCCTTTACAATTATTAGTGCATTACTGTAATCTTAAGTTATTATCTCTTTCTCTTAATCACATTTGTATGTCCACAATTAAAGTGAAGTTATTCGTGGGCATAGAACGTTATGTTGTCTTCACCTTATTTGTTTATAAAGACTATGGATGTTAATCTAACAAAGCAAGCATTCTATTAGTTAACTAATATTATAAATAAAACGCATTTACTATTTATAATAAACTATCACATGCCACCACCATTAAATTTTTAAACTAATATTAGTTTTGTTTTAATTTGTAAATCACCACTCTTCATCAAAGTCAAAACTTTAGTGTATACGAGTATAAAGTAGCACATAATGAGTAACCGGCCGCTTATTTAAATAAAAATAAACAAACAAAATATGGAAAAGTTGATTAACTACTTACATGACATTAATCCCATTTTGCTGAGACCGAAATCTGTAAGCTTAATATGTCCTAACGCTGTAATGAGCAAACTGTAAAAATATAAATCAATAAACAATTTATTAAAACAATCAACAATAAAACATACTTGTCTGGTTTCAAATCCCGATGAACAATACCATAACTATGTAAATATTCCACAGCCAATACAGTTTCGGCGAAATAGAATCTTGCCATATCAGGTGGAAGTGGGCCGATATTTTTAAGCAAACTAGCGCAATCACCCCCTTCCACATACTCCATAACCAAACATAAATGTTTCTTTGTTTCAAAACTGCAATACATAGATACAACAAACGGATTATCAGCAAAGCTTAATATATCCCTTTCTGCAAAAACTTGTTCCACCTGATTCCTAAGCATTAAATTGTTCTTATTAATTTTTTTCATAGCAAATCGTTGCTTTGTTTGTTTATGTTTAACAAGATAAACAGCGCCGTAAGCACCATTTGAAATCAGCTTAGCAATTTCGTAATCATGCTCGTTTGGATTATTGGATGCACCCCATTTACAGCTTTTTACATTAGAACAGGTTGCATTGGAGGCAGTTTGTATGCTAGTTGGTGTCGATGTAAGACATATGGACGATCTATTTAACGGACTATTAGTGGACGGCCAACTGCAATTGCGTAACTCTTGTTGGAGCTCGGCTATTGGATCCCGGTTTAAACCGAGCTTTTGGATAATGTATTGAGGTAAATCAGCCTTTATTCCTTGTAACATTTTCAGTTGCCCTTCAGCCGCTTCAAGAAAATGGTAAAACTCTTCGGGATCAAATTCTAAGCATTCCAATAGGCGTGCTGGTCGTGAAATGATTAATAACAATTTCTTAATAATACCTGTTACTTGTGTAGCTGCCTCTTCTGACTTTTCTTTAGTCTGGAAATTATAATTAATTAGTAAACTATTATTAGTATTGTGAAAAGTTAATACCTCTGTTAATAGCCTCTCTAGATTCTCGGACATTTCATAAAAATATCTGCTCGTAATTAACTTGTTTTGAGATTTATTTAAACAATCTCTTGCCACTTCCAATACTTGATGATGAACAAAGCGTACAATTGGTAAATAATCGCAATTAATTTCTCCGCCTTCCATACATTTATTTTCATTTATGAAATGATTTAATCTTTCTTCCATTTGGTGAGTTGCTTTCGGAAACCTTTCTTTATATAAAACATTCATCATAGAAATCTCGTTGTCTACTACTGGTGATCTACTCGGGCTACTATTAAAAATATTATTTATAATTAATTGAGTATTATATGAATAAATTTTGATTTACCTAAGACTGCGCGATCTAGGTCTGTGTAGAGGAGATCGATGAATCGCAGTACCATCTTCATAATTGATACCTGGTAATGATGCATTGCTTTCGTTGCTGGAGAAATGATGAGTGAGGATGCGCATATCATCAGATGTTGGGATGTGCGGTAATTGATGAAGTTTTTCGTGACTTGAACATTTTGACTAAAGCAGAAATTAGTTTTAATACACTTTCAGAGTAGAGATCGGCGATTTTAATTTAAAAAATAAAAGCCCGACCCGGCCCAGACCCAAAAAAACGCCGGACCTGTATTGATAATACAGTCAGATTCGTGTATAGTGCATAAAAGTCCAAATAAATGTTGCTGTCGCGGCGGCGGTTGCTCTAAAGTCCAGAGCAGGACACAGGCGCCTCCACGAAGTCCCAACGCGAAAAGCTGACCACGTAGGTAACCGGAATGAAGAATTTGCCAACCACAAAGTCCATAAACCCAATCAAGCGCTGAGACTCCAATTAATACCAATACACTCACGTATTTGAGAACGTCGGTGGTACCCATGAATCGTGGAACACTGAACTTTGCAAAAAATTAACGAAAAAAGTCGAGCGTTTTTGACTATGTAGAGCAAAAGGTATTGCAAGTAGTGGATCCTGACAAACAGCTCTGCGGGCTATTAAGGGTGGCGTTCTTGACGTAACAATACTTAAAATAACGTAAATGTCATCAACAACCTTAGCTCCAACTACAACCCAGTAATACTGTAGCTCTACAGAAGAGAAGTAAAAAAAATTCGTAACACGTACGGAATGGACTCTCTTCTCACAATCCCTGCAAGATAGCATTGGCAGGCTTGCCCAAGTAAGAACGGTTGAGGATATCAAAAGAGTCGTCAAACAAACCCACCAAACCACGGAAAAGGTTTCCAAGACCCATCAAGTCCGCGCCGATTATCCTCTTGGACTATCATCCCGCGACACTAAAGCATTGATCCGCAGTAAAAATGCCGTCAAGCATTAATGGCAGAGACATCGCGAGATCTTGAACTCGCTTCGCAGCAAAGTGAGAAAAGACTTAAGGTTGCACAAAAACTTGTGCTGGAATCGATCACATACAGAACAGAACAACATGAGGTTCAATTCACTATTGAGAGAAAGGCCAAAGCATTTGCCGACAGTCCCAAACTCTAATGCTCCCGCTCATACACCGAGGATACTAATCTGGAGCACGTCGAAATGGTCCACTGGGAAAGTCAGAATTTTCCTGGAAGCCGAAGAGAAATGATCAAAAGATTTTAGACTCGGACTGCTCCTGGCCTGAATAAAATAAAAAACAGAGCTTTTAAATCGTTCAAAATTTTAATTTAAAGCCCTTGTAAAACTGAACTTTAAATCGTCGAAGAAAAACTCGTTGAAACACAAACTTCCGCTTTAGCGGTAGCCTATTAAGCTCGTCTATTGCCACAAGAGCAACTAAATCCCCATCGCTTGCGTTGAAATAGAGATCATAAAAAGTGACAAAAAAACACTATTTTAGTATTTTGCAAATTTGAAGCAGAAACGTTAAGAATATCGGAATGTCAACCCCGGAATTGTGAACCGGGATTCATTTTACGCCAGAAAATGCAAAAAAAAAACAACAGTAGACAAATCAGAAAACCAAAAACAGGTGGAAAAAAATATATAAAATTTTGGCAAACCTTTGATCAAAAAAAGAAGTGAATTAGTAACTTTAAGCAAAAAAAAATTTTGGTAACGCCACTGGACTATTTTTAAGAAGGTTACATACAAAACAAATTTCCAGCATCCAGAAAGCCAAACCGATCTTCAGATCGGCAAAAAACAAAATTCGCACGTCAATCTGCGCGTGACCCCTACCAGAAAAACGATGTGTGCACGCCACTGTCACAAAAAAATTAAACTTCTTCCAAAAAAATATTTTTAATTGGTCAAATTATTAAATAAACATGTCAAAAATATAATCCAACCCACAATCAATGAAATAAAAAACTTTTTACCTATGCAGCCTAGCCTAATGCATTTATTATATATCAACAAAGTTTCCATAACATATAACAAAAATTACATCTTCTGTTATTATTATTAAATGAAAATAGTCATTTCAATTAAAAAATTTAATACATACCGACATATTTGAGCTTCCAGGTGTGGTGCCATAACCAGAAGATGGTAAAGAAGCAACCGACCATCGTCTGCCATCACCTCTATAACCAGCTGCAATTCTATTAAAGAAACAAAAAATGAGAATCCTTTATATAACAAATTTAATAAACAAACCTTTTAATAGGAGCAAATGAAAAGTTTAGAAAACTATTATGATTCCTAGGACTGTCAATAGGGCTTCCACAAATTGGCGAATGTGATCTGGGTAGTGTCGGTGAAGTATTAGCAATAAAACTGAGACGATGAACAGCACCAGGTCTACTGCTACGCCTTCCAACACCATTATCCTTCTAAAATAATTTATAAATTATATAATATTGCATATTTTTATTAATAATAATATAACTTACCATATTAGCAGATAATGATGGTGCTGATTTCCCTAAAGCTGAACCACGAATGCGTACTAAATTCGAAACTGTTGGTGGTGGTTGATTAGGGACATGACTGACGATTGGAGCAGACCCAACGTTCGGGTCTAAAATTTGAATCATATCAATAAGTAATTAGTAATAGTTTGATATTGAGATTTGTCATAATTTCAATTACAAATCAAACACTAAGCCATGACTCAACCGATATAAATGACTGTGTTGGTTTCATCAACATCCTTTATGTATTACTGGAAAGTCATTATACTAATCACTTTTAGTGTCTAGCATTAATTGGTCATTTCAGTTTATTTACAATCTTTTATGTTATTTTTTTTAAACCAATGATTGAATTTAAACTTAAACCATTGTTCTGTAGATCCATTAAATAATTATTGGGGTGCAAGTTAAGCAAACATAAGCAAAGATAAATAAAACATATTATTAAATCTATAAAGCTGTTGGTGATAATGAATAATTTTACTGCTTGCACATCATTTTATACTGGTATCATATTTAATAATATTTTGAGATTATAACAATTTTACTTTAGAAATTAGCAAATATCTGTCAAATTTCTTTTAAGTATCTTAAAATTGACAACAAATATCTTTAATTGTCTCAAAATAAACAAGTTTTACTTGCTTCAAAGTATCTTAAAATTGACAAATTATATTTTTTTTCAAAATTGTGATTCTAACTGGATTATAACATTTTACAATTAAAAAAATAATATTTGATAGCACAAATAAATGAAGAAAAGTTATATTAAAACTGAACAAAACATTCCAAAAATATAATTATAGAAAAGACAATCAACAATAACATAATAAAGAAAAATAAAATTAATGAATGTAATAATAACATCAACATAAGTACAATGGACTTGCAATTGGATTATAAATAACTACCAATGACATAGGAGTTTAAAATCTATTGTAAATAAATGATTGATTTTTGAATAGAATGCAATTATAAAGTTAAAAAATTTCTTACAATTATGTGTCTACACAACAACAAGAGATTAACATAAAAGCTATTGTTTCAGTTACAGATAACAAGGACTTAATTTGAGATAGAATAGCCTGGTTTTATTAAATAATAAGTAAATTGCTGTAATTATCATATTATTAAACAAAACAGCATTATAATTATTTATTATTAATAAATAACGTTGTTTAATAATAAGTAATCCTAATCAGCACATTTAGTGATTATGTTAAAATACATTTGGATGAGTCATATCATATCATAGGTTGGTTGGTGGCTGTCAGTATTTTATAAATAACATTGTTTATTTACTAATAAATCATCTTAATTTATGTTTGCACATCAGCTGAGCTGATAACACAATAGATCAGTATGAAAAAAATTAGCATTGGATTATATTATTTACCTGTTTGTAATTGGTGGGTGGCATTTATCCTGTTGGATTGTGGCTGTGGAATATTTGGGCTATTCCTAGCCAGGGATGATAGAACCGGATCGTCGAATACCAAAACCCTTGCTGAATTCGAACGGGTTCTTGATTTCACCCCGTTGTCCTCCATTTAAAAGGCACCAGCCCAAATAGCACAATAATAATCACTTCACTATAAGAAACCAACACGGCCAACACCATCCATAGTTATATCCTTATATAATCGCAATCGTGTACATTTGGGACACTTAATACCATTATAACCCATTGTTATTGATATTTGTCAAAACATTCCAATTTCATTGAAATATGGATGCGTTTTCTTGAGGTCCCAACACCACAAACCTCAAAACAGCTGCAACTCTCTTCTCCAATTGCTCTTCTACGCAAGCGCACTTTTCTATATACATATATATTTTGTAATATTCCAGGAATATTCTCCGTCGAATATATTTCACTTGCAAATTGCGTATTGCAATACTTGTTTTTTCATACGAATCATTTTGATTTAATGCCATGCGATTCTATCTTTGTATCATTTTTAGTATTCATTTGTTGTAAATGTTGTAATTAATCAATGAGACACCACTTTCTAAAAGTGGGGGGTTGGAGAGGTCAGCAATCTATTTTGCATTGGCTTTTCCCTATAGTCAGAACCGGCTCTAGGTCATTATCCAGGGTCGCGCTGTGTATATTTGGTTGCATACATACATTAATTAAGGCCTCGTCAATCTTATTTCTCAAACAATTATATAATACAAAACATTAAGGACAATATTTTATTTTAAAATAATATAACTATCAAGCCACGCTTTAGAACATAAATATTTTATAAAATTAAAACCGATTATTTAATTTATTACGTTTTACGCAACCAAACTTACACGTTATCTTGAAGTTGGCTACCCTGCTTGTAGAATGATTCCAGTGGCGTACTAAAAAAAACCTGTTCTTATTTTTTTTAAAATCTACATTAATTGAATAACTTTTTTTAAGTTATTTTATTCACACTTCTCAGCAGTTAATGAATTATATGCTTAATGTTTTTATTTTTAATAAAGGTATATGTTAAGCATATATTTACTTGCCCGTCCATAGGTTTTAATAAAATAAATGAAATTAAAAGGTTATTTTGCTAATAGTTTATTAAGAGTTGGATCAGCTGTAAGTCTAGCGTATGCTAATGATTTGTTACTAACGTTTCAATTCATAAATCATTAGCACACGCTAGACTTTTATTAAACAATCCTACATCCAAAAATTATATTCAAATCTTGAAAAATAATCAACAAAACATCGTAAACATCTCTGAACTGTGTAAAAACTAGATGCAAATAAGGATTTCTTTTTTATATATAATTGCAAGATGCTGTGCGTCGTCGTTTTGAATCAAACCAATTATTTCTATCGTCGGGCTAAAAAAACGATTACAGCGCCACTAAAATTTTAAATAAAACTTTCAAGTCAAAATAAGATAAGATTTTTTTTTCCCTGATTATAATTCCGGGGTCGCCATTTCAATATTCATTTCTACTTACCAAAAAGCGCGTTTTTTCGATAAATTTTTATGATGACAGGACTCAACATGTTTCTACGCAATGAAAAGGGATACATTTGCTTCTGTGACAAGCCAACAAATGCAGATAAAAGTTTGTAACTTTCTGGAGTAATTTGGTCCCCTGATTACAACTCCGGAATGATATTCTCAACAATTCACCTTCTCAAACAAAAGCCGTTTTTTTCGGCATATCTTTGACAAAACTAATTAACCAGCATTGTCTACTCAGCAGTTTTGTATTGTATTTGATTGAGGTGCCAACCTTGAAGCTACTAGTTTGTAACGAGCGACAATATCGGTACAAATAAAATTTCGTTGAAAGCGTATCTTAACAATTGTTTTAATCTTCTGTCGCATGTTACCCATGTCAAAAGCATTAAACAACTTTGTAATCTATAAAAATGGAAATCTTGGTAGGCCAGCAATAATCTAGAAGGTACAATAAACTCAGACGTAGTTTAAAAGATGATGTGTAAGCTTATGGTTTGCTGTGTTATGAACTAAGCTAAAATCTAGAAAAACTTAATAAGTGTATTGGAAAATCCACCTAGTTAACTAATAAAAGTTGACCTATGAGCGATAGAACGTGTTGCAACTTCAGAACTCAAAACCGCATTTATGATCCGAGCTAAGCAGTGTATAAACGTGACTTCACAGGGTTAGCCAAGAAAAAGCAAAAGTAAATAAAACCGAAACTGTATATTAGAGCCCACACACAAACGTTTGCGGATGCGCGCGCGATTTTTACCACTTCCACTATTCATAAGGAAGAGACGCATTATTTGTATCTGTTGGAATGGTATAAACTAAATAAGCAGTTATTGGATACTGCATAATAAAATCTATTTAACATACTTACCAATCAGAAGTGTTGCATTATATTCTTTGAAGATTCTATGGAAATGATTAAAGTAACTATTATCACATACATGTTGGTAATTAGAATTTTATTTAAATCAAATATAACTAAGTACGTAGTGAACAATCACAGCCAGTGAAATTCTTGAAAATGAGGCTCGTAAATTGTTACAAATCTCTACTAGAGAAGCACATTTTCAATTATAATAATATACATACATAATATGCACATGCACTTTGTATACATACAGGAATATCACTAAAAAAACCCCAATGAATATTGAAAACATATCAATATTTCTGTATACATAGAATATATATATATATATTACGATCAATACCATAAAAATATATATGTAGTAATTACCTCATAGGTATATAGCTAAAATTAATTTAATTCACACCAGGTGACAAAAATAAATATATTAATTTAGGGAGAAAATCAATTTATACTTGATGGCCACTGATTGCTGGAATAGACTGGAACACACATTTAATATACTGAGTATAGGTATTTTTCGCATTAATTTATTCAACACTTACTCTATTAGAATTTTGTCTCTGATAAGAACGACTATTTTCATTATCTACTATACACAAATCTGAATCGGAGTCTCTTAAAGGTCCTCCTACACCTTCCTAAAATTTAAATAAATTATATACATTAGTTTTCAATACTGATATTAGGTAAGGTTTAAGCAATTCTGTGCAAAATAAAGTGCAAATTAAATTATTTAAATTTTGGTTAGGTTAGGTAAGGTTTAGGTTTTATTATACCTGTGTCATTTGCTCAGTTGTTGTTAGTAATCTAGCAACCGGATTACAACAAACCGGTAACGTTTCTAAAAGTGTTGGTCGTGAATGTGTTAGTAAAGGCTTCATATAATGTGTATCAAACGATGTCCACCATCTTGCTAATACTGCCTTTTCATTTTGTGGAGCCGGTGAGCTATCACTACTTAATACACCGGTCCACTCATTACTACCTGGAGTAATACTTCCCTGTAATCATTTTATAATTAACTAACATGAAACTGAAAATCAATCAATTACTTACATTTCGTTTTCTAGTAAGAGATTCTGTTTCCTCCTCAATTCCAACGCTGCAATTATAATGAATACAATGTTAATATTAATAATTTATTAATAACTTACGGTATTTGGAACCAGTAAAGAAGATTTAATGCAGCACCTCCTTGAATAATCACAGTAATTATAACTATGAGAGACGTTGTAGTTAACATAGCCTGTCTAGCCTCAGAAACTGTATTTCTAATTGCTAATGCAAATGACATTGCACCTCGCAAACCTAGAAATTTCTCATTAATACAATCAAATTTTTAAATAATTTATTAGTGCATTACCTGCAAAAAATAACATATGCTGGAAATTTGTCGGTATTTTAGGTTTACGTCCTAAATTTAATAAATACGATAGTGGATAAATATTGGCAGCTCTTCCAATTGCAGCACAGGTCTGTATATATTAAGGAATATTTATTTATTGTTTGTTTGATAATTGTGTTGGTGTATAAGCAAATTTCAAAATGGCGGCGGGGCGTGGCTTCGTATACACTTTTCCAAGATGGCCGACGTGACCACGCCCAGTATATGTGACATGGTAGATAGCAATAAATAAAAATTTGAATCAATGAAATCCGGTTTAAAATCAATAAAGTTCGGCCATACAATACAAAAAGTTAACTGACAATGCTAAAACTTGGCTTAAATGTTAAAACACCGCCCTCAAATTGATAAAATCCGGCTTCAAATTAATAAAAACCGGCCAGAAAATATAAAAAAATTATTCAGAAAAATTTGGCTTAAATGTTCAAATCCGACTTATTGACCCATTGAGTGAAAGAATATTAACAAAAGGCGCAACAATAATATATTCTGGCGCTAGTTTTTGTTACTTTCCTTCAAATTACAATTGAAACTTAACAAAACTATTATACTTATAACTACTTTGTTAAAAAGGATACAAATCCAGCTAAAATAAAGAGCACATCAAAATGATGTTTGGGAAAAGTGAACATTGAAACACCAATATAGGAAAATATAAAATTTTCAGCTAAGAAGTTCAGTAATTCAAACATCTGTTTAGTTCGTGTTCTCGAATCATCCGAAAGATTATTGTAAGTATAATGTGCTTGACACATTCCACAGAATAAAACAGCAACCACACCTACAAAATGCTTACTGTAACAAAATTAAATTACTACAACGTTTACTTACCAGTTAAATCAGATGCCTCAGCTATTAAAAATGTACTGTAAGACATAAGTACAAAAAGTGCTGACTCCAGTAGAGGGAAATCCCGAATCCGCGTGAACTTTGTCAAGTAAGCATTAATTAAGAAAAAAATATTGCAAAAAATGTATCACAAATTATACGTTCTAACCATATGAGTTCTCATTTAAATTTAATTAAATTGCCTCTCTACCCAATGTGAGTCATACACTAGTGTTTCAGGGTATGCACCCATCATCAGTGTGCCTAGCATTGTACTAGTCAGAGAAACAATTTATATAAAATCAGAATAACAATGTATAGAAACTTTTAAGAAAAAATAATTTGTTTTGACAAAAAAATTATAAAAGGATATCAATGCAGTCAACATTCCCATCACAGCACCAATAAATAGAGAGAGCATAAATATTCCAAAAAAGTCACAGAGAGCCTTTAAAAATGCAATCATTTCAAATCCTCCAGAACCAGACTGGTACCGTTCAGCATAATTCTGAATTGACCTAAAAAACCATAATTAATAGAAATTTGTTGCATCACTTCATTGCTATTGTTAGTTTTGCTATAGCCCATAGATAAGCCTAAGCATAATTACTTTGACTTACCCACTTAGTACAATAGCAACGGCATCATTCAGCACGCTCTCTCCAAAAACGAGCGCGTACAAATTGACATCGACTCGTAGATCATTAAAAATAGCAAGTACTGTAAGTGGGTCCGTCGAAGAAATGAGTGCCCCAAAGTATAGAGTGTCTAAGAATGTAAAACTGCTTGCCATGTGTGCAGGCATCAGTTGAACACAACCATACATTAAGGCCCCTACTATAAACGAAGACACTGTTGTGCCGATTATGGCAAATGTTAGTATTGCACCCAAGTTACGGAAAAAGTATTTCTGAAAATTTATGTTAATTAACTACAAACACCTAACATGAATAAATTATAACTCACCCGTTTCAATGAGTACCCTGCATGAAATATAATCGGTGGTAGAATTATATTAAAAAATATTTCAGGATCAAACGTGGCTTTCAAATCGATTGCATTATTTTGTACGTCTTTGATTTCGCCACGAAATGTATACTCATAAGTTTTATTTAACATGTGTCCCTTTACAGGGAAATGTAGCGATAATGCATCGGGTGGCAAACTTGAATTGTAATTTAGATCACTTGAAACCACTGACATATGTAATATAGGATCAGATTTTCCTGCATAGCGAATAATAGCACCAACTATTAAACCTAAAATTATGGAAAATTATTTATTGTATAACATCGCAAAATAATGTTTACTTACCGTATATAACAGCAAGACCAGTTTCGTGAAGAAAACTAACTCGACGATGTTTAAACAGCCATACCGTCAGTATAGTAAGAATTAATAGAAAAATGTATGATAATAAATTCAAAGTATCTATTCTGTGCATAGATTGTGCCTTGGCATCCAATTCAATATCAGTGTCTGCTCCATAACACTCATTTAATATCACCCATGATAATACACAAACATATATTCTATTCCCCATTGTTGCTATTGTTTAGATTCTATTAAAAATTCTAGTTTTCAATCCATGATACTATATTGTTATCTTTAATAACTGTCAAATGTGGTCAAATGGTTATTATATGAGAAGGTAATTGGCGAATAGCCACGCATATGCGCAATACTATAATGTTTTTGAAAGATTATATTATTTATCAACTCAATGATAATGCTCGAAAATATGTAATTTCATTGTATGTAAATTGTTTTTATGATCTTTCATCTCGTATCAACTAGTATTGAGGATTATCTGTGAATGTCATTGAATTCTATTTCAAGGAGAAAATCAATACATTCTATACTTATTTATTCATTTATTTAATGTTCTATTAAAAAGTTTCCTATAATCGATTATATTCAATCATTACTGCATGTCGTTTATTATTAATGCGTAATTACGCGTTTATTTTTTACGTAAATACTGTAAATTATTTATTATTTGATTGGTGTTTGTTTAGTTGCATACAACGCATTTAATAATCTACCAGTGATTCTAAAAGTGTTATTATTGAAGAGCAAACTAACATAGGCAACCAAACTTACACGTTAATTTTAAATTGGATAATCAAAATTCCATAGCCGTTACGTGATAATATTTAACACATATATACAAGGTGTTTCAGATTTGCACGTCTCAAATTAATATTAATAATAAAAGTTAATCTTAATAACAATTTTATTGCATATCGTTTATTTGTTTAACAGCTGATTAGTATTAAACACTGTCTGTAAGTAAGTGTAGATTTACTTAGTTCATGCAAGTTTTCTTGCAAATTAAACTCAATTTTTATTGTCATGGAGACACCATAAATTTATTTACTTTTGTAAAGCAAACAAACATAATTTATGGCAAAGTACGTAAAAATGGCGCTGCAACTGTTCAAAAGTACTAAGAAGAATTCTAAGATATAAAACTGCAAACGTTAAAAAAGAAAATTATAAGAAGCTTAGAAATTTCTGCCAGTAGATACTAGTTAATTAAACAATGCACATAATGCTATCTTTGGTTAGTTAATTTTTGGCATATCAGCCTAAAACCCCTAATAAACTACCACAAACTATTATAAACAATAACAAAACATGATTAGTTAATTCCATACAGTGTCTAGAGTGTAAAAAGTCCTAAACATTGTTGAATTTTACAAAACACAATCATATAATAAACACAATAAATAGACTATCTTATTCATGCACCTAGTCTACCTTCATCAAACTCGAGAAGATGCTCGACTCGGCATAGGCAATGTGATCGCCAAAGGCAATCGACTAACAACAAAAACAGCTTTGGCGTCAATCATATTTCTTCTACATGTAATTTAATAATTGATTAATCTTTTTACCAGTGTATTTAAAAAGAACCAAACTATGTTTTGTCAAATTATACTTGAATTAAAATGCATTCAAAAGTACTTAAAAACGCATTTATTTATATTATTTTTTTCTGATATTTCCAACTATAATATGACCAATATACTTTGACAAATTATAGTTTGATTCTTTCTAAAATTGATTAACAAATTATATGTAGACTACAAATCAAGGTAGCGTTCAGAATGCTCTTCTTAATAGAACACTGTGAGTCCATCGACAGTGACCGATCCAAAACTGCGTTAACCTTTTTTTTGCGCTTAGGCCTCTATGACAAACTGTACAGTGTAATTACGCTTCTAGTATATTGCAGCTTGTTGTCTTAAATAGCAAACCACTTCGTCTGCCGCTAAACAACATCAATTGTTGTAAATAATGCAGATATCCCTAACACAAACTTTTGTCTGTACATTTTTTAGCTGGCCATTAAAGTACATATATACTTTAGATAGATAACTCAATGAACATTTACAATAGCCAGTACGACCATTTTGTTTTTAGAATGCTCTAAAAACAAAATGGCTGCCAAAAATATGTCTATTAACACGCTGTTATGCAATTCATGACCTACAACAATTGATTACATTATTGTAAACTTTACTTTGCGACATTAAGGTGGCTCAAAAAGTTTTGGGTCCACTGGAATGTGTGTCAGCTGTTTACTATTAATGACTTGGCGGGCATTTCAAAAAGAAAACGCAAAACGATTGCTACTGACCTACTCACCCATTGGCATAAAACCAGCGCGTAATAAGCTGCGCATTAAACAATTTTTTTGTAAAAGCAGGTATACAATGTTGCCTATAGAAGATGTGACGTTGTATATGTCAAACAAAATATAACCCTATCCCTATCTGTAGGCTGATCCATTGATCATGAATATCCATAAATTCCTATAGATTAAACAGAAAAATATGAAGTGTGATATTAGCATTTAGTACTTATAAATATTAAAAAACCAAGTCAGCCAAGATGAACACAAGGTATAGAGTGATTATATTAATCATTGGAATTTTATTGTTATGGAAACTGTTTGAATTTTATGGATTATATTTTAAAACTAATGAAGCAGCAGTGGATAATCAAGAAGTTGTAGAAAAATTAATATCTGACATTCCACAAAAAGTGAAAGTTACCGTTTATTATGAATCCTTATGTTCAGATTCCAGAAATTTTATAATAAAACATTTGCTTCCGACATATACTGCACTCTCTAATTATATGACATTAGATTTAGTACCATATGGAAAAGCGAAGGTAATTTAATTAGTATTCACTACTTACAATAATTAAATTTCATTTTAAGACAATCGAATCAAATGATGGTAAATTACAATTCACATGTCAGCATACGGCCACTGAATGCCTTGGAAATAAAATCCACGCCTGTGTTATTGATCAAATTACAGATCCTATGTTGCAGTTAAAAGTTGTGTCTTGTATGATTGATGATGGACTTATCCCATTCGAAGCAGCTGAAAGGGTAATTAATAATTCAATTAATTAATTATTTATTAAATAAATTTGTTTTTAGTGTTCGCATGATCATGGTATTGACTATGAAGCCTTAGTGGAATGTGCTAATGACATTCACAGCTCTCTTTTATTGAAAGGATATGGTGAGAGAACGAACAATGTTCAGCCAGCCATAACATTTATCCCGACTATAGAATTGAACGGATCACAAAAAGTACCTTTACCACGTATTTTAAAAGATTTTAAGAATGAGTTTTGTAAACTATTCCAGAAACTTCCTGGAGAATGTTTATGATGTATTATTAACGATTAAGTTCTTTTTTATTATTTTTTTACAGATTAATATTTATTAAATAGGAAATTTTGTTAAATTATTTTATGTTATAAAAAATAAAAGACATCGATTGAATTATTTTGTTTTCAAAATAAAATATTAGGAAATTGTACAAATAATTGCTTTATATCAAGCTACATTACATTGTTCAAGTTTTAACATTGTCAAATTCGTCCATGATTGTATTAATCAATTATATTTATGCATGACTGACAATTTAATATATTATACAAATAAATAATAAAAAGTTAACAGAATGTTAACTTTTTAATCAGGGACTTGTTGAATGATTTAGATTCAATTGCAGCTAAATGGATTAAATCACATTGTACAAATAAAAAATCACTATTAATAAAGGGTTTTATTTTACCTTATTTTGTAGCAGGATTATAGAAAAATTACTTTTATCATGATTAACTTTTAATTCTGGCAAGTATAGCTTAAAAATGTGCACAAAAAAAACCTATTTATCTTATAAATTTATTAAAAATTGCACAGAAAACTTATTTATTACTATAAATGTTTGTAAAATTACTCAGAAAACAAAAATTAATTCTGTCTACGCGCCTGCTGCCACACAAGTACTTTTGGTGGATTTGATATAGTGAGTAAGCGCGAATTTCAAGAGATAGGTTTTCGTAATAAAGTCAGCTTGTAAAAGTAATTTTCACAGACCTTTATTTTGATGTTGTTCTACACCTACCTCAAACCTGGCAGAGACAATAGTTTCACAAAGTTGATGATACTAAAGCCGTGACAGAATTGATTAACTAAAATTTGAGCACAAAACCCATTAATTGTATGAAATTTGCACAGAAACCCCATTTATCACATAATATTCTTCAAAAAATGGCGCAAAAACTCCAATAAGACCAGAAAAGTATAAATCTAACTTAATAAATCAACAAAATGACTAAATAAAATAGCTACACTTAATTTGTAAATCTATATGATTTCCTGTGGGAAGTAAGACAACGCATCGGTCGAAGTACCACAATTATCGCAGCCGTAAGTGCTTCAGTTTAAAATGAGCGAAATCAGTCGACTCCACGCAGTTCACATGAATTAAGAATCTCTCGGCCCACATTGTAGCAAAAAGAACTGAATCCTCTTGATCATTTGAAGGGCCGAAACTTCTATTGCGCTGTGCAAAAGTTTGAAGAAAATCCTGAATAAACAAAATATGCGTTATTGAACAGCAACAAACCCACATGTGCTTCAAGAAACTCCATTGCATCCACAAAAAGTGATCGTGTGATGTAGATTTCATGCCGGAGGTGTGGTTAGACCATATTTTTTCGTGGATGAAAATGATCGCCACGTTACGGTCAATGGAGTTCGCTATCGTGCCTGTTGAAAGACTATTTTTGGCCAGAATTGGATGGACTTGACATCAGTGATATGTGGTTCTAACAAGATGGCGCCACATAGCTGGTCAAAAAATTGATCTAATGAAGAGACAGTTCGGTAATCGTGTAATCTCGAGAAATAGTCACCTTGCTCATGCAATTTAACGCCGATGAATTTCTTTTTATGAAGTCACCTAAAGTCGTTAGTCTATGCCAACAACGTTAGAGGAACTCTGAAACAATATCGAACGCGAAAGTTCCGGCCGATATGAGTGATGGAAAATTGGCTAAAAAAAATCGTTATTCTTATTTGTTTTATGTATATATATATATATATATTTTCTAAGCCTCCGTTGACCAGTAAATAAATAAATTGATATGTTAGGGACATGATAGGAAGTTAAAAAATCCCCGCCCCAGCATTTTTTTGTATCTTAACAGTGGTAACATTTATTAAAATATTCTAATTTTTGGTTATCAAATGTTCTTTTAAAAAAAACTTAAATATAAATTATACCAACAAACAAAAATCTACAAGAATGAATTACAAAGAGTTGCTTTTTGTGTGTAGTTATAGACCATATTCACGTCTTTTGGTCACGCGTTAAAGCGAGCATGACCAGCGCGTGTGAAAATACATTTTTACGCACTAACCTACCAAAATGTCTTGTATAGAACACTTTGCTAAATTATTTAATTAACAAACATTATTTCTTTTGCATAAATATTGAGTTTTGTGGTATGCTATTTGATAATTGACAGAAGACAAATTTATTTTGTAAATGATAATAAAAATTGAAATTTAACGAATGATTTAAATTAAATGTTCACCAAAAATCGTAAAATTAAACAACTTAACTACTCGCAGGACATATGCTTTCAATTAGCCCGTGACGTCAGTTGTGGGTAATATAGAAAACTGTATGCTGGCTTCAATATACACACTGCAGTGTAAATGGTCTAAGGTTATTGTAGTTTGAAACAGAATTACTTATAAATATATTATTTTAATTCAATTTGGTCAGGTGAAGGTAATATCAACTTCAACAATACTATTTTATCCAAATTTATTCTTCGACACTTGTTACTGTAATTAAGTAACTATTATCACAAAAATCTATATCTTTTTGTAGCAACTTATGAATATAATAAATACAAATTACAATGAATAAAATTTCTTTCCTGTATAAGGCATTGGCAAATATATTATATTACCTACTTTTTTTTAGTTGGCAGAACTGCTTACAATACTTTTCATAAAATGAGCACCATTTGTAATATAATAACACTTTGAGACCCCTTCAGTTTGTTACTATATAATTACTAATTTAGGTCTAAAAAGGAAAAATTTATATTAATTTTAGGAATAAATGAAGTAAATGTGTGTTTGAATTGGACTAAAGCCTGATTTATATTTTACAAAAATGTTGAGCATACTCCTAGTCAGTCCTGGAATGTTGGGCTCATAATTAAATATAACAATGTATGAGCCTGTGAAAGTAAGTGCAAATGATTTTAAAGAAATTTAATCAAATATTAAAATTCTTTAAAATGATTAAAAGGTAATTTAATAAAATCATTAAATATAAAAATGTTTATTTTCAATTGAAACTTATGTAAAATTAGTTCAGTACATAATGGAATTACTTTCACTTTCATTGGCTCATATAAAAATGGATTGTTATCAAACTTTCTCTTTTTTGCAAATTTTTTCATTATCATACAAATTAATAATAAATAGCTACTTAACGACATAACAATTGAAATGAATGGAACCAATATAAATATAAATAAATTTGTAAAATAAATAAAATATGTTTGAAGGAATATTTTCATTTTTCATTTTTTTTTTAGAGAGTAGAATAGAAAAACAAAATAATAATAAAATATCACCCTATAATATTGGTAATTTTTTAATATACTCTTATTCACCTAAAATTGTAATCTTCGTTTAAACTAGCGGTCCTTGATATTACAAAAGAAATTAATTAATAGTACTGTGCTAATAAATAGGTGAATATATACATACATAATTGTGCTCATGGGTTAAATTCCGTGTGTTCACAAAAACAATATAAAAATACAAAATAATATTACTCCAGTAGTTTTAATGGAGCACAATATATTAATATATATACACGGGATTATCAAATAAGTTCATAAATATATGCATAAGGTGATTATTATGCATATATATACGTAACAGGTTCGGGTCACAGATAACTTCTATATATTTAAAAAAAATATTTATATTACAAACATTAATTTTTTTTTATTTAGGAATATATTTCCTAATATAAATGCAATCTTAAATTAATTAATTAAAATATATATGGCAATTTTGGTTTTTAACACATTCACCGCTTTTTTTGTCTATATTTACATTTTTGGAAGCACTGCGTTAATTAGGACGATAGTTACATATTCAATCAATTACTCATTTCAAATTTAATAACTGATTCATATGTTTTAACACAGATTTTATTATTGCAATGATACGCACCCTGTTAGGGCACCACTATTTTATTGTAACATATGTACTTATTGACTGCAGTGATTATAAATTATAATTTACACTTGTCAGCCATTTTGTGTTCAATTTGGCTCTAATTTGTATACCAAAAATGATTATTATGCTAATGAGGTTAGGAAGATTGTATAATCAATTAGTAATGAATTTGACACAATGATCATGGCACGTTTAGTATCTGTAAATGAATGAATTCTTTAGTACGGTAATATTAAAGGCACAAAATTTTATTAAAATTGTATTGCCCCATTGATGGACAAATAAATGAACAATTTGTTATAAAATTATGAATAATTATCGGGATTACCAAATACTGCCAATTTATTAAATTTTCCACAAAATATGATTAAAGAATTGTGATAAATTAAACACAGCAAAATAGAATAATCTCAAATATTTTGCCATGTCAAATATAATAATATTGTCTGGAACCTACAGATTAAAACATGAATTATTGTTGAGTTGATAATCCTAATAATTATTAATATCTGAAATTGAATTCTTTAGTAGTTAATTAATATATTGATGTTAATTTAAATAAAATCCAATATACATACTATCTAGTAGTGCATACATACACCTTGAAACTAATTATGATGCATTGAAAAATCCTTGAATGTTATCTTTACTAATCTTTGTTTAATTTCATGAGCTATAAATTATAAAAGATTACTTGAAACTATTTTAATGATTGCTTTTTACATGAAGGCATTGCGATAAAAGGGTCTTGCAACCAATAAAAAAAGGCTAAAATTAAATTACAAGACCCCAATAGCTAATTCGATGGTTTCAGTCGAGTGAATGTGTTAATTGATTGAAAAAAACAACAAAAAACAAAAAAAAAACAATGAAAATATATAGAAGTGTTGGTTAAAGATTATTTAGAGTGATCCCTGTGCGTATTAATCTAAGTACAATAAAGACTAATTGCAGCGCTTGAAAATGTTGGTTTACTTAAAATGCAACAATATTTTACATTATAAAACAAGTAATACATATTACGATTTTATTTATTTACAAAATATAGGTATCAATTACAAATAACGGCTTGAATGCAGTCACATACTAAAAATAAACGGTGCATAGATGCTATAATTTGTGATTGCTCGTTAGCCACGTGAGGCCTTCATAAAGGCCATCACCGGTTGTGGCGCAAGCCGGCTGAACATACCAATTACGATCGCGAATCCGCGTCAATCCCAATTTTTCTTGTATCTCATGTGGTTTCATCGCTTCGGGTAAGTCTTGTTTATTTGCAAATATGAGTATAATGGCATCCCTCATTTCCCTGTCGTTTATGATGCGATGTAGCTCCTGTCTTGCTTCATCTATACGATCACGGTCCGCACAATCAACAACAAATATAAGTCCTTGTGTACCGGTATAATAATGCCGCCATAATGGACGTATCTTATCTTGTCCACCAACGTCCCAAACATTAAATTTTACGTTCTTATATGTAACAGTTTCCACATTGAAACCTACTGTTGGGATTGTGGTTACTGATTGGCCTAATTTTAATTTATATAATATGGTTGTTTTGCCGGCCGCATCCAGACCTAGCATCAATATTCTCATCTCTTTATTACCAAATATTTTTGATAGTAATTTCCCCATGTTGGTACTGGGCTCCACTTAACTAATTGTTCTAAAACAAAACACTATATTAGACACAATTTTACATTTTTAACTTCATTTTATGCATTGTTATTCCTCTACGTTTGTAATATAATACACACTCAAACACAATCCGATTAGCTCTATGTTACATCTATCTTTTACTTCTAAACCTACTCATTATTACAATTAACCCTCCAGTACTTAAAGCATTTCAAATATATTATAAAGTATTGTTCGCTATTACAGTAAACACCCTGTATAAGCAAACTCAATCAATCGAAACAGCGGTTACCAAACTACCTGTCACGCCGCCATCTTTTATTATAGTTTTAAGATAGCTGCATACAATGGAGGATTTATGCACAGGCGGAAGAGCCAGTGATAAAAACGGTATCATAACATTTTGTGCTAAATCCTCCACTACTGACAGATTTCTTTAAGTTATAAAAAAGAAGCAGACTAAACGAATTCCTCAACAACCAACACTCGGGTGATCGGACGAGATTCTTAGTTTATGCGAGCGGGTGGTTTAGAAAAGGTAAATGACATGACAACATAAAAGAATGATTGACAGATATCATTAATAATCAAACGAACTATTGTGGCTCCAGCTAGCGCAATTTAATACTAAATGTACGCATTAATCGGGATCATTTAGCATTTACGCAATTGGCAGTCATTTCGCGAGGTTTTAATCGATTTTGAATCGTCAATGAATTAATAATTTTATTCCAACTCAATCTAACAATCACATCGGCAAAGGTCAAGTACAGACAATTGTTTCGGTTCTACAAACCTCGTCAGTGTGCCTGTGAGAGACAAAGAAAATTTATGCACAAACGCAAAAAATATCCTTTACATGCTAAATGCGCCACTGGCTGCATAATCATAAGCAAAGTCAAGTGGATATAAACACACGCTTTCAGTGGCGTAGACAGAGAGAGATGAACATTCTAGTCACACAAATGTCTTTTCTAAATCAAATCCGCCAAAATATTCGTTTATCTGCTTCAAACAGTTCACAGCAAGTTGAATATGACATCACCAGCCCAAAATGAACTATCAACCACAAACCACAAACAAAATTTGTATAAATTGCATATTACTTAATTAAAATATTTTATTTTTACATTGTCTTGGTAAAATAACTTCATTGTCAAGTTTATTTCATCGCAATGCTGTAAGTAAGACGGTGCCGTTAGTGCTCCCGCATAATTTCATAACTTTGGAAATGTAAAGAAAAAAATTAAGAATTTGCTAGCAAAAAAACTCAAGAAAACGCTCCCACTGTGAACAGAGGGAGGCGACGCAAAAAAAACGCTCTCGATCAGAAGCTAGTTAGGCTATTAATAAAAACAAAACTAATCTGCCAATCAAGATTTTAGAAACTCTAAAAAAGCTTTCAGATGACCTGGACACACTTTGGAAGACTAATAAAGTTTTAAAAGAAGCTAGAAACCTCCTGAAGAAGCAGGACAAAAAAATAAATGGAAAGTACGTCACTAGCCTAATTGACGAAAAGTCGGAGTGAATCGACGACTTCAAACAAAATAAGCTGGATCTCTTCTTGGGCCTGCAAAAAGAAATAAAGAAGAGCGAAGCCGTCTCCAAGCGGCCATGACGTCATTTGTAGACAGGCAGATATGCAGCCACCCACGCTAACGAAAATACCAATTCTGACCTTTTTCAAGAAAGTCCCTAAAACACCAGCGTCTACTCCTGCAGCCGCAACGAACGGGGCCAAAAACCCAGCCGAGTCCGCCACCTACGAGGACAAAGAGCAGAAGTCGTCCAGCCGGACAGCTCCGCCCCTAGAAAAGGGATTAATCTTGGTAAAAAGCAAAAAAATTAGGAAGAAAACGGACAAGTCCTCTTCAATCTTTCAAACAAGTCTGCCCATTAAGTCAGATGCCTTCAGGGCCACCAAGGCCAAAGGAGTCCTCTAGTTGGCCGGCCAAAGGAGTCTTCTAAGTCTTCCTTCAAATCCGTCAGCATCCACAGGGGGTGCTGACACACGTCGCCCTCCGCCTATAGTAATTCAGGATAAATGATTAACGTTGAAGTCGATGAACGTAACAATTGAGTACGCAGTAACGTGGTCGATGATATCCACATGCGGATTTCCGTAATATGATCGCACATCATCAACAACACGCTTGGAAAAAAACAAAAAAACCTTCCCAATGCTGTATGTTCAGAAGCTATAAGCAGAGAAACCATATTTCTCGCCAAGATATGCAGGCTTCACGTCATCGTTGAATACAAACGGAAGATCGCACAATTTCATCGTTGCGAGCGGTACGGCACTCAGAATCCCGGTGCAACTCTCCATATGCGCCGGAGCACATCAAAAATCCGCAAGCTCATTCAAAAAAAAAAAAGAGTCCGGCTATGTAGCTACATACACGGCGTGCGGTAGGCCCATGGTAAGGCTCCGCTTTTCAACAGCAAACTTCGTTTGCAAGAGCAATCGTATGCACAAGTTACAGGAAAGACACAAAACGCTTGTTTCAAGCGAGTGACAAAGATTTGGGAGTAGTATTAGGAACCAGTTTTGTTTTTAGAATTTTCATTAGTTTTTAGACAAACTAGTTTAAAAATGCAAATATGGCAACAATGCATAAAGTTGATTCATATAACAATTTGTGAGACAGTTTTTTGCCAAATTTACAGTTAAAACTAGTAGAGTGCTTATTCACATGCACAGCTACAGGGTAGCTTTCAGCACAGACAAAGCCAGTATGTTGTTGTAAACTGCAAATCATTTACTTATTGTATGTGTCCCAACAAACAATAAATGTATTCTTAGCTCATCACGCGTTTGTGTTTACAAGCTAACACAAGAGTAAAAACTCCTGCACACAAGAAAAGGTTCTACATACAAATTACACCCACTACTTGATACCCGGGTCAAGTGTGCAATCAACATCTTAAAATAATATTTTTTTATAAACATAAGAAATGATAAGTAAATTTGTTGAACAATAAAATTAACTTCCTGTAGTCAGTGATGTAGCTACCTGCAAAGGTCTGCCAAAAGGCCCACAAGTAGAAACCCCCACATAAGAAATGATAATTAATTCTCATAGCAAACCAGTGAACGCTAAAAGGCCTGCAAGCACAAAGTATATTTTAAACCTGGAGGGAAAAAGGAGATTACAAAATAAATGATAAAATTGTACTCCTTTTTCCACAACCATCTAAAGAAGCTTTTATCAGTATTTTGAGGCCAAAAATCTTAACTACACCACTGTCGCTAGTTCCATAATGATAAAAAAAAATGGAAGTCACTAACTAGAAAAGTGAAAATTCACTAAAAGCACAGACAAAATTTCACAAACAAAACTGAATTCTGTAGACAGAATTAAACTCTCAGCATTAATTGGTGCTGTATTCATAAAATACATTTTTACATATTTCAATTTTTTTAATTAAGCAGTGTCTGCATGCATAATGTAATTTTATTATAATGCATAAACCTATTGATTAAAATTATATTATGTAGATATAAATGTTTAAGAGCAAGTCTCAGACTTCTCTTGATTTACTTCAAATAATTCTGTTGAGCAAACTACAAATGATGCAAAATTAAAACATTTTATCAGCATAAAACAAATATTTTTTTCATATCACACATGACTGTTGACCTCAAGTTTTAATCTTCAAAGTCAATCTTAAAATATATAAATATGCTAATATTACAACTGATTTATTCTTCTTCACTCAATGATTGAAGACTTTTATAGAGTTAATTGAAGGAACTACTTGACAATTACTAGAAAAATTCTAAATACTTTTTATTCATTTTCAATTAGAAAGTAAGTTAAAGACATTTTTTATAGATGAGTAAATAGTATTGAATAGTAATTACTGTAGAATTCCCACTTTACCAAAAACAATTTTGATCTAATTCTGAAACACCCTGTATATAACTAATTTGTATTAAAGATGATAAATATATGAAAAACAATTTGTTATCTACATGTTGTAATGAATGAAATCACAAAGAGCATCATAGAGATAACAAACAAAATATGTTTAAAACTAAATCAATTGTAATTTCATCAAATCTGATTTTTGAACAATTTTTGAGGTTATGTATATATTTAATAAATGTTTGTGTTTTTTATTATTTAAGAAGCAACTGATGATGGCTTAGTAGTTAAAACTGATCTTAAATAATAAAAAACAGCACACTAAAGTATAAAATATATTTAATATAAATATAACCTCAAATAACATTAAATTATGTTTTTCTCTATTAATAATTAATAGCAAATCTATTGAATAATTCAGCAGTTCAAGATGAGTATAATTTTGTCACTGCCACCTATGCTTTTGAGTTGTATTCTGTTTACAGTATTTTCAGTCAGATAGAACATTTAGTTAACAAATTGTTTTGCTTTATTGTGTAAAAATATATGATCTTCAAAATAGAGCAGTTTCATTTAAAATTAGATAAATTTAATTATTTCTGCAATATTATTGTTATTCACCATCTATACTAAGTAATAAATTTAATAAAAAGCAAACTAATAGCGTTTTCGGCTGTGAGATTTGAAGTTGCTCCAAAATTTGACTTAAAGAAATATTGCTCTTTGCCAGTGCATATCCGTGTAAAGCTCAGAGAGCACCCCAGTTCATAAAAAGTGAGACAACCAAAAACGTCATAAGTTTGATGTTTCACAACCTGTATAAACCATAATCCACTTCAAATAATATCACAAAAAATAAATTTATCAAAATAGTTATGACCATTCATGTATAGATCACATTTCAATAATATTATAGCTTCAGACAACTTTGTTTTATTTTTAATTACATACTACGTTGCAGCCAATTCAAATATTATTAAACAAACCAATTGACGCAAAGTTTTCATTTACTCAAATCAAGTTCGATATCTGTATATTA
Organism: Tachinus rufipes; assembly: GCA_963932245.1. NCBI lineage: Eukaryota > Metazoa > Arthropoda > Insecta > Coleoptera > Staphylinidae > Tachinus > Tachinus rufipes. The sequence continues at coordinate 80,524,234 of OZ010750.1, read as the reverse complement.
TTATTATTATGCAAAAGCATGGAATCTTAAACAATAAATAGTTATAATACTTTAACCCCAATAATACATATATTAAGATTAAAGTTCTAATTAGAAAGTGCAATTGTAAAATCAATTTAGATGCATACCTGATCCATTTTAAGTTGATTAACAATCAATTTTTTTAATATATTGTGAACCTGTTAGTTGTGTTGTAGAATTAAACTATAAACACATTTCACAGTAGTAAGTCACTGTAAGTGCATTGTTTACAAAAAACAAAACAAACAATTGATTAAAGTAAAATGACTGTTGATATTGAAAAATTTGATTTAATAAAAATGATTAAAAAAGTTATTAAGATAATAAATGACTAATAAATAGGATATAATATAATAAATTCATAACTTACTGTTAATATTTAACATGCATTAAATATGCAAGTTTTATCGTTGTACTGGAAGGTTAATTAATACGTTAATGAATAAAACACGTGGAAAGAATTAACAAAAAAAAAAATAGCACACAAAATTTACCGCATACGGAGGTGGTAATCGATTTGGAATGATATTAAACGCCGTTCATCTGTGATGTTATGTAATGTGCGAACAGGGTCTGCTGGGTTCGATGTAAGCTCCTTGGGGATTGCTCATGATATGGCCTTTAGTTGTGTTGATATTTGGGGGTGTATTTGTTTGAATAAATGAATGAATTGGTTGTTTTTGTGGTGGTGGCTGTGGTGAATTCCTATCATAGCATGAGGACACTCCACACACAATTCACATTTGATTTAAAAATTCACTGCACAGTCCTACACTAGCAACAACCAACTTACAAATGTTGGTTACATTAAATAAGGTGTGTTAAGTTTATTATATCACTATGGCGGGTCAACTAACGGAATGACAGAATCGATCAGCGAGCAATGCACAAGCCCAGCGCACTTTATCTGGTACCAAATTTCATTTATATACATACCACTAAACATTGACGGATGTTACAGCGTATGTCTAACTCTTAATATTGGTAATTTAATATCCATATTGGTGGAGCGATTGATACAGCGTTTAGTGGTTGTGTCTGTCTGTCTGTCAATCAGCTTCGGAATCAGCCATTCAGTAAATGGGAGGTGAACCGGTGATAACCGATGCTCAACGAGATGAGAGCCGAATTGCATCTAATTCCATTCGACTTAGGCAACCAACATTACATCCATGACTTTTCTCAGCCAATAATCCCACGCACATCCTAATTAATCAATTTTAAACAAAACCTCCCACGTATTTCAAATATTATCTTATCTCCACTTCATATACATTCATTCAGTATAACTATATTTCACAATTTTACATTATTTAGCTTCCAGTTTTGATAACTTTTTACAGATTAAATTAAATTAATTTCATCCGCCCCGCTTTTTATAAATCGCGCCTTTAGAACAGGACCGTACCCAGAAATAATTTTAATACAGAAGGGGACTACGTAAAAATATCATTAAATATAAAAATCTCTAACATTAATTGTACGTTAAATTAAATTAGATGTACTAAACTGTTAAAATTCATAAAATTGAAGAGTTGTGTAAAACAAGCTCTATAACTTTTGCCTTAACAATAATAGCAAATACACTTGACATGGAAGCACTAAAAATGTTATATTATGCTAATATATATAGTCACATTCAGTATTGCATTATTGTTTGGAGTGGTTAAACACTCATATGACGCACAATATTATTGTGTATTTATGCTGGCCATACATGTAATTATGTACTTGTCAAGTTTACACCGTTGCGACCGCTACCTTCATTTGTAGTATTAATTATATTAAATAGCAACTTTAGAGTCATTAATATTTCTACATACAATTAGATAATCAATTTATTTTTTACCTGTACATTCATAACAAAATGTAGTTTGATCCTTTCCCCCGCATGTCCAAACAACCTGTGATAAAAAATTATACACATTATAAAATTTTTAAAGGAACCCCAAAATTTGGTATTGCCTCGGGCCCTTTATACGCTAAATTCGCCACAGTATCTACTAAAACAATAGTTGGCATAAGAGTCTGTCAACCGCGCAAGGTTGTCGGAGTCCGCGGATCTGAGTACAATCAAATCTCATTTTCAACAACTGGTCAAAATTATGTTGTCCAATAAAGGTGCGAGTTTAATCCTTTCTAAAAAATTAACTAAAAAAAAGCAAACGCAATTCTCAAAAGATATGATTTCATTGGACAACAAAATACACCCACGTGTCAACATCTTAACCTTTCTAATGAGAATTGCCGTCTAAAACACTCAAAGAAACGGCCAAGTACCTTCTATCCGGCAAATAGTTAGAAGATAACACAATCTTTCAACTGAAATTGGCCACCATCTAACGATTGCAAAACTGCAGCAAAACAATAGAAACGTTTTTAAATATAATAAAAGATACAAAAACAATAATGCTGTTACATACGTCAAACCCCATTTAACAATAATGATAAAATGTTACACGGCATTTTAAAAAGACAAAAATGAACCTGAAGCACAAACAAATAAATAGCAAAATCTACAAGCATCAACACTCATCCAAGAAACGTACCCAATCACTAAATCCACTTCTTTGATCGTTACCACATGTTGAAAGATCTGAAACATTAAAAAAACAACCAAGCAGCACACTAATTTATATCAGTTGACAATTGGTACATTTTCAAAAAAACGAGAAGAATTTCAGTCAGTCAGGTTTCTAAATACAATAAAAGTTCACAACAAACAAAGAATAGTATATATGAAATAAATAAGCATATCCAAAACAAGAGCCTCGTAGAGCTACAGTTAAAAACATTCCATTCAGCTACCAGACGACAGCAACAGCACAGATCTAACAAACAAAAAATCTGCGTTAGGTTTTCGTAAACACAATAAAAACTCAAGGAAAAAGTGTTAGTGCGTCCCAATATAAAATAAATTTCATTTAAATAGCAACAAATATTTGGCGAGGTTTATAGAGTATAAATGTTTGATTCACTCAAATTTAAAAGGTGCATAGAGTAAACAGTAGCAAATATTTATTAAAACAATAAACACAATTGAATAAATATATAAATGAGGTCTATAGAGTATATTTTTGGTTAAAAACGCACATAAAATGTTAAAAATATTATCGAGAGAATTATAGATCAAAAATAATCAATTCTTGGCTACAAATTTTCACACAAATCTAAAAAATAACGTTAAAAATATTATAAAGATTTATAAAGTATGATTTTAATATTAATGTTTTCAAAAATGTTCACACAAATCTGAAAAAAAAGAAAACATTATCGAGATCTATAGAGTATAATTTTGTTATCAGTTTACAAAAATAATAAATTTTTAATTAGAAATGTTCATCCAAATCTAAAAAAATAGTTGACAATATTGAACGAGATCTATAGAGTATGCAAATATTATATCAAAGAGCATATAAGACGAAAGTAATTGTATGCAGTTAATTTAAATATTTACTTGAAAAATAATGTAAAATCTATAGAGTATGTAATTTATTTATAAACATATTAGATCTATAAAGTAATCCGTAAATGTATTCAAATAAAATAAATTTAGAAATACTTTTTATATTTGTAACAAAATTTGTGATAAATTTAATCTCGATAAAGTCGACAAAAAAAACATTCCATAAAAATAACCTGAACGAGTAAATATGCGTCGTAGATTCTGAAATAACACGCAAATAAATCAAATTAATAATAATAATAACTTACAATGGCAACAATTAGTGTAATTTCAACCAATTCCATTGATAATCCAAAGATGTTTCACCCGGGCACAATCACTAACACAATTACGAAGCACACACGGCAATTTGTAGAAAGCACAGTTTATACACTTTAGAATTGCAACAATTAATATAATTACAATAAAGTCCTTTGATAACACAAAAATAATTAACCGAAGCACATTTCAGCATTATTAGCAAGAGCACGATACATACACGTCAACCGGCGGAGAGCTACTAAAGTCCGTTAGAACGCACTCCTTCTTTATAACCTCGGTTAGCGCACGTGATAACTGTTGAAATTTTAAATAATCACAAAACTTCCAAATCGCATTTTCACCATTAAAAAGACATTTTTGAGCAATGACTTTAGACAAATCGATACAGAAAAATCTCAGCTTTCTTCTGGTGCTAATTAGAATCCAATACAATGCGCCCAACATCCCCAAAACAACCCCTATACTTAATCAAGCTTAAAAAAATACTTAAACTTATTTTTGAACAACTAAATTAATACAGGATAATAAATTAACACCCCAGAATATGCTGACATAATCATTACTGCAATACGTCAAATACAACCCTAATTAATTAATTCCAAACAATAAATTTTAAAACATTAATTACTTCTTTATAATTATTAGTAGAAGCTTCAATTTTAGTATGAAATATCCCATAATAAACATCTATTAATCCCTCAAAAATTATTCAATTTAATTGTACCCTAAAGCTGAAAACCACCCTTAATGTTAAAATCAATTTTAATTAATAATCTGTTCCAAATAGTTTCTACAATTGTGTTTATTGCATTGTTGTAACCACAAACACACCAAATATCTAATTTTATTTATATCATCCCCTAAAATGAACCAGAACTTACTTTAATTGGGTAAAAAGTACCACTATAGAAATTATATTAAAATTAAACCATTAACTCCTAATTGATCAACAAAATAATATCAAATTAATAATTTTCAGTCCATCCACTACAAGTATCAACAATTGCCTCGTTTAACCAATCACTAGATAACAATCTAAAACCCCCTAACTCAACTGACTAATTACGCCCTCATAAAATCATCAACAGATATGAAAACATAACTAATCAACATAATTTGACCCCTTCTTAACGATTCTGAAAGTCCCAAGTCTCTAAATTGTTGTGTTTGCCAGATATGGAGGTCATGTATTTCTTAACCTCTACAATACGCCGGGATGTAATTTGTATTTTTTTTAATAAAAACCTCAAAATTGCAGAAAACTAATACGATATTCATGATTTGTGGGTCGGATATGTTAGGTAAACAACTATTTCCAGTCTCAATCTGATATGTTTTGTGACATTGACTAAAACTGCAGGGCTTTGTAGTGAGTTACATATTTTAGGCTGAATTTTGGTTTGGGTGTGTTTTATAACACCCTTGTTGATATTATATAAACAAAGTGATTCTCAACCCATCCACTACAAGTATAGACAATTGCCCCCCTTCAACAAACCACTTAACCAAATGCCAGAATAAAATCATCTACAAATTTGAAAACATAATTAATCAACATAATTTGATCCCCTCTTTACAATTCTGAAAATACAAAGTCTGTAAATTTTTGCGTTTGCCAGATTTGGAGATCGTGTATTGCTTAACCTCAACAATACGCCGGGATGTAATTTGTAAAATTTTCAATAAAAACCTCAAAATTGCGGAAAACTAATACAATATTCATGATTTGTGGGTCGGATATGTTAGGTATACAACCACTTCCAGGCTCAATCTGATATTTTTTGTGACATCAACAAAAACTGCAGGGCTTTGTAGTGAAATACATATTTAGAGTTGAATTTTGGTTTGGGTGTAATTTATAACACCCTTATTAATATTATACAAACAAAGTAATTCTTAGCCCACTCACTACAAGTATAAGCAATTGAAGGGGGGCCTTCAACAAACCGCTTAACCAAACGCCCGCATAAAATCATCAACAAATATGAAACCATAACTAATCAACACAATTTGATCCTCTCTTGACAATTCTGAAAATCCCAAGTCTATAAATTGTTGTTTGCCAGATTTGGAGGTCATGTATTACTTAACCTCTACAATACGCCGGGATGTAATTAGTAAAATTTTCAATAGAAACCTCAAAACTGTGGAAAGCTAATACGATATTCATGATTTGTGGGTCGGATATGTTAGGTATACAATCATTTTCAGACTCAAACTGATATGTTTTGTAACATTTACTAAAACCGCAGGGCTTTGTTGTAAGATGCATATTTTGAGCTAAATTTTGGTTTGGGTGTGTTTTATAACACCCTTATTAATATTATATAAACAAAAAATTCTCAGCCCATCCACTACAAAAATAACCAATTGCCCCCCCATCAACAAACCACTTAACCAAACAATTTAATTACGCCCTCATAAAATCATCAACAAACATGAAAACATAACCAATCGATACAATTTAATCCCCTTTTTACGATTATGAAAGTACAAAGTCTCTAAATTGTTGTATTTGCTAGATTTAGAGATCGTGTATTACTTAACCTCTACAATATGTCGGGATGTAATTTGTAAAATTTTTAATAAAAACCTCAAAATTGGAGAAAACCAATACAATATTCATAATTTGTTTGTCGGATATGTTAGGTATACGACCATTTCCAGGCTCAATTTAATATTTTCTGTAACATTGAGTAAAACTGCAGGGCTTTGTCGCAAGATGCATACTTTGAGCTAAATTTTAGTTTGGGTATGTTTCACTCCGTTATTCATATAAACAGATGTTCAACTCAGTGATTATCAGCTCTAATCGTCATAATACCGTCCTCAACGTATAAAATACAAAGAGGCAGTTTCTTCATTTCTCTCCTTCGCCGTTAAATAAAATAATGCCCTAACCCATCTCAATGACGCGCACGAAAACCTAGAAAACCAACTAAGCAGAGCAGAAGCATGCGGCCCCATCGTTACAAAACTTCAACTAGACTACCACTACTATTTTGGCAGCCTACAGAGAGTTATAACTAACTATTTTCTTTCTGTTCACAGATTCTTCAAAACATAGAAGAAACCATTTCAAAAGTATCATGAGAAGTAACATTCACGACCGGATAATCTCTTTCAAAGTTATGCTACCAGCGCGCCACAACTTCTATTACTACTAATTTCATTTCAACACTAACCCCCGGAAATGATGCCCATGCACCCCGAGCTGCACGTGATCTAAAGACTTGCACCTTATGGAACAACCACCGCAATGCCCTCTAACCACGCCATACACTGACGCTTGTCTTGAAAGCCAACTTTACTTCCGGAAACATCTACAACTCACGGCATTGCACTCTTCGTCGTGGGCCACCTAACCTAACGAGACCGCACAAATCCCCGCACTATAAAGCTACCCACACAACTGGCGTGCGTTCTCGTACTAGGTACACCATACCTCTGGTAGTTTGGCAGTAGAGGACATTCAAACGTTCCTGACCTGAAAAATATAACTCATCTGAACATCAACTGGAAAACTCCCATCACTACATACAAAAACTACCAAAAACAATTCTGTCAGAATCTCCTCAACCATGAACAAAAGTCAACCACTAAAATGTGTGGACTTGAACCATGGACCGAGATTTGTATTATATACCTATTTACCTGAGGTAGTATTTAAGAGTGAAAATATTGTATATTTATATAATATTTTCACCCTTGAATACCGAGGTGTATATTAGCTTCCAGGTATATAATACAAACATAATTGTGCGTCAGGGCAACAAAGTGAGGTTACCGCTGAAGGAGATACAGAGGACCTATGGAGGCCCAAGTGCAGTAAAATTTGTTTCACCGTCCACACAAAATCCAGAACCATCGTCTCCCCTTCCTTTCATTATGCATGATAGGAGCCGGTAACATTGACAAATACCGCACGCAGACAGTGATACAAATCAGACCTGTGAACATGAAAGCATCAAATAGAAAGAAGCCAAGAGCAATTTCAATACTGGAATTCCGTCTCAAGTCCATCTAACTTCGACCCAACGATTGCTATATAAGAAAATAGACGTCAACTGGATTATAAGAGTCAACAACGTCTCCTTCACCATTCTACAACACCCAGCAACCTCAAACTATATCCAGATTCTGGTACTACCAAAGAAGTACCCAAGGGGGACTTTGAAGATTCAAACCCCTCCTCCAAAATTATACAAAACGTCATCCTCGGTGGCCGCATACGGTTCAATACAATGTTTTTTTAGTCATCAAAGTATTAATAAAATGTTTTTTTTTACTTTTTCAAATTTAATTTATATAATCGAGACAAAATTTTGTTCTAGATGCGGAACTACTTAAGCTGCCTTTAACATTCTTACGTCATACAACAGTTTAGAACAAATGCAAACACGAGACGAAACTTCTTCAGAAAAACACCAGTAACCGTCTGCATGTTTCAACGCCATCCACAGTAAAATATTAAAGATATTTGCCCAAGTTTATCCCCAATAGAATAATCTTTATGTGCAATTGGAACATTTTATACTAAAACCTTGTTGATTCAATCAGTTGCAAATAAATCTAAACTTAAGTAACGAAAGGGAGGGGGAAGCGGGTATTTATTGATATTGTATAATCCTACTTACCAGATGATGAGAACAATAAAAGATACTAGAAACTAATGTTATTTATTCTCTAATCTGACATCACCGAGCGGCCATTACTAAAGTGTCAATGCAGCCAACTTAAATCTGTTGAGGGGAAAATAGTGACAACTGTTGAAAAAAGTCGTCGCAGCAAACATGTTTATTAAATATTGTGAAACCAATTGAAACAATGATGCCTTGACAATTATTTTTAACAGTCTTCATTTTGTATGTAAACAATATATAATTTATTTATAATAATTAGAATAAAAGAATAATATAAAAAAAATATATAAAGAATAATCAAATTTTCGAAATATCGAGTTCAATCAAAATCAATAACATACATTCCAGATATTAACTTAATATACATAACCTTAACTACTTTCATACCTTATTACTTACTGACTATTATTTTTTTTTGTATATATATATAATATATAATTCTTCATTAAAAACGTAATTGTCATTTTAGGAAAATAAAACTAGATAATGTATGTATGCTGTCTTCATTCAAAGAAATTTACACTCAAATATATCAACGGATAATTATAAATTATTTGATCAATCAATATGGGGTATAACATTAAAAAAGGTTTGTTGATAGCGTCGAGTGTAAATTTGCGTCTTTTACGTCATTGTATAAATGGTATTGATTCCCCATGCAAATCCAAGTCACTTTATATTATAATCTAATTCGTTTTGTGCGTAAAGAATTATTAAAATTATTGCTGCTGGCTCCTACAAATGTTTACGCAAACTGACTGAATATGATGATGATTTTCAATGATCAAACATGCATGCATGATATTTTGATTTGATTTGATTTATAAAAATTTTGATCTAATCACAAATTTTCTTGGCATGGGAAATCTGCGTATAATAAATACTAGTTATATACATAATGCAGGTCATATCATATCCCGAACACAATCAGTATCTAACTCTTGTATGAGACACCTCATAAAAGCCATCTCCTTTCTGGCGTTATCAAACATAGTGCGTGGATCGCTGGCGGTGCATCGCAAACAATTTGGAGCAAAAACCATAGCTAAATTCGAAGCATCCATTTTGGTATGTTGTACAACTTCAGGCTTATTAAACGTTTGCAAAAAGCGTACTAAATAACATAAAACTAAGCGATGTAATGTGGGCAAACGTAATACTAAATCACAAGCCCTTCTTGGTGTCATAGGTTCCGCTACACATTCGGGATAAAGAGAATCGGGTATTAAAGGCTCATATAATTCGCGTAGCCATAATTTTAATAGATTTGCCGGGACATGAGCATCACTTGGTTCGCTCAATTCCCATTTATCCATTTGTGATTTCAAACGAGCAACTTCATCAACATCTGCTGATACTCTGAATATACCTTCAGTACTTAGACCTTGCAAGCGTAATACTTGCTTGGAAAGTTCTATTTGAGGCCATGGAAGCTTACGATTTGGCCAACGGCTCGCTTGTAATTGCATCACTTCACGTAAAGTGTTGCCAAATAGACTAGCTTGGAAGATTTGTGTACGAGCTGCCTCCACATCGTCTAATTGTGGTTTGCGTGCTGTTTTCTTACCACCTGATCCTATACGTTCCAACCTTTGACATGCTACAGTTGCATAATGGTTCACCTAGAAAAACATACATTAATCAGTCAAACTATGTAAACAGCTACTTAATATAAATTTTTTTCAAAAATGATTTGTTAATCCATCTTTATTAGATAATCACCACCTTTTTTTAATCTGTTTTGTAATAATCCCTTTACCATTATTACCCTATGCTCATTACTGTAATCTTTAAATGCAATTCTCTCTCTTAATCGCCTTTGTAACTCCGCCCCCGGTTTAAATTTTCTTAACGAATTATTTCATTGTCAATTTGTAATATTTTCACTCTTGAATACTACCTTAGGTTAAATAGCTTACAGGTATATAATACAAACATAATTGTCCCTTTCCCCAATGATGATATAAAGCAATAATTTAAGCCCATATCGTAAAGACTACAGTATACTTGACATTGGAAAAGCTTTAGACAAAGTCTGGCACAGGTCTCATTTATAAACTCATCAATTACCATTTTCCGGACAATATCATTACAATTATTAAATCATACCTTGGTAAGCATTCGTTCAAGGTCAAGGTAAACGGGGTTCCATCCCGGCAAAGGACAGGACAGGACTTTAAGCCGACGATATAGCAATATATGCTCACTCGCACTTGCGCATGTGTCAAATATTTCGAAATATGACAGATCAAGCTAAACGCTGCCAAAGGGAAAGCCATAACAGTGTTTGTACCGTTAAAACTGCATAATAGCAATGTAAAAGAGACGTAAAACTGATTCCTGATTATAATTTGGGCAGTCCGAAGCCGATATTCTTAACATTTGATTATTAAGAAATTGAATGTTAAAACTAAAATATATTTTTATGCAAATCCGGGTATGAGCTCAATTTCCAATCATCCTTTGATAAAATAAATGTTTGGTTAGTCAAACAAGCGCCACAAAGAGTTCCGCAATTATATATACAAACAAATTAAAGAAACTTACTTAAGTTTTAGTACAAAAAAAGTGTGACGTCAGCTGTGGGCAAATAGCAATAAACGCGTGCACACATTTTTACGCACTTGGCCATAGCGTTGCTAAATTATTTAATAAACAATATTGAATTTTATGCTACAAACTAAGGTTTTATAACTAAAAAAATTCATAGGCACGTTGCAAACATTTGTTTATGAATAATAAAATAATAAGACTTGGTGTCCACACTAACGCGTGACGTCGTTCGTGGGCATATAACGTTGTTATGATGGCTTCACCATACGATAAGAAAATAGCACAAAGCGCGTCTATAAATACAAATGTCAGTTTCTAAGCAATGGATGACAAAATTTGGAGGATGAAGGACTAACTATATAAACTACTGTGACACATTGATGCTTTATAAGAGAAGACATTGAGAAAGAGTTTAAGTTACAGTTTGTAAATTACTCTTGATTAAGAAAAGAATCTAGAAATTCAATAACAGCGATTTCCGAGAGTGACGGCAAATCTTGATAAAAGATAAGAAATAATGTTTAAATGATAGTCAATCATTTTTAAGATTAGGATAAATGACACAGTGCAATAGAAAGGAAGTGAATCACAAGATAACAGTGGCGTAGTTAACATTTTTATTCTTTGAAAAAAAAAAAATGAAATAACCGTCGTGAGGTTCCTTGTAATGATTGGCAATGGCCTAGTGCAAGAACTGTTAAGCAGGCAGCCTGGGTTCGATTCCCGGCAACGGCATTATCTAAATTGTCGTATGTATTTCAATGCGGTCGTCCTCCTTCGCAAGACAATGGCAAACCAGCAATGTACCTGCCTACAAAAACTCTTTAGTAGTGTGATTCGGATTCCACATTAAATTGTAGATCCCGCATGTTTGTGTAGAACTATTATCTCACACAACAAACATTGAACGGCACTACTGCTAGTCTTTGATTGGCAGCCGTTCAAAAGGACGGTTTTTGAACGCAAAAGGCGTTAAACCGATTGAAATTCATCTCCAATTGACAGAAGTGTATGAAGAGTCAAAAACTCTTGCAGGTTTACCACAGGTCGTACTGAAATTCACGACGAAAAAAGCGCGGAAGGCCGTTAATTTTAGACAAGACAGTTGCAAAATTTGAAAAAACCATGCGTAAAAATTGGCGGATGACTGCGTTTTGGTTCCCGAGGTTTCCCGAAGTACCATTCACTGGATTATAACGAAAAAGTTGAAGTATGGCGAGTGATATGAGCATACAAAAACTGTCCACAAAAATGCATCGACCAATTTGGCGATTATGTAGAAAAATAAAGAAATGTTGAAACTTTAAAATGGTGTAAATATTATAGAAAATAAACTGATATTTTAAAACAAAAATCTTATTTTTGGGACCACCTCGTATTATGTAAACCACCATAAGTTAGTATAAAGTAATTTTGTTCTCATATTTCTTTAAAAATCAAATTATCTTTTCCAAATATGTATAGAAATACTGATGAGGGTTTTTTAGAAACTATTTACATCTTCATTATATGTCATATCATTTGCTATTGTAAAATATCACATATATCAATTATTAGAGGTTCAAACCCAAACCGAATAAAATATTTTCAATTTAATTTAACAATCATTCAAATTCAATTATTTGTTAATAAAAATAAAACACCTTTTGTGCTAAGCTCTTAGATTTACAATAAGGTGCTAGTTTAAATTATAAATGAATTACCTGTACATGTATGGGCCATCGATTAACATCAGGAAATACTCTGGAAAACGTGGGATCCCTATGCCTATTTAAATATCCTAAGAGAGCAGGTTGAAATGTTGGTGTAGGCGGTATGAAGTTTAAAGCAATCGTCAAAAGTTCCCAACCCATTAACAAAGATTCCCGTCTTGGATTTTCAGTAGTTTGTCGGCAAAGTTGAACATACAACTCATCCCTAAGTAGAGGCTGTGCATGTGCAGCTCCTAATATTTCAACAAGCACAGAATTCAAGGAAACTCCAGGTCTTGCTTTTCTATCACCCATATACATCTGGACTTGTCTAAACATATCCAGGGCTTGTTTAGCAACCGATTTACTCGATGCTAACAATGGTCTTTGGAGGCCTCTAGCTGACCAACTTAAGAGATCACGTACACTCGCTTTACGTCTGAATAAACCTCTACCGCCTAAATTTAGATTATCAGCAGCAAATTTTTCCATATCAGCCTCTCGTTCAGGTTGTAGTGGTGGTTCGGCAAGTGGTTTCAAGGGGGGAGCCGGTGCCCTCTCTCGAGGTGGTTCTGGTGCAGATGCGGGTAAATTGAGATATTCCACAGGTCGCAATCGGTGCGGCAGATAGCTACCCTCAGATTGGTCGGAATCTTCATTATCAGGTTCATGACCTAAATGATCGTAATAAAAAGTTGACATTTTGTAGACAACTAAATCAAAGTCATTTATGTCAAAATGTTCATTATCAAGTTCTTGACCAAAAAGATCATAATAAAAAGTCGACATTTTGAACACAACTAAATCAAAGCTATTTTTTGAGCACAACTAAATCAAAGTTATTTTTTGAACACAACTAAATCAAAATTATTTAAGAACTGAATGAATTTAATTTAATCAATAATAATTTTGATAATAAACTCATTAATTAGTAATAATTACCTGTGAGTGATTCGCTGCCACTATCAGAATGTTCGCTATCAGAATCCCTGCTATTATTTAATAAAAAGTGTTCTAAAGGAAGGAGATGTGAGTCGTGCCAATTTGAATATAAAGGTCCATCGGCACCACGTTGACTAAAACTACTGCTTCTGCATAGATCACTCGATTTTCTTCTTAGCTGCGGAGTGCTTGCACTAAGGCTTAGGACTTGTCCCCGCCCGGCTGCTTCCCCAGTTTGTGTCGCTTGGTGACTGGTTGCCGCCGGCGAACAATCAGTATTATGTTTTAATGTTTGTAATTTTGCTAAAGGGATTATATCGCAATTGCTTGGTTTATGCCAAACTGTTCTTTGTGAGCTCGCATTATAATAGTAAAATCGAGCTGTATTCGAGTCAAACAGTTCCCACCACTGGTTGGAGTCGGTTCGCTTAACAGGTACCCCTTCAGGTGGGTCCCACACACATTCACCTGTAGCCAGATTGGCATACATATGCTCCCCAGTTTTGGGTTCGATTATTTCCACCCATTCTACCCTAAAATCATACAGCAACATTTGACGGGTGTGTCAATATAAATATTGATTATATACCTGTATGTGCTAGAAGCCATTTTTGAACATTATTTGTACTTTTCTAGGATGTATCGTTACTTTATCTAGCCGACATGTCATTTTATTATTGATATAACCTCCTCTATTGTCAGATTCATTGGTTAATTGTTACGATAAATTGATAAAAACAAAACCATAACAAGTATTAGTGATTTAGTGACCTACAATCGCATGAAGTAGGCCACCATTAAAACTTTGCAGTGCTTTTAGGCCGCCATACTTCCTTTATACCAACCCATATCAAATTACTTAAATTATCTTCATATAGAATCGTTTGTAGAAAAGAAAATTTGCGGATAATCCTACATACAGGGTGTGCATACTATTCAGTACTAACTTATTTTAATATAAAATACTTCAAGCAATAAAATATTACTCAAATACAATATAATTTTTTTAGCATACAACAATGTCCTTTAATTTTATATTTTAGACGTATATTAGATTAAGTTAAGAAACCGCAGATAGAATTAGTATTAGGTGATATCATTACTCCTCCCCACATGACCCAGTCCCTCAACATAATCTGCCACGTATGCCTTCATGGCTTGACATCCAATAAACTTGAGTAACCAGACCTTAATTGATTTGCAAATCAAGCATAATATTTTTAATGTGATTGACCCAAATATTGTCTTTAATGCTAGATGTATAAGAACTTATAGAGTTAACGTCTGCACATAACTTGTTAATTGCGCATACCGAGAATCTTTATGTTATCTAATTATTTTCCTTATAAATTGCAATGTTGCTGACGCGCAACCTATGATTAAATTTCATATAAATTAGAAATTGTTATTCAAATAGTTGAGTTGAATTTCAAAGCAAGCTGTTGTGCCTTCGCGTTTAATGTATCTCATATTTGTTGGCATCCGGGTTCCGGTCTACAAGAAGGCCAAAATTAATTAAAACTCAGTATAACTTAAACTTAATAATAGTTTATTTACAGATAAAAAATTGCAAAGAAACTCATAGCTTGCATTCTACATTGTCTATTCTTTGTGTAGGTCTCTTTTAGAAACTATTTTTCTACTTTTATCTTTAGTTTATTTAATGTTTTACAATCTTATTGTTAAAAGTATATCACGCTTTTAATTAGCATCATTTTGGAACAACAACTACACTGTTTACTTATAGTATCCTTCTAGAATCTAAACAGACTTACTGCAACTTATAGATACGTATGATTCTACTTAAATTTATAGGCAAATTTATTTAAGCAGTTTTTTTCTACCTCACAAGCTGCCCTTGAATATGTAGATATAGATTTGTCAAAAAGTGCATGTGTGCACATCTTGTTATGTTCACATGACATTTAATATAACCTAATGTATACAAAACGACATAAAATATAGATTACTAGTTATGAATAAAATTGATGCACATAAAATAGTTCATCATTCGAGTCACAGTAGCGCTAACAATTTAAAAAGTAATCCCGCATTTTTGAAGTTATTTTTAGTATACTGTAATCTACTTGTGCAACCCCACCATACTCTGCTAGGATGGTTACGCATACCTTAATAGCCATGTTTGTTTTACAATCTATGTAGATGGAACTACTCAGATAAACGCTTCCTCTGTGTACTTCAGCTCCGCGGAGCCAATGTAAAACAACCCTGAAGTACACAGGTGAAGCATTATCTGAGTAAATTTACTCACAAACACAGCTATTGCATTCCGTGCTTAAATTATAATTTATTTACCTATTATTCAAATAAATACTTACTTTCATAGTTTATATGATTCAACACTAAACACTTGTTATTAAATTTAATATAGTAATAAAAGAATAACAAACAATAACTGACACAATATTTTATTAATGAAGACCTGCAATATTTAATACTATAAATGATACATCAACAGTTAATAAATTAATTAACAAATATACATTCATTATATCTATACACAGTAAAGCACACAGCCCTACATAGTCTTCTGAGGCACTTGCAAAAATGAGAGCTAAATAAGTAGGAATGCTTCCAAAAACTATATTCTACATTTAAATTAGCTTCAATTGTAAATATAAAAAATAATATCTTTAAATACCAATCAAATGTAGAATGGAGTTTTTTCGTATACATATATATATATTTCCTGAAACTATTAAAACTTGCAAATGATACAAAAAATTGTGCTAAAATAAATAAAACAAATGTCTAAACAAAGTATGATATATACTCATGAGGCATTACACCTCGTCGTGGGTAAAACGTATGATTTACCGAATAATTCAATAAGTTTGTTATGTTGGATGTGTAGATATCCGCAAAACGGAATAATCTACGAGAGAAATATGTCGGATTGTGGTATGTCCTGAAGACACTACCAAATTGTTCATTGAATACACATTTTATATCATTCCTGAAACATAAAATTTATATAAATTTTTGCTTTTAGGCAATACACGTTCACACAACATTCATTCATGTTATTTTCAAAATATGTAAAAAAGTGGGACCCAATAGTAATTGATGTGCAAAGATAAATTTATATGTGCAATAGAGTATACATGTGCTCCTCTAAGTTACAAATTCAAATTAGGTCATAGAGTTGACTATCATATTTTCGTTTAGTTGCACCCTTACACAGCTTCTTTGCTTTAAGAAGAGATTTGAAAAGAAGTTCCTATTAAGGAAAACCGAACATTGAAACTAGATTAAAACAACCAATTGTTAATCATTTAAAAACTGTCTTAAGCGCATGCTCCCTATACCTATAATACTAATTCGCCTCTTTGATTTAATTTGTTCATAACGTGAAGAGCACCTGCATTGCATTCAATAAAAAAAACTGCATATAGCTTATAAAATATGTGCTATACAATAATAAACAACTTCTCTCTGTATATAAATACAAACCTTAATGTATGCTGCTTATTATTTAATTTATATTATTAATATTTTTTTATATAAACCAAATAAAATATTACCTGAGTCCATCCCTTTCTTGCATCCAGTTTGCTAACACTTTCTGTTCATCTTGATCTTCACAATCCTGATGATCTTCAATTAATTGTGTTAACATTTGTAACCAATTCGCATTTTGTTTAAATTGTTGGTTATTGAGTGTATCAATTTCATGCTAAAATTAAATTATTAAAAATATTGAACATTTTCTAATTACAATTAAATACAGTCAATTCGGTAATGATAGCTCCAGTCCTCCATCCATGTTCTAGAGTAACATCAGCTAAATCACTGTAAGGATGATCACCAAAATATAAAACTTGGTGTCCTCTCCATCCAGTCAATTCTTGCAGTTGCTTTACTGTGCCCTAGAAATAATATTTATTGGTATCGTTGAGTGAAAAAATATTAGAAAAAGGCGTACTCGTGTATGCCGCTCAGTATCTGTCCTCCTCACACAATAAATAGCCAAGTTAGTGTGTGAGAAGAACAGATAGATTGCGCCTCTTTCTAATATTCATTCTCTCAACGATGGTATAGTTGATTCGGCTTACTTCATAGTAGATGTTTCCTTTTTCTAATTTAGTAACGCGATCCCATATATGAGTTCCACTTCTTTCATCATATACTCTAATAGGTCTTGATTCATCAGTAAAGAATTTAGGCTTTCTAGCCTGTACAATAACAACATCAAAATAATCCTTCCAAGCACTCCCCACCAACAACTCCATTCCTTTGTTACTAAAATTTATTCATATTATATTTTTATAAGAAATATCCATGTTGAACTTACACAAATTTATAAGGACTGTTAGTAACAAGAAATAATTTCTTGTCGGCTAATTTAAGCCTTTCAAAAAACATTTTTAAATCCTTATTATATTCAATATAATCGGAAACATTTTGCGCTACTATTTTATGCATAACAGGATGTGAACTTTTAACAGAGTTCTTAACATCCCTAAATAATATTTCTGGATGATAATCGAGATGATTTCTTTCGAAATAATCAGCAACATTACATATCAGCCCCATTTCAGGTACTGAAAATAAATCTGCAAGTTGTACCATTTTCGAATGGCTGTCCTGTAAAATTAGCTTTAAATTAAGGAGCATTGAATTAAAAATACATCGTGCAGAGATAAATAAACGGTTTTAACTTACATGTCCGCTTTTAGTGTGACCTTCTACGTACGCTATTGGTATTATACGGTTTTTGTATAAGCGGAGCACCTCTTCAGTGGAAAGCGGTGTTAAGCCTCTGTAAACGGAGCCAAATTGTATTTGTAAAAATGAATCTAATTTTAATAGAACACCTTTTTCGATATCGTAATGCAAACCGCGGACGGCAAAGCCTGCTTTGTAATCTAGTTTTCCTATTTCTTTTGGATACTAAAATTTTTATAAATGAATGTTAATTTATGGTTTTTTGGCTAGGGATTTATGGGCTTCCAACTATAATTAAGTAAGAAGAATATGCAATCTGTTTATTCAAATTTTTGCATATAGGAATTAGCAATGAGGAAGAGATTATGTATAGAATGAAAGTGCAGAAGTGCACGATACTAGATAAAGGCCGCATGCGCTCTAATATCTTCGGTGTTTAAATTCGGACAACAGAAAATCGGTTATTTTCGATCGAGTAAAAGTTGACTAAACCGATTAAATCTGTTCTATAATTTTGATTATAATTATTTAACCTATCTGTCGAATAGCAGTTTGACGCAAACTGCACATTGAACGCCTTGCGTGTGTATTTACGGTCAGTTTATTATTTTTCATATCTTTTCAGACCAATTTCGAACAAACAAAAAGGTTGATAACCAAAAAAACATTTCCAATTTTAATTACAATTGTGTGCACCACCAAATGACAAATTTTCATCTTATCTTCAGTCCAAACTACTCGCTAGTAATCATGATCTAGAGTGAACCAACCACCCACTCAAGTGTTGGTCATCATGAGATTGGATACTCCATTCCCTTCTCTACCATAGAAACTTCTAACGCTTTCAAAAAGAAAAAACTTCACTGCACTCCAGTTCAAATTCTCATGATCTGGAGTAACTCACCCACCCACCCACCTAAGTGTTAGTCATCTAAAAATTAATTTTCACGAAGGGGACTTGAACAAAAAGACTTCAAACGCTTGCAAAGAGGATAAACTTCCAATTTCTTAATAACAAACTCTTAGGCAGATAGGTGGGCACCTCAGTTTTAACTACTCATTGGTAATCATGATCTAGAGTGGAACTTTAAATACTCGCAGACCCAAACCGCGTATATCCACCAGATAAAATGATAAATGCTAAAACCATAGCAAAGTATTAGAACAAAACTGCAAGTAAAACTTATTGTTAAACAAGTGGAGAGAAGCAGTACACAATAAACTTGTTTGTGTGTCCCATTCGCCTGTTAAAATCAGTATTAAAAAAGCCAAAACCCATTTTATTATTACATTAAAAAGAAAAATTGTTAATGTTTGCGTTCCGCCCACTTGACCGTTTAAGTAGGTACATTAAGCAAGACAATGCACATTATTAGTATATTCAATAAGACTAATCTGTCTTGATTTAAATCAAATGTCCAATGAATTTATTATAAAAAGACATTAGATAATAAAACAAATTTTGATCCTTAGACGGCCATTTTGTTTATAAACAAATGTCGGCCATTTTGTTTATAAACAAATGTCGGCCATTTTGTTTATAAACAAATGTCGGCCATTTTGTTTATAAACAAATGTCGACCATTTTGTTTATAAACAAATGTCGGCCACTTTGTTTTTAAATTAAATAATAGTATTTAAACAAATGTTGATCATTTTAGTTTTATGCAACTGAATACTAGAGTTACATAATTCAAGATGCCAGCTCTAACCTAATCTTTGTCTATTATATATTATTATATAAATGAAATGCTTTAGTTATTAATTTGAATTGTTTCAGTGTATGTCTTATTAACCCAGCCATTATTATGCATTAATGAAGGTAATATTAAAAGCAGCGTGCAGTTTAAGTTTAAATTAAAAATTATTGTTAAAGCAATTAATTAAAAGCATTCCAAAGTACATTTAAATTAATCTGACAGTCCGGAACAGTTCAGGATTGAATGCAATTTATTTTAGTAAAATAGCATCCTTCATCGCTGAATTATAAATTGAATAAAACTCACATCTTATCAAATTAAATAATTATCATTAATAAATCAATAATAAAATTGATACAATTGCTTCGTATAATGGGTTAAGAACTGATGTTAATTAATCCACTTGGAATTCAATTTAAAATAAATATTAGGTTTATTCTTGTTATCGTAATTATTAAACACAATGATATTAATTGTTGGAAGCCCTAAAATTAAGATGATAGATGATTATCCCAAGCCTTAATATACACTTTGAGGTTAGTAATACCTTATACTGTTCGATAAGAGTTTGCCTCGCTAAGTTATAAAGAAGATAGTCCATGGAAGGTTTGTAGCAAGCCAATGTGTAATCATAATCGAAGCCATATACTTTAACCTCTTTTAAATCAAGCTCGTTACAGGCAAAAACAGCTTTTACATTGACATCCTTCGGCAATTTCTTAGCTAAAAATGAATGAATTATATTATAAATATTTGTTTATAAATTTTGATTTGATTAAAAAACTGCTGATAAGCTACTTACATTTACACTTATCTTTTATCTTCTTATATGCAGCTTCCAATCTAGAGTTTGAATGAAATCTCTGTTGAACCTTGGCAAGACATAATCTCTTCTCATAAAGTCGTAAAGATAATTTAAATGAGGATTGTTTACAGATTAACTTGCATAACAACATAACGATATCACTTTTTTTAATTCTAAGTAGCTACTAGTTGGCAATTAATAAATGAAACACGCGTGCGCAAAACTGCAAACCCTTAATGGATTTAAATGCAATCAGCAGCCCAGCAGGAGTTATTTCTGACGCGCTTGATACAGATGCGAGCGAGGTCAATAATAAATTAATGAATCTAATTCTTTCAATTTATTATTTCATAAATTTCTTCTATAATAATTCTCAATATGAAATTTACGCACTTTATAGTTTAGAGTCCAATTAGCACTGATATCATTTATATAACTAATACTAATTTATGCAAATTGATTCAATTCGATCTTATCGTTTGTTTGCATGAAACGCGCTGCAAATAATGTTGCAATTGAAAACTACAAGGGCATTTATATTATTTTTAACAGGTAATTCGAATTGGAGCCAATTGTCGAATACTAAACTGGATAATAAATAAAGGATATTTTTAGATATCCTACAAAATTTATTTTACTTTTTCTGCATATAACTTTCTATTTATAATATTATTCATAACATAAAATATTCTCAATAAAGATAAATAAAAAAACTACAAAGTTCAATGTCAAAATATAAATTTTTTAATTTTTAATCAAAAATTTAAGCTTAATTAAACTAAATAAAAATAAATAAAGATAAGAACATTATAGCCCTAAGCTTAAAAACCAAGAAATTAAGTAATAAGTAGGATATACAGCGCGAGCGAGATAAGCGCTGAGATTTACGATGTAGGCAACCAAATGTACTATTTGTAAATATCAATATCAATATCAACGCTTTATTATATGTAGCCATAAGTGTAATTAAAATGTTAAACCTTCTTTTAATGTAGTTTTAATTTTGCGCATCGAGCTCACTATACTTGAATGTAACCAGTAGCGGTTTTAGCATATAAAGAGCTCGAGGCAGTAGGTTGGTAAAAACACTTTTTTAAACAACACGCTCGCATTTCATAAACTAAGTGCTCTAACCGCTCACCCAAGTGTTAGTTATCAATAAATTAATTTAGTCTGCTTCCTTTTGAAGTTAATGACATCTGCCATTTATTCTCTTATGTTTGTGAGCTTCAGGAACGCGGCAAAAAAAGTAACATTCAATTTCTTAATAACAAACACTTTAGTGGGTGGGCGGAAACACTTTTCTAAACCACCAACTCGCATTTCATAAAATAAGTGCTCCGCCCGCCCACCCGAGTGTTGATTATCAAGAAATTGGCATAATACGGTTTTGTAAAGAGCCCCTAGATGTGCACAAAGCCGCCACCAAATGCTTTCGTATCAAGGTTCGTTTAAAAAATAAAACAAATTAGATCTTAGTTAAAAAAAAGATGTAGAAGTGACGGTCAAACTCAACATACTTAATGCAAAAACAATTTAAGGTTTTTTATTTAAATTGAAGTAAACGCTTTCTGTTAAAATCAATAAAACCTTTATTAGTCCAACAGTGATGACAAACGTTTAGCTTCGATGAATAGGCGTAATGTTTACTTCTTTTAAACATGTTGATGAACTGACTAGTAATTGGAGCTGCTCCCATAGTCCAATTTGTGGGTGTTTCTTCTGTAACAAATTATTTTTGTTAAATTTATTTAGATTACTCTGTGTTACAATCTAAATAATAAACTTTTATTTTAGACTGTCTGTGATGCACACTTTGAACAAAATATAAAAAACGTTACGGTTATTATTTATTTTATGCAACAAATGCTTTTTTTGTGCAATTTATCATGTATTATGCAACAAAAGCTTGTTTAAAACAATTGATAATTGCAGTTATTGATATATTTATACAACAAATGTACTTTAAAAGTAATTTGAAACGTAAACTGTTTTTATTATGCACATAATGCAATTTCTTAAGCGTTTTTGTTAAATGAGTTGATTTAAATAAAATATATATAATAAATCTATTTCATAATACTCCTTGATCAACTTCACTGTTTTTTTAAATAAAAAATGCAAAGTGAATTGACAATATTAAAAATAAATATTAATTTCAAATAATAGAAGTTACCACATAGAATTAACAATCAATTTACTAAAAGGAAAACTATAATAAATAATGTATAGACAGCGCTACCTAGGTTTAAGAAGTAAAGTAAGCTATTGAACAGTGTTATTGCCTACCCAGAAAAAGCGCGGCTCGACTAAATATGTATGTACAGCGCCATCTATCAATAAGAAATACAATTTAACAATTTAAGCCAATCTATAGTAAACTATAAGTAAGAAGTAAAAAAAAACTGTGCCCTGTTTTAAACCAAATAAACTTAGTGTGCGCTACCTATCCATAGTTCAAAGAACAATTGCAAGCAGCATTAGTCAATAAATATAATAAAAGCGAAATCTTTAAAACTTATATAAATAAAAATATTGTTACCAGATAAAAACAGAGGGCCTGAAAAATAATTTCCTATAATTTAATTTAGTCACCTAAAGAAATATTTATCAGGATACATTTTTAAGTTTAGAATGCAAACAATAAAATTAAAATTCCTTGTAATAAATGCATTTTCTGAACGACTGATATGCATATTATAAGAGAAATCTATCAAATTTGTTTTATGTTAATTTAATCTGTAAAAAAATGCAAAATAATTTGTTGAATTAAATTTATTTAAAAATATATTTTGTTGATTCGTATAAGCAATTAAATTTTCTCTCATGCATTACAACAACCCAATACACAATTTTAATTGCCCTCAATCAAATGATACAAATTCTTCTTAATACATAAACAATTTCAATTCTAAATGAAATGAACTTTCTATTTAAAACTCATGGTTAATTATTTTTGATATGTTCTTTCTCAGAATTAATGTGGATCACATTTTGTTTATAACAATAGCTGGAATTACAAAGAGAATATCAAACAACAAGCTTCAAGAAAAATACGGTTGCGGTTAATTAATTTCGTTTTACATACAAATGCTCTATGCACAATTGAATAATAAGATAAGTCTATTGTGTCGGTTATTATTTAGTTTAGAGCATAACTTCCATATGCATTATTTATATTCTATTTAATTTATCGATGCAAATATACTAATTAATAATACAATTAGAAATGTTTAATTAATTATTATATTAATATAAGTTTAATTCAAATTAGTTCACTGAACAAAATAGAATAGTTATGCTATGCAACTTGATATGCAGCTATTTGTATATGCTGTTGCGTTTATTTTAATTTTGTACAAATATTGTGTCCTTACAATACTGCATGGTCGGTTGCATATAGTACTCTCAGTTAATTTCTTACTTT
Organism: Tachinus rufipes; assembly: GCA_963932245.1. Taxonomy (NCBI): domain Eukaryota; kingdom Metazoa; phylum Arthropoda; class Insecta; order Coleoptera; family Staphylinidae; genus Tachinus; species Tachinus rufipes. The sequence goes on along the minus strand of OZ010750.1, from coordinate 80,500,036 downwards.
AAAATATTCTTTTAAGTAATAATAAGCAATTAAACAATTTAACTACATATTTCTGAACATATGATAAAAAGAATTAATTTAGATATAATTTAGTGTAATTATTTTTAAATTTTATAATCATATTGTATATTATCGACATGATTATGAATGCGAAAAGTTCTTCCGAGTTTAAGTTTACTCTCCTTATTTTTATAAAGCAACCTGGTTTATCTATTCATTTAGAACCGTATTCATGCTGTTTTCTGTTCTATGTAATTTTTATTAGCTTTCTTCCATTTATTGAACATATCTAAAAGTGAAGCAAAGCGTAGCGTTCTTTCCAAATGAATCTGTTACCTCATATAGGCATCCAAACATACTCATATCTTTTCTGTGACACGGTGTGCCCGACACCTCGATTACCTACCCCGAAAAGAAATGTCGTGACTAGGTATACACAGGTATCTCAATGTTTCTTCTTCTAAATTTGTCAAATATGTTTCGGCAATTGTGGTCTCCTTCACACACACAGGAAGCATTGCGTTACCACCTTCGACACATTACTAAACATAAACTGTTTAATAGTTACTATGATTTTATGTAAATTGTCTACTCGACCAGTGAGATGCTAAGCACACTGATGATGGGTGCATACCCTGAAACACAAGTGTATGTGTCTCTTACTGAATAAAAAGCAATTTACATAAAATACATCATTGATTAATTTTAAACTATTATTAATCTTTATTTTCTTAAAATATATAAACATTATTTCTAAATCAAATGAATTGTTAATCCAATTTTTCATGTTATTTTGATCTAATTTTCATTTCCTTAATGAATATGCCGTTAAATGTAAAAATGAACTGAATATAATTGACTCCTCCCAAAGGACGTACTTAATTATAAAATGTTGTAGCTTTTAAACGTAATTAAAATTTGTTAAATAGCAATAAATAAGATTTAAATGTCTCCATTACGTAGTTCGATACACACAAACACAAATTATCAATATTTTTACTCATTTATTTAGGTGAGACACATAAATCATCCAGTTTTATTGGTGATTTGATCCCATTTCATGTTCATACACTTTCGTTTATTTTCCGTAGGATTTTTTATGTTCAAGTGTGTGCTTTCTCTAGAGTAAAAAAATAGTCCCACATATAGTAACCTCCGGCCGGTGCTCTTGAAAAATTTGGATATGTTAAAAAATATGTAATACAAACATGCATTTAAAGTTGCTACTGTTTTATTACACGACTGGGCATAAACTTTACAAGTGTTATTTTTACGATAAAGCCTTTTTCAGATGTTAAAAGAGTCCCATGACGCCCTTATGGATTGTCATCATTTACAACATTTTATGTTACAATTTATGTTATTTAAAAAACTGCTAGTTTTTATTAAACTATAAAACAAATTTGATTCTTTTGTTGTAACTATATTCTTAAGGAGAATTAATTCAAATTACTGCTAGACGCAAATAATAGGCAACTTAATATACATAAAAATTATGATGACTGTGGTTTTACTCGTGCCTTTGACCGTTTTAGCATTTTACATTTGCGCTTACATTTTACACATTCTATGGGCGACGTTGTTCTAGAATTGAAAGATGCTAAAACGGGCAAAGACACGAGTTTAATCACAGCCAACATAATTTTTGTGTATATTAAGTTGCCTATTATACCGGCTACATTATTCCATTATTCGTGTCTAGCTGCATCTGTTATACAGGGTGTCCCACGACAACTTTGTTTAGGTAATCTTTAAACCAAGTATATTTAAAAAGTTTAAATAAAGAAAGTTTTATTATTACAATTTCAGAAAAGCTAATATTTATATATATAATAATATCCAAATTAGCTCTGTTGCCTTAAAAATGTGTCTCCTAAAACCTTCAACAGTTTCAGTCAGTCTCAGTGTTTGGTATACCAGATCTTTCTTTGGTCCCACAAATAATAATCTAAATAAGATAAGTCTGAAGACTCATTGTAAATGCACCGAACAGTCACTTTAAAGGAATGCAATATCTTTTTGTGCATATCATGTGGATTCTACGTGCCTCAGAAACGCAATTAGTAAAAATAAGCTTTGTTGCCCATTATGATTTTGAATATAAAATCATTATCTTCTTGCACCAAGTTTAACAGAGCATGGGAGTAAGTTAATCTTACTTGACTGTCAGCAAGCAGTAATTGGTGAACAGTTGGCACGTTGTAAGGAAGCATATTCAGGTTTTCACCAAACTTTGACGCAACAAACGTCTGCTGATGCCAAATTGTGTGCATCGTTGTCATAATTTAGAGTAAACCACCCATCCACCCAAGTGTTGGCCGCCACAATATCACCTCTTCCACATCTGATTAAAGGACTTCTAACACATGCAGAGAAAAGAAACTACAAATTAATTCCTTGATAACAAAAACCGGGCGGGTGGATTGGTACTCTTGTTCAAACTACTTGCTGGTAATTATGATCTAGAGTGACCCACCCACCCGCCCAAGTGTTGGTTATCAAAATATTAGATATCACTTCATCCTTCTCTGATTAAAAGACTTCAAACACTTCCAGAGAAAAGAAACTTCCAACTCTTTGATAACAAACACTCGGGTAGGCTTTAGTTCAAATTACTCGATGGTAATTATAATCTGGAATGATCCAACCACCCACCCACCTCCTCTGACAAAAAGACTTTTAACACTTGCAGAGAAGAGAAACTTCAAATTCTTTGACAAATAGTCGGCGGGCAATTGAGCACTCATCAAATCCTTGATGATAATCATGATCTGGAGTGACCAAGTGTTGATCATCAAAAGATTGAATATCGCCTCTTCCTTCTTGTACAAAGAGATCACCAAAACTCTTTCTTAGATACGGTCTAGCAACAACATGAGTACTCCACTTTTAATACATTTTTAAAAGCTTTGACCTCTACTTTCGGTTTGTACTATTTATATTTCTGTAAAGCAACTTAATCAAAATGTATTTATGTTTAAAAATTAATAATAAAAGTTGATAGAGTATTAACTATAATATAGCCAATAATTAAGATTATTAATATTTATTAATTAAATAGAATTATTAATCATTGGTCAATCAATTATAAAGATGTTAAAATTTAATTAATGTTCCTCCTGTGATTATAATATTTGTATTTACGATTAATAATAATCCCTTGTTGTTGTTGATGTCAAAAAAGTTGTTCTATAATCCTGGAAGTTGATTGGGGATCAATCAAGAGAAAGTAATGATGAAAGAAGGTCATTTTACTGTAGTTACAAGCACATATTTTGAGTAGCGTACGAAAAATGTACTTGCTGGAGGTCACACCGGGAGATCGTAAGAGAAAGTGATGATAGAAGGTCAACTGGATGCTTAAAATTCGTCGTATTCTTTCTTATAAAAAAGAGAGAGAAAAATTAAAACATAATGAGCGTGATCTGTAATTATAAAAGTATTCATTAATCCATTTAAATAATCGGTTATTATAATTACCGGGCGCGGACGCAAAATTCTATGTCGGTACAATTTAGTAGAAAATAAGCAATTTTTTATTTGAAAATTTCACTTTTGTATGATTGCATGTAATTTAACTTAAATATAATTACTAATAAATTGGTCACTTATACACTAATTATGTTAATTTTGATATCATTTACTTTTATTAAAAATCATTTGTCAATATTCACGACCATGCACTCATTTCAAGCCATTAAAATAAAATATCTTTCGGAAATTGTGTGCTTGTTGAAATACGAGAGGCGCCTCGCTCGCCAAGACACGCCACGATATGCCACCCAAATCGAAACGAATATATTAGCAGCATAACCACATTATTTAGTGTAATATAAATGCCAATATATGATTGAAATAAGAATATAATATGCTGGTATTTGATTTCATTTCAGGTGTAAAATCGTTTTAGCCTTATACCTGACTCCAGTCACGTTCCATCACTTCCATGTTACTCGAATAAATTTCTAAGGTCAGGTCAGGTTTGTTTTGGCTACAAATTGTTGCTTTCATTTCAGCAAAATAAAGTTCGGAAAAAGTTATATGCAATTAAAAACTTTGTTTCGCTAAAAGTTTGAAACTAGTTAAATTTTTTTAAAGAAATGTCATTTTCTTTTATTTTCCGATTATGTGAGCAATTATATTTGAAGGGTTGTAGTAAAAGGATTCCTTAAAACACTTATTTATGCTACTTGAGAATCTCAAAGCATATTTAATTTAGTAAGTATATATTTCATAAATTTAAAAATGTGTTTTAATCAAAACTTTTGTGTACAGGTGCAAAACAGTAGACGCTGTAAAAAGTATACAATATGGATTCAGAATGAGAGAACTCTTTGAAGCAACAGTTTGAACACGTTTTCATTAATTGATTAAAATATATAATTAATTGCTGAGAAATGTGAAATGCATTTGATGTATCAATCATTAAACACACATAAAACTTATTGCAGTAATTAGACATTGCTTATAAAACAATGTCTACGCATCAAATTAATTAATGTGACTCATAAAATGCATAATAATTAGCTCAGAATGTATTTATTATAATTATTCTTCAAAAACTGTAAATCACCGATCATCATGTTTAACATTTAATTAATCAATTATCGCCTATAAATTGAACGATTTAATAAATCATTAACAAGATGAATTTTAAGAAATTCTTTAAGCTTTAGCATAAAATTTATAAATATATAATTAAAAATAGTATAAAATATATAAACTTTTTTAAATTGTTCTATGTATTCAGCATTATCAACGCATATTAGAAATGAAAAGTGTATATTAAAATTCAATAATCATATTTGTTATGTGTATGAATTTTTGATTGATTCACTTTTTTTTTTCAAATTGGGCACTCGTGTCACGTAACTAATGTTGATGTCATGTTTAACACGATCCTTAGGTCAGGATTTTGTTTATGGTTATAGAAAATATTACTTTCATTCATACAAGTAGTAAAAGTTATAGTTAAATGTAACTAAACTATTTGAATAATAATTATTAATCGTGATTCACATTTCAGTCATTTAGACGGATGGCCACACGCAATGTCGTACCTAAGGAAGGGTTTTGGGGGTTCAACCTCCCCACAATTTTGACAGTTGGTAACTATGATGATTGCATTAAAATCCAATGTTCAGTTTTAAAGTAATGATGTTAATTCCACCACATTTTTAAACTTGATATAAATTAAGCGGGCTAAATCAAGTTTAATAAAAACTGAGCGTATCAAATTTGATACAATTTGTACAATTGTCAACTATAATGTTGGAGCACATTGTTGCCAAATTGCATAAAAATCCAATGTTTAGTTTAAAAGTTATGGCTAAATTTAATACCACCACAACCTTAAGCGGGCTAAATTAAGTTTAATTAAAATTTAACGTATCAAATTTGATACAATTTTGACAGTTGGTAACTATACTGTTGAAACACATTGTTGCCAACTTGCATTAAAACCCAATGTTTACTTTAAATGTTATGGCTAAATTTATTTCCACCACATTTTTAAACTTGAAATAAATTAAACGGGCTAAATCAAGTTTAATTAAAATTGACCGTATCAAATTTGATATAATTTGGTCAATTGCCAATTTATAGTTTAAAATGCATTGTTGCAAAATTTTGTTAAAATCCAATGTTGATTTAAAAGTTATGATCAAATAAACTTCCACTACATCTTTAAACTTGAAATAAATTAAGCAAGCTAGATTAAGTTTAATGAAAATTAAACGTATCAAATTTAATACAATTTTGACAGTTGGTAACTATAATGTTGAAACACATTGTTGCCAAATTGCATTAAAATACAATGTTTAGTTTAAAAGTTACAACTAAATTTATTTCCACCACACCTTTAAACTTGTTTTAAATCACGCAGACTAAACCGAGTTTAATTAAAATTGAATATATCAAATTTAATACAATTTTGACAGTTGGTAATTATGATGTTGAAGCACATTGTTGCCAAATTGCATTAAAATCCAATGTTTACTTTCAGAGTTATGGCTAAAATTAATTCCACCGCATCTTTAAACTTGAAAAGCCAAATCAAGTTTAATTAAAATTGGCCGTATAAAATTTGATACAATTTGATCAATTGCCAATTTAAATGTTAAGGTGCTTTGTTGCCAAATTTTGTTAAAATCCAATGTTTGGTTTAAAAGTTATAACTAAATTTAATTCCACCACAATCTAAAACTTGTTACAAATGAAGCAAGTTAGATCAAGTTTAATTAAAATTGAACGTATCAAACTTAATACAATTTTGACAGTTGGCAACTATAATGCTAAAATACATTGTTGCCAAATTGCATTAAATGCAAATATTTATTTTAAAAATTATGGTTAAATTTAATTCCACCACATCCTTTGGACAATCACCATTTTCTCTTGTAAAAAAAATCAAGAAAGAGAAACATCGAATCTTTTTATTACTAACACTTGAATGGGTGGGTGGAACGCTCATAAAACTAAATTGTTGCACAAAATTAATTAAAAATCGCTTATAAAACTCAACTGTTGCACAAAATTGATCAAAAATTGCTCATAAAACTCAATTGATGTACAATACTCTTCAAAAATCGCTCACAAAACTAAATTGTCGCACAAAATTAAGAAAAAGTCGCAAAAATCGCTTATAAAACTCAATTGTTGCACACAATTTATCGAAAATTGCTCATAAATCTCTTATGTTAAATAAAATTTATCAAAGATTGCTTATAAAACTCAATTGATGCACAATACTCATCAAAAATCGCTCACAAAACTAAATGTCGCACAAAATTAAGAAAAAATTGCAAAAATCGCTTATAAAACTCAATTGTTGTACACAATTTATCAAAAATTGCTCATAAAACTCAAATGTTAAACAAAACTCATCAAAGATTGCTTATAAAACTCAATTGATGCATAACACTCATCAAAAATCGCTAATAAAACTAAATTGTTGCACAAAATTAATTAAAAATCGCTTATAAAAAACTCAATTGTTGCACAAAATTGATCAAAAATCGCTCATAAAACCTAATTAGTGCACAAAGTTTATCAAATAGAGTAAAGGATAGAGGAAAAAGAACAAAATTATTTTTTAAAAACTAAAAAGGTTAAGTAAGAGAACAGACCTTTTCTATTTGTATGTATTTAATACAATTAAAAATATAAATCGCTACATTTAAGGTCAATGTCAACATTGTTATCATTAAAATTAAAATTGTATCAATTTAATTTGCTTACCCCAAAAGGACATCATGTTATGACAGTCCTACATACTATGATTATGAAATAATTTGCAACAGACTGCAATAACATTATGATTAAATAAAATAGTAATATAAAAACTGCCAGTATATATTTAAAGCAAAAATACTTACAATAACAACCAAACAATCATAATACAATATAAATTGCAGCGGTGATTTGTGCAATGTTCTGTATCGTTCTACTTTTATACCATTATTGAATTCTGTATCCCATTAAAAACAATCTTCGTAAACACGGCTGATGCATTCGCCCACTGTTTGTCTGAATTGTCTTGTCTGGCTCTCATGCAAAATTACGTGCCGAATAGTTTCGTGCTTTCTTTTCTCGCCATGTATAACAATGCGAATTAGTTTACTTCCCAAAAAGAAAGAAAAAAATACGTATTTATAACTAAGTTAATTAAATAAAGTGAAATCTGAAGATACAATTTGCATGCGTCAGTTAATTGAAGATATTATCAAATTGAGAAATTAGAAGGATTTCTCTAGATAATGTATTGTCTTGTCACGCTTCAAAGCTTCAAACTAGATAACGATGTAATTATTTTAATAGTGTACAATAATATGTCTGACATTTATTAAATCATGTTTATACTTTATCGACATAATCTTGTTATAATTGAAACCATGAATGAAATATAATGGAAAATAAATCAACATATTACCAACAATTAGGAATGATTTGCTCTTTAGCAAGCAAATGAAATGAAGCGAATAACTAATGTGTTTAAATTTCACTAAAACAATTGCAGTTATAGTGCTGAACAAAAGTAATTAAACTCAATGTAATAGTTTAATTAATTATCTCTTAACTACTGCATTTAATTCAACAAATCATATAAAATTTATTATTAATTAACAGAACTATGTGTTTTTTATAGAGTATTTACGAGATAACAGCCCTCTCAATATCCCCCATGATTGTCTGAATAGTAATATAATCAATATTTCAAAAACAATCTATTTTCTGAAGCGCTTGTCACACACATCAAAAGAAACATTTTTGCAGGTGTAAAATTTCAATTTAAGATCAGAAAACAACGTTTATGACTCGTGTGAAGCTATCATCTGTGAAATTTAAGTAAGCAATAAAGCAGAAAAACTCACTATATTTTAGTGTAATTAAATTAGGATCACTACTCTTAACTGTTATTAATGGATACTCGCAGACAGAGCCGTATCTAGAACAAAATTTGAGGTATCGGGAATTTTTTCCTCCTCCAAGCATCTGTTGAGAAGGGTGATCAGTGATTTCTTCAAAGTTTTTTTTTCCGGCCTTCCAATTCTTTATCTAATGCCATTTTTAGCTCTGCAGTATCAATTTTTAGGATTTTTTCAAAGCCCACATTCAGAACTACCTAATCTAAACGGTTTGGTTTAGGTGCCAATTTGTTGTAAAGTCTTTAGTAGATCTAGATAATGGATGTAATCTGATTTCTCCTTGTAAACAATTGTCCTTGCTAGTTCTTAGTTTTGTAGATAAGCAATTTTGTCTTTGTTTTTTTTGATTGAAAAACTTTCATATTTATATTATCTTTGATGACTTCTTGTATCATCTGTGTCTTTTTTAATCGCTTTCTTTACTTGTTTGTCTAGTTTTTGATATCTTATTGAGTATGTCTATTTGTCTGCGGCTTGCTAAAAGTTTGTGTTCAAACTACTCGATAGTAGTATCATAATTTAGAGTAACCCACCCAAGTATTCAAAATCATCAAAAACTTGCATACTACGTCTTACTTATTTGACCAAAAAACTTCTAGCGCTTGCAAAAAAATCTGGAGTGGCCCACCCAAAACTCTTGGGCACTCAAGTTCAAAATACTCAATGGTAAACATAATCTGGAGTAACCTATCCTATCCATCCACCCAAGTGTTGGTAATCAAGAAATTAAATTAATCTTCACCTTCTTTAATATAGAGAATCTAACGCTTGCAGAAAAAAAACTTCCAATTCTTTGATAACAAACTCTCGGAAGGATAGATCCAGTTTAAACTACTCGCTGGTATTCATTGCCTGCAGTGTCCTACCAACCCACCCAAGTGTTAGTCGTCAAAAGTTTGAATATTACTTCCTCCTTCTTGGACAAAATGACTTTTAAAGCTTGTAAAAAAGAAAAACTTCCATATTCTTGTCAACCAAGTAGATGGACATTCCAGTTCAAACTACTTGACGGTAATCATAATCTGGAGTGACCCACCCATCAACCTAAGTAATTTATATTACTTCCTCCTCTGACTGACTAAAGGACTTCTAACATTAGTCATGACTTGGAGTGATCCACTCATCCGTCCTAGCGTTGGTCATTAAAAAATTGGATTCATTATCCCCTCTTTTTATATAGAAACCTCTAACGTTTGCAAGGGAAAACTTTCAATTTTGCGTTAACAAACTCTTGGTGAAGTAGGTTGGAACTCTAGTTCGAACTACTCAATAATGATCTAAAGTGACCCAGCCATGCAAAGAAACTTCAAACTTTTTGTTAACAAACTTTTGGATGGATGGTAAAAACTCCAGTTTAAATTACTTGCTAGTAATCATAATCTAGCTAGAGTAATTTATCCACCCGCTTAAGTGTTAGTCTTCCAATTTCTTAATAATAAACACTTAAACAAGTGAGCAAAACCGCAGACCATAATTACAAGCAATTAGTTTGAACTTGAGTTCCAAACCAACCAATCAAATGTCAGTAATCAAGAGATTAAATATCACTTCTTCCTCTTGTGACAGTTATTACTGACGTTTGCAGAGTAGTCGTTTAACAACGCCTTATATGAAAAAAAAATTGTTTTACTTAAATTTTTTGGATTTGCAACCGCAGAGGGTGTGAGAGTTAAACCCCTAAAACCCCCCGTTAGATACGGCACTGCCTGCAGATATTTTTAAATAACAAAATTTGCTTTGAAATATTCAATTAAGTTTGCATAAATCTGTATTAAAATTGTAACTCATCTGATAATTAAAATATCAAGTAACCGAAGCATCCGAGTCAAGCTCATATTACAAGTTGTACACATTGTTTCATTCATAATAAGAGCAGTTAGTTATTCAGCAAGTGTGAAGTTTCATTTAAAAATAAATATAGTAAAGCATAGTAAAGCTAAAAATAGATTGAGATTCATAACAGATACAATGTCAACAGTATTGTGAAGGAAGCTAAACAAAAATTTCATTACATTGCGAAGGGTATCAATGTATAGGGCATCTCTGATTAATTTTTGGGGAAAGTTACTGAGTTGGAGTTGATTTAATATATCATTTAATCTGGGTTACTAATATGCATGGACTAATTAATAAAGTTTTTTTTTATATATTTATTTATTAATAAATATAATTATAATTTAGTCAAGCCTACATCCTATATAATTCATAGCCAACTATCTGAGCCGAGATGGCCTGATATGAAATTATTATTAATTTGATTCATTTCGGGGCCCCTTGATTGAACAAGTTTCGCTCGTAAATAATGTTTAGAAGTTTGTTAACTTATTTGAACTATCATTTTATTATTATTATTATTATTAAATATTAAGTTACAATAATTAATGTCGACATAATATTGTAAAATAAATCTGGAGAAGAGACATGATAAATTAGTGTGTATAGTTTATCGTGGCCCCATCTAAAACTAATTACCAAATATTATTTATTTCTCAATTAGTAAAGCGCGGTGTGCGTCTAATACGAGCTGTATTTAATGCCATTTTTAATTGAATTACGAATTTAATCAAATTAATTTCTGTTAAAATTTATAAGCCACAGAAAGTGTAGAGCTTAGGATTAAATACGAGTAGAATATATATATATATAAAAAAAAGTATACAAACCGTCACGTTTGCGACAAATATTTACATTGGATCCGGCGGTGATAATTTATATTTTAAATTGAGCGTTAAGTTGTGAGGATAGTTTGTTTTGGGTAAGAGTAAGCAAACATTTGATGGGATAATTTATGGTGATTTAAGAGAGTCATAATAAATATATAAACTAGGTTGTGTGTGATACGAGTATATAAGTGTTATCAGGTTAATAATTACTTTAAAATATAATAGAAATATTATAATAAATATTGCACGGATTAATGAGTATATAAAGTGATGATGATGCGGTGTTTTCTCAATTATTATTATCCAACAATAAACGTGAAGGTAATTTACAGGTCATTGTAATATTTATGATGTTAAATAAGTTGGTATAGAAAAAGCGGTGTAATATCGTATCGTGTACAGATGTAAAATTTCTCCTGTTTACGTTGGACAATTTGCCGTAATTTATGAAACGTAATCGATAGAATTGAAAAGCGGCGAGCATAGAATCGATTAAGGTCGTCACTCTAGATCGCCAGACTTGTATACCTATATATGTATGTACAGGTATCATCCAATTTCTTTTCCAACAGATAGAATGTTATTTCATATACTTTGACTACGTATTTCTTATTTAGGTTAATATAACAAGTGCGTTATTTCCGCAGAAAACCATTAAAACAACTTTTCCAATAGATATGCAACGGACAAGTTCTTTTCCAATTACCAAGCAACCAGCTTCATTAATCAGAGTTTCTAAATATGTTGGTGGGCTGGAATATACCTTATTATTTCATCAATCAAATATGTAATAACGCGAAAGTGAATAACGAATCCGGATTTGATAATTTTTTAGTCCATATATGAATAATAATGTTTGTGGTATCCTCATTCCTTTAATATATAATTAATGTGCATGTGTTGCAATGTCGACAATGTCGCCTAAAGACTAATTTTGTTTGAGTGTAATTATATATAAAAGTACGCATTTAAATAGTTTAATGTAAGTGGCAATTGAATAGTAATCACTTAACAAAATGTATGTTTTACTGTCTTCTGTATGACCAATTTAGTATTGATGATCAGTTCTTGAGTGTTCCCCTAACCTACTAATACGCAACAGATGTGTTTTAATATTAGCGATTGTCACGTTAGCCCGTATTTACGCTCAAGGCAAAACATTCTGCATAAACACACTCATAAATTTTACTACTGTTTACTATCTTTTTACATTTGCAATATGTCAATTCCCCTATATTTCGACATCATTTAAAATCTCCTTAACTGTTTTACATTTGTTTTCAAGCATTCTACAACTTTTACTATATGTATTCAAACAATTTTACAGTCCCATGCATTTGCAAAATAAACGAAAATGAAAACTAACTCGCTTCGACAGTTTTTTCTCTACTTTCGCTTGTCACATTTTGAATAACAGCCCAAATTTTAATGTAAACACTTATATGGAAAGTATTTACAAGACATCAACATTTTTTAAATTTTAGTTTATATCAAACACATAAATTAAAAAAAATTGCCACTTGACATTTTAATGCTAAAAAATAAACTCACAAATTGTTTTAATCCCATTTTGCAAATAATTTCTATTAAATTTACAGTTAACAAGCATCTCCAATACGAGACACATATAGTAGTGTTTCAGGGTACGCACCCTCTATTAGTGTGTCGAGACATGTCTGTTTTTGGTATAATTATTAATAAATTAATTCAAAAATTGTACCTAATATAGTCAAAGGATGTATCATTAAATACACAAAGCAAAAATATACTGAATGATTCAAAACTATTTTTTGGTTATTTTTAAACATTGTCAAAAAGTTCAAAAATTGCAATTACAGTTGTAACTCTGTTATTAGTACAATTTTCAATAAATCAATTTAAAAATTGTACCTAATATAACGAAGGAATGTGTCATTCAGTACACAACACTAAAATATACTGAGTGATTCAAAATTATTTTTAAATTTTGTCAAAAAGTTCAAAAATTGTAATTTCAGTTGTAACTCAGTTTTGGAGTACAATTTCTAATAAATCAATTCAAAAATTACACCTAATAAAGCCAAAAGATGTGTCGTTTAGTACACAATATTAAAATAAACTGAGTGATTCAAAACTATATTTTGTAGTAGTGTTTCAGAGTATGCACCCTTTATTAGTGTGTCTAGGCATCTGTTTCTGGTACAATTTTTAATAAATTAATTCAAAAACTGCACTTAATATAGCTAAAGAATATGCAATTCAGTACACAATACTAAAATATACTAAGTGATTCAAAACTATTTTTTGATTGTTTTTAAAACTTGTCAAAAAGTTGCAATTTCAGTTGTAAATCAGTTTCTGGTACAATTTTCAATAAATCAATTCAAAAAACGTACCTAATATAGTCAAGAGATGTGTCATTCAGTACCCAATTTAAAAATATACTAAGTGATTCAAAAATATTTATTTATTATTCTCAAACTATATCAAAAATTTAAAAAATTGCAATTTTAGTTGTAACTCTGTTTCTAGTACAATTTTTAATAATTCAATCCAAAAATTGTACCTAATACAGCCAAGAGATGTGTCATTCCGTAAACAACACTAAAATATACTGAGTGATTCAAAATTATTTTTTTATTAAATTCAAACTTAGTCAGAAGTTTTAAAAATTGCAGTTTCAGTTGTAACTTTGTTTCTGGTACAATTTTCAATAAATTGATTCAAAAATTGTACCCAATATAGCCAAGGATGGGTAATTCCGTACAAAATACTAAAATATACTAAATGATTCAAAATATTTTTTTATTATTTTTAAACTTTCTCAGAAGTTTTAAAAATTGCAGTTTCAGTTGTAACTCTGTTTCTGGTACAATTTTCAATAAATCGATTCAAAAATTGTACCTAATAAAGCCAAGGGATGTGTCATTTAGTACACAATACTAAAATATACTGAGTGATTCAAAAATATTTTTTTATACTTCTCAAACTTTCTCAGAAGTTTTAAAAACTGCAGTTTCAGTTGTAACTCTGTTTCTGGTACAATTTTCAATAAATTAATTCAAAAATTGTGCCTAATAAAGCCAAAGCGTGTGTCATTAAGTACCCAAAGCTAAAGTACACTAAACAATTCAAATTTGTTTAATTATTATCTAACTTTCTCTGAAATTTAAAAAAATGCAATTTCAGTTGTAACTCTGTTTTTGGTACAATTTTTAATGAATCAATTCAAAAATTGTACTTATTACAGCCAAAAGATGTGCCATTAAGTACACAATACTAAATTATATACTAAGTGATTTAAAAATATTTTTTTGTTACTCTCAAACTTTCTCAGAAATTTTAAAAATTGCAATTTTAGTTGTAACTTTGTTTCAGGTACAATTTTCAATAAATTGACTCAAAAATTGTACCTAATATAGTCAGGAGATGTGTCATTCAGTACACAATTTAAAAATATATTGAGTGATTCAAAAATATTTTTTTATTATTCTCAAACTATCTCAAAAATTTAAAAAATTGCAATTTCAGTTGTAACTCTGTTTTTGGTACAATTTTTAATAAATCAATTCAAAAATTGTACCTAATACAGCCAAAAGATGTGTCATTAAGTACACAATACTAAATTATATACTGAGTGATTTAAAAATATTTTTTTATTACTCTCAAACTTTCTCAGAAATTTTAAAAATTCCAGTTTAGTTGTAACTCTGTTTCCGATACAATTTTCAATAAATCGATTGAAAAAGCTAATACAGTTAAGAAGTGTGTCATTAAGTACACAAAGCTAAAATGTACAGAGTGATTCAAAAATATTTTTTAATTACTCTCAAACTTTCTCAGAAATTTTAAAAATCGCAGTTTTAGTTGTAACTCTGTTTCTGGTACAAATTCAATAAACCAATTCCAAAATTGTACCTAATAAAGCTAAGGAATGTGTCATTAAGTACACAAAGCTAAAATATACTGACTAATTCAAGTTATTTTTAGTTTTTCTCAAACTTTCTTAAAAATTTAAAAAATTGCAATTTTAGTTGTAACTCAATTTCTGGTACAATTTTCAATAAAATAATTCAAAAATTGTACCTAATATAGCTAAAAGATGTGTCATTCAGTACACAAAGCTAAAATATACTGAATGATTCAAAAATATTTTTTATTATTCTCAAACATTTTAAAAATTTCTGTTTCAGTTCTAACTCTGTTTCTGGTACAATTTGCAATAAATTGATTCAAAAATTGTACCTAATACAGCTAAAGGATGTGCCATTCAGTACACAATACTAAAATATACTGAGTGATTTAATTTTTTTTTAAATTATTCTCAGAAGTTTTAAAAATCGCAGTTTCAGTTGCAACTCTGTTTCTGGTACAAATTCAATAAATCGATTCAAAAATTGTACCTAATATAGCGCCAAAGAGTGTGTCATTCCGTACACAATACTAAAATATACTGAGCGATTTAAAAATATTTTTTTATTATTCTCAAACTTTCTCAGAAGTTTTAAAAATTGCAATTTCAGTTGTAAATCTGTTTTTGGTACAATTTTTAATAAATCAATTCAAAAATTGTACCTAATATAGCCAAGAGATGTGTCATTCCGTATACAATTTAAAAATATACTGAGTCATTCAAAAATATTTTATTATTCTTCTCAAATTTTCTTAAAAATTAAAAAAATTGCAATTTCAGTTGTAACTCTGTTTGTGGTACAATTTTTAATAAATCTATCCAAACATTGTACCTAATATAGCCAAAAGATGTGTCATTAAGTACAAAATACTAAATTATATACTGACTGATTTAAAAATATTTTTTTATTACTTTCAAACTTTCTCAGAAATATTAAAAATTGCAATTTCAGTTGTAACTTTGTTTCAGGTACAATTTTCAATAAATCAATTCAAAAACTGTACTTAATACAGCCTAGGGATATGTCATTCAGTACACAATATTAAATTAGAGTGATTCAAAAATATTTTTTTATTACTTTCTCAGAAATTTTAAAAATTGCAGTTTTAGTTGTAACTCTGTTTTTGGTACAAATTCAATAAATCGATTCCAAAAATGTACCTAATACAACCAAAGGATGTGTCATTTAGTACACAATATTAAAATAGACTAAGTGATTTAAAAATATTTTTTTATTACTCTCAAACTTTCTCAGAAATATTAAAAATTGCAGTTTCAGTTGTAACTCTGTTTCCGATACAATTTTCAATAAATCGATTCAAAAATTGTACCTAATAAAGTTAAGAAGTGTGTCATTAAGTACACAAAGCTAAAATGTGCAGAGTGATTCAAAAATATTTTTTTATTACTCTCAAACTTTTTCAGAAATTTAAAAAATTGGAATTTTAGTTATAACTCAATTTCTGGTACAATTTTTAATAAAATGATTCAAAAATTGTACCTAATATAGCCAAGGGGTGTGTCATTCCGTACACAATACTAAAAATGTACTGAGTGATTCAAATATATTTTTTATTATTCTCAGAAGTTTTAAAAACTGCAGTTTCAGTTATAACTCTGTTTCTGGTACAATTTTCAATAAATTAATTCAAAAATTATACCTGATATAGCCAAAAGATGTGTCATTCAGTACACAATACTAAAATATACTGAGTAATTCAAAATTATTTTTTTATTATTCTCAGAAGTTTTAAAAATTGCAGTTTCAGTTACAACTTTGTCTCTGGTACGATTTGTAAAATCAATTCAAAAATTGTACCTAATACAGTCAAAAGATGTGTCATTCAGTACACAAAGCTAAAATATACTGAGTGATTCAAAACTATTTTTTAATTATTTTTAAACTTTGTCAAAAAGTTCAAAAATTGTAATTTTAGTTGCAACTCTGTTCCTTGTACAATTTACAAAAAAACCAATTTGAAAATTGTACCTAATATAGCCAAAGGATAGGTCATTAAGTACATTTTCAGTTGTAACTCTGTTTCTAGTACAATTTTTAATAAATCAATTTCAAAATTGTACCAAAAATAGCATCAATTATTTTTATTTATTATCAAACTTCGTCAAAAAATTTAAAAATTGAGGTTATGACGTTGTTCGCATGCCACTTGTTACACCAAATTCAATAAGTAATAAAATTCTTACTTATCAAAATATTGTTAATAAAATAATATTTTTTTATTATAGTAATTAATCATTATTCCTAAAGTTGTATATAACCTTTTAACTATTACTTCAATAACATACCTATCCAAATAATCGTAGCCTCTATATATATATATATTTATTAATTTAATTAAATATTTTTTAATTCCACATTAATTGATTTGTACAGCGTTGCCCTGAATACAATCCTTCTTTCATCAGACATGTCCGTACAACAATTTCCTTAAATGCGAGAAACTTGTACACATAAACATCACCATGTCTGCACTTGAAAACACATTAGAGCAAGGTTATTGCTATCCCAAATTAGGATTAAAAGTGTACAGTAAAAGTATGCGTGTTTGTCTTGTCGCCCGCCCGTCCGCCCGCATCAACTTTTCAATGATTTAAAAAATAAATATTTATTTGGAAAGCAATACTAACGGAAAAATTCGCCGTGCCAAATTACAAAGCCAAACCACGACATGGAATAATTAATTTTAAATAATTATATATTATTACACAAGTCTTATCTTAAACATAAGTTAATTTAAATGATAGAAAATCATTTATCTTAATTAGTAAATATTCATTTGTATCTATTTTTTTTTAATTAATAAGGGACATGTATGAAGTTGTCCCAATTCTATTTCTTTGTCCTAATTACTCTCAAGCGACTAATTAAACGTTTGCCTATTAAATGTTAAAATTGTTTAATGGCCGTCTTTAATTACCAGAAACAGTACTTTCTCGCGGTTGCAATTTGTGCTGCGTTGTTTTCTGTATTGCACTCGTCTCTTACATAGAAACCTTTCTAAAATCTCTTATCATCTTAATTACAATTTTATTGGATTATTATTTTTGCAAAATTAATAAAAATTAAATTATGTATATCAAACGATAGGAAATGGTAATGAATTCTTAATAATTTGAATTTTATTGAATTAAATCCCTATAAAAAGGATTTCCTGTTTGTTTTATTTATTTATGCTTTCTACCAATTGTCATAGTCATTTTAATAAATGTAAATATATTAATGTATGAATCTTAGCCGAAACGGTAAAGTGAATTGGAAAGTCGGTACGCGCATGGATTCTTTGTTTTGTTTAGTTTTTATATTACGTAGGAAATATTGATTTGATTTTAAAATATATTCACTTTATCAGTTCATTTATGCAATATTCATATTGGTACATTTTTTTATGATAATAATAATAGAGAATTTTAATTGAATTATGCAATATTGAATAAAATATTCCAGTTCTATATAATAATTAATTAAGGACATGATTGGCCTCCAGTTATTACAAGACTGACAACGAGCTGGTAACGACCTTATTAAAAATTCTATAGAAAGAATTTCATTTCATTTTATTTGTTGGCGCTTAGAGTTTTATTTACATATGTTTAAGGATCTATTCATTTTTGATGCCATCTAAAAGTAGTCTAACTTTTTCAAATCTATATTATAAGTAGTAGGTGAATAAATCAAATCAATCGTTCATTATTGAACGACATAAGATTTATTATACCTAAGTAGGTAGGAAGGTATTTGGACCACTTTTACTTTAAGCGATATGCTAATAAATAATCCAAACCATATGGCTTCCGAAAGAGATGGAATTGTTTAACCTAACACCTATGAATACACGCTTTAATCAAATCAAAAGTTTCTTAGTCGTATAAATTTTATTTTATTGACTCCTAATATGTCATTTTTATTATGGATTTAATATAATTTGATAATATTATATTCATTTTATTAATATTTATGCAATTATTTAATACCAAAATAATAATTTAAAATTTTATTTGGTTATTCAATTATTAATAGAAAAATATTTTATATTCTACAGGAAGGTTTGGTTTGATGTACGTAATCTTTAGAACAAATATAGTTGAAATGTTTAATAAAGTTATGCCTCTCCATCCAGAGTGAGACAGATACACTAGTGTTTCAGGGTATGCACCCTTTATCAGTGTGCCTAGCATCTCATTTGCACTTGCAAAAATGCATCGTTTCAAGTTTAATCCTAGATTGATAAAACATACCGCTTCTTATCTGAAAGGCAAGACACTGGCCGTAAAGCTGTTTGGGCACGTGTTCCTCATGGTTCAGTTCTTACACCGATGTTCTTCAATCTGTATGTACAGCCAGACACGAATAGAGTGGCCCCTATATAGGCAACTTAGTATACACCAAAATTATGCTGAATGTGGTTAAACTAACGCATTTGCCCGTTTTAGCATTTTTAATTTACGCTTACATTTTAAACATTCCACGGGCGACGTTGTTCTGTTATTGAAAGATGCTAAAATGGGCAAAAGCAAAAGTTTAACCACATTCAACATAATTTTGGTGTATACTAAGTTGCCTATATAGGGGCCACTCTATTCGTGTCTGGCTGTAGCCGACATAGCATGCATCACTCAAGGTCAAGGTAAAAATCGCTCAGTATGCAGACGACACGGCACTGATGCAGTGGCGTAGCTAGGATTTGTAGCCCCCCCGCAAAATATTAAAAAGGGCCTCTACAGTTAAAAATAGCTTGTATTTTTAGTTTTGATAAACCGTGGCAGGATTGAAGGCTCCCAAAACGTCTTCTGCGGAGATACTGCATAGTATCTATAATTAGAGCTTGATCGTGGACTATAAGTAGAGCTTGATTGTAGACTATCTCTTAGATTACATATTAAGACCATCTTGGATAAGGCTAAGATGGCAAGTAATATGTTAACTCCACTTCTACGTAGAGATAGCAACATGAACTCTACAAACAAGTTGCAAGTATTTAAAACAATCATTTGCCTAATACTGACAAATTTCTTTGAACAAGTCGCAAATCACTCAGATCCTGAGTTAGCTCGTCTTGCCGAGCAAGATGAACAATCTCTCCAATACAAAAGACCTATCACAACATGCTTACTGTATAAGATAAACTCGTGGCTCTTCAACCGCCACCCTACTTAATCAACCACTACAAGACTGGCGCAGGATGCGCACTTTTGAATGATTTCTCAAAAAGTCACTTATAAGGCACAGATTGGAAGGTTGTACACATTGATGAGTAAAACTTTCTGGTGTGAGATTTATTTTGCACCAGGGGGGGGGGGGAAGAGAATTTTTTGTCATGTTACATTTCAATTATTTGTGATCCAAACTGCCCTAAACACAAATTTATAACAATAACTTCAAACAAGCAAGTTCCACTCGGTAAAGATTGAGCAGACC
Source organism: Tachinus rufipes (assembly GCA_963932245.1). Taxonomy (NCBI): domain Eukaryota; kingdom Metazoa; phylum Arthropoda; class Insecta; order Coleoptera; family Staphylinidae; genus Tachinus; species Tachinus rufipes. Next base: position 80,479,618 of record OZ010750.1, on the reverse strand, counting down.
CTGATACTCAAGTAAAGAGGTGCAAGTAATAAATTTAACAAAATAAGAGAGTAGTAACGCAATGCATCCATTAGAAGAAACGTTAAACTGCGTGTGTATGTAAGGGAGGTTGCAGTTCAGTTAAATTTTTCTAAGAATTTTGTGTTTTCAGAGTGTTTTGTAGACTTATTGACTTGCTTAGTTCAATTTAAATTTATGACTGTGTTTTTGTAATTACTATTTATTTCATATAACGCATAGACGTACAGATTATGCACAGCTCTTTGCCTTTACACGTATTTTACTGCATGCTAAATTAATTAATACGATGCGCTGTGCTTTTTTTAAATAATTGTGAATTGTGATTTAGAAATCAGAAATGTTTTCTTTCTGCAAATGTTATTTGTAACTAAAATAGAAAAAGATGGTAACAGATCCAACCCCTTGATTACAGATCATTGTATGCAAGCGTGTAGTGTGCTACCAATACTGCTTTTCTAAATTCTAAAACTTTTTGATTAAAAATTGTTGCTTTGTTAGCGTGCTTGGCTCTCATTCCACCCTAATATTAAGAAGGACTTTTGGCCTGTTTGAACCATATTAGATGAGGTCAATAGAGTATACATTTCTTATATAAACATTAGTATTAGAGAATAAGCATTTGCTAATATACGTGCTCTACTTCTTTTACTAAACGCTCTTATCAAAGATAAATAAAAATATTAATGGGAAAGCTGTAACACATTACTTTTTTTTAATATTTGCATTTAGTGCCCTAAGTGCGGTAATTCTAAGCGGAAATGTAAAACCTATTTATACAGTAGACATGCAGAGAAAGAGGAAACTGTTGTTATGTTAAGCATTCTATTTAGAAAATCATATAATAAATGTAACGATTATATCCTCGAGTTAACTAGATAGTTTTTTTCTAAATAAATTAACGACGTATTTGAACGAAACAGTAGAAATTACATAGAATCTATAATTTAATTTCTCCTGGTTTTACGGGTAGGAAATATATTGGCGTGAATAATTGTACAAATCAGCAATTGAAATCTCGCCTGAGATCATGTCGTTTTATATTATAATAATGAAGTGTATGCGTGCATACGCACTATATTAAATATAACAATAATAAAAAAAATGATGGAGACAATTAAATGTTTATTTTGGTTTCAGGTTGAGGAAGGTTTCCTACATGAAGAATGAGGTCGAATAATGTTGAGAACTTCTGGTCATCATCGCGTAGGATTCGTAAGACCAAATCGCGGTCAAGGTGAGTCTATACATACTCTTCAACTAATAATAAAATATTCCGGCTCTCGACTCTCGTGTATGCATACACAATTTTTTATGTTGTCGCCTCGCTTCATTGACATCATGGTATTTATAATTTTATAGATTCTTATTCAACAAAAATAAATAAATAATAAATTGCAAATTGATCTTGACTGATTTGTTGTTATAAGCGTTACAGATTTACACATATTTTAATAGTTTTCGCTTATTAATTAAAGCGATAACATTTATTAGAACACAATAAAATCTAATCATTATGTTATGGGTACACCATAAACATTTAATATGCGTATAAAAATCAAGATGAGGTTCTATTTTATATAAATAATCCATCATCTTCAAATTCCTTAATTTATTACCACCCGATACTTTAAATAATGTAATTAATTTTATTCATTATTCATTAAAACTAATTTAGAAATAAATTTGACAGAATAAGGACAATATTGTATTTAATTTAATCAAAAATTGATTAAAATTTGAGACATATGCATTAGTTTAGTAAAACTCTTTTATTTTATTTTGTGTTTTAAGAAAGAATTATATAAATGAAAAGGCATAGAAATCTAACTGCTATGTAGTTCTTTCCTGAACTTTAAAAATTCTTTTACAATTATCCTGAGGTTAATTTATAATTAACCTCTTCGTAGAAATACACCAACGTTGAAATAAATTAAAAATACTACTAAATATTTATACAGAAAAATAAATTTGATTAATTAGGTTTGTAACAATTCATGCCCTGTAAAGAGGACAAACGTTTCCATGTTATTTATTGACTTTCTAATGGGCTGTTAGGGTGTCTTATAATAATAAATAAATGTATGCCATCATTAATTTGAAGTTTTAGTTGACAGGTAGGAACATCCTTATAAATGTGTCCATCTAGTCATATGTCATTTCGTCAACAAAAGTAATGTCACACCGTGCCGTAGCTAATATTTATCAATTTAACACACGATATTTTTGAAATTAATGACATTAAACACGCAAAGGTTTACAATTCTATTTATCACGAAACGGTTTTAGGGAAAGTGATTAAAAATAAATTCAAGATTTGGTCCAAAAATAAAAAGCTGTGATCCAAATCAAAACGTTTGCATGCGAGATAAACGTTTAATTACAGAACGCGTTTTTTTTAATAGCGTATTCTTTCAAATATCAATTACCCCGGAATACTTTTACTATAAATAAATAATAAGCAAATAGAAAAAACTTTGACACAATTAAGTTATTAATTTAAGAAATATGTATGCGTGAGTGCTCGCATTTAATTTTGTTATTACCGTATAACGTTTTGCAGATTTAGTTTAGATAAAATTGTTCCTTTTACTTTTTCAGATACGAAAAACTACATTGCTAATAGTAACTACAGTCAGCAATCAAATGCCTCATATCAACTGGAACATTAGAGAGACAAATATTTATTCACTAATTATAGTAATTTTCTGTTAAATGAAGCATAAAATTCAAATTGTTTTTATTACTATTTTACTTAATTTGCGTTAAAAAGTGTAACACAATAAATTTATACATTACACAATTGATGAGTGAGAAAATTGTAAATTTGAATAAAATTGTTATTTCTTGTTTCCTACGTAAACTGGTCCCTTAATGATAAAACTTTCAGTACTTTTCAAGGTTTATTGAGCTACCAAGGTACGAAGATTTTGCCGTAAGTCACCAACTCCTGTAAGTTACTTGTTTTTTTTCTTCAGAAAACAAAAAGTTTACTTTTATAAAATTTGTTTGGGAGTGTTTTTTTGCATTTGTGATATACCAAGACTGATTTTTGTAACCTATCCCCCCCCCCCCCCCCCCTTTAATAATAATTGGTATTCAATCACTTATTAATTATTAACCTAACCTAAGCTTGATTTTCAATTACAGTTATATCATAATTTCAACTAAACTACTCATTTCTTCAAACATTTTGATTATTACAAAAATCAGAACTTTTCTCCCTCTCTTGCTTATCCTCCTCCAAGCATTTTAAGATCATGATCCCCCACCACCCTCAAAAATCATTTAGCGTTTGCTATATGCCACATTTTAAATCTTAACTCCTCTCCCTCTCTTGCTTTTCCTTTTCCAGGCTTTTTAAGATATCATAATCCCCCCCCCCCCCTACCCCCTTCTATCATCTGTACACTATTATAAATTTAATAAATTTTATGTTTGAGTATTTATCATCTACGCTAACATACCGTCAATAAAGTACTACCCTACCCCGCATATTTGACACAAATCAACTTCCCCCCCCCTCCCCCAAAGTGTCCTATAATTTAAAGTCATTACTTCACCTAGTAAAGAAAAAAACTAAAGTGTGGTAATTTATTCTAAAAAAGTTATAGCATGCTTTAGTATTTACTAAAGCAGCCAAAACAATAAATAATATTAATACAAACTGTCTACGTTACTATGGAAATATTTACTTGTATGTAAAACAGTTAATGTGCTTAACAGTGTTGATGTTTATTTTTACAACGCAAAAGCAATATTTATTAGTATTTCATTTACGGTTTTTCTAATAGAAACTCAGTAGCAGCGGCTCATAGAAATTAATTAAAATCTAGAACAAAATTATATATGTATATATACATTATATACACATAAAGGGACTTACAGCACCATTTTGATATAATGTTAAAATAGTTTAATATTTGATTTTTGGCAGCCAAACTAGACATAGTTTAATTAAAATTAAAAACAAAAAATATATCATGTATCATGCCATTGCAACTTTGGCATTTGTGAAATAAACAAAAACAAAATACCCGCAGACAAACCATAAATCTACTCAAAAACACGGAATAATTGTGTCAATGTTTTCATAAATAATCGGGGTTTTGGCTTAACGTAAATTTTGGATAATAATGTGGCATTAACCAGACAAACACTGCGGCATTTAGACTAAAAAAAATTGATTCAACACAAGACAGTAGCAGACGTAATCGGCTCTGTAGAATATCAAAAAAGATCTTTGAACATATGACGGGTCACACAATTAGGCTTCAACAAGTGGTCTTTACAGTAAATTTTGGTAAAAGATTTAAATATTTTCTTGTACGTCTAAGTAAGTCTAAGCGGTGCAGCAGTTACTGCTTATAGTCAATAAAGATAATTTTCATCAAATCATGCCGAGCAGATTCGTAAATAAAAAGAAATACTGCTTGTGAAACACTAAAAATCTGTCTGTAATGCACAAAAAATCATTACATCTTCTCAAAGCTACTGTTTGGTAGGACGTTTACAGAGAAAAAGTGATTGACTCACTTTTTTTAAACGGCGTTGGCAACAATGTTACTGTGAGCGCTGGAAAACTATAGATCAACAACTTTTTGTACCGTAAATTGAGTTTGGAAAACGTGACTCCAAAGTTTTTTTGAAGACGTAAAGTTGTATATACAAACAAACCACAAACTTTTAGTAGCAAAACTAGAATTTTTGGTAAAAATTTAAAAAGACTGTTAAAAAAACGTATATGCCACTGCTTCAAGTTGCGTATAATGTACTTGGTTCTCAAAAATGATCAGTTGCATCTAAAGTGTTTCAGACTGTGCATGAAGTGTTCTAATCTATTCATTAGTCTACTAAAGTTGTTAATGTTCCAATAAGATATAAGTTGCAATCAAAAGCTTTAAAGTGCATCTGAAACGGTTTTAACTGTGTTTGAGCTGTTTAGAGTTGCACGTAAACTGTTCCAAACTGTTTTGATTAACATTTATTTGTTTTAAATAAAGTTTGAGTTGCTCTCCAGTGTTCTTAGACCAAATGCGCAATAGCAATATCAGGGTTAAAAGAAAGAAACAAAGCAATGAGCTGAACATTTGACACAACAAAGCAACTTTTTAAAGATCTCGAGAAACTAAAAAGAACTTGTAAAGACCCCAAATAAGATAGATCAATGACATTAAGACCATAGCAAAACGGATAAAAAAATAAATAATAATGCAAAAGACAAACATAAAAAGAAATGGAAAAAGTCTATAACCAACCATGGAGTAACTGAAGGCTAAAAAAAAAAAAAGATTCTAATGTATCAAAAATTGCTCTAAAGTCAGAGCCTTAACTACTAAAAAAACTAAAACTTGCCAAAACTTTGGTGTTTAGTAGCAATCAAAATTTTATAAATTGTGTAGTTTTTACAATAATTTTGAGTTAAGTAGGTAATTCTACTATAAACCAGTAAAGTTAAATATGAGAAAAAAGAAAACCGGTAAAGTCAAGTTAAAAGATTAATACAACTAAGAAAACCAACTCACCACAATAAAGCAAAAATGACAACACCGCCAAAGACATTAATAATAAATCAAAGGTTTTATCATTGGCTAACACACTTGTGTGCTCTTCTCGAACTACAATCGCACCCCCCCCCCCCCCAAATGAAAGGTAGAAAAATACTTTGGAATCAACCACAGAGGATAATATTACGTTACGTTACAAAACAGATGAGTATACATTCCAGCCATTCACAACGAGAATAAGCTTCAATATTCAATATACAATTGAGGAAAAGGTCAAAAAAGCATTTGCTGACACAGCCTCGCCACTAAAACTTCCTGGTATTTATCACAAAAGGGAGAGGGGGAGGGGGTTAATCGGTAGGCGCTTTCCTTTTAAAAATAAACCCAACACGTTGAGTCTTTAGAAAATTTCACTCCATCACAAAAAAAGTAAATTACCTCACTGACCACCAGCGAGATGCTAGGCACACTGATAAAGAGTGCATACCCTAAAACACTACTGTAATAGACATTTATCGAATTGCAGATGCTTTAACACCAAAAACAAATTAAAAGTATATGTCAGCATCTTCACTTTAACATCGCTAGGCAGACTGATGATGGGTGCCCAGAAAAACAAGTGTATGTGTCTCCGCGTTGTATAATTTGTGCTAAGAAATTTAGCTTAAAAAATATAGAATAATAGCTTAACCCAATCAAATCTAGTTTGTTATAAAAATATATTTTCAGTACTTTCAAACCAATTTATTAATTCAATAAATAAAATCTCAAACCAATATTAGTAATAATCCTTCATTAATCATAGAACATATTAGTTAGTATTAGTAGGAGAATTAGGGAGAATGAAATATAGATTATGGTCTAACACCTAATATTAATCACACTTATGTAAATGTGCCACCTAAGAAACTGTCAACATTTGAGAAAATGATTAGACAAATTGATATAAGCAGAGAATTTCATCATTAGTGTACATATATAATTGAATTCAAGAGCAAAATAAGCGGGTTAAAAATATAAAATAAATGCATGAACTCAATTTATATTGTATATAAATACTGGACAATAAAAATATATGTAGCTCAATTTTTAATAAGCAACAAGTTTTTACTTCAACATATGTCGATTAAAGTGTATCCACCTGAATTTCTTCTACCCACTTGTAAAGAACAATTGTTGTTTAATTTATTTAATTAGAAACAAGTGCATATATAATTACCTTAATATATTCAATAAGAATTAAAACGATATTATTCAGGTTTAGATAAGGAATAAAAAAAACATTATAATGAATGTATTCATTCTGTCAATTCCGAAGCCAGAGTTGCTTATTTATTTGTAACACTTTCATAGTTGTTTTGAAAAAGAAGTAGTTCACTGTTTTCTCCAAGGTTACCATGCTCGATGGATGCGATGTAGCCAAGATGAGATTAAACACATAAAATAATTATCTAATACAGTTTTGCGTTAAAAAAAACATAATCAAATTATCTTCGGAATTCCTAGATGTGTCCACTTTATTTATTTTTAATGAGATTCCAAAACTAGCAATTCACGTGTATTCTTTATTGAATTGTGGTCTGCGGTCGGGTCGGTAACGAAAGCTAGACAACTTAATGATTATACACTTTTTTAAATAAAAATGCAGTCATAGAAAATTTATGAAAACCATTAGGCTCATATATAACGCACGTCACAATGAATTTTAAAATAAGTATATGTTATGAGCGCACCAAGTATGAGTACGTTGATTAAAATGGGAAGTAGAAATTATATGGGTTTATTCGTGGGAGCAAGGAGAAAGTTGAGAAACCCTTACATCCGTCTTCTTTGACATTGACGTAATTACAGGCTTTTTATATATAATATATTATTTTATTTCATTTTATTTTCAATCAAATTTACTATTTAAATTAGAAAAGATGAATGTAGTAACAAGAGAATACTCTTAAGACGACATAAACTTATCAATCACGTTCCCATTAAGTTTTATCATTACACGGTGATTTACCTGATTTATTATTGGTATTATAACCTGTGTTTTACAAGTCGTTCGTGCTTCATGAATGAATCTTAATCGCGTTGCAGACTTAACAAGTGTGGCACTGTTCGTTCAAACTACTTCGGTTTCATTTCATTTATTTGTTCTCGCCGGCTTATTTCACTTAAGCAAAACAATACGCTGATTATATTCGTTTATACTAACTACAACCTGTTTACATAACTTTAAATTTTTTTCTACTTGGACCATAAACTAGTTCCAGGGATTTGAAAGTAACCCTGAAATTGTTAGCTTATGATTAGATTTAGAATATTTTAAACAATTAGTTTCTAGAATCATTAATAAAAATTATTTTAAAAAATAAAATGAGCAAAGCTGGTTCTATATGGTATAAGAATTTGTTGGCATTATAAATGCCATGACAAATCAATAAATAATTTATAGTTTGATTTCAGTGCCACTCTGACACTTCCGCAATTTTTATTTTAAACTTTTTCTAAAGTTTTCTCAAATCTCTCACAATCATTCAAGACTAACTAAGGTTTAAAAAAATCTTAGTAACCGATTCTAGCTCTCAAAGCTTTTTATGATACACATTATATCTTCATAGCATTTTCTGAAACAGCAATTCTTCTACTAGCTTTTAGACTCTTATGATCGCGCATTGATGCTCCCAAAATTTTGTTATGATTCTTGGTCGGTTCTAGTAGTTCTCAATGTGTTCTACGCTCCATGCAATTGACTTTTTTGACTTCTTAGGTAAAATGGTCTTTTAAAAATTGTTAAAGTTTTCAAAAACTCTTTCTCTATTAATATTTTTTTAATAAATTTTTTTCCAAAGTTTTTAACAGTCTCTTTTAAATTTTTTTGCTAATTTATAAGAATTTTTATAGTCTTCAGAAACGTTGTGACACAATTCAAAACATTTTGTAATAAATTGCAAACATTTTGTGCCAACTTTAAAACATTTGATCTTTTGCAAAGACTTTGTGACAAATTTAGAACATTTATCTATTCACAAACATTTTATTGCAATGACAATTCTTTAGAATACTTTGCAATAGTTCAGAAACATTGAGACACAATTCAGAAAATTTTGTGACAGGTTGCAAACATTTTGGACATTTTTGGAACATTTGATCTAAAATTCTAACATTTTTTGCTTTTTAAAAACATTTTTGTTAATTCACAAATATTTTATTACACTGTCAATTGTTTAAAACAATTTTGGACTACTTCAAAAACATTATGGCACAATTTGGAACTTTTTGTGATAGATTGCAAATATTTTGTAACATATTTGAAACATTTGATCTAGAATCAAAACTTTTTTCTTTTTAAAAACATTTTTGACAATTTACAAACGTTTTATTGCAATGCCAACATTTTGCAATACTTTAAGTACATTATAGCACAATTCGAAACATTTTGTGATAGATTGCAAACATTTTGTAACATATTTAGAACATTTGATCTAAAATCAGAACTTTTTTTGCTTTTTGAGAGTTCACAAACATTTCATTGCAATGTTGATTGTTTAGAACATTTTGCACTACTTCAAGAACTTTATAGCACAATTCAAAACATTTTGTAATAGATTGCAAATATTTTGTGACATATTTGGAACATTTGATCTAGAATCATTTTTGTTTGTTTTTTAAAAACATTTTTGACAGATCACAAACATTTTATTGCAATTTCAATTCTTTAGAATATTTTGCAATAGTTCAGAAACATAAGGACGCAATTCAGACAATTTTGTAACAAGTTGAAAACATTTTGGACATTTTTGGAACATTTGATCTAAAATTATAACATTTTATGCTTTTTGAAAACATTTTTGTTAACCCATAAATATTTTGTAACAATGTCAATTGTTTAGAACATTTTGCACTAATTCAAGAACATTATGGCACAATTCAAAACATTTTGTGATACATTGCAAATATTTTGTAAAATATTTGGAACATTTGATCTAGAAACAAAACTTTTTTGCTTTTTAAGAATATTTTTGACAGTTTACAAACATTTTATTGCAATTCCAATTTTTTAGAACATTTTGCAATAGTTCAGAAACATTGGGACACATTTCAGATAATTTTGTGACAAACATTTTAGACATTTAATCTAAAATAGGCAAGATTTACTGTATGCAGGTCATACATTTACTACGTTTATACAAAGCAACAACTACCAGAAAAGAAAAAAAAACTAAAAATAAAAAATCCTTTTGGTGGAAAACTTACAACACAGACTATGTGAAACAATGCAAGAAATGCAGATACCGCTGAGGCTGATTAGAAAGACTACTACAAGAGTGCCCAACATCACCAACGCCATTTAAAAATATTTTGAAAGACACTGAAAACATAAAAGCGAAAGTGCCAGCAAATAGAAATACCTCTACACCCCATCTTTTGCCTACAATCAGATAATTATTGCAGAAGATACAAAAAGTAAGAAAACTGCAAAAAGAATATGAAAAGGCGGGTTTAGAAGTAAACTAAAATTAAATACTGAAGAAAATTTTGCAGCCTTATAAGCCCGGATAAAGTAAGAAATGATGAAATTCATAGGAGAATGGGAATAGAAACGGATCTGATAAAGTACATAAAAGAAAAAGACATGATATGGTACAAGCACTCAAGAAAAACAGAAAGCCGCTAGATAATTAAGATTACAGATTAAAACCAAATAAAAAAAACCTAAAAGACATCAGAAAAAGATAAAGCAATGCAAAGAAAAAAACTAGAAAACAACAATTGAGATGAACAGCCACACCTGTAAAGAAAACCTTATATAAAGGATTTTGCAACAATTCAGAAGTGGCCCAATTCAAAATATTTTGTGGATAGCTGCAAACATTTTGTGACATATTTAGAACATTTGATCTAATATAATTTTTTGCTTTTTGAGAACATTTTCGACAGTTCACAAAGGTTTTATTAAAACATTTTGCATTACTTCAAAAACATTATTGCACAATTCAAAACATTTTGGGACATGTTGCAAACATTTTTTGACATATTTGGAACTTTTGATCTGGAATCAGAACGTTTTTAAAGTTAACAAACATTTTATTACAATGTCGGTTGTTTAGAAAACTTTGCAGTACTTCAAAAACATTGTGGCACAATTCAAAACATTTTGAACAAGTTGCAAACATTTTAAGACATATTTGGAACACCTCATCTAGAACCGGAACTTTTTTGCTTTTTCAAAACATTTTTGATAGTTTACAAACATTTTATTGCAATTCTAATTATTTAAAACATTTTGCAATATTTTAGAAACACTATAGTACAACTCAGAACATTTTGTGACAAGTTGCAAAAATTTTGTGACATATTTGAAATATTTGATCTAAAATCACATTTTTGATACTTTACAAAGAATGTTCATTGTTTAGAACATTTTGTATCACTTCAGGAACATTTTGGCACAATTCAAAACATTTTGGGACAAGCTACAAATATTTTGAGGTATTTTTAGAACATTTAATCTAAAATCACATTTTTAACACTTCACAAACAATGTTCATTGTTTAGAACATTTTGTATTACTTCAAGAACATTGTGGCACAATTTGAAATATTTTGGGACAAGCTACAAATATTTTGTGACATATTTAGAACTTTTTTGACAGTTCACAAACATATTATCACAATCTCAATTGTTTTCAAAATTTGCCAGATGTCTAAGAAATGTAATATGGAGAAACAAAGAAAGACAGTAAAGTGCAAATATATGAAACCTGCATCAAACCTATTATGATCTATGCAGTCAAAACCAGAGCAGTCACGCGCTTAGAAGCAACAAAAATAACTTAACCTACGGGGCAGAGTACAAAGCAAAGAAATTTGTAAAAAATGTGGAGTCACAGACATCAAGATCAATTGACATTAGCACGTGCTACAAATGAACAATAGCAGACAAGCAAAAGAAGCCTCAATAGCAAAACCAAATACAAAGAAACCCCTTAAAGTCCACCCAAGAGGTGGATGGACAGCTGGACATCCAGATCACAGAAAGTCAGTAGTTAGAAAATAATAAGATTTGTGCTACAATAAGAAAAAGAACAAAGTGTCGCAAGAACTAAAATTGTTGAGCTTTAAACATTTTAAAGTATTCTAAAACCACTTTGTTTTCTAAAAAGTAAGATCTTTAGCTTTTTGACCTTTTAGGTCTAAAAAACACTCTAAAAATTTTCTTAATCTGTCAGAAAAAAACATATAGAATTGTTTTTAAATCTATTGAAGACTTACTAAACAAATTCAAATGTTTTTGGGTCTCTGACGACAAGTACTGCTACCGGATCTGTTTTTTTTAATGTAAGGCGTTGCTGCAAAAAGATTGTTAGTATCATGTTTGTTATTTGTTAATTGACAAACAAATATTTTATTATTTCACTATTTCACACTCGGTTTGTTTTCTCCAAGCTATAAAAACGCAATTTAATTAATTTATATTTTTTTGTTTTTATTTCAGTGCATAAAAATCCGCCGTTTAATATAACGTTAGCATTTTTTTAACTATTACACCTGTTTTATAATAAAAAAAGTTTAATCATATAAATTATATAAATGATGTTATAATTAATAGTTTCCAATTAAGTACAAGCAAACATTAAACTAAATCTTTTCAAGGCCACAACAACATTTAAATTTCGCCAAGATGATTTTAATTGCAGGTAAAGTAGTAGATGTTAATGATCATTTTTAATCCTCAAATTTGCATAATAATTGTCACGTAACATTTGTAAATAATATAATTATAAAAAATAAATGAATAAAACTGGGATGGTAAAAGTAATAAAAAACAAATTTCCATGTGGAGAAAGGAGTCAAATAACAAATAAAAGAAATTACTCTTAAGTGTAAGCAGGAAATTTTGGCCGGCAACTTAAAAAGGTTTCTCGCTTAAATTCTTCGAAATTACACAACAAAAATTAATTCTTAGAATGGTTGATATTATATTTCGTTACACATTTAAAATTTGGGACTTTTTTAATAATAAAAATAGATAATAAAATCAAATTGATTGTATTTATTGAAGTATGAATGTAGGGGTGCAACCCCTAATGAATTGAAAGCTTGCTTGTATTTCACATTAATTTTCCTCGAGTAGACAGCAGAGTATAGTAACGCCCAGTATTGCTCATATTATATGTAATATTGCAATAAAAATAATAATAAATGTTAGAAAGTTGATAAAAATCTATCAAAAATCGATCGTAGTAGGCAATGTCAAGGCCGATGGACACTGCATAGCATAGAATCCGGATACGGACGTGGCCTAGATTTCTCCATGGTTTGTGTGTGTTAGTTGTTCTCTTGCCGTAACTCCAACTTGTATATTACTTTACCAACACTTCACCAGACGCTAAATTCCTGCTCAGTACCACACGCTCACGACTACGTAGAAATGATATCACTGACAATTTCACCTATTAAGATTACACGATATTATTCATTCCTTTTTTAATGTCGTTTAAATTATACGCGGGGAGCGTGCTTATAACTTATTTTGTGAAATTGCCATAACAAATCAGCTTTACAGCTTAATAGATATGCTAATAAGGACAAGCATGACTTGCTAAAGAAATAATCCACACGAAATTTATAATCATATACTTACTACTTACTAACAACTACTGCTAACAACACAGCAGACACACTTGTAATTTAATCGTAAACATAGTTGTATCGTTTTATAATTTTCGGCTATCTCAAATTGTAATCTGCAATAAAATGTAATCTGATGTGAAATTGGAATACACAACCAAAAGGAAAGTATCTAGATAAGAGATATTCGCAAAGAATCTTTAGATAAGGGGAACGTTACTGTCGTTACTATAGAGGAAATGTTTCTCAGCTGGGGTGATATTGACGTGTTCGCAGGGGTTCATCAATCGAAACAAGCTCGATATTGGTTTAATGAGTAATTGAGGACAATGTAACTATCCTTAAATTGCTACGTATTTAGGAAAGGGAATTAAGAACCCCAATTTAATAGTTTAGACATTTTTAAATAATATTGATAGATTTGCCAAAGTATTAAAAACGTTTTGTTTAAAACTTTCAATCTTTCAGATTTAAACTTTTGAATAATAATTACACTTGAACGAATTCCATTACTAATAGAAAATTTATGATTATTGTTATTATTATGACTTTCATTTAATTGTATAATTAAGATAAATAAATAAAGCCAGCGTCCGGTTTAAAGTGATGACATGTGGCCCACGCTTATAATTTGCCCAAGAAAACTTAAGATTAAGTAGTTAAATAACAGATCGATTTTTCAAATTGAAACTTTCAATTTTTATCTAGGTTACGAGATCATCTTATTTAAGTGGCTTACGGAAACGCAGCCGTATACAAACACATTAATAAAATAAATAAAACATCAATTCACACGCCTATTTGCATTTAATTTGCAATTAATTTATTTTAATTTTGCAATGACAACTTTTTTTATACTCCGATCATTATCTCCAGAATAATTTGTATTTTATTTCAAATGTTCAATTTGTCATGTGTCATTGTATTGAGGATTAATTGGTAGGCTTGTTATGTACCAACATCTAAAAAGGTAATCATTACCGACTGAAAAGCATTTCGATGACAGATAGCATTAGTTGTATTGTTGTATCATAACACTTTTAAAAAATGATAGGATCAGACGTACATGTAAATACTTTACGTTTTATGTTGCGCGGTATGTATGTATGTACCTGTACATGATGAACATTATATATTCCATTGATTGTGTTTGATATAATCGATGCATAGCTATGTAGGTTTGTGTTGTCTACTAAATACTTTAAATAACTAGAGTTTTCGCCAAATAAATTAAAATTGATTCAGATATATTGCAAGAAGAACTAATAACATTGATTATAAATGTCAATGATTAATAAAAATAACTTCTCATAATTTCAATTTGTGTTTTGAATATAGATTAACCACTAATGTGTTCGATGTGAATTGGAAAGGTTATTATTATATCGAAAAGTAGTAATTTAAAACAAATTTTTAATACACCGGATTTTCTCTGCGATTTATATTTAATTATCCATCATAAATCTTCTTTAATAACAAGATTTCTCATAACGATTAATATTAGAGTAATTGTAAATCAAATTTTAAGTATAACCAACTTCCTTTCAATAAAAATACACAAATACCAATTAATACAATTCAGAACGCTCAACGCCGATATTTTTAATACTAATCTGTTAGTTTTAAGAAAAATAATGCACTATTCGGTAAGTTGAGACGCAATTGCTCCTGCGACTAGGTTTAGTAAATCAAAAAGTCTGTAATGCAAAGCCTTCTAACGTTTGTTTATTTCAAAAGTGTATGCTTTTGTCTTCGAAATAGCCCTTCTAAGTATTTTGCGGTGAGGCCCAAAAATCGTAACTACGCTACTCCCAAAATGTGTTTTGTGAGTCAAACGGTATTCATTACCAGAATAACTAAAAGACACCGTTAGAAAATGAAATCATTCTTCAAAAAGCATCGATAAACGCAGGACTTCCATAAAACAAAAAAAAATGTTAAAGCGTTTCGACGGCGGTCCGTGCACTTTGAATGACGCCACACGGAGACCGATACTTACTGGTAAAACTTATTCGCTAAGCAGTGGCGTAGCTATCAGTAAGCAAAAGTCTATTTTAAAACAATATTTTTATACTTTATTTTTACAGTTGAGCCACTCCAAGTATTAGTTATCAAAAAATTGGAAGTTACTCTTTGTTGCAAGAGTAAAAAGTTTCTATGTTCAACAGTTTATCGGCAAGCTTTAGTACTTTCTGACAATATTTTGATGTTTCAAGCTCTAATTTTGCTGTATTTGACAATTTATAAATAAAATTTTACACTTTTTGACAGTTTTTGGCCGGATTTTGGTTTATTCTGACAATATTTTGTAATCTTTTGACATTACATAAATAGAGTTTTTCGTTTTTAATAGTTTATGGCCAAATTTTAGTTCTTTACAATAATATTTTTTTAACAGTTTATAATAAATAAAAATTTGCATTTTTTAACAATTTATGTCTTGATTTTAGTGCTTTCTAATAATATTACTTTTTTTTATAGTTAGATTTCACTATTCCTGATATTTTATAAATAAAATTTTACATTTTTTAACAGACAGGCCAGATATTTCATAGCCGGTTTTTTAAAAATTTTGAGATTTTAATTTTTTACACTTTTTAAAAGCTTATTCATGAACGTCACTAATTAGATAACGAGGCATTTGGTCTTAAAAGAGTCATAGTTACTCCCGTCGTTTACGCGCGCTTGCTTGAATTTCTTCACGTTGACATTCAGAGCACTGTGCAGAAATCACATTGCGTCAACACCCGCTGAGACCATCGCAATGCTTTGTTTTAATTAGACAGTCGGATTCCCCCAGTCCGTGCCAGTTCTGAGCTAACCGTTGAATGGCGGCCGAAGAAAACACCGGCCGACAGGGCGCGGGAGGCCAAAGCACGGGACCGAGCACGGTTCAACGCCAAGAGGCTAATACTTGCTTCTCGACCAAGCCCGACGCACCCCGGTCCTCAGAGCTAATCCTTATTCTAAAGTTACGGATCCAATTTGCAGACTTTCCTTACCTACATTATTCTATCAACTAGAGGCTCTTTACCTTAGAGGCCTGCTGCAAATATGAGTGCGAACCTGCAGACATTCTACGTGGCCTTCTCCTAAATTTTTATGATGCGAGAGGAAGATCTGGACTCTGCCGCAACTGCGGTGCTTTTTGCAATCCTCACCAAATCTTCCTGCTAGAGAATTCCATGGATAAAAGATGCTCATACAGAAAAAAACTCTTTCCAGGCCTACTTCTTAGAGCTTTCTGACAATATTTTGACGTTTCAATGCCAGATTTTGCTATTTTGACTTGTTATAAATACAATTTTGTACTTTTCAACCATTTTTAGTCAGATTTTTGGTTTTTCTAAAATATTACCAGATTTTGTTGTTTTTGACTTTTTATGAATATAATTTTGCACATTTCAATGATTTATAACCGTTGTAAAAAAAATATTCAAAATTGTGTACGTTTTTTTTCTAAAATTCAATATTTTGCGGTAAGACCCAAAAATCCTAGCTACGCCACTATAGCTAATACTCAGTTGATTCATTGCGGGCAATTAATGTTAATTAGAATACCCTACCCACTAAAGTGTAATACTATAGTTATCCGCACAGTTTAATCGTTGGCCATCTACGTACTTCATTATTTGCTTGAATAGCGCTTTTATTATCTTGAGAAAAGTAACAATTGGCTTTTTATGACCCAGAGCTACGTAGTAAAACCAATGATCAAATTCCGGTCTGCACATTTTTGGAATAAAGTTTGTTTACTGGTCTTGCAATCGCTCTTCAAATTCTGTTTGAAAAAAAAAACTTACAAAAAAAGATCTACTTTTGACGTTCCTTGGTTTTTTTATAGCCATACTTTGGAACTCCGTTAGTTTGTACATCCAATACATTTGATGGTTTACAAAATTCTTTAGACCTTGCTCGTTTGTTAGTGCACAGCATCACTCCCGTGAGTAACGCGGCTTTCCGTGAGTTTGCAAACATTTGTTTGTTTTATATTAGCTTTACAAATAAAAGAACTTCCTGCTCTCTCCCGTTTCAAGTCTTGTCCTTAATTGTAGTCCGTTTCCAAAGTTGGTTCTATGAGCTTTGTTTTTTTTAGCCTTGGCAGGAAGCTAAAAGAACTTTTCTCCTTTACCGAGCGTAGAACCGGCAGTGACTGCTAATGAGCTACTTGATCCGTCCATCAACTGCCCCAGGCACACCCAAGTGTGTGTTTGATTTGGCACGTGACTTTTGTCAATATTTCTTTATAGTTCAGATGATAGCTATACACTTTAGTTTGTTTGAGTAGAACCGCGTCTGGGGATCTATCAGCTTGGTGCTAGCATAGAATATAATATGTTTCTGGAACCTTTTCTTTTATTGAAAACTGCACCAACTCCCGCCTTCAATAGACCAGTCTGAAAAACGTACCAAAACTTGGCTTGGAGAATGGTTTATCCATGTTCTGTGTTTGTTGGAAGAATGCTATTAACCAAAAATACTTGTATTTTGTTTGTTGGTCAAAACCGGTCAAAACCGGTCAAAACCGCGCAAAACCGGTCAAAACCGGCCAACACCCAAAACGTCAATTTTAAAAATATTGCAAAGATGTTCTTCAAACCAAACTGCATGACTCTAAACTAGTAAGTCCTGCCGTTTGGTGCTCCAAAAGTAGTTAGCTAGCTGTGTTGTTCCTCTAACCGTACCTGCCAATACCCCGTCTTCAGGTAAATCTTTGTAAATGTTTTGACCCCGCGGTGCTTTTTTACCTACGGTGACTGATACATGCGTTGCTGCTGCTTATCAAAATGCCTGGTCTATTGCTGTTTATAATTGCGTTGCTCTGGGCTGGCCCCAAAATCAAATGTTGTCACTCGTGTTTGTCCGTCGATAATAGGTAATTATAGACTGAATAGTCTATAAATCTGTTGTGCTATTACAAATTTAAGGTCTTGGTTACAATCTCTTAATTAATCTAGAGTTTGGCTGGTAATTGTAAAATTGGTCTGTTAGCCCAGGTTTTGGCAATGTATCTGATAAGTGGCCCAAGGTTTGGTCTGCAAATGTAGTTAACTTGCTGTGGTAAACCTACATAGACTAGAATCTTCTGTCTCGGCCACTCTGTGCCATCTCTACACCGTACGCTGCAGATTCCCAGCAACAGCCACAAACCTGGAGCCGCCAACACACCACCACAGTAATCTTTGACTGTAGGTCCAGCTACTGCAGTTTAATACTAAACGTCCGCATTAAATAGTATCATTCGGCATTTATAAATTGTCAATAGTATGAAATGAATTAATAATTTATTCAAACTCAATGTAACAATCACAGCTGCCAACTGTCAAGCACAGACAATTGTTTCGGTTCTACAAACCTCGTCAGCGTACCTTGTATTACTGCGGCATTGCATGCTAGCAAAAAACAAATTTGAATAAATATTTATGTGCTTATAAGCACAATTGATGATGCCACAGTTCATAAACAATGTTAATTGTACTTGGATTGGTTGCTTTGAAAGTAGCATTTATTAAATTGTTAATTACTTCATAATTAATTAACAAAAAATGGTCCAATCAAACTTGAATATTTATATATTTACAATACTCACTTCTTAATTTAATAAAACTCAGATGTTCTCACTATAACTATATTTATCCTTTTTAAAACCTTTCATCGAAATCCTTCTTTTTAAAGGGGCGTACCCACCTCCAATATACATACTCACTAATTCCATTATTCCTCCCTTTAATTAAATTGTCAATAAACCATTATGGAAATATAATCTCTCTACATGTACCGATGAAAAGAACGCATGCTGCATTATTTATATTCATCTTAGATATAGAAAATATTAGGTACTATCAGACATTTATTATAAATCCTACTTAAGCCTATAATTATGAAGGTAGAATCAGAACCATATTAAAATACTTAAAAGGTATTGGAAGAAAATATATTTATTCAATCAAATTAATTTAAATTAAAAATGTTAATTGTTTGTCAACCTTGAGAGAAATTAATTAATTAAATAAGAAGAATCTATTTTAAGAAATAATCAATGAATTTTGTTTTTATTTCAATTCTTTCTACGCACATATTTTTTGCAAAGCATGTAGGAAGAGAGTGTTTATTAAAAATGTCACATGCAGATATCGATTGAGTTATTTTTACTACAATAAAATATTATTTCTTTAGATAATAAATTTTCTGAAATGTATTTCGATCAGTTTTAATTGATACCTCAAACAATATGGTAATCGAGCTCAGCAATTTCTTTTGTGTAAAAAATTTATAAAATAATTTGATTAACTTGTGCATTGTGAATTAGTTTATGAATAGTTTTGAGTGAAATTTGAGAATACATCACACATTTTTTGAAGAAGATTACTGTGCAATTTTGGAAAATTACACATAAGGTAATCTATTTTGATTTTGATTTTGTAATACAAGCTTTTTTAAACAATAAATTGACCCAAACTTGTGTATGATATTCTGATATATTTCTTAGATTCTGTATGTTACATTCTATATAATAGTTTCGGAGAGTAATAAATGTGACCTTGGATACTTATAATTCAATTTTGTTCTAACAATCAAAAAGAATTTTTAGACAATCAGCAACGCTTTTATTTATGTACATTAGTAAACATAAATTGTTTAATAGTTACTGTGATTTTATGTAAATTGTCTCTTTCGACCTCACTAGTTGGAAGGGTGCATACCTTAGACCATACAGACTTATAGATACGCCTTTTGCCCACGCAGTGAAACCAACATGATCGATGCGTGTGACGTCAGTTGTAGACAAAATCACTTAATCTACCAGAATGTCAACACATCTTGTACTTGGTGTCTACTTAGTGCATGACGTTGCTAAATTATCTAATAAACAGACATTATTTACTCCACATAAATATTGTAATACAAACGTACAAAAGTGTTTGATAATTAATAATTATAAAGAAAAATAACTTTCAGCTATTGATAATTAATTTTGCAAAAGCTTTTATAGTTACAAAATTTGCGTTGATATTAACTACTGGCATATGTCCACAATTAACGTGTGACGTCAATTGTTGACAGAGAACGTTGTTATGTTGGCTTCACTATGCAACAAGCAAAAAATAGCGGCACTATGTGTATATGGTCTAAGGTGCTGCGTACCCTGAAACACGAGTGTATGTGTTTCTTACTGGATGAAAAGACAATTTACATAAAATACATCATTTATTAATTTTAAATTAATTATTTAGATTCTCAATTATTTATTAATTTACATTGAAACATCCTATACAAAGTCTTATAATAAAAAAAATCATAGTATGGTAGAATTTTAATGAAAATATTTAATATTAATATTGTATAAACATAGCCAAACAGTTTTAATGAGATAACATGTTCAGCTTACAAAGAAATTAATCCAATATTCCGTAATTATGTCTAGTCTAGTGTTACTGCATGTGCTAGAACTCTGTAACAATTTTGAAAATTAATCCTTTAACATCATAGTTTCTTTACAATGTAATTAAATCTGATAAATAATTTAATGATCACAGCAAAGTTTATTTAGGTATTTTAATTTGGGATGTATTATAATACCTTACCTTAGCCATTATATTAATTAAATTCACTATCATTAATTAAAAGTTCTGTAATATTAGTTTAGCAAAATACACAAACCTAGTAATTAAAAGTATTTAAAATAAACTTTCTAAAATGTCATATTCTTATATTTTTTATTGTATTGCAACTTGTGTAATAATGAATAACACACATTTTGTAATAATGTTGTGATTTTCGTATCAGGATACACTCAGGATCCGGGTAGAAAATGTGCATGGAGGCTTGCAAATTATATAACATGGTAATGATTTCTAAGTGTTTCACTTTTATGCGGTACGTATGACTAGAACAGATCTCCCTAATCTCGATAATCTAAAGAATATTTTCATTGAAATGAAAGCTGCTTTCTAGGATAGGTTCCTGGAGAAAATGTATCTAATATTTTATTTTATTAAATTCATTTTAAACTAGGTATTGTTCGTATTTTTAATGGAAATTAAAATCTTAACTCGGATTAATTAAATGGTATTGTGTTCTAAACTTTATTTCTCATCAGTTTCATTAATTAACCGTTGTGGTCCAAATATCTGATAAAATAATAGTGTCCTAATTAGTTGACAAACACTATTGAATTAGATTTAACGTGTACATAAAAATCACCAAGCAAATATAATTAACCGCAATTTGGTACTGACACACACAAATTGAAAATTTATCACGTTAAAAGTAGGATAACACGAAAATTGTTGTAATTAAACATATTAGATTCAACATTACACACTTTCTTTCACAAAAATTGTCTAGCTACCAATAATTTTATTTTAAAAACTCTTAAATAATACTAAATGGTATGCCTCGGTATTTCTATAAAATATTGCAATGAGGTCATTCGCATATCTGTGTAATAAATTTTATTCGAGATCACGCCTACAATTTAACCTTAATATTACTTAAAAACAAATAGTGTTTATATTATCGTGTACACATTATTGACATACTAAAAATATTTTATTAAATTGTTTTTAAATATTATAATTCATATATCAAGTACAATTTACAAACTTACATTATAAATACTGAGAGGGCTAAGCTTAATTTTTGGAAAATTTTACTAAACTAGGTCAGGACTAGAAGTTACGCTTCAGTCTTAAAAATGTTTTGTAACTTCTTGCTAATCAGTACAAAAATAAAGTAGAGAGTAGTGACATTCTTATTATTTTGATTAATCTTTTTAAAGTTTTCAAATCCCCAAATTAAGAAATTAATAATATTAATATTTCCAAATCTTTTGATGACTGACACTTTGATGGGTAAGCTGGAAACCTAGTTTAAATTATTGTAATCTTACTTTGGAGTTTTGGACCAAGTGTTAGAAGTTTCTTTGTTCAAGAAGAAAAGATAATATCCAATAACCAATACTTAGGCGGGTAAGTAAGACATGATTGATTATGATTGATAGTCATTTTGTCATTTGTGATTAAAGTTGTACCTTTTTTCTCTTTGCAAATGTTAGAAGTCTTTTAGTCACAAGAGGTAGAGGTGATATTTAATCTTTTAATAACCAATATTTGGGCGGGTGGGTAGGACACTCCAAATTATAATTAACATCAAATAATTTAAAAGAAGGAGTGCTCAATTATCCGCCTAAAAGTCTGTTATTAAAAAATTGAAAGTTTCTTTTTTATGCAAGCTTTAGAAGTCTCATTGTCCAAGAAGGAAAAGGTAATATCTAAAATGCCCATTCACCTGTTCAAGTGTTTGTTATCAAAGAATTAGAAGTTAGAAGTCAGAGGAGATAGAAGTGATATCTAATTTCCGGATAATCAACACTTAAGAAGTTTTTCTTCTCTGCAAATGTTTAGTCAAAGAAGGAAAAAATGTTTTTTTAATGTTGGTCGTTAATTAGTAGATTAATCCAAATTATGGTTACTATAAAGTAGTTTGAACTAGAGTACCCACCCACCCGACCAAAAGTTGGTTAACAATAAATTAGAACTGCAGAATGCTTGGAAGATGCACAAAAAACGCCAAAAAGTGTCAACTATGCCTTGCAACAAATATGATAAACAGCAATATATCAGTGTATAGCCAATCTCGTCACCAGCAACAACATTAAAATAGGAAATACACCATCAACCAAGTAACAACTCATAAATACTTAGGACACAAAATAGAAATAAGGATAATCAGATCAACGTAACCCGGCAAAAAATTGTTTTTTTTTTTAACCAAGGCATTACTTATGAAGTAGAAACTCTCAGATTAACGAGAAAAACCACCAAAAAGCTACAAGTCCCAAATATTGAAATTAGAAAAAAAAACAAACTTACTGATATAATAGAACGGATAACAATGCTGAAGTAGAACTGGGCAGGCCATAAATGGAAACCTTGGCAAGATGCATACCAAAACAAAAATCGCCCACTTTTACGATGAATTGAAGCGCAAGAACAAACTAAATGGAAAACGTTGAAAGCTGCAAGATGATGATAATAACAGCTTTTTTGTTTTCTTTAACATTTTAGTTTTTTGTCGTCTATAAAAAACCGCATTACCAGTAAAATATTTATTCTTAAATTCTTTCAAAGCACTCAAAGTTTTTGTTGCATTAAATACGTAATAAATAGCTCAAAGAACGTAACTATTGCAGAAATAAATTGCTTAAAAAACTTATTTATATCATAAACTACACAGCTAATCTAGAAATAATTGCATTATTTTTCCAAGTTTTAAAAATAATAGCACAAAGGTTGGTAGATAGTGCATTTTATTTAAAACCGAGTGTAAATAATAAATCGCACAAAAATAATGTTTTATTTTATAATAAAATAAGTTTGCGCATGCAATACGTAGAAAAGTTTCCAAAGAACGTATTAATTGCATAAAATTAGCACTAAAACAATAGAAAAACTTTAAAAAACACATCTCTTCTAAATTCTATTCTATTCAAAAACAAGCATAGCTAATCCAAAATTAGCTAAAGAAAATTTTGTTTCAATTGTCTATTGTCCAGAAATGAAGGCACCAGAATCATTATTTCCAAAGAATTATAAATAAAAAATATCCCTTTTTGATCTATTGTTGGATGTAGTCTTTTCTAATATCTGCCATCTTTGTCGGTTCTGTGCTACTCTTATTTAACTACCCTCTTCACATCATCACCCCACCTAGTTTGCGGTCGTCTCTGTGGTCTTTTGCTTAGACCACATACACTTATAGACGCGCCGTGTGCTATTTAGCGCTTGTTGCCTGGTGAAGCCAACATAATAATGTTCTATGACCACAAATGACGTCACGCGCTAATTGCAGACATAAACACTTACTTAATAAACAATAACTTATAGCTTTGCCATTAATAGTTTTATTATTAATAAACAAATGTTCAATTACAAAACTTTCTGCAACAATAATTGATAATAACATTTGTTTGTACTACAAAATTTAATATTTATATAAAATAAATAATAATTTAACGTCATGCACTTAAGAGCTTTATATCACCACCACTTTACACCAAGTCTTTGGCAGTTTGAGCTTTCTTGCCCACAACTGACGTCATATGCACCAACTATGTTGGTTTTGCCAAGTCACTAAAAAGCGTGTCTATAAGTATATATAGTCTAAGGTCTTTTGCTAAGCCAAGGTATCCATTGCTGGATGATGTTATTCTAACGACAGTTTTTGTACCGTGCATTATTCCACTTCAATCCAAAGACTGTTTTGGCTAAATCAGCCATATTAGTTCCCTCCCTTTTCCACGTGGCTCTTTTGTAGTCTCTGAAAGTAATGTGTATCATTCTTTGTTCCATTATTCTTTGTGTTATTAAAAACTTAAGTAAGCTGCTTTTAGTAAAAGACCAAGTTTGTGCGCCGTAAGTCATTGGTCAAACATTTTAGTTATTAAGGCTTCCATTTTTGTATAGCTTTTCTTTGTATTTTAGTCTAATATTTTGACCGAAGTATATGTATTGGTCTACTTGTTTTGCAATTTGCACTTCTTCTACTTGGTTTGACATAAATTTAATCTTTTCAGTGTTCATTTTTAAACCTACTTCAGCTGAACTTGTTTCTAGTTTTTCCATTATTTGCAAAGATCTTCTCCTGTTTCAGAAAATACTGTAGTATTGTCTGCAAATTTGAGCTGACTTAGTCTTTGTCCATCTATGTCATACCTCTTCTAGTCAAGTTTTTTAAATATGTCTTCCATAGCTGTTATAAATAGTTTAGGGAAGATAGTGTACTCTGGTCTCACTCCTTTGATGTTTAACTTTGAGGCTTTGATGTAATCTATTTCATCCCTATTGTTTCTCTTTGGGCTAATTCATCCAATATGGTAGAAAGTACATTTTGATATAGGCATCCAAACATACACATGTTTTGTCTGTGGCTTGGAGTGCCTGACACTTCGAATGCCTACCCCAAAAGAGAACGGCGTATCTAGGTACACATACATACTTTCTGATACCAACTGTGTGGTGCGTACATATTTTTTTCTGATAGTCCTATTATATCCCATCCGATCTTTCAAGCTCTTCTTTCAGCTAGAAAAGTTGTTCATCATCCAGACCTATCACCACTCATTAAACACGTGTGAGCTATAATTGGTAGAAGCTTAGGATTTAATCCCTTAGGCTAAGATTGATAATTTAATTTCTAGCATATCTAGGAAATTTGCTGGTTGCTCCAAAAATCGTAGAGAGACAACTCATTGTTAAAGTGTTTTTTTAAATTTAATACCCAGTGTAAGACACATAGTGTTTCAGGATATGCACCCATCATCAGCGTGCCTAGCATCATTGGTCAAACAGACGATTTATATAAAATTATAATAACTATTATAAAGTTTATGTATAGAAATGTGCTAGAGGTAGTAACGCAATGCTCCTATTAGGAGAAAAGTTGAACTGCGTGAGTTAAATCCTTACGGACAGACAACGACATTTTGGCGCGTTTTATTTGAACCAGATAAAACAAATTTATCATAACATAAACTCTATAACATTTATTGTGATTTTATGTAAATTGTCTCAGAGATGCTAGGCACACTGATGTTGGGTGCATACCCTGAAACACTAGTATATGTGTCTCACGCTGGGTGGAGAAGCAATTTACATAAAATACATAATTTATTTAATTTAAATCTAGCTTTCCTGAATAGGATTAAGGTAACTTGGATATGTCCACTCACAACAACAAGAATCATATCCTCCCAAATCCAGTTATTATCATTGTTTGGAATTAATGTAAGCAATATAAAATAGTTCCTAAATATTTTAATGTATTATTTTTGGAAGGTCGATGGAGTATAAAACCCCAATTTAATTTTAACTCTGATATATTTAATTAAATTATAAAACATTTAACTGTATTTACATATGTGATAAGAAATCGTTATTTATTCATATTATAATTGTTTTGTTGTTTTTTTACATAATTGGCAATAACGTGAGAATATATAATTAAAGTATTAGTATGTGTAGGATGTGCTAAATGGGTAGCACGTCTCATATAAATGGCATTAGAAACGTTTAATTATTATGGTAATGTGATAATATGCTGAGAAATGCTCTACGTTAGAATTGAATCATCCATGTTTTGCTCGCGGATTATAAAAAAACTTTCGCAAATGTCCGCTAAATAAAAAAAGATTAAAAAGAAAGTATGAGGCATACTCTACATTTATGACCGATTAGTTTAAAAAAAGCATTACTCATACATTAATATTCATAGGGATTGGTGAAATATGTAGGTATTACCAGTCACAAAAGAAATAATCAGTGGTATTCTAAATCTAGATGACGCAATTGAACAGCTTTCACTAACAAGGGGCAGAAGGATTGTTTGTGCCTTGTGGTACCCGCTTCATCTACAATAATACATTATGCATGTTTGGATGAATATCATTGCACCCGGATATTCGTGAAAGTGTTCGTTCGCTATGGTTTTAACCAATACCACATTGTAACATTACAAGATCCGGCAACAATACAATTACAACATACCCCATTTATATGAATAATCGCGTGTTCAACGTGTTCAACGCCTTCAATGACATTCACACTATCTCGATTCAGTTGCGACAAAAACTTTTATTACACTGTTTTAAAATGACACAATCCCAACTAACACATTTATATAATCAAAACTAGAACATAGTAAAACAATTGATTTTATAAAATATAATAAATGTCTTTTTTTATGTACACAGCCATAGTATTTTACAAGTAATTAAAAACTCTGTCATAGACATCGGTCGATGTGAAATTATCCGAAAACAAGCAACAACCCATTTCCAATTACAAATTCAAATACGTCACCCCTTTTCACTTTTTAATTATAAATTCAGCGGCAGGGTGGAAAAGAAAAAAAAGGCCGAGACTAAAAAGCCAAACAGTCCCCTCTAATTTTCAATTATCGAAGTAATACAAAAGTCCATCAGATAATACTTAATTGATTATTTAAGAAATTGCCATCCTGTACATACAATATATACAAACAACGTCTCAATTTATTTCAAAATTTATTACTTTCTTTTATGTAAGCGGCAATATTTGTCACTGATAAGTAGCGCTTAAATTACCTTTAAATCCATATGATTTAGTATTCGGTTACTTCCTTTAAGTGAATTTGTCACAAGGGTTGGTTAGTTGCTTGGTTTATTAAACAGCATTCCGGGAATAATCCTTGAAATATTAAGGATTTCTCAAATCCAATAAATAATAACAAGCAAGCGTGCTTACTTTTAAGCGTTACAAATTTAAAAGGAAACTTTAATTCGGTTTGGTATTATCTTTGTTATTTATTATCTTTTGTTGTTGTCGAACTTTCTATATTCTCATTTCTATTTATATACTTTTATCACACTATAATAGTTATAAAACATTATTATTCCAACTAAATAATTATGCTTTTTGATTTTCCAAAATGAACAGGATGTGGATGAAATTGCATTACATCATCCGGCACGTCGCGCGGAATGTTATGTTACATTACATACTCGTAATATTTGTAAACTTTATCATTTCTTTTATTTAAAACAATGGAAATTCCAATAATGAAAGCGAAACTGTTTACTATTATGTATTTATGATGGAACTTAACACTTATAATCGCTTTTACATGCATAAAAAACAATACATTATTTTAAATAGTTAACAAGTGCTATTTTTGATTTGGCGTTTTTATACTTTATTTATCAGAATGTTCAAACCTGATTAATAAGATTACCCTCCCAAGTATAAAGAATAAATAAGGTTTGTAAATTTGTTCCAAATCTTATATAAATTACATAAAGTTAAAGTTAAGAATGGGATCAAAGACCCAAAAGACTAACAGGCCACCCTAATTTAATATTTATATTATAAGCACTAAGAAGTTACCGGTCTACTTTGTTAGAACTGTACTCACCCAAACAAACCAATAACCAACCCGCTACCATCAAAAAATATAAAAGCTCTAATGTTGCTAATAATTTCTTGCAGAGTTTCTAAATAGTTCTTAATGGTGCGCTATAGATTTGTAAAGCCTTTGCAAATTTAAATATAAAGCCCAACTTTCTTCAACTTGGTAATTTTTTTTTACATAATAAAAAATGCTTCTGAACAATTTTCTTCAACCAGAAGCACTAGAAGGGTTTCAATACATTGAGCAAAACACTGAAATACTTTGGAACATTAGGAATTAGAGTTATGCCAATACTTCAAAGTACTTTAGTGTTAGATAAAATAACTGAAGTGTTTTTCTGCTTCCAAAACGATTTAATTGTTCAAAATTTCTCCCAAAACTTCAAAATACTTTAGTGTTAAATAGAATAACTAAAGTGTTTTAGAATCTCTTTCCTCCAAAAGACTTCTGTTATTTTATTTAACATTAAAGTGCTTTGAAGTATTGGGATAAATTTGGGAGGGTGTTCATCCCAATATTTCAGTGTTCTGTTTTATGTTTTAAACTTTTCTAAGCCTTAATAGTCTTTTCTAGATATTTATACAAAATCTATTGGTTTTGGGCAATCTTTAGATTTCTTAACCCCTTCAGTATTTTTCTAAATTCATCAAAACTCAATTATAATATCCAAGACTAGAAAACTGTTTTAGAAACACTAAAATACATCTTATTTCATTTAACATTCTCTTCACATAGTTATACTATAGCACGTTTAGTAGTTCTATTACATCAAAGAATTTCTAAACTATCCCAAGCTCTTGTTAACGCACTTTTCTTAGATTCTAATATTCTGAAAAACTCTTATATGCAACTCTTTGCATTCTGGAAAGTTCAATTAGTTTCTTTTCTAAAGTAATTCTAAAACCTATAAAACCCCAATATGTTCTATAATCTATAAACTTCTTCTAAACCTAACTATGTTTTACAGACTAACTCAGATTTTTATAAAAGCCCAAATTTTTGCCGTGCTTATAAATTAATACTGCTTGGTTGACTCCGATAGTCATACTTAATTTCCTTTTTTGAACAAGAAAACTTTATAAAACTAAAAGATGATAATTCAGGCCTTTATTGAGTTTAGATTAAAAGTGCTTTGTCATTGACTTTTGGCTAACAATTTAATACAAAAAAAGACAAGCAAGTTGCACGGACCGCCAACAAAACATCACAAAATTTCTCATTGGACATTGGAACTAACCAATCAAAAAACGAAAGCTTATTAGGGCTGTTTTAAACTCTCGAGCATAAAGAAAAAACCTATGGATAACCGCAAAACATAAATAAAAACCAATTTTTCAAACAAAAAGCTAGTTAGTGACAACACCTTACAGAAGTAACCCGACAGGAAGTTTTCCTCGCAAATCAGTAATTTTTCTTTTCTTTTTTTTTCAGTTGCAAGGGCCGATAATTTAGCACAAACTACTTTTAAATATGTACTTTATTACACAAATATATACTATCGCACCCGTTAATTGAGTGCAATAAGTGCAAAAGTAGTAAAACCAAAACAATGTCCGACACAACCAAAAATAACAACGATAAAGATTTGAAGACAATCCCTGCAATACCTTGGACAATAAACAACCATCACAACATGCTCAAAGGTATTGCACCAACCGCCCTTGTTACCGCAACTGAAAGTCCTTGAACCCTAGAGGATTCAACCAGCAGGTTTATACCATAGACCATACAAAGATTTTCTCAGTGTCACTGCCAAGAAAGCAAACAATCTTAAGCCAAAACCACTCCACACCTAAATAACCTAAAACCCAGAACACACCTACACCGGGCAACAAATAAAAACTTCAAAAAAATGTTACGCTTTTGGGCCAGAGCTGGTATAACCACTGCATCATGCAGGTTAATTTGATGCTGCCGTAAAGACCCTCTTAGATATCAAAAATAGCCAATCATTGAGGCAAAAGCTCATACGGACTACTACAAAAAGAAACAATTTTTTGCCATTTGGAGTCAAAGCCTAACATAACTTAACTAAAATAAAAATGATCCAAGATTCGGGTTCAGAAAGTCTACCATCAATGCACATGTTGATCACACTTGCAGGCAAACTCTAGGGTAAGTGCCAACAAAATCAAACAATATCTGCCCTGCAAACCATTAAAATCAAGATATGTCTGCGGGTATATCACACAATTGCAACAATCCTCCCAGTATACACAAATAAATTCAAAATAATAACCTAGTGCAGATGACAGACAAACCAATATCTGGAAGCCACAAAACAACAACTCGCAGGTGCAGCAGTGTTGCAGGAACGGCAATTCTAGAACTTGTACCACAGTTCGGGGTTTACCAGAGTACATAAAATATACCCTCAGAAAATACAACCCAAAGCCACGTGACACTTATTGCATCTGAAGAACTCTTTCAGCGGGTATCATTCAAGAACAAACACAAACAATATAAAAAATTCTGTATACTCCAGTGAGGATCTATTAGCCGGAACCAGTTACATCATCTCCGGGATATTTTGTTTTCTAAATACTAAGAATAGTAACATGCGCCCCCTACCCCCCACCCCGTCCTACTAGATCTACGTATTGCTCTGTTTTTCTATATGAATAATACCTTAGTCGCGCCGTGCTATTATCTGTTCTTTGCATGGTGAAGCCAACACAACAACGTTCTATGCCCACAACTGACGTTTTGCGCTTATTGTGAGCATAGGCCCCACGAGTAGTTAAATCATTTAATTTAATTTTTAGTAAACATTAACAAACTTAATAAAATATAAATGTATATTTCAATAAATGTCGGTTTTTATATGCAAGATCATGCCCACAGTGACGTCGCACGCTCCAAAAAAAAAATAGATGTCTATGTCTATATGACCGTGTTTATCATCAGGGCCAAATCTTTTTGAAATGAAATAGGAAACTTTACTATATTAGGAACTAATAGGGTTTTTAATTTGCTTTATCTTTTAAGACATTTGTGAGTTTTTACATAGTTTCAGATTCAGTCTTCAATTTGTTACAATTTTTTATTTTTATTCTCTAAATAAAATGTGTTTTCTAAGTCTCATTGTTCTGTAAAATCTCAAAGCGTAAAGTGTTTTCCCAGACCTCTCAAACACTTTTAAGAGCGCTTACTGGTTAAAACATTGTTTCTGTGACTGAATGATGTTTAAATTATATTATAAAATTTTGTTTGAAATTTATTTAGTTTTGTTTAATTAAAACATTATTATTCCTTAATTAGTTATTATGCAAGAGAAGCATACAAAAGCAAACAGCACTGCAATATGGATAAACCCTGAATTTACCGCACGTTCACAAATATTGTTATAATAAACATTAGAGGTGTCTAGAGAGGGATGGTCTATTTATTCACTCTATTCACACACTAGAAATATATTTTAAATTGTTTTACTGAATCTATTTACTATAGCAATTGTTATTATTATTTAATCAATCAATCGGTTTATTTATGATCATAATAATCCCTTTATGGTATTATAATTGTCCATAATAGAATTAATATAATCTATCTAATATATTAGTATAATCGCAAGGTATGATTTGTAGAATTATATGTTTAATACATTAATAGCCCGTTATTAATCTAGCTAATGTAAATAAATTGCGGACCTTAATTGGCCTTTATAATGATGACAACATAATATCCCACTAAATCATAATTCAGTGCAAATATTGGATATAATTATAACCATCAACAATCAATTCCTTAATATCTATTAACCTACTAAACTATGCAAATATATAATATATTGCAACACAAACAGGAAGAAAAATCAATCGATTTAATATCTTCATAACTATAAAAATAAACATTTAGCACATACTTTAACAATTCGTGTTATCTTTTATTTAAGTATCACATAATAATTACTTTAATTAAAAGCGATTTCTAAGAACAAGTTTGGGGTCAGCGCCGTTAAATAATTACTTAAAAGTAGAATAATATTTTCGATTGCTCAATATGCTATTGTAAATTGATTAGTGAGTTTGTATTAAAAAAAATAAGTGTTAATTGCATACCTAATTTAAATCAAGCATTAATTACTCAGGTTATATGCACTATATATGTAATTGGCAATAGACGTTCTAGATATGAAGTTAACTAGTAAATATTTTGTTGCTTTAGTGATTATGCAAATTCGCAGGATGTAATAAGAGAATTATTTCTAATTATGCATAATAACCAAGTCGCATACCATCTAAACGAGATGCATTCATGTAGTTCCAATAACATGAATATGTCAATTAATTTAAATTATATCATCTGTGTTTATTGTTTGTTTTTTTTATTTAAAAATAACGTAACATTAGAAATGGTTCTTTTTTTTTATTTGCTTGTATATCTAGTTTTGTAATTCTACTGAACTGGCCATTGCCAAGGTTTGACCTACATCGCGGCCGGAGAAAGTTTCACCAATTATACCAATATAATGGGGCATTCTTTTTCCCTTTTATCGAATTCGATTAAAGTTTTTGTGTGTGGTATTTCTCCTCTGGATGCGTTTTTGTTGTGGAACGAATTGCATCGTTTATTCAAATTCACAACTGTAAAACTTAATTGGTTAAGTTAGCGCTTATTTATTTTTAATGTTATTGCTAATTATAACAAATTGGCTATCTTTTTTATGTGTTACGATAAGTAAATTGCTATTTTAACTGTTTTCATTTATCAATGAACTGTAATAGTCATGTAGAAATAATTAAAACACTTTAATAATATTTTTTTTACAAATATTTAATCAAAAATTGATTTTAAATTTGTCAGAAATTAGTTAGTTTCTACTAGGAATGTTAGAAGCCAATAGATTTTAATCAAAAATTAGCTAAAAAATTTCTAAAACAACATTGGGACATGCTTTAGAGTTATTTAAAACCCTGCTTACAGTGGCGTACGTACCATATACCCAGTACCGTATCTAGGACCCGGCGCAACTTGGTTGGGGCGCAGATAACTACCTTAACTTTGGAGTTTGTAAATGTCAAAAAAAAAATTTAAGAATTTGTTGACAAAAAATTTAATAAAATGCAAATGTCTGCTTGACGCTCCCACTGTGAACATAAGAAGAGGGCGCAAAAAGACGGTGCACCGGGCACATCAGAAATTAGTTACGGGCACTGCATATATCCATCCAACGTAAACTATAAGTTCACCCAAGCAACCCAATTCCTGCTTTCTATTTCCTATTTTTTGGCAAGCTCAAGGCAGTGGTGTGCTACTCGCAAGGAACCAGACAGTGCTTAGTCACTTCTTATCAACAATGACAACTTAATAAATCTAGGTGACCAGTTCAGTAAAAAAACAACAAAAAAACCTTGGCTTCAAAGATTATTCACTGAGGTCGGAAAATAATAGTAGGCTTTCGACTAAGCAAATATTGACTTATATTCAGTAAAGATCAAACTTTCACGCCAAAATGCTCAAAAAACAGCGACTTCCACTAACAAGCTTCAGCTGTTTAATACCCACGTCATTTACGCCGTACGTCAATTTCCAACCTCTGCAAAACCCTCATACAAGCCTTATAAAACAATCACTAAAGCTAACAGACTTTATAATCACGCATCAACGTACGTCCTTGAAGTCAAGAAATAATTTTACTGCACTGCACAAACCCTGAAAAAATAAATTCACCAACGTAGGTTAGGTTAGGTTAGCTACCACCTCCAAAACCACAAAACCTTCTTCTAATAGCAATGCAAACCCACACTTAACTGCGGTTGCGTGTCTAACCAAGTAACACCAATTCATGTACTGTATGGGCACAACCCATACGACTGAAGTGCAACAAATTGCGTTACTTACAGGCAAACACCAAGAACTAACGTTCCCCAGTTTTTTTAAAATCACCAACTCTCCTTGCTCTTACTATAGAGAACGAGAGCTAGTAACAAGTCCAAGAGCTAAAATCAAAAAATCCGCACCACAGTTTAAGATCTACTCCTATAGTAGCTTGCGACAGAAACTTACCACTCATTAGAGCTACTTTGACCTCATTTTCTATTTTTTAGTGTTATACCGAGGAGAATCAACTCAAATCTCTAAAGCTTGCACTCCTCGCCAAAAGGTATTCAGAACAGCTACTGTTAGTGCCCAACGTAAGACATTAAAAATCAGAAAACTTGTAGACTTTCCAAAAACCGTAAAGTTCAACATTTTACCTTCTTTATTGTGCGTTTTACAGCTTTTTACATTAGTCTATAACAATTCCCTAACTTCTTTAGCAGAGTCCCAGAGCTCAAATCAAACAAACTATAGATACCAGTCTTTTTACAACCACCAACTCTCCCTGTTCTCACTATAGAGAACAAAAGCCGGTAACAAATCCCAAAGCTAAAATCACACAAAAAATCCGCACTATTGTTTAAGATCTACTTCTATAGTAGCTTGCAACAGCAACTTACCACTTACTACAGCTATGACCTCATCATTCTTCTCTTTTTTAAAGCTACTCTAAGAAGAATCAACACAAACCTCTTAGGTTGGCACTCCCCGCCAAAAGGTATTCAGTACTTCCACTGTTCAAAGATCAAAAAACTTGTAGATTTTCCAAAAAACCGTAGAACACAACATTCTATCTTCTTTATTGTGCGTTTTACAGCTTTTATATTGCCCAAAAAGCATTACAACGCTCTATAACCAAATCTTCCTGCTCTTACTATAAAGAACGGAAATCGGTAACAATTCCCCAACTTCTTTAATCGAGTGCCAAAGCTCAAATCAGACAAAAACTCAGCACCACCGTTTAAAATCTACTTCTATAGTAGCTTGCATTTATCATTCTTCTATTTTTCAAAGCTAGACCAAGAAAAATCAACACAAACCTCTTAGGTTTGCACTTCCTGCCAAAGGATATTTAGTACTGCTACTGTTAGTGCCCAAAATAAGGTATTAAAGACCAAAAACTTTCCAAAAAACCGTAGAACACAACATTCTATCTTCTTTATTGTGCAATTTACAGCTATTTTACAATGTCCAAAAAGTCTTACAACTTGTTGTTTGCTAACGCTCTATAACTGAGCCATCTCAGCTAAAAACAATCATTTTAACATGTACAACATTGCAAATAAAAATTTAACAAAAGTCGCTGATCTATCTGACGTAACCAAATGCAAACGTTAAGCAGTCTGCATCCAAGGTGTACCAAAAAAGAAACAACTAAAACTACGTTGCAACCTTAACCGTGGTCCCCCCCCCCAACAAAGACCCTATCCACAACCATAACATCATACTCTTAGTCAGCAATCGGACAAAAATCGAAGCAATAAACGAGTATCAAGCTAGGATAAAAACTTTATTGTTTCAGGGTAGGAAGGGTTAAACGCTATGTGATGAGCTGGAATACAATGCAACGGTGACCAACCAATGCCTAATTCCAGTAGACATTAAACTCTCCTCAAACCAAAAATTTTCTGCAACGTTCATCAGTTTTAAAAAAAGTTCACGTCATTTTGTGTTATTTATTCCGTTAAGTAACTGTTTTGATAGTTTCTTTACGTTGGTTTTTTGAAGTTAGCCAAATAAAGTGTTTTTCCTCTGCTCGGTATCAAGAGGTTTCAGGCCATATCAAAAAAATTCCAAAAAACTGGTGTCTTTTGTACAATTGTTTTTGATGCTGTTAATGAAGAGTTGACGGTTGATCCAGTTTTCATTCACTGCCTTAGCTGTATTGTGTTTAAGATAACAAACAACTGTGGACTAATCGATGTTGAAGTTCTCAGACAGTCCAATTTTTGTCCTGTTTCACAACAGCTAAATGATCCAAGTCATTAAAACTTAAAAATCAACGTCTTCTTAATTTGTCGTTGTCTAGGCAAACCGATATTACCTACTTTAAAGCAAACACTTAAAAAAGAACATTTAAAAGCAACTCAAATTAAAATACAAAGAAGGTGAAGATAAGAACAGTTAAGGTGCAATTGGAACACTTAAAAGCAACTCAAATTGCACTCCAACATTAATCAATAATAATTCATTGCACTCAGAAACAGCTTAAAACACATTAGGTGTAGTTGAGTTTTAGGTGCAACCGAAACAAGCTTAATATCACATAGCTACACTTCAGTACAAATAAGAATAACTTAGTGTAGTTTAAATACATTTCGGAACAGTTGGAACACTAAAACACAGTTGAGAACAGTTGAGGTGCAACTAGAAAAGAAACTTAAACTACATTAAAAGAATTTTTAACTTAATACACCCGAAAACAGCTTAAAACAGATTAGGTGCAGTTGAAAACAGTTCCGGTACACTTTAGAACAATACTAATACATTAAAAAATTTTTAAACTAATTAGAAATAGCTTACTTAATTTGGAAACATTGAAACAAGTTCATTTTAACCTAAGATACACTCAGTATACTCAGCTTGGAACACTTTAGGTGTATATTAAAACACCATTTCCATTTTGCAGATATAATCCTTATCAGTAACAACATCAAAGAACTAAGAAATATGTTAAAAACGTTTAAGTCAAAAAAATAGTTCTAAGGAAAACAAAAATT
Organism: Tachinus rufipes; assembly: GCA_963932245.1. Taxonomy (NCBI): domain Eukaryota; kingdom Metazoa; phylum Arthropoda; class Insecta; order Coleoptera; family Staphylinidae; genus Tachinus; species Tachinus rufipes. Next base: position 80,442,976 of record OZ010750.1, on the reverse strand, counting down.
ATAAGCCCACCATTAAAGACCAGAATATAGAAGGAGTAAAGGAATATATATATATTTAGGCCACACAAGTTAAGCAAGGGCAACCAAAAGACTCAAACTGGAATACAACACAACTGAGCTGCATCCAAGAAGAATTTACAGTAAAGAACCAAGATAACCCTTAGAGTCTAAAGCAAGAATTGTACTTCCAAGTGACAACGTACGTGTATTCCAGTCAAAAATTGAAACAAGCTTCAAAGAACCCAACAAACTATGGAACGTGCTAAACTTGGCATAAGATTAAGAGCCATGCAGAAACCAAAGTCAACAAAATTTGGAATCTATAGAAAAAGTAGTACATAATATTAAAAAGGTGGCAGAAAAAAATTGGTGATGTTAGTCCAAAGCAGAAGTAAGTAAAAAAGTATGAAGAAGACCTAGGTCCAAAAGTGAACAAATGAATCTCAGAAGAAAAAGAAGAAATACATTCAAAAATAGCTTGAAACACTTTAATAAACAGTTTTGGTACTTTATAGCAATTCCCAAGTTTAAAATTAATTTGAAACGTAAGCTGTTTAGAGAGAAACTTAAATTACATTAAAATAAATCCAATTTGAACTAAAATAGCTCAGAAACAGTTTGGAACACTTTAGGTGCAGTTAAAAAAAGCTTTGGTACATCTGGGAACACTTTAGAGCATTTTTTAATTCACTGAAAGAGTAAAAATATTTTAATATGTTTAAAAATATCTTAGATACATGGAAATAGTTCAAATCAAGCTAAAAATACTGTAACTCAAATTTGACTTCAAATCAAACAAATCAATATTAATTGGAACACGAAACAGTTACCATGTCAACAGCTTAAGCACAAATAAATATAGTTCAGATGCACTTTAAAGCCATTAAACCAAAATCATATTTTATTGAAACATTAACAACCTCAGTCGACTAATGAACACCTTAGAACACTTCAGGTGCAGCCTAAAACAGTTGAGATGCAAATGGCAACTTTTGATAGCTACTCACAGCATTAAAATAATAATATTAACAATCAGAAGCAACTTAAAACAAAACGTAACAACCCAGAACGTTTATTTTAAAATCTGGGAAGAAAGGGTTACAAAATGAAATAAAAAAACAATCCTAGCTACAGCAAATAGTTAGGCAACTTAATATACACTAAAATTATGTTGGCTGTGGTTAAATTAATGCCTTTGCCCGTTTTAGCATCTTTCAATCCCAGAGTAACGTCGCCCATAGAATGCGTAAAATGTAAGCGCAAATAAAAATGCTAAAACGGTCAAAGGCATGAGTGCAACCAAATAATTTTTGTGTATATTAAGTTGCCTATATATACCGAACAAACTATTCGTGTCAAACTGTACGCTACTGAGCGTAGCATATGTAAAATTATTAATTCTTCAAATAAGCTCAACAGCGTCGCATACTAATGTTTCTTCAATTAAATTGCATTAATCGAACAATGCTAGTTAATAATGAAATTCAAATTTAATATGTGAATTTATCAAAATGTGAAACTCAGAAAGTCTGGCGTAGTTAATAATTTTGCATAGAAAAACGTAGATGTTTCAATTTCTTCTGTGTCAATGATTTAATGATCTGTATTGAAAGTATATTAATGACATATGGCCAATGCTAAAGTATTACAATGTTAGCGTCAGATAAATAACGAACATGCACATATGTATTTTAAACAAAAACTATAGAAAAAATCGGTCATATCGGCTTACTTTCTATTTGAGTTGTTAATTTATCTATTAGAACATTTTTCAAGATTGGGTAACTGCTCATTAATCATCTTCCTTTAAATTGAAATTATTTTTCATGTCATTAAAGTAAATAATTGATTGAATGTACATTAATCATTTAAACATATTTATTAATTTACACCCTACCCAATCATAATAATTAGTTCAATATAATTATATTATAAATATGAAAGAAATGTTTTTAAATATGATGCACTAATTAATAATGTAACTGTACATACGTAGCGCAACAACAGTTTAATTAAATTGCTTATTTTTAATTCAGAATGTGTGTTATTAAATTAGGTCGAATATTAAACCCTTAATATTGTTCTTGATTTAGTAATATTTTATGTAAATTAATGATAATTATTTTACATATGACATCCAAGCAAAGGTTAAAATTAATAACTAGTTATCGCCTAGGAAGTTAGAATGTAGATCATTTCGCCTAATGTTATACATAGCAAAAACAATTATGTTTTTTTGCATATGTTAGGAGTGATTTTGATATATGTAATGACCTAGAACTACATATTTTTGCACACCCACAAAAACAAACAAGATTGAATTAATTTATTTAAAAAAAAGAATTATATTCTTTCTATTTGTTGTGCCGCAACGCATCGCAATACTATCAACAAGTGAGCAATCTGTAATGCAAATTAGTTAATTGTTGCTCACTAGTTAATTATTATTAAACTAATTATGTCGGGCCGTTATAAATTGTGGAATACATGTTTCATATAAAGCCCATATAGGTTGTAATTTATATGATTAAATCCACCATCTATTTTATTTTGATTTTGTTTTACATAATTACAGCACCGTTTTTTATCTTCACAGCATAATTGTTTATAAAATATGTAACGCGCACAATGGAAAGTTTACTACTATTACAACTGCAATCAATCAATTTTTTTAATTAATACTCGACCTATCTATATGCAACATTGAACATGAAATAAGTTGTAATAATGCTCCCACAATTCTGCAATTTTTTCCTTAAAATCACAAATTTATTCTAACAAATATATTACTAGTTTCGGTTTAACTAGAGCCTTCTACAGATGAAATTATTTCATCTGTAGAAGACTATGTTTTTTTATCGCAAATTTATTCTTACTAATACTTTACTAGCTTCAGCTCTACTAGATAAAATAATGTCATCTGTAGAAGACTCTAGTAGAGCCGAAACTAGTAATGTATTCGTAAAAATAAATTTGTGATAAAAACATAGTAAATTGTTTTATTTTTTTATAAACATGATTATCACGTAGTAGAGGTCACAAATAAACTTTTTATATCACCAAAAAAACATTTTTGTAATTGTATGCCATTCTTAGATTAAGTTCTTAATTGTCCGTGTACGCCTCTGTTAATATTTCGCACGCTTCAATTGCAATGTGTTACTTCCTAGTCCAATTAAATTAAAAATTTCTCGCGTAATTTACAACTGATCTTATCTCAGTCATTAAAATAATTGAAATAAATCACAAATTAAATATGCAATTTTTATATCAAAGATTGAAACAGATGTTGGTAACATTTGGTAAATATTTTATAATTTTAATTAATATTATTTTTTTTTTAAATATAGAAAGTGATGCCTTATGTTACTGATAGATATTCCAGAACTGGTCAGTACATGTACCGGAAAAATATGATTAATTTACAATTCTAAAACAACCGTACATCTATTCAATTGTATGCAAAATGAAATAATTACTACTTAACACATGTATTGACACGGTTTAAAACAGATTTTAGGACAGACCTACGTACGTTACATGCAAAATACATCGCGAAGGTGTGTACCGATAATCTAAAACTTTTCATAAATATTATTCAAGTGAGTCAACATATGAATGACCTATATACTAAATAGATTTGCAATTTCAAAAAATATTTCATCAAGAGTTTCTAAAACAAATCATCAATTTAAATAAATCATCGGATAACAATGTGTAATTTAAATAAGTAACATTGTTTATTTATACAATCTCCTAACCTAAGACACATAATGGATTTAAAAAAAAAAACGTTCTCTTCCTATTCAGCATGTGGAAAAATGTTATGTAGTACATATGAAACAATAGAAGCCCTACATATTAGAATGCATAATAACACACGTGGCTATCAGATAAAGTAATTAGCAATAATTATACCGCGGAATGTTATGCCTTTTGTTTCAAATCCCATATATTTAAGTGTTCACACACACACACAATCACCAAAAATACATAAAGCTTAATCAACAAAAACAACAACAATGACATTTTTGTTTTTATTTCATTTTCACTTCACTCTCTATTCCAATTGTTTTGAAAAAGATTGTCGCTTATTACTATTATTTCTTCTTTCGTGTCCAAAAAATAAACATTTTTGCGTGTGTTCTCATAATAAAATATTATTAGGATGTCGTAAAAGTTGCCATGCAAAATGCAATAAAAATTTATTACCCAAAGGAATTGGGAACTCTCGTAGTGCGGAAGAAATATATTTTAATTTTAATATTTATATATAGTAAAAAAATCTAATTAACTCAAAGGTGTTGCTATTATACAGTTGTAAATTAAAAAAATTATTAATGTAAATAACTAATTTTATTTTATTTCATTCAGTAAGAATAAATATATTAATCTATATTTTTATTAAAAGAAATATTACTACTAAATATCTATTTAATTTTGATTTGCTTACTTACTACTTACTACTTTTTTACTACTGATTAAAGCCTTAAGAGCGCGGTATTTTGTAATTTAGTAGACTTTTTATTGTGTTATAAGTTATTTTTGTTGTTGTTGTTGTAAACTGTTGCAATAATCCGATTTTAAAATAGAGTTAAATACCGCGCCCTTAACATCAATAGCTAAAAACTAAAACAATATACAGGGTGTCTTATGAAGTAAAGTCACTACATCTATGTGCAGAAGAGGTGAAAAGAAGTCAAAAAAGGTGTAAACCTTTTCTTATTGCATTTTAGTTAAGTACTGAAGCAGTCAAAACAATAAATGATAATAAGTTATATTAATACAAACTATCAACGTTACTATGAAAATATTCACTTGTATTTCAAACAGTGAAGCACTTTAAAGTTAATGCCAGAGTGGGTAATCCCACATTTTTGTATAAAACTGTTTAACTCAGTTTAGGAAAGACAAAAACTTTTCATTGGTCTGAGATTAGTTTATGCAACGCTCAAAAGATGGCAGCACAAAGCAATACTGGGCTTAAAGATAACAGATTTTATCAAAAGGTTTGAAATGTTAAGACCAAACAAAAAATGATGAACTTTGAAATTTTTTGTTGAAACGCAATAAATCAAAAGGTATATTGTTAGCAATCATCATTTGCCGTTCCTTGAAGATGTATGTGAGGCGGGAATCGATGTGGCAGAATTCCCTGAGCGAGGCGATATTACAACGGAGTAGGCGGATGTAAACAAAAAACAGGAAGATTGACATTGACATTGCAAAAATAGAGAAAATAATAAATTGACGCGTTGTACATTTTCACTGTTTCTAATATCAGAAGTGGGATTCGCTCAAATGCCGGTGACTCGTGGTGTGTTTAAACCTGACTGTGGTGCATTTGTGTTGTAATAACAGTGAAAATGACGGACGCACAGCAATCTGTGTTAGTTGATTTAGTGCGAGCATTGCAAAACTCTAGAACGGCTCCCGAACAGGTGGATCTGCCATTGTTCAAACCGGAAAGTGATGATGCTACAAAATGGATTGGTTATGTGGAGAAGATCAAGAACGAATTTAAGTGGTCTGATTTACAAGTTCTTCTGAGGATTGGTCGGTTTCTGATGCGTAACGCTAAACGCTGGTACGAATTATGATCGCCCGACGATAGAAATTGGATGACATTTTGTCGAGATTTTGTGGAAGCGTTTCCGCCTAAAAGAAATCTTGGCATGTTGTTGGAAAAAGCCGCTGCTTTAAATAGCACACGTTTCAACTCGTACAAAATGTATGTACACGAAAAAGTTTCGCTATTGAAAAATTTACGTGCATCTTGGAGTGAAGCTGATGTGGTTGAGCTGGTAGTTCATGGCATATTTGAAATTGATGTGCGTAATTCAGCTGTCAATCGTAACTGTAAGACTGTATCGTTGTTGATGTATTTAACTACGTTTATAAAAAGGGTTGCACCTGAATTTGTTGGTTCGTTTTCTACTGAACGTGATAATTCGAACTTGATTTCACGTAAGCGTTTGTATCCAAGCCGTGAAGAACAGCAACGTTCAGCACCTAAATGTTTTGGTTGTGGCAAGTTAGGGCACATTCGTGCAAATTGTAGTAAAGCGAGAAGACCACCGGAGTCAAGCCCTAGTACGTGTTACAGAGACACCAGACAACAAACTGCTGCTTCATCAGGTGTGGAAACTTCTTCTAGGGAAGCGAATTGTACCTTTTGTGGAAAACGAGGACATACGGTTTTGAATTGCTTTACAAAGGCTGCTATCGATAAACGAAAAAGTGTGAATTTTTGTGAGTCTGGTTATCCAATGGGAGCGAAAAAAGTTACAATAGATGGTAATTGTTTTCGTGGACTGATTGATACTGGGTCTGACGTATCGCTCATTTCGGATAGATTTGTTTCATTGTTTGAACACAAAATTAAATCATGCAGTATGTTATTGAAGGGAATCGTACCTGGTAGTCTGTTAGCGATGAAAACATTTACTGGATTTACGGAAATTACTGGACAGAGTACGACTATCAACTATTTGATAGTACCTGATTTTGCTCTTGATTACGATGTGTTTATTTGACGAGATCTTTATGAAGATACCTCGCTGGCTACAATAACAGATCATGAAGGTTCGAGAGTGGTTCGAGACAATTGCCTGGAATACGACGAGTAATGGAGTCTACTGAAGAACACGATGTGATTGTACCTGAGAAACATCGTTCGATGATACTTGACATATTGCAAAAGTATGCTGGAATAATAACATCGGGTAATAAAGTTGGCCCCGTGAAGAATGCAAGTTTTGAAATTTGTTTAGATAAGGACATTATTGTTAATCGTGCTCCTTATCGATTAGCTGCAATTGAGAAAGCTGCTGTACGTGAGATTATAGTAGATTTACTTAAGAACAACATCATACGAGAAAGCGACTCTCCGTTTGCAAGTCCAGTTATTCTTGTAAAAAAAAAGGAAGGATCTTATCGCATGTGCGTCGATTTTCGTGAATTGAACAGTCATACCGTTAAATTGAGGTACCCTTTACTACTGATTGATGACCAGTTAGATCGGCTAGGAAAAGGCAAATATTTTACGTCTTTCGATATGGCATATGGGTTTTATCAGATCCCAGTATGTGAGGAGTCTATCTGCAAGACAAGTTTTGGGACACCTGAAGGACAGTACGAGTACTTGAAAATGCCGTTTGGTTTGGCAAATGCGCCAGCTGTGTTTCAGCGAGCAATTAATGATGCTCTTGGAAGTTTAAAGAACAAGATTGCGGTAGTTTACATCAATGACATTCTAATCCCCTCTGAGACTCCGGAGGAAGGTCTAGATTTTCTTTGCCAAGTGCTTGATGCACTGGAATTAGACGGGTTTTCTCTCAACATTAATAAGTGCCAATTTCTTCAAACATCGATTAAATATTTGTGACGAGAAATCTCAGCAGAAAAAATCCGACCAGGGAAAAGGAAGATTGATGCGCTGATAAATTTACCAGTTCCCACGAATGTCAAACAAGTTCGTCAGTTTATGGGATTAGCAGGATATTTTCGAAAATTTATTTCGGAGTTTGCATCTCGTACTGGCCAGTATTACAAAACTTACAAAGAAAGATGAAGTGTTTATTTGGGGTGAAGAGCAAACTGCAGCTCGTGATTACGTCATTTCTCACTTGACGTCAAAACCGCTTCTTGCAATTTATAATCCAGAATTGCGAACAGAACTGCATACGGATGCAAGTAGTCTGGGCTATGGCGCCATTCTAATGCAGTACCATGAGGGTGAAAAACGTGTCGTAGTCTACTTTAGTCGGAGAACGACATGTGACGAGTCAAAATATCACTCTTATGAGTTGGAAACTTTGGCGATTGTGAATTCGTTCAAACACTTTCGAATTTACCTCCTGGGCATTAAATTTACTCTGGTAACAGATTGTAATGCTGTGAAGTCCACTGCTTTGAAAAAAGACATTGTTCCACGTGTTGCAAGATGGTGGATTTATATGCAAGACTTTCATTTTGATATCGTGTACAGAAAATGTAGTGCGTTACCTCATGTGGATTATCTAAGTCGCAACTCTGTCGTGCGACGTGTTACCAACAAGAATTGGCTTTACATCGAGCAGAAAGGGAGTGCTGAAGTTCAGGGTATGTTGGAGTCCTTACGCGATGGAACTTTGGACAGTAATCAATATGAGGCAAAGGACGGACTTTTGTATCATAAACGTAACAACGCGAATGGTACTGTCGGTTACCAATGGTTTGTGCCTTGTCAAAGTCGACTGGGACTTCTCAGAATTTTTCATGATGAGCAATGTCAGGTTGGGACAGATATAACAATTTTTTCGATAACTGAACATTTTTGGTTTCCTCGACTGCGGAACTTTGTGAAGAATTATGTTGGTCATTGTCTGGTGTGTGCTGTAAAGAAAACGAGGACAGGGCCTTTGCAAGGTTTTATTTACCCCATGGAAAAACCTTCTGAGCCATTCGATACTCTTCATGCGGATTGTCTTGGTCCATTGCCTATTACAGCGGATGGTTATAAGCACATATTGGTGGTTGCGTGGATGCGTGATAATTGGTTTATTTGGGACACCGAAAAGAATGGTAATGGACGCTGGTTCGAATTTTAAGAACACTACGTTTCCCAAATACTTGGAATCGTGGCAGATTGAGCACCATTATATTACACTGGATGTGCATCGTGGTAATGGTCAGGTCGAGAGATATATGAGAACCATAATGAATATTATTCGAATTGAAGCTAAAGTGAAGTCAGAATGGTCGAGCAGTTTGTGGAAAATTCAACTGGTGCTTAATACCACTATGCAGAATACTATGAAAGCAACACCGCTGCAACTCCTTCTTGATATAGAAAGTTCTACACCATTAATACAAGGGTTGTTGTATAATATTTTGAGTGATCTGAGACCGATTTGTAATCGACAGCTTGATCGAGCTCGAGTGAGACAACAGTTAGATACTGTGACAGATTTTGGTGATATAAATCGTAAGCGTCGAAATACGATTAAGTATTCGAAGGGAGACTTTGTGCTTATGCATCGTGATTCCAAGATGCATATCAGTAAGAGCGATTATGAGTTTATGGGTCCTTATAAGATTTTAAGTTGTCTTGATGGTGACCGTTATGAGATCAAGAAAGTTGGCACGAATATTGTCAGTAAAGCTGCTAAGCAGCAGTTGAGACTATGGCCTGCAGATTGGTCGTTGAATTGTGATACAGATTATTTGTTGGAGTGTTTTGAGTCAGGAGAAACTGACGAGTTGCCCGATAGAGATGAGTTGTGTTAACTGCCATGTTAGCAAGTTGAATAGTTTTGTGTTTGTTTGCCGATCTCTGTCCCTGAGAGGAAGAGTCGAGGTGATGGCTGCGGTCTCACATGTGTTATGTTTGTTTGCCGATCTCTGTCCCTGAGAGGAAGAGTCGAGGTGGTGGCTGCGGTCCCACATGTGTCAAATGTTGTTTGACGATCTCTGTTCCTGTGAGGAAGAGTCGAAGTGGTGGTTGCGGTTTCACCTGCAATTTATGTTCAATTTTTTGTTTTGGGCGAGTGAGTTGTAATTAATGCTTGAGTATTTTGAAGCAGGATCCAGCCATACGGACGCCTAGTACGGCTTCGAGAGCGAAGCTTCCATCAGGGTTGGCCGTGTTAGCAATCATCATTTGCCGTTCCTTGAAGATGTATGTGAGGCGGGAATCGATGTGGCAGAATTCCCTGAGCGAGGCGATATTACAACGGAGTAGGCGGAGGTAAACAAAAAAACAGAAAGATTGACATTGACATTGTAAAAATAGATAAAATAATAAATCGACGCGTTGTACATTTTCACTGTTTCTAATAATATATACCTTTGAAATGTTAAGACCAAACAAAAAAGGATGAACTTAGAAATTTTTTGTTGAAACGCAATAAATCAAAAGGTATATACCTTTGAAATGTTAAGACCAAACAAAAACAAAAAATGACAAACTTTGAAATTTTTTGTTGAACCGCAATAAACCAAAAAGTATATACCTTTGAAATGTTAAGACCAAACAAAAACAAAAAATGATGAACTTTGAAATTTTTTGTTAAAACGCAATAAATCAAAAAGTATATACCTTTGAAATGTTAAAACCAAACAAAAAATGATGAAATTTGAAATTTTTTGTTGAAACGCAATAAATCAAAAGGTATATACCTTTAAAATGTTAAGACCAAATAAAAAATGATGAACTTTGAAATTTTTTGTTGATACGCAATAAATCAAAAGGAGTGACCCACTCTAGATCATATTCATCGAATAGTTTAAACTAACGTAGCTACCAGCAAGTGTTGGAAATCTCTATGGCAAAGGAAGAAATGATAAATGTAATCTCTTGACGACCAACACTTGGGTTAGTAGGTGGATAGGTTTTACCATCGAGTAGTTTAAAGTGAAGTAAATAATCATCAACAATCTTTTCTTTGTTTCGCAATTTTATCTTCGTGTAGTTCATCAGAAACCACATTACTAGATAAATCTTTATTCCTAAGTTTTTCCAAAACACGTACGTACAGATTGCAAAACTTCTTAACTAATAAAAAAAAAAAAAGATTTTACTCTTCTCTTCAAGTTGAAATAATATTTTGTAATTCCAAATATGAAACAGAATCATTAAAGCTTTCTAAAATAATTTTTAAAATCAATTGCACAAAATAATATAAATAAATACAAAAATGATAGATTAATAGCCATAAAATAATAACATAAATTTTCAGAACACATTTAATGGAATGTATGGGAAGAAGACTTATTGCAATATAATTAAAAAGTTATACAAGTCAAGTAAGTTTATTGCAATTGCTGAAGAAATGGTCATTGTGACAGTTAGAACATGTTACACATAAATAATAAATTAGTGACATCGTTTTTTGCATAAGACAATCAATTATGTAATTTAAATATTATAATTTTCAACGGTGTTTCAAATTGTGTTACATGATATGATATCTTAATTAAAAATTCATAACCAGCATTATTTTCTAATTTATACATTTTCACAAAAATATCGTAGTTGACGTTATTTAATTAAAATGTCAATTATTCCATTGTTATTCACTAAAATATCGTTGCATAAAAATACAGTTGTTACGTTACTAAGAATCATTATTATTTCACATAGCAATCGCACTAATTAAAAGAATTTGTTAATAGTGCATGTAAAATCTACTTCATGCGGAATATCGTGCTATTTTATTCACCATTAAGTTCATTAGATTGATATTAATAATGTAATTATATGATTCCAACTAATGGTCTTAATAATGAATCAAATGACCGTTAGGCAGCCCATAATGGTTAAATATAAATAAGTATTAAATACTTTCAATTTTTTGTAAGAATTTAGTTAATAAATTTAATGTCGCAATACCATTAATTATATAGCTTGATCAATTCTACACACTTCTCGGCAATAAAAAATATGTTATGTTGATGTAAAACTAGCACACATCTAATCAGCCATCTAGATTAAAACCCAATAAAAAATTTGAAACCATTTTACAAGCATATCGTTATATAATTAATATAAATTGGAAAAATTAAAATGCCCTTTTATGTTTTAAACAGTTTCACTTTTCACATAAATTAAAAAATAAACTGTTATAACAAAACTGACTTGACCTTGTTTTTAACTGCATAATACGTTTATAAATAATTAATTAACACATACAAATTTGATAGTAATTAAATTCCGTTATTATGATTTTATCCACGTAGCTTAAATATCTAGCTTACCTATTTTATGGTCAATATTCACTCACTTCACTGTTTAGTATGATTTGACAAAACTTTATTGTAAATTAAATGCATATTCATTGCAATTGTATTTAAATTAGCCTTATTGGGAAACAGTTATGCAGTTTTTATAATAACATTATCAAATTTGTATAATAAAAAAATGATTAATGATTGATTAATGTAACAACATTAAAAATATTGAATTTTAAATGATCCACTATTTAATATTTATTATACTGGGTGTTTTAATTTAATATTTAAAATTTGACAAAATAGTAATCTTAATAAACAAATTTAACAAAAATTACTTACATCATCAATTGTGTTAAGCACAGAAATATTTATTCAAATTTGTCTTGGTCATACAAGACACACTGACGAGGTTTGTAGAACCGAAACAATTGTCTATACATTTTATTTAAATCAGAGATGTTTTTTTCCTTTCGTGAGTCAGTACAAAACGATTTAGTTACTTTAAACCACTTGTTTGTGTTGTAGTAAGTAGTGTATGCATTTCAGCTTTATAAATTAGTCAGTAGCAAGAATGTAAGCTGAGTCAATAAAATAAAATAAACAAATCAAAGCTTATCAATTTTACGAAAAGATAAATGTTCAATTAATTGTGTCTATTAGATTTTGCATCAAAATTGTTAGTTGGTAATTACAGGTGAAATAATAATGTAAGTTTTATTAATTTATTATATATTATTATTATTTATTAATTCTATTAAATCAAATTATTGAATAAATATTTTAATTGTTGAAAAATTTCTTAATACATCAAAACCTGTTTTAAGTATGATTTATTATTTTTATCTGCTTATCTATCTATAATTTGATTAAATTAGTACTGCATTAATCATTTTGTTATTTTAAAACTAGTTTTTTTACTATAAATAAGTGAAGCTAGTGCAAGTATGTTCCAAAATGATTTTTCATATACAGGGTGTCCGGAAAATACGTGTACAACGTTTGACGACAGACTCCTGACGTCAAAATAGGTCGATCTAAGCCAACTTAGTTATATCCAAAATTGTCTCGTTTAGCCGGTAGAGGGCGTCAAAAATTTGTAAATATTAAAAAGAAATTACCTGTAACAATAATTTTTTAAGTGACCTTGTTGCTATGGCGTTTAATAATTTGACAATTATTGACAAATTGTCACCAGTCTATGAAATTTACTCAAGTATACGATCAACATTCTTGAATTACAAGTTCATTTTACCATTAAAAATGGAAAATTATACAAACTCTCAGAAAGTTGACATGCTCCTGGTATACGGGTTTTGTCAAGGAAATGGGCGTCAGAGTGTTAGGGTTTACATGGAGAGGTTTCCTAACCATCGAATACCAAACCACCAAACATTTGCCAATATTGAGCGTCATCTTCGGGAAACGGGCAGTTTTGAGAAAAAGTTTGAAGGCAGGGGTCGTATGCGAACAACTCGAACTGTGGAAACAGAAGAGAAGATTCTGGAAAGAGTTGAAGAAGAACCAAGTACCAGTACCCGTCTCTTAGAACGTGAGTTAAATGTTCCTAAAACGATTGTCAATGAGGTTTTAAGAGAACAGTTTTTACATCCTTACCACATACAAAAAGTCCAGGAACTTTTACCGACTGATCCCCCCATGCGGCTTACATTTTGTCAATTTATTAGAAACAAAAGAATCCTTGTTCCAAATTTTTGTAGAAAAATTATGTTTACTGACGAGGCATGCTTTACAAGATCTGGGGTAACCAATCTGCACAACGAACATATTTATTCCGATGAAAATCCACATGCCATTAAAGTTGCACATCATCAGCATCAATTTAAAATTAATATTTGGGCAGGTATTATTGATCACTACCTTATTGGTCCCATTGTTATTCCAGACAGGTTAGATGGAAATATTTATTTAAATTTTTTGCAAGACACATTACCAATTCTTCTGGAGAATTTGCCCCTTTTACTTCGGAGGGAAATGTGGTATATGCATGATGGTGCCCCGCCCCATTTTTCCGTTGCCGTTCGGCAATACTTACATCATCAATATCCCAACCGATGGATTGGAAGAGGCAATGATGCACCAGTAAAATGGCCACCACGTTCTCCTGAGTTAAATATGTGTGACTTCTTTTTGTGGGGCGCTATTAAAACAGAAGTTTACAAGACTCCGGTAAACACACGCGATGATTTATTGCAGCGGATTTTAAATGCAGGCAACCATTTTAATAATCCCGAGACATTAGATAGGGTCCAATATCATTTTTTAAAGAGTGTTAATAAGTGTATTCAGCAAGATGGCGGTCATTTTACACATTTGCTTAAGTAATGTTTTTGTTTTACTTAGTTTCTTACAATAGATACTTTCAACTTTGTTATACTTTTGTTTTTTTTGACGCCCTCTACCGGCTAAACGAGACAATTTTGGATATAACTAAGTCGGCTTAGATCGACCTATTTTGACGTCAGGAGTCTGTCGTCAAACGTTGTACTCGTATTTTCCGGACACCCTGTATAATTGTGTAAATTCTAGAAAATTGAATAATAATTTAAAAGAATTAACATTTTTAATATTATAATTGTAAATAGAATAACTTTAAAAACAAAAAAAACTCATTTTTAAGAGTTATATTAAACTGATTTATTCATAAAACGTTGTTAAACATATAATGATTCGTTAAAAAAATAACGGACCGTTTAATGAAATTTTTGTATTCATAAATACTCATTAGAAATGACGATGTCCATTAAATTGTTTATTAAATTTAACGTGCAATTTTTAGTCAATTAAAAAAAATATATTTTCGTTTCCACTCAGTGTGAGACACATACACTAGTGTTTTGAGGTATGCACCTTTCATCAGTGTGTCTAGTATCTCACTGATTGGAGAAACAATTTACATAAAATATATAAAAAACTGTTTTATTTTAACATTAAAATTAAAAATTTTACATAAATTGCGGTGAATCAACAACCAATCGGGCAATTTTTATAAAGTTTGCTAGCCCAACATGTTCCCAAACGTAGCAAAAATTTAAAAACTGGAACATTGTTACGCAAAAATAGTTTTCAGAAGCATTCAATTGCAAAAAACAGTAGAATTCTTACGTAATCCGTTGTGAAACATAAATCAATCAAACAATGTGTATAAATTTTTCATTATTAAGCTAAGATGTTTACAGAAGTAGACAAAAAAATATAAACTATAATATTGTTGCAAAAAATAGTTTCAAACAAAATTAAACTGCAAAATATGATAAAATTCTTACGTAAATTGCTGTAAAACAAAAACCAATTGAATAATTTTTATAAAATTTGCTCTATAATAGCCAAACATGTTTCAAAACGTATAAAAAAAATTTAAAACCGTAACATTCTTACGCAAAAATAGTTTTCAGAAGCATTAAATAGCAAAAAACAATAGAATTCTTACGTAATTTGCCGTAAAACAAAAACCAATTAAGCAATTTTTATAAAATTTGCTAGTTAGCAGCCCAACATGTTTTCAAACGTAGCAAAAATTTAAAAACCGTAACATTGTTAAGCAAAAATAATTTTCAGAAGCATTAAATTGCAAAAAACGATAGAATTCTTAAGTAATTTGCTGTAAAGCAAAAACCAATTAAACAATTTTTATAAAATTTGCTGTATAATAGCCCAACATGTTTCCAAACGTAGCAAAAAATTAAAAACCGTACATTATTACGCAAAAATAAATTCAGAGTCATTATATTGCAAAAAAACGGTAAAATTTTTACGTAATCCGCTGTAAAACAAAAACCAATTAAACAATTTAATAAAAAAATTGCTCTATAATAGCGCAACATATTTTTAAACGTAGAAAAAATTTTTAAATCGTAACATTCTTACGCAAAAATAGTTTTCAGAAGCATTAAATTGCAAAAAACGGTAAAATTCTTACGTAATTTGCCGTAAAACAAAAACCAATCTAGTAATTTTTATAAAATTTGCTGGTTAGTAGCCCAGCATGTTCCCAAACGTAACAAAAATTTAAAAATTGTCACATTGTTACGCAAAAATAGTTTTTAAAAGCATCAAACTGAAAGAAAAACGGTAACATTTTTACGTAAATTGCCGTGAATCAGCAACCAATCGGGCAATTTCTCTAAAATTTGCTGGATAGTAGCTCAACACGTTCCAAAACGTAGTAAAAATTTAAAAACCGAAACATTGTTACACAAAAATAGTTTTCAGAAGTATAAAATTGCAAAAAACAGTTAAATTCTTACGTAATCCGTTGTAAAACATAAATCAATCAAACAATGTATTAATTTTTGTTTAATTATTCAACCAAAATGTTTACAAAAAAAAACCAAAAAAAATATAAACCATAATATTGTTGCAAACAATGATTTTAAACAAAATTAAACTGCAAAATATGATAAAATTCTTACGTAAATTGCTGTAAAACAAAAACCAATCAGACAATTTTTATAAAATTTGCTGGTTATAAGCGCAACATGTTTGAAAACGTAGAAAAAAATTTAAAACCGTAACATTGTTACGCAAAAATAGTTTTCAAAAGCATTAAATTAAAAAAAAAAGCGGTAAATGTCTTACGTAAACTACTTTGAAACAAAAACCAATCAGACAATTTTTAAAAAATTTGCTGGTTTGTTGCCCAACGTGTTTCCAAACGTAGTAAAAAATTGAAAACCGTCACATTGTTACGCAAAAATAGTTTCCAGAAGCTTTAATTTGCAAAACACGATAAAACTCTTTTGTAATCCGTTGTGAAACATAAATCAAGCAAACAATATGTATATTTTTTTTAATTATTAAGCCAAAATGTTAAGAAAAAAAAATATAAACCATAATATTTTTGCAAAAAAATGGTTTTAAACAAAATTAAACGGCAAAATATGATAAAATTCTTACGTAAATTGCTGTAAAACAAAAACAAATCAGACAATTTTTATAAAACTTGCTGGTTAATAGCGCAACATGTTTTCAAACGTAAAAAAAAACTTAAAATTATAACATTGTTACGCAAAAATAGTTTTCAAAAGCATTAAACTGAAAAAAGCGGTAAAATTCTTACGTAAATTGCTGTAAAACAAAAACCAATTGAACAATTTTTATAAAATTTGTTCTATAATAGCCAAACATGTTTCAAAACGTAGCAAAAAAAGTTTTCAGAAGCATTAAATAGCAAAAAACGATAGAATTCTTAAGTAATTTGCCGTAAAACAAAATCCAATCAAACAATTTTTATAAAATTTGCTAGTTAGCAGCCCAACATGTTTCCAAACGAAACAAAAATTCAAAAACCTTAACATTGTTAAGCAAAAATAATTTTCAGAAGCATTAAATTGCAAAAAACGATAGAACTCTTACGTAATTTGTGGTAAAGCAAAAACCAATTAAACAATTTTTATAAAATTTGCTGTATAATAGCCCAACATGTTTCCAAACGTGGCAAAAAATTAAAATCCGTACAATGTTACGCAAAAATAAATTCAGAAGCATTAAATTGCAAAAAAACGGTAAAATTTTTACGTAATCCGCTGTAAAACAAAAACAAATTGAACAATTTTTAAAAAAATTTGCGCAACATATTTTCAAACGTAGAAAAAATTTAAAACCGTAACATTCTTACGCAAAAATAGTTTTCAGAAGCATTAAATTGCAAAAAACGGTAAAATTCTTACGTAATTTGCCGTAAAACAAAAACCAATCCAGTAATTTTTATAAAATTTGCTGGTTAGTAGCCCAGCATGTTCCCAAACGTAACAAAAATTTAAAAATCGTCACATTGTTACGCAAAAATAGTTTTTAAAAGCATTAAACTGAAATAAAAACTGTACAATTTTTACGTAAATTGCCGTGAATCAGCAACCAATCGGGCAATTTCTATAAAATTTGCAGGATAGTAGCTCAACATGTTCTGAAACATAGTAAAAATTTAAAAACCAGAATATTGTTACACAAAAATAGTTTTCAGAAGCATCAAATTTCAAAATACAGTAGAATTCTTACGTAATCCGTTGTAAAACATAAACCAATCAAACAATGTGTATATTTTTTAAATTATTAAACCAAAATGTTTACAAAAAAAAACAAAAAATTTAAACCATAATATTGTTGTAAAGAATGGTTTTAAACAAAATTGAACTGCAAAATATGATAAAATTCTTACGTAAATTGCTGTAAAACAAAAACCAATCGGACAATTTTTATAAAATTTGCTGGTTAATAGCGCAACATGTTTCCAAACGTAGAAAAAATTTAAAACCGTAACATTGTTACGCAAAAACTGTTTTCAAAAGCATTAAACTGAAAAAAGCGGTAAAATTCTTACGTAAACTGCTGTGAAACAAAAACCAATCAGACAATGTTTATAAAATTTGCTAGTTAGTAGACCAACGTGTTTTCAAACGTAGCAAAAAATTAAAAACCGTCACATTGTTGAGCAAAAATAGTTTCCAGAAACATTAATTCGCAAAAAACGGTAAAATTCTTTAGTAATCCGTTGTAAAACACAAATCAATCAAACAATTAGTATAAATTTTGTAATAAATAAATCAAAATGCTTACAGATATAGAAAAAAAATAAAAACCATAATATTGTTAAAAAAAAATGGTTTCAAACAAGGTTAAATTGCAAAATATGGTAAAATTCTTACGTAAATTGCTGTAAACAGAAAAACCAATCGGACAATTTTTATAAAATTTGCAGGTTAGTAGCCCAACGTGTTTCTAAACGTAACAAAAAAATAAAAACCATAACATTGTTACGCAAAAATAATTTTCAAAAGCATTAAACTGAAAAAAGCGATAAAACTCTTACGTAAACTGCTGTGAAACAAAAACCAATCGGACAATTTTTATAAAATTTACTGGTTAGTTGTCCAACGTGTTTCCAAACGTAGCAAAATATTAAAAACCGTAACATTGTTAAGCAAAAATAGTTTCCAGAAACATTAATTTGCAAAAAACAGTAAAATTCTTACGTAATCCGTTGTAAAACATAAATCAATCAAACAATTAGTATAATTTTTTTAATTAATAAATCAAAACCTTTACAGATATAAAAAAAATATAAACCATAATATTGTTGCAAAAATGGTTTCAAACAAGATTAAATTGCAAAATATGGTAAAAATTTTACGTAAATAGCAGTAAAACAAAAACCAATTGGACAATTTTTATAAAATTTGCTGGTTAATAGCGCAACATGTTTCCAAACGTAGTAAAAAATTGAAAACCGTCACATTGTTACGCAAAAATAGTTTCCAGAAGCATTAATTTGCAAAAAACGGTAAAATTCTTTTGTAATCCGTTGTGAAACATAAATCAATCAAACAATGTGTATATTTTTTTTAATTATTAAGCCAAATGTTAAGAAAAAAAAATATAAACCATAATATTTTTGCAAAAAAATAGTTTTAAACAAAATTATACTGCAAAATATGATAAAATTCTTACGTAAATTGCTGTAAAACAAAAACAAATCGGACAATTTTTATAAAACTTGCTGGTTAAAAGCGCAACATGTTTTCAAACGTAAAAACAAATTTAAAACTATAACATTGTTACGCAAAAATAGTTTTCAAAAGCATTAAACTGAAAAAAGCGGTAAAATTCTTACGTAAACTGATGTGAAACAAAAATCAATCGGAGAATTTTTATGAATTTTGATAGTTAGTAGCCCAACGTGTTTCTAAACGTATCAAAAAATTAAGAACCGTAACATTGTTACGCAAAAATAATTTTCAAAAGCATTCAATTGCAAAAAACAGTAAAATTCTTACAAAATTTGCCGTGAAACAAAAACCAATCAGGCAATTTTTATAAATAATGCTGATTAGCAGCCCAACATGTTCCCAAACGTAGCAAAAAATTAAAACCGTAACATTGTTACGCAAAAATAGTTTTCAAAAGCATTAAATTGCAAAAAACGATAAAATTCTTACGTAATTTGCCGAGAAACAAAAACCAATCGGGCAATTTTTATAAATATTGTTGATTAGCACCCCAACATGTTCCCAAACGTAGCAAAAATTTAAAAACCGTAACATTGTTAAGAAAAATAATTTTCAAAAGCATTAAATTGCAAAAAACAGTAAAATTCTTACGTAATCCGTTGTGAAACATAAATTAATCAAACAATTAGTATACAATTTTTTAATAAATAAATCAAAACGTTCACAGATATAGAAAAAAAATATATAAATTATAACATTGTTAAAAGAAAATGATTTCAAACAAGATTAAATTGCAAAATATGGTAAAATTCTTACGTAAATTGCTGTAAAATAAAAACCAATTGGACAATTTTTATAAAATTTGATGGTTAGTAGCCCAACGTGTTTTCAAACGTAGCAAAAAAGTTAAAACCGTCACATTGTTATGCAAAAATAATTGCCAAAAGCAAGAATTTGCAAAAAACGGTAAAATTCTTACGTAATCCGTTGTGAAACATAAATCAATCAAACAATTAGTATACATTTTTTAATAAATAAATCAAAATGTTCACAGATTTAGAAAAAAAACTATAAACCATAACATTATTAAAGAAAATGGTTTCAAACAAGATTAAATTGCAAAATATGGTAAAATTCTTACGTAAATTGCTGTAAAACAGAAACCAATTAAATAATTTTTATAAAATTTGCTCTATAATAGGCAAACATGTTTCCAAACGTAGCAAAAAAATAAAAACCGTCACATTGTTACGCAAAAATAGTTTCCAGAAGCATTAATTTGCAAAAAACGGTAAAATTCTTACGTAATCCGCTGTGAAACATAAATCAATCAAACAATTAGTATAATTTTTTTAATAAATAAATCAAAATGTTTACAGATTCAGAAAAATAATATAAACCTTAACATTGTTAAAAAAAAAATGGCTTCAAACAAGATTAAATTTGCAAAATATAGTAAAATTCTTACGTAAATTATTGTAAAAAAAAAACCAATCGGACAATTTTTATAAATATTGCTGATGTGCCCAACATGTTCCTAAACGTAGCAAAAAATTAGAAACCGTAACATTGTTACGCAAAAATAGTTTTCAAAAGCATTAACATGCAAAAAACGGTAAAATTCTCACGTAATTTGCCGTGAAACAAAAACCAATAAAGTAATTTTTATAAAATTTGCTGGTTAGTAGCCCAACATGTTTCCAAACGTAAAAAAAATTAAAACTGTAACATTGTTACACAAAAATAGTTCTCAGAAGCATTAAATTAAAAAAAAAGTAAAATTCTTACGTAATTTGCCGTAAAACAAAAACCCATCAAGCAATTTTTATAAAATTCAGAAGCATTAAATTGCAAAAAACGGTAGAATTCTTACGTGATCCGCTGTAAAACAAAAACCAACCAAACAAACAAACAAAAATTGTCAAGAAAATGTATTTTACTTATTTAAACAAGTTTGAAATAATTCAATTTTTGCATAAAAATGTTATGTATTTGCAACTAAAACAAAAATAAATAAAACTGTTAAAAAAAATGCGCGTTGAATGTTTAAAATTTAGCAAAATTTACTAAAATTGTTAAAAAACGCTTAAAATTTTTCAAAAATCATAACAAAACATGTCTTGAGAAAAGATCAGTCAATAAAATCGTGTTGAAATTTACAAATTACTTAGAAAACACATTTTTTGCTTAAGATTATACAAAAATCGCTCAAAAAATGCGTTTTTGTTGTTAAAAATTGCTTAAAATGCAATTATCAGTTAACAATTGCTCAATTTTCTATAAAAGTTGTCGAAAAAAATTATTTAATTTTTTTAAATTTTAAAAATACACTAAAATATTTTTTATCGTTCAAAGAATGCATTTTATTTTTGTATATAGTCCCACAAACTGTATGTATTATCCTATTCCCAAACCAATTAATCTTAAATAAATTAAAAAGATTACAACAACAAAAACAAAAACTGTATTTTTCTATAAAATTTATTAAAATATTTCAAAAAATTACTATATTTGCCAAAAGTAACTTAAAAAAACATTTAATGTAAAAAATCGCTTACAAAAAATAAACTTTTGCATACAATTTCACAAAAATCGCTCAAAAAATGCTTTTTATTGTCTCTGTTAAAAAACGGTTAAAGCTTTCAGAAAAAACTAGTTTTCTAAATAAACATGTCTTGAAAATGGTACGGTCAATAAAATCGTGTTGACATTTGCAAATAATTACTTAGAAAACACACTTATTTAAAATTATACAAAAATCGCTCAGAAAATACGTTTTTTATTGTCAAATCCTTTAAAAGTTGCTTAATATGCAATTATCAGTTAAGAATTGTTCAATTTTCTATAAAAGTTACTTAAAAAAATCATTTTAAAACACTAAAATATTTTTTATCGCTCAGAAAATGCATTTTATTTTTTCATATAGTCCATTTAACACTTCCACAAAATGTAATAAAAAATTTTTGTATAAAATTACTAAATTTGCCAAAAATAGCACAAGAAACGCATTTAAAGTAAAAATAAAAAAAAAATCGCTTAGGAAAAATAAACTTTAGTATACAATTTTACAAAAATCGCTCTAAAATGCTTTTTATTGTCTTAAATCTTTTAAAATTACTTAAAATAACGCATTTTTTCTATAAATAGAACTAAAATTGCTAAAAAAATGTATTTTACTTTTTTAAATTTATAAAAAACGCTCAGCAATCACCTAGCGGGCGACAATTGGTGTGTTGATTGCTGTCGAGTAGGTTTAAGTAATGTGCTCCAAGCAAAAACAAAAATAAAAATCTACACGATTAGTAAATGCAAACAAATTATTATTTAATTTATTAAAAATAAAATTAAAAAAAAAAAAAATTGAAATATACCTAACAAAATTGCTGTAATATAAACTTACCATAGTTTTTTTTAACTTACTTGATAGTTCATTAATGATGATACTGATGACAAACTATAAAAAATAAATCACGTTACGATTTTTTGGCATCCCGACCGATTTTCAGTATTCTATTCTTTCCAATTTTTACATATAATTTAATAATCAATTTATATTTTTACCAGTACATTCTGAAAGAAAAATCAAACTATATTTTGTCAAAGTAATGAGAAATTAGTTTTAAAAACCCGTGCGAATAAATTAAATAATATTGAAAACTGACGATTTTATTATGTTTTTAATAAAATTCCGAACCAGAAAAACTATATGTGTCACCTTAGAATAGTTTTAATCAAAACAAAAAGTAATGCGAGCAAACAATATTTGTAGGAAATGCAACAATTGGTGGAGCAACAGTGTAAATCGATATAAAGCATTCATCATACAAACCTTTTATATTCTCAGTAATGTAGTAGTTTGAGTTATTGGAGTTCTATGTAGTTTAATTTATTCGCTGTTAAAAATTATATATTTTTCCAGTTTTTATCTAGCGGGTTTAGGTCTAATAAACTTGTTAAAATTAATTACTAATTACTATAAAATCTTTTAGAACATTTTATTTAAAGTAGCAGAACAATAATTTTATTTAAAAACAAAAATACGACACAAAAATTGATGAATTACATTCTTGGAGATTAATTACATTTCTGGAACCGGTGTATTCCTGAAATAAACAGAATTAATAAATGTGTAATGGCTGTGTAGTAGTGGTTTTATATAGAAATACAGTAGTCACCTTATTTTATTTATTTACAATCATATTGTTGCATACAACAAAAATTGTTTGTTTTGATGTTTTAAATTAAAATATTTGTAATTAAATGGTTTCTATGTTTTTATTATTTTTACAAATAGATTACTAGTTTCGACTGTACTAGAGCCTTCTACAGATGTAATAAGTTAGAAGGCTCTAGTAGAGCCGAAACTAGAAATGTATTCTTAAGAATAAATTTGTAATGAATTATCACGTAGTAGAGGCCACAACCATCAATTATATTAGCTTCTAATTAGTTTCAAATTTAAAAAATGATACTGATCTAAACAAGCAAAAAATAAAGGTTACTTTATTTTTGGAATTTTTTGTTTTAACTTTATGTTTGCAAATTGTATATCAAAGAAGGCGTTTAATAATTCATTTCCTGACAAATGTTATCTATCTCTCAGTTATTATCACCGTGTTACAGACTTTTATCAAACAGCATCCATTTAACTCAAATTGAAAACCTACATTTCGTTGTAGTTTTTTTACTTAGTGTTGATTTTTCTTTGCAAAACTTGTCATTCATATGGTGTACTGTACTTAACAGGTCATAATGCTTTTAAACTCTATTGTTGTAACAAGAATTATAGCGTCAGTTGACGATGGGCAAGACAAACGTAAAACTTCAGGAATTGTTGATAAAAGCCTTTGTGCTGTATAAAAGGTGTATCAGCGTTATTTAGATACTGGCCTGATAACCAAAAGATCAGGATCCGGTCAAAAAAAATCACTACAAACAGATATAGTTTGGGCAGGAATTTCTACCGAAGCACGCACAGAGTTAGTCTTTATAGAAAATGGCTCCCTGACAGTTCACAGATATATTATGGAAGTTCTTAAAAATGATGTTATGCCCTTCATTTCAACTATGAGCAAGAACGGCATTTTTAAGCAAGATAATATATACCTCACGTAGCCAGAGTTGTCAGAGATTATCTGGATAAAGTGGGAATTTTGCGGTTCAATTAGCTAGCTCTCAGCCCGGACATAAATTCCATAGATCATGTCTAAGATGAGTTGAGAAAGTATACACCTGCTCCAAAAACTGCTCAAGAGCTAAAACAAATGCTATTGCAGGAATGGAATAATATCGACCAAAATGTAATCCTTAATTTAATTCAAAGTGTTCCTCGTCGACTTCAAAAAAAATTATGACAAAGTACAGTACAACAGATAAAAAACATTAAAAAAAACTTCTATCAAAAGGTTATACACTCAGAATGATCACATAACATTTAAAAACGACAAGGAGAACAAAAGAGCAATAAATACTAAAAAGAAGACAACCAACAACCAAATAACTATAAAAATACTGAAGGCCAATGAAGAGAGATAAAGCAGTAATACGTATATACAGACGCCAAACTAATTTACAAATCAATGCTACGACTAACAGCAACCTATATAAACAAAATATAGAAGTTAGGAACAGAGAAAAAAGCAAAAATGCAAATATGGGAGACACAAGTGCTAAAAAAATATTTTTGTGGGCTTTGGCGCAGAAAAAGTAACATCAAACTAAAAGTGCTTTTCAACAAACCAAATATGGTGCAATATGGTAAACAAAAACAACAAAAATAATTGCAAATTAGCCCAAAAATGTTACATAATTACTCAATTAACAATAACTTGCTTAATTATTAAGCTGTTTCTAATTAACGCTAGAGAATTGCCGGGTTTAGTCCAGTTATGGTGCCACTAGTAGTATTGTTATGGAAAAATATTAAATCCTATCACATCTACAAGAATATCAGTAAACCTTTCTCTCTAGAAAAATATTGACTCGTACAGAGCCGTTTTTTAATTAAAATTGGTTCTTATGGGACAAAACGCCAACCAACTCAATATCTAAACGATAAGATTTTAATCATCACTCTTTTTACATATTGAACTACATACAATGTTCTATGTCTTCATGTTTTTGGTTAAAGATTTGAAGTTATATTTAATAAGTTAAAAATTAATAAAAAACTAATTAAAAACGTCACTTTTTAAAAATTAATTAAACAACTTATCGCATTAAATTTCTACAAATTTGAAGACACAGATTGAACTTTCTTCTACAATGTGTGAAAATTTTATTCAATTATATTCAGGCGTTTTCTTGTTGAGTTTGATGCTGTGAACTCTTACAATAGCGCAACTATTCTCCCCCCTTAACTAGAACGGTATTAAAAAAAAATTGCATTTTTTAAATTTGATATTTGTATTTGAAACCCCAAAAAACGTTTTGCACCTGCAGTAAATATTCAGTTTTGCATTGAATTAACATTATTTCAACCAAAAATGTATAAAATATGACAATCAATTTGTTCTTTCGTATTAAAACATGTGTTATCAATCTGTGGGTGCTTTTTCATCAATAAACCAAATAATTAAAAATTAAACAATGCAAATTATTAATTCGATTTTTATGCCAATAATACAAAAAAAAACTGTGCAAGTCAGCAGTACTCAAAATAAATGAACGCACTTGATAGAAATAATGAATTACTCCAAAAAACTTAGCGGGAAACAAATAGATATAAATATTTACCTCTCATGGTCTGCGTGTATTCCTGTTAGATTGGTTTCCACCGCCAGATCCGTTACCGTTTTTTGGTTGTCTGGGATAGTTTGATGGTACGAGGTTGAAGTTGATTGTATTCCCAATCAACGGTGGAGATATGGGACGCTATTATAAAAAAATTAATATTTTTATAATTAAATTAAAATATTATAAAACTTACAGGTACAACTGGTGGAGGTTGTGGCGGTGGAGGAGGCGGCATTAATTGCCTGTCTCTTCTTTCCCGTTCATTATCCATGTCAACAACACTCAATCAAATATAATTTTATAATTATTTAATAAAACGTTGATATGTATATTCAATATAGTAACAAGTACGACTGTACCCACTAAAGTAATGAAGCTACAACCAATTACCAACCAAATAAAAAAATCATTAATAAATAGTAACCTTTGATTCCTGAAATATAAACAACATTCAATAAACAAGTAGATAATATTAAAAGTTCATGTTACCTGAGGAATTTGCAATGACAAATGTACACCTGATTATGAATAATCATGTAAATATTACATGATTAAGTGTTTATGACTTTGCATTGATTTCAATAAAGCACTAACAATTTCTTATCAATTATAAACAAAAAAATATTTTTATTATTGTTTTATTTACTGATAAAAAACGGATAACAACAGGTGAAAAACAAATACCAAGAAAGCGTTTCATACATTTAGCAAGCGATGGAATTCAAAGCTTTGACATTTTTAATAGTTATACTAATGATTAAAATAATTTTAAAAAATCAATTTTTTTTAAGTAGATAATTGCCTCCTTTAAATGTTACTAATTATATGCATTAATTTAATTTGCAATTTGCTTATCAAAAATTAAATAAAAACTATAAAACTCAGTTATTAAATAACACAATATTTATATAAAATTAATAATATTTCTTAATTAAACAATTTAATAATGCCAATGCTTAAAAATGGGTTTTCATACGTTTTTTTTTGCTACGCGCTCTTTTGCCCACAACTGACGTCACACGCACTAAATATGTTGGCTTTGCCGCGTTGGCAAAATGCGTGTCTGTAATATAGTCTAAGATTTGAATACGCATATTCAATATTTGATTGTGTAATTATGTAATGATTTCAATTATGTAATTAATTGATTCTGTAATTATTATTAAAAATATTTTGTACACCAATTACACAAGTTATTAACTCCTCAATGTTACTTTAATTTCTTCTAATTTTGAAAATCCATTGAAGCTTGCTGTGTAGTTTACACAATTCTAAAAAAAAATTAAATTAAATTAAATATTATATTAATTAAAAAAATATACCTTCCATATTAATTTCCATCCTGTTATAAAAATTAATACATTTGTTTTAATACAAAATTATTTTATTACAGCTATTGCAAAAATGCCAAAGGATATAAAACGTAATAGGCCGTCGATGGCACAATGTTTATCATATATAACTTCAGCTGCTAAAGAAGTAGAGGACTGGCAAAATTCTCAAACAACACGCTCATATGCCATTCCGGATAATGCAGATAAGATACTAATGCCACCACCACCACCCCCTGCACCACTGACAATTGTTCAAGAAGTAGAACTTTCTTATGAAGAACAACTCGAATATTGGCACAACAGAGACAATGAAACTCAAATAGAAGATTTATCATATAAGAATCAGAATAAACGACCAGATACACCAATAAATGCACAACCAGATTTAACATTAAGAGATCTTCTTAAGACAAAAACAAAAATGCGGCAACAATATAAACAAAATTGTGAACAGAATCAGAACAAACGACCAGATACACCAATCTATCAACTAGATTTGACACAGAATTCACAAACACATGTTAAGAAAAAAACAAATCATCAATATCAAAATATTCAACCAAAACCTACACCAATCAAATATCTACCAACTTATGAAGAAGCAATAAGTAATCGAAATAATTGTCAATCACCAACAGAGCTAAAATCTGGTTCAGAACAACCTTACCAAAATTCATATAATACGTTAACTTTTGATAGTTCTTACTATGAACTTTGTTATAATACAGAAACTGCTGATAATTCAGATACTCCAAATGCAACTGTAGTATCTTTAGATATTCCACCAGCAACTTCTTCTACATTTATTCCATATATTAACTCAACAACAATGCCTAATCATTTTTCACCTCAATTGCTCACTGCTGAATTCAATAACAATAATAAAATAAGCTCAAATGAATCTGAAGCATCTAATTCGCCTCTACCAATAGAACTAAATTCTACAACAATCTCTCCATCTATAAATTCTACAATATTTTTTCCCTCATTGGAATCAGTAATACAAGAATACCAAAATGTTGAAATACCACAAATTCAAAAAATCAACGACGAGACAATACAACCAGCAATAATACCAACATATGAAAAAACAACAATACCTCAATCACCACAATTGTATTTTTGCAACAATATGTGCGGACGCTGTTGTAGAGTGACAAAGGCAATATTAAATTCACCATTACTTGAGAAAATGACTCAAAATATTCCATCAACACCCAATTTGGAAAATCAATTTATTTACCCTGAAGTAACGTCACAACCAAGTCCAATTGAAATTATAGAAAACATCAACACTCCTTTAAAGGTAGTATACATTTTTTTTGTTATATAGTAGTTAATTATTTTTTTATATTACAGGAACCGTTTGTGGAAACTCCAATAGGTATGTTAAATTAAAAAAAATTAAACATAAATTTTTAACTAAATTTCATTTCAGTTAGAATAAGGACGGTTATAGCGATTCCAGACAATAAAACAGTTAGGAACAGCATATTTAATTTATTAGCTTTGTTGTTGTTGTGATAGTAGTAGCTGTAGTTTTAGTAATATTTTCTAGTTTTCAAAATAACCATTCTAAAAATTTTCTGTATTAGGAACCTACAATTCTTGCTCCACCATTGTATCAGTTGCTTGAAGATAATAAAAGCATATTAGAAAGGGTAAATATATGTATATTAAAAAATTTATATTAGAAATTAATTTGTTTGTATTTAGCATGGGAGCCAATTACGTAAATTGTTGCGTCCATATATGAATATACCATCACCAGAAGATCTAAATAAAACTACTGAAATCCTCGAAAATGATGAAGAATTTGAAAGGTTTTTTAATAGTCTCTGATTGATGATTTTTAAATATTTGTGATAATAATTTATTAATGTATAAATTGTCTATATGTAAAGTAAATTAAGTTATTTAAAATAATTTTAATATAAATAAATAAAAGTAGTTAAGAGTGTTTTTTTTGTACATTTGTCTTGCAACAGTAATATCCTTAGACCATATACACTTAAAAGCGCCGCGCCATGTTCTGTTTTTCGTTTGTAGTATAATGAAGCCAACATAACAACGATATATACCCACAACTGACTACACGTACTATGTGTTGTGAGCATAAGTTCTACAAATATTGTTACTGATATACAAATGTTTGAAACGCAAAATTATAAAACCTTCTGCAACACTAAACATCAATCATGCACACAACTGACGTCTCATGCACTAATCATTTTGGCGAAAAATAACTTCTGTATGCAATGACTTTTATAAAAGCTAATCTCATTTTTAATCATTCTTCCTCATGTAAGACATCTGTTATTCCCGGTTTTGTAAACCCAAAAACTTACGTGTGTTCATTTATTAGTAGTTAGTGCGCTGTTTGTCTTACCTCCATAATTACATTAAAGTGCAGTAATGGTAGCTGCTGTGAGAGTTGTTTTAATTGACGCCGTTATTAGCAAACTGTCAGGTTTAGTTGCCGTACTCTTGAGGTAATTTTTATACCCCATTCAAGATGATAGATCTGATCACAACAGTATATTCATTGCCTCCTCCAACATAGAGACTTCTAACGCTTGCAAAAAAAAAAACTTTCAATTTCTGCATGAGTCAGTACTGCAGTTTAAACTACGGGCTGGTAATTTTTAACTGTTAGTCATCAAGAGATTAGTATTACTATTGCCTCCGTCAACATAAAAACTTCTAACATTTGCAAAGAGAAGAAACTTCCAATTTCTGGATCACTAACACTCGAGCGGGTGCGTGGGCACTTCAGTTTAAATTACTGGGTACTAAAACTCGGGCGAGTGGATGAAAACTGCAGTTCAAACTACTGGCTGGTAATCATTAACTGTAGTGTCTCAACCAGCCACCCATTTACATCTAGTCATATCCAATGTTAATGAACCAGTTTGTCTGACCATTAATTTGGTTGCAAACAGTCTTTGTAAGTCACATTATCCAAACGAGTATAAAAAGTTTGGTATCAAACGTGAATTTCAGGTATTTTACTTCTTTTGTCATCTGAAATGAGGCTTTATACATTTCTAGTTCTCTTGTAAAACAAACGCTTGACGTTCACTGATAGTCCCTCCTACTTGCATCACTTTTCTACGGTGCTTAGTGCATTCTGCATCAAGCTGAATACAATTGCTTTAAATTTTCCTGGATAGTAAAATTAAAGTAACCCAAGGCAAAAACGTCATTGTTTTCTAAAAATTGCAACAAAGCATCACAGTAAAAGACAAGTTGCAAACACTTTTTGACTTATTTGGAACATTTTATCTAGAATCAAAAATGTTTGCTTTTTGAGAACATTTTTGACAGTTCACCAACCTTTTATTGCAATGCCAACTGTTTAAAACATATTAGATTACTTCAGAAACATTGTGGCACACGTTGAAACATGTTGTGACACATTTTGTAACATATTTGGAACATTTTGTCTAAAATTGAAACTTTTTGAGAACATTTTTGACAGTTCACAAACTTTTTATTGCAATGCCAACTGTTTAGTACCTTAAGCAATACATTAGAAACATTATGGCACAACTCAAAACATTTTGTAACAGGTTGCTGACATTTTATGACATATTTGGAACATTTTATCTCAAACCAGACATTTTTTTGCATTTTGAAAACATTTTTGACAGTTTATAAACTTTTTATTGTAATGCCAATTGTTTAGAAGTTTTTGCAAAGCTTCAAGAACATTATACATAAATTAGAACACTTTGTGACAGGTTGCGAACATTTTGTAACAAACTTAAAATACCTTATCTAAAATCAAAACATTTTTTGCTTTTCAAAAACACTTTTGACAGTTCACAAACAGTCAATTGTATAGCACGTTAAACAATACTTCAGAAACATTATAGCACAATTTCAAACATATTGTGATGGGTTACAAACATTTTGTGACATATTTGGAACATTTTATCTAAAATCAGAACTTTTCTGCATTTTGAGAATATTTTTACAATTTTATTTTGACAGTTCACAAACATTTTATTACAAAGTCAACTTATAACATTTCAGGAACATTATGACACAATTTGGAACATTAAAAACATTTCGTGACATATTTGGAACATTTCATCTAAAATCAGACATATTTTGTTATTTGAAACCATTTTTGTCAAACATTTTATTACAAAATTAATTTTGATCATGGCAGAATAACTAAAAAGTTTAAAAATAAAAGCGCCGCCACTGCAAACTATCTTAAAAATAAAAATGATTAATAAATCATTTTTAATTTAAACATTATTGTGCAATACTAGAATATTAAAAATTCAACTGAGTACGGTACTGTTTATAAAATTTTGCATTGTTACCAATCTATCTGCGATTTTTAACGACCATATTTTTATGGCATGGTGGGGAGAAGTGTTATGCAATTTAAATGCCTTAGCGCCGCCCTTGCATACCAGTAAAGCCAACTATAGCCGTCGCTGAAAACCCTGTTCAGCCAACATATTAGGCCTCCCTCAGTCAGTACATTTGTGTACTAAATTGAAACTGCGCATTGGCAATAATTCAGCGACAAGTTAAGATTACGCAGTGCTCCAGTAACTCAGTCTTGTAAGCCAATTCTATTGCATTCCAACAATCTGGAAATTTGTTGTGTGATTTTAAAGGTGAAATAAGTATCGCCTAATTGTAAGGTAAGCCATTTTTATTTATCTTCTTAAATTTAATTATCATTTCTATGGCTCAATTCTTGTAACGCGTACTTGTAAAGCTTTACGCTTAATTAATCAGGTGAAAAATATGTTCTCAAATATCCTCAGTTAAATTGTAATAAAATATGACCCGAGATTGGAGAAAACCTATTCTATTGTCTTAAAAATGATTGATATTAAACTATAATTCAACTAGACATGTGTAAAACATAGCCTATAAAATAAATCAATTTAGACTCCAACATAACCTACAAAAATAATTAAGCTATTTCCTAAATTTGTTCTGGAAATTACTGTAAACGTAGTATACATTTTTTAAATAATAAAACATGTTTTCAGATGATATCTTTATTGGAATTTCTAAGCGATATTGTTTTTTATATAATTAAATTTAATCAAAATGATTCAGTTATTAATGTGCACGTAGGAATTTTTTTTATGTTCACCTTGTCCAATGTTACCATAGGCGTAGGCAGGGGGTGTAAATGAGGAAACTCTTAGATGTGTAAGAAGATAAAATTTATTTTTGTGGTTGATAATTTAAACAAATTTACCATTTTACAGGTAGATCTTCATAAAACTATAATTATGTTTGTCAATTAATCAAAAATTGTTTGAGTTTAAATTTTTTATTTTAATTTGCTGACAACCAAAATAAAATTATATGCATATACAATTTGATTAAACCAGAATTAAATGTTAAGCTTACTCTAATTTTTACTAATTTATTTTATTTTGAATATTGTGTATAATTATTTTCTTTCTACAACTAAAATGTACTTTCTGCTGCTGGACATAGGCTTTTTTTTCAGTGCTCAATATAATCTTGGGCTCTAAAGAACGGCTGCACTTCGCTTGTGTAAAACTTTATTTTTTTTATTTACTGGATATAGGTTTTTTTTTCAGTACTCATTAGCTGTGTTCCATTTGTCAAAATAATCGCACTTGGTGGCACTAATTCAGTAATTTTTTAATTTGATTATCAAACGAGTCTTACATTTTTTATGTGTTTTTGTGGTAGAGTACACGTCCTACAAATGCCAAATATTTTCTGTTTTGTTTGTCATGCCGAAAAACGCTCTTGCCAGCAAAATTTTAAAATTCTCTAACTCACCGGGTGCATGAAGCGCTCAAATGGAACACACCTATAATACTCTTAGGCTCTTAGGTACTAAAGAAGTTCTAGTTTAGTCCTAGCCCAGTTTCATCTCAATGAACAATTCTCTTTCTAGTTTCATGGCTATGGAATTTCTTACATTTTAGTTTCCACTGCTAGACATAAGCCTTTCTTCTAGTTTTTAGTAACACATTTTTGACTTTTAGGTATTTTTGACCACGGTATAATGCTGAACATAGATTTTCTCAGTTTTTTTCAATGTATCTTGAGAGTTCAAGTAAATTTTATTTTGATTTATCTGCACTTTTTAATCTCTCTAGCTCTGGGACTTTTTTTACAATTTACTTCCTACTGCGGGACATAGGCCATTTCCAGTACCCAATGTACTCTGAAAAGAAGATTGCCCTTCACTAGTTTTTGACCAATGTAGAGCTATTTTTGACATTTTTTTTAATGCTGAACATAGATCAAATGCAATTTCTTCCAATGTAGGCTTTGAGATATTAAAAAATCAACTGTTTCCTTGTGGTTTGAAGAATTTGGAGTTTGGAAACAATTTACTTTCTGCTACTAGACATAGGCTTTTTTCCAGTACTTAATATACTTTTAGGTGCTAAAGAAGGACTAGTTTTGTGGGCCTAGTTTTCAATTAAACCTAAGCCTAGCCTTGTTTCCTCTAAAGTGTCTTGAGGCTTTCAGGAATTGAAAAAATAGCTGTTTTCTTGTAGTTTGATGACTTTGGAGTTTTTTAAACAGTTTACTGCTAGACATGGGCCTTTTTTTAGTACTCAATATACTCTTAGGCTCTTAAGTACTACAGAGAGACTGCCCATCACTGGTTTTTTACTTGTGTTTTCAACATTTTTCTTTTAATGTTGAACATAGGCCTAATCAAGTTTCCTCCAAAGTATCTTAAGACGTCCAGGTATTGAAAAAACAACTGTCTCCTTTTTTTTTAGGATTTATTATACTGTTGGGCTCTTGGGAACTAAAGTTCTTTTAATTTTTGACTGTTGTAGGACTATTTGTGACATTTTTTTTATTACAGCCAACCTAACCTAACCTAACCTAACCTAACCTAACCTAACCTAACCTAACCCAGTTTCCTCCAATGTATCTTAGATTTTCAGGAACAATTCTCCTTCTAGTTTAATGACTTTAAAATTCTTAAACTTTTTAATTTCCACTGCTAGAGATAGGACTTTCTCCGAGTCTTTAGTAGCATATCTTTGGCCTTCAAGTATAAAAAACTGGTTTTTGATCAGACTTTTTAATGCCAAACATAAGAATTCTTCAGTTTTCTTTAATGTATATTGAACGTTCAAGGTCATCTTGACTTATCAGCACTCTTCAAGGCAACTTCTCATAAGCTTTTTTTTTTAATTCTGAGCATCGGCCTAATCCTGTTTAGACCTTCAGGTATTAAAGAACAATTGTCTCCTTCTGGTTTGATGACCTTTCTTCTTTTCTTTAGTAACATATTTTTGGTCTTTATCTGGTTTTTGAACAAGCTTTTTAATGCTGAACATAGGACTACCTCATTTTTCTCCAATATATCTTAAGTGTTTATATAAATGTCGTTTTGACTTATCAGCAATTTTTAAAACAAGTTTTTAATTGGTGCAGGACTTCCTAAACATCTTATTTTCCATATGAACAAAGGCCTCTTCCCCCTACTCAATACACTCTTGGGCCCTCGTTGGTTTTTGACTGTTGTGGGACATTTTTTAACATTTTCATTTTAATGCTATACATAGGTCCAGTTTACTTCCATGTATCTTAAGCTTTCAAGTATTAAAGAACAACTGTCTTCTTCTTTGGAATTTCTTAAACAGTTTACTTTCCACTGCTAGGCATAAATCCTTCTTCTAGTCTTTAAATTGCATATTTTCAGCCATCAGGTATTAAAAACTGATTTTTGACCACAGTTTTTAATGCTGAAAATAGGCCTACCTCAATTGTCTTCAATGATCTTGAGCGTTCAAGTAAATGTCATCTTGAATGATCAACACCAGTCTTTAAAGCAGCCTTTATAGCTCAGTGTAGAACATAGGCATAACCCAGTTTCTTCCAATATATCTAATGCTTTCAGATTTAGTTTGGTTGATTAACTTTATCATCATATCTTCGACTTTTAGGTATAAAAAACTTGTTTTCAACTATGCTTTTAATGCTGAACAATAGGCCTTCTTCAGTTTTCTTTAGGTAAATATCATCTTGACTTGTCAGCACTCTTTAAACTCCTTTCTAGCACTTAGCCAGTGTAGGATTTCTTAAACATTTTACAACTCACTACTGGACTTAAGCCTCTACCAGTACTCAACGTACTCTATTTTTGGCTTAAAAGTACCAAAAGAGGTTGTCCAATGTACCATGGGCCTTGAATTCGTTTGAGATTTGTTCAACATTTCAGTTTCTAATGCTGGACATAGGCCTAACCCACATTCCTTCAACGTATCATGCGCCTTTAAGTATTGAAAAAGGACTGTCCGCTTTTAGTTTTTAATTATTTTG
The DNA here is from genome assembly GCA_963932245.1 of Tachinus rufipes. Classification (NCBI taxonomy): domain Eukaryota; kingdom Metazoa; phylum Arthropoda; class Insecta; order Coleoptera; family Staphylinidae; genus Tachinus; species Tachinus rufipes. The sequence continues at coordinate 80,407,413 of OZ010750.1, read as the reverse complement.
GCTTTTCTTCAATATTTTAGATTTTAATGCTGGACATAAGCCTACCTCAGTTTTATGTAATGAAGACATAGGCTTACCAGATTCCTCTAAAATATCTTGAGCCTTAAGCTATCAACATGTGTCTCCTTTTAGTTTGATGATTTTGGAATTTTCAGGAAATAAAAACAACTGTTTCCGTCCAATTTGATAACTTTGGAGCTTTTTAAACTATTTACTTTTGAATGCTAAATATGGGCCTACCACCTGTACTCTATCTTCCAACTATTTTGATCATTTTGGGGCTTTATGTACTCTATTTTGGGCCTTACCAAGCTGCGTTCTTCAAAGTAAAACTAATCTATTTAATTTTTTTTAAAGCTAGGTTTTAATCTTTTCTAAATCCGTTAGGTGTTCAGTTACCTGTTAATTTTGTATCACTTAACTTTCTAATGCTGCACTTGGTCGTTTTGCAGGATGGAGATGAATTTTGATGGAATGTTTCGGTACATGGATAACCTAATTACAGTGAATAATGAGGTTTCACTGGTATTACTAGGTGTTATGAATGCGTTAGAATCGCATTTTTGTTTCACTTTTCCTGCAAACGAACAATTTTATAACCATGGTCACGCTTTGAAAATCATCGGACAATTTGTCAAAGAGCAAGAAGTGGCTATCAAAAACCATGTTTATAACCAGTTGGCTCGTTTGGCTGTCCATTACAATTGCATAAAAATGTGTACTACACAGTACATGGACATGGGAGTTGAAATTGTTGCTATGTTGCAACCATACATTGACCGATTGGTAAAAAACATATTATTTTAATAAAATAATTTTTCATTTAAATTGTATTTGTAGGTAGAAGAAGATTTTACTCCAGATTATCTTAAGCCAAAAACTGGTGAACAGGATCTAGCTGAAGAGAGTGAAGCTAGTGACAAACAATAAATTAGCAGTGGCAGTATTGTTAATTAAAAATGGTTTTTCATTTCATCAAGTAACAATTTAGTTGCTTACTTAACGTATCAATCAAAATTAAAATAATAAGCATCAATAAAAACCATTTAGAACAAAAAAAAAAATTCCAGTTTAAAAGTTTGACGAATAAACTAATATATTTTAAACATTAAACCTGTATAGAGTTCACTAGTTATAACTTAAATTACATAAATGGCCGGGTTGAATATAATGTTACATTCTGTTATTTAGATATTTATTTCTTTTAATAACGCTCTGCATGCCAACCACCACACCGAGCATTTGTTGTTAATTGATTACATTTTTATTTTACTATGATCACACCCTAAAACTCAAACTGTATAAATAATTTTAACTATCGGTATGTAAATAATTAATTATTATAAACAATTAACATTGTTAATAGAAAAAAAAATTGTAGCTCATTCATTTGCAAATAAAATGCTCTGCATTCCAACCACCACACCAAACAGTTGTTGTTAATTTATTACATTTTTATTTTACTATAGTGGCCGAATGGCTAATTACTAATTCTATCATTAGCTGCAGCCGTATTGTTCTACTATAAAAAGTCAACTCAATCATTTCCCCTTCCTGAGTAATTCCTGATAAACTATTTAAAATTGCCTAAATATCTCCTAAAAATCCCTATTTTACTTATGTATTTTTTCCAAAGCATCCTAGCAACTCCGGCATCTGTCAAGTATCACCAAGACCTCAATGTCAAAATATTGTCAATGTACTCTGCCCAAGTTTATGTGTTAATAAAATAACATTGGTCGGCTTACATTGACATATTTTTGATTAAAACTCAAATTGTGTGAATAATCTCAACACACTATTGGTACGTAAATAAGTAATTATTACAATAATTTTAAAAATTTGTGAAGCTCATTCATTTGAAAATGTTTTCATTAAATATGAAATTATTTTTATTTAAAAATAGCTAACAAATATTAATTAATATTTAATAGATGATAATAAAAAATATTATAATTGAAGTGACTGCAACGACGATATATTCCTTTAGATTGTATTTTGTTGAGGTTATGTATTGTATTGAAAGCTTATCAAAAATATGTATGCATTCATTTACATCTAAGTAAATGTTGAGCTTAATTCATATAATTTTTTTCTAGATTGTTAGGTTAGGTTAGGTTAATTTAGTTAGCAAATTGCAATAATTAACATAATAAATTACGATTGTTTTCAGGATGGAAGAACATTTGGAATACTTAAAACTCAAGCTATTTAACATGAAATTAAATGTAGAACACATTTACACAGTTGTACCTCCGTTTCTACATTTTTTTTCGAATAGATATGGGAGAAATTTGTTTAAAGGAAAACGCCGCTTTTATACAACCGCAACTAATGTGATAGTCAAAGCAAACTTCCTTCTTGTAGACGTAGATTATTTATTGGAGACCATTTCTAACATCGATGATTCATTTTTGCAACGCTTTATAGAGAATGTAGAATCATGGAGACAATTGTACAAAGACTTTATGCAACATTATGGCAAACTAGTTGATAACGTAATGCCATTCTTTGAAATCTATGTAAGTTGATTTATTTTATTGTTTTTATTTATTATTTATTTTTGCCACAACATATTAATATTTTGTATTTTATGAATGTATATTATCAAAAATATTTTTTATTGAGATGGATTTTATGAAAAACTGATTATTATGTACTATAGAAGCTGCCTAAAAATCAAGTAGTCTATGACTGGTATGATCAGTGCCGGCGCAAACTTTGCAGGACTGAGGCCAAAATCACTTATGTTCACTTCAAAGTATTTTAGACCCTGAACACTACTCCTCTAAAGTTGGATCTATCTACTCAAACCCAAATTTTCAAAATTTGCTATAAGACGAGATTCTGAACTTTTCTTGATCCGGCACCAAGTATGATATTTCAATTTAAATTTAAAAAAACTGCAGAATTAATGGTATTCCGTTTTTAAAAATATTAAAAAAAAGCGACGCCTTGTTTTATTGAGTTTTAGTCGTAGGGGATCAAGGTCTGGACTGTTATTATTCTTTAAAACCGTATTACTTCTTAAAGAACTTGTGCTTTATGCATCCTGCAATGTTGCAGAAGCAAAGTTGCTTGAGCATAACTTCAGTGTCTTTGTAGTAGTAATTGTAGTCCCTTTTGGCATATACTCAATGGAGAAAATCTTCAATGCCCAGAAAACTGTAGCTTTGCTTTTTTTGGATAGTAGAGAGCTCTTATGAACCTATGATATGAACTAGTCTTGTAGGAGAAACTTAGTAATGTACCCAGATATTATCCGCAAATACAATTCTATAGAAGAAGTCTTTATCTTGGGGCTGTCTTCGCAAATTTGTCTTCACAGTTTTTATTAGAGTTTGAGCTGCTTGGAATTCTATCATGCCAACGCCTTCTTGGGATTAGTAATTGTTGGTACCGGGACAAGGAGATCATTAGTCCTCAAAAACTGAATTTAGCTTCTTTGCGTTTGGAATAAGTAGGAATAAGGTATTTTGGACTCGGGACATGGGAGTTCGGGTACGCGAGGACACTACTTCTCGAAAGCTGGACCAATCCACTCAAAGCTAGAAGCCTCAAATGTCAGATTTAGATCCCCTGCGGAAATTTGCTATCGGGTTCTGAGCCCCTTTTGATCCCGCCCCGAGTATGATATTTCAATTTCAATTTGAAAAAATGCAGAATTATTAGTATTTGAGAGTCTTTTGGTTTGCTCTGTTTTAGTCATTGTATACGGTCTAAATTGTTAGAAACCGAACGTAAATTTGAACCAGAGCGTCCTAAAAACGTAAAGATCAAGATCTTCGTTTTTTAGCTTTATGCGATATGTTTCTTAAACATCATAAGCCAATCAAAAAATATCTGCATAAAAAAGAATCTTACAGTAAAATAGTAGAAAAAAAAATCAATTGACTTTTTTTTAGTGATGAGTGAAGCCCTTATGAACCCATTAAATGGATTCGTTTTTGGGTATTCATCAAGTTACAATTTCATGACACTTCAGTATTCAAGTTGCAAATTAATAATTTTTGCTTTTTTAAACTGAAATAAAATGACAAATGTTAAGCCAAACTTAGAGATGACATATAAAACGTCTTCAGAAGACAGATCTTTATATAAATCCACTTATTGGTATTGTCTCTAAATGGTCAATATAACCCCCAGAAAGCAAATTTCTTAGATTTAACAAAAATACTAAGTACGAAAATTTCAAATTCAATTTTCTCAAAATTTCTTCAAATAAATCAATTTTTTTCTTCATATAAAACGTCTTCAGAAGACAATTTTGTATTTAAATCCACTTATTGGTGTTGTCTCAATGGTTGATATAACCTCCAAAATATATTTTTTTTAGATTTAACAAAAATATGAAGTACGAATGTTTCAAACCCAATTTTCTCAAAATTTCTTCAAATAAACCGATTTTTCTTCTTCATATAAAACGTCTTCAGAAGACAATTCTGTATTGAAATCCACCTATTGGTGTTGTCTAAATGGTAGATATAACCTCCAAAATGTCAATTTTTTAGGTTTAACAAAAAGATAGAGTACAAATGCTTCAAACCCAATTTTCTCAAAATTTCTTCAAATAAACCAATTTTTTTCTTCAAATAAAACGTCTTTAGAAAACAAATCTGTATTTAAATCCACCTATTGGTGTTGTCTAAATGGTCGATATAACCTCCAAAATGTAATTTTTTTAGATTTTACAAAAATATGAAGTACAAATGTTTCAAACCCAATTTTCTCAAAATTTCTTCAAATAAACCAATTTTTTTCTTCATATAAAACGTCTTCAGAAGACAATTTTAAAAATGAATCCGCCTAATGGTATTGTCTAATTAATCAATTTAAATTCCAAATATCCAATTTCTTAAATTTAACAAAAATTCAGACTAACAGTTATTCAAATCTAATTTTTGCAAAATTTCTTCAAATAAATCCATTTTTTGTTTCATATAAAACTTTAAAAAGACAATTCTACATATGAGTCCACTTATTGGTATTGTCTGAATAATTAATTTAACCTCCAAACTAAAAAAATAAATATTTCTCATCTCTGCAAACGTCGGTGGTCACTATATCACAAAACAAAGTTGTGATATCTAATCTCTTGATACTGACTGGCACTTGAGTGGGTGGGCTGGATCTTTAGTTCAAACCACTAGCTTGTTACCAGGCTCTAGGGTTCCCGCCCACATTAAAAAATTAGAAGTTTCTTCTCTTTGCAAGAGTAAGAAGTCTCTTTGTGCAAGAAGGAAGAGGTTGATATTCAATCTTTTGATGACCAACACTTGAGTGAGTAAATGTAACTCCAGAAAATGATTACCAACGAGTAGTTTGAACTGTTGTGCCCACTCTCCCGCGCGTTTGTTATCCAAAAAATAAACGTTTTTCCTTTCTGCAAGTATTAGTCTTAGTCAAAGGAGGAGAGTTCAATATCCAATTTCTTGATGACCAACACATGGGCGGGCGGATGGGTCACTCCAAATCATGTATACCATTGAGTAGTTTGTACTTGTATGCCCAAACACCCATCCAAAAGTATGCTAACAAAAAAATTAAATCTCTTTTTAGCAAGCGTTAGAAGTCTCTAAATCAGAAGAGAGGATAATAAATCCAATTTTTTGATGACTAACACTTGGGTGAGTGGGTGGGTCACTCCAGATCATGATCATCATCAAATAGTTTAAACTGAAATGAACACACACCCGCCCAAGAGTTTGCAAATAAAAAAATGGAAATTTTTCTTTTTTACAAGCGTTAGATACACACGTTAGAAAAAAGGATATATCCAATCTTTTAATGACCAACACTTAGATGGGTGAGTAGGTCCTTCATGATCACCATCAAATAGTTTAAACTAGACTACCTATCGTTCCAAGAATTTGTTAACAAATCAGAATCTTCTAGTTTTTGCAATTGTTAAAACTTAAGTCAGAAGAGAGAATAATAAACAACAACAGTTGGTGAGTGGGTAAATTACTCCAGATCATAATCATCATCAAGTACTTTAAACTGGAGTACTCACCCACCAGCCCAAAAGTTTGTTAACATAAAATTAAAAGTTTCTCCTTTGTGTAAGGTTAGAAGTCTCTAATTCAAAAAAGAGGATAGTAAATCTAATCTTTTGATGACTAACACTTAAGTAGGTGGGTGGGTCACTCCAAATTATGATCATCATTAAATCATTTAAACTAGAATGAATACTCACCCGCCCAAGAGTTTGTTTACAAAAAATTGATGACTCTAAGATCTCTTGATCAACACTTATGTGAGCAGTTGAGTCACTCAAGATCATAATCATCATTGAGTAGTTTGAACTAGACTGTCTACTCATCCGCCCAAAAATTTGTTAATAACATATCAGAAACTTCCTGTTTTTGTAATCATAAGAACTCTCTAAATAAACATCAACAACACTTGGGTAGGTAGGTGAACCACTCCAGATCATGATCACCATCGAGTAGTTTAAACCGGTGTGCCCACTCACTCGGCCTCGTGTTTTTTTTTCTTTGGAAGTGTTCCTTAGTCAAAAAAGAAAGTGATATCCAATCTCTTGAACGGATCACTTCACATCATAATTTCCATCAAGTTGAATTGGATTGCCTACCCACCCATCTGAAAGTTTGTTATTAAGAAAGTTTTGTTGCCAAGAAAAAAGAGGTAATGTTCAATCTTTTGGTGACAGAAGTCCAATTGTCAAAAGAAGAAGAAGTAATACCAAATTTCTTAAAGACCAACACTTGGGGGGGGGGGGGAGGTTATTGATCACTCCAGATTATGATTGCTATTGAGCAGTTTGGCCTATAGTTTGTTAATAAGCAATTGAAACTTTTTGCAAGAGTTAGAAGTCTTTAATTCAGAAAAGAAAATAATAAATCTAATCGTTTGATGACCAACACTTGGGTGGGTGGGTTGTTCACTTAATAATTATCACTATCTAGTACTTTAAACTGGAGTACCTACCCACCGGCCCAAGAGTTTATTAAGTCAGTAAATCAATGAATCACTCTAAATCTTGATTACCATTAAATAGTTAAGTCTGAAGAGGGAATGGTCTTTTGATCCAATTATAATTTCATTAACTGAAGTCAAAAATGTTTCATCATCTTCTCTAAAAACTTTAAATTAATTGTGTACTTTATTTTAATCATTTTTTTGACTTTTGCAGCGTCAAGAGATGAGAGATCTAGAACAACGAAGGAGACGCAGAGCACAAACCCGAAACCGCAGACCAACTTAAGAAGATTAAAGAACGCTAAGCCCACATTGGACATGTTTTTTGGCCAAATTGTTGCAAATTAATAATTTCCGTTTTTATTTTGCTTTTTATTTTTCAATATGCTTTTAATATTATTTTTACTCCTGCTTTTAGTATTTTATATTACACATTTTCATTTCTGTATTGGACTCAATTAGACTAAAACATTTTTATATGAAATAATTCACTCCTACATAATACAAAAAGAACCAGTATAATATTATAAAAATGTATAATCTACAAGCTATGTAACAACTTTTATATTGTTTGATAATGTAAAAATGAGTAGATTTGTAACATTCTATGTCTAATTTCCAATAAATTGCTTTTAAATTCTTTGAGTCTTGATTTATTGTTTTGCATGCATTAATATCTTAATAATTTTGTAAAAACATTCCACCAATTTAATCAGATAGTTTACTACTTGCTAAAAATTATTGTTTTTTAAACCAACTTTGATAAAAAAATACAATAAAAATTATTATTCATAAAATAAGTACGCCACTGTCAATAATTAAGATAAACAATATGATTAATAGGCAACTAGTAGAACTAGTGGCGTTGAATTAGTAGTGGAAAGGGAACAGAAGCTTCACTAGCAATTTTAACAACGAGTGCATTGTGCAGCGATTCCAAAGCAAAAACAAATTAAAATATCCCATTAAAAATGGACTTCATTGCAAGGTAAATTTATAATTTTTGTTTAAATAGATTATTGCTTTGGTTATCTAAATGTTAGATTTAAGAATGTTTACTATTAGTTTACGATTGCCATTAACACTTTGATATCATTATCTAATGTGTTTCGAAATTCAATGCAGAATAATTATTTATAACTTACACCCCAAATTTTGGAGGGTTTTTAAGAAAATGTTGCAGAAGGTATTAGAAAATGTGTTAATATTTTAGCCAGTGCTTTTTTAAATGATTGATGCAATTAGTTTTTTTTTTGGCTTGTGTTGTTTTAAACTGTGTCAATTTTAAATTATTTGTTAATGACTTAAAGTGTAAGTAATTTCTAAAACTACAAACAAATCAAAATTTTACTAATTGGGAAATAAGTAATTTTAATAACAAATCGATTGTTATGGAATGACGAATTCTTAATCATCAAAATAACGATCTGTTAAAATGAATCATAATTGTAATAACAAAATTGATAAATAATCAATGACTTTACATTTTATCAAAATAATGTCACAAACATTGATAACAGGTGACTAATTATATTTTATTTTCTGATGTGAATCAGTTTTATCACGGGCAAATGAGATTGGCGCAGTCGGACAGATTAGAAACATAAATTTATAAATTTGAATAAATACATATTTCTGTAATCATGATCTTTGATTTAATTTTTTTATAAAAATAGGAAAGTAATGCTCAATGGAATTTTTATAGTTTTGAGAATTCTAAAATGGCGCAGTCAAAAAAATATTAAAATAAATTTGGTAAAATAATTATTTGTTGTAAACATTTGCATTAATAACATAAAAGTTTTAAGAAATATATTTGTTATACCAAACTTAGGGGAAGCTAGGTAAATAGGATTGGCGCAGTCAAAGATCTTAACATTTGCATTAGTAACATAAAGCTTTAAAGGAATACATACTTTACACGTATTTCTGTAGCCTTTGCCTTTCAATTTTGTTTGTGATTTATAAGTGTAAATAAAGAAAGGGTTACAAGTTGTTCTTTAAGATAAGCTTAGTTAAAAAAGTTATGATCAATGGAAATTTGTTGTAAAAATATGAAAATGGCGCAGTTGCACGCAGAATTATTATATGTCTTCAAATACATGCAAAAAACCGTAACAAGTTTTTAATTAAATAAATATTTCAAACGTCAGTAGTCACTATTTAAAAAAAACCATAATAATTAATCGCTTCGTAAGAAACACTTTGGTAGATAGGCAGGATACTCCAGTACTCGCTTGTAATAATAAATTGGAGTGCCTCGTTCACCCGACCAATTGTTGGTCATCCTCCTATGATATTTTTAATGCTTGAGAAAGAAAAAACTTTCAATCTCTTAATTACAAATAGTTGGGCTGGTGGTCAGAGCACTCCAGTTCAAACTATTCCTTTGTAATCATAAAATAGAGTGCTACACCTATCCGCCCAATTGTTGGTCATCAAAAAATTTGATTTTAGATATAAACAAACTATAACAAACTCTCGTACAGGTGGGGGGAGCACTCCAGTTCAAACTACTCGCTTGTAATCACAAAATGAAGTGCCCCACCCGCTCGCCCAACTGTTGATCATCAAAAGATTGAAGATAACTAGCGCCTCCAATGACTCAAAAACTTCTAACGCTCGCAGAAAAGAAAAACTTCAAATTTTTGATAACAAACACTTGCGCAATTAGGCAAAGCACTCCAATTCAAACTATTTGCTTGTAATCCTAAAATTAAGTGCCCGACCCATCCGCCCAATTAATATAACCATCGCCACTTCTAACACTTGCATAGTAATATATAAAAATAACTTTCGGGGGGGGGAGGGGGGGGGGAGGGGTGAAGGAAAGTAACATTCACCCGCCCATCAGTAGAAAGAATACAACCATTGTAGTGGTGTCCCACCCACCTATCTAACTGTTGGTCTTTAAGAGATTAGATCATCGCCTTCTATGATTTAAAGACTTCTAACGCTTGCAAAAGAAACAAACTTTAATTCTCTTATTAGCAAACGCTCAGGCAAGTTGACAAGACACTCCAATTTAAACTACTTGGTTGTAATAATAAAGTAGAATGTCCCACCCACCCGCCCAGTTGTTCATTATCAAAAGATTGAATATAACCCTTGCCCTCTATAACTTGAAGACTTCTAACGCTTGCAGAAAAGAGTAACACTTGGGCGGGTAGGCAAAGCACTCCAGTTTAAACTATTTGCTTGTGATCATAAACTTGAATGCCCATATCACCTAGCCAATTGATGGTCATCAAGATATTAGATATAAACATCTTAATAACAAACACTCAGGTGAGTGGGCATTGCACTCCAATTTAAACTACTTGCTTGTAATCATAAAATAAAGTGACTCATTCATCCGCCCATCCTTTTTATCAAAAGAGTGGATATACCAATTGCCAGGAAAGAGTAACTTTCAATTTTTTATAACAATTACTTGGGCGGATGAGCGGGGGGGCCACTGCTACTGCAATCTAAACTATTGACTGGTTACTATGCTATGGAGTGTCCAACCCGCCCACCCAAGTGTCCGTCATCAAAAGATTGTTTGTTTGACTTCTCTCCGGATGTCAGAAGTCAATTTGTCACAAAAAAAAGTCGTGATCCGACCTCTTGATAAGTAACACTCCCAATATCTCAACAACAAACATTCGGGTGATTAGCCGGGGCATTTCAGTTTAAAATATTCGCTAGTAATTATATAAATGGAGTGCCCCACCCACCCGTCTAACTGTTGGTCATCAAAAACTTGGATATTACCATCGCCTCATATGACTAAAGACTTCTAACGCTTGCAGAAAAAAAATCCTCTTTTTTGATAACAAAAGCAAGAATCAAGAAATTAGTTACAACTACCACTTAGAGATCCTATCGTATGACTTAAAGATTTCTGAAGTTTACAGAGAGGAAAGACATACAATTTCTTGATAAACATTTAAGTGGGGCACACTAGCTTAAACTACTTGCTTGCAGTCATAAAATGAATTTAGTTATCAAAGAATTTGATATTTCTCGTCAAAGGTCTTAACATTAGCATTAGTAACATAAAGCTTTAAAGGAATACATACTTTACGTATTTCTGTAACCTTTGCCTTTCAATTTTGTTTGTGAATTATAAGTGTAATTAAAGAAGGGAGGGGAGGGGGGAAGTTACAAGTTGTTCTTTAAGATAAGCTTAGTTAGAAAAGTTATGATCAATGAAAATTTGTTGTAAATATATGAAAATGGCGCAGTCGCACGCAGAATTACTATTTGTCTTCAAATACATGCAAAAAAACCGTAACAAGTTTTTAATTAAATAAATATTTCAAACGTCAGTAGTCACTATTTAAAAAAAACCATAATAATTAATCGCTTCTTAAGAAACACTTTGGTAGATAGGCAGGATACTCAAGTACTCGCTTGTAATAATAAATTGGAGTGCCTCGTTCACCCGACCAATTGTTGGTCATCCTCCTATAATATTTTTAATGCTTGAGAAAGAAAAAACTTTCAATCTCTTAATTACAAATATGTGGGCTGGTGGTCAGAGCACTCCAATTCAAACTATTCCTTTGTAATCATAAAATGGAGTGCCACACCTATCCGCCCAATTGTTGGTCATCAAAAAATTTGATTTTAGATATAAAGATTTCTAATGCTTTTAGAGAGAAAAAACTTTAAGTCTTTTGATAACAATCTCTCGGACAGGTGGGCGGAGCACTCCAGTTCAAACTACTCGCTTGTAATCATAAAATGCAGTGCCCCACCCGCTCGCTCAACTGTTGATCATCAAAAGATTGAAGATAACTATCGCCTCCAATGACTCAAAAACTTCTAACGCTTGCAGAAAAGAAAAACTTCAAAATTTTTGATAACAAACACTGGCGCGATTGGGCCAAGCACTACAATTCAAACTATTTGCTTGTAATCCTAAAATTAAGTGCCCGACCCATCCGCCCAATTGATATAACCATCGCCACTTCTAACACTTGCATAGTAATATATAAAAGTAACTTCCAATTTTTGGGGGAGAAAGGGGGGGGGGGAGGAAAGTAACATCCACCCGCCCATCAATACAAGGGATACAACCATTGTAGTGGTGTCCCACCCACCTATCTAACTGTTGGTCTTTAAGAGATTAGATCATCGCCTTCTATGATTTAAAGACTTCTAACGCTTGCAAAATAAACAAACTTCAATTCTCTTAATAATAAACGCTCAGGCAAGTTGACAAGGCACTCCAATTTAAACTACTTGGTTGTAATAATAAAGTAGAATGTCCCACCCACCCGCCCAGTTGTTCATTATCAAAATCAGATCATAAACTTGAGTGCCTATATCACCTAGCCAATTGATGGTCATCAAGATATTAGATATAAACATCTTAATAACAAACACTCAGGTGAGTGGGCGTTGCACTCCAATTTAAACTACTTTCTTGTAATCATAAAATAGAGTGACTCATCCATCCGCCCATCTTTTTTATTAAAAGATTGAATATACCCATTGCCAGGAAAGAGTACCTTTCAATTTTTTATAACAATTACTTGGGCGGATGAGGAGTGTTCCACTGCTACTGGTTATTATGCTATGGAGTGTCCTACCCACCCAAGTGTCCGTCATAAAGAGATTGTATGTTTGACTTCTCTGCGGACGTCAGAAGTCATTTTGTCACAAGAAAAGGTCGTGATCCAACTTCTTGATAAGTAATAGTTGGGTGGGTAGGTGGGCTACTGCAATTTAAACTTATGACTGGTTATTATGCTATAGAGTGTCCCACCTACCCACCCAAGTGTCCGTCATCAAAAGATTGTATGTTTGATCTCTCTGCGGACGTCAGAAGTCATTTTGTCACAAGAAAAAGTCGTGATCCAACTTCTTGATAAGTAATAGTTGGGTGGGTGGGCTACTGCAATTTAAACTTATGACTGCTTTTTATGCTATAGAGTGTCCCACCCACCCACCCAAGTGTCCGTCATCAAAAGATTGTATGTTTGACCTCTCTGCGGACGTCAGAAGTCATTTTGTCACAAGAAAAGGTCGTGATCCAACTTCTTGATAAGTAATAGTTGGGTGGGTGGGTGAGCTACTGCAATTTAAACTTATGACTGGTTATTATGCTATAGAGTGTCCCACCCACCCACCCAAGTGTCCGTCATCAAAAGATTGTATGTTTGACCTCTCTGCGGACGTCAGAAGTCATTTTGTCACAAGAAAAGGTCGTGTTCCAACTTCTTGATAAGTAATAGTTGGGTGGGTGGGTGGGCTACTGCAATTTAAACTTATGACTGGTTATTATGCTATAGAGTGTCCCACCCACCCACCCAAGTGTCTGTCATCAAAAGATTGTATGTTTGACCTCTCTGCTGACGTCAGAAGACATTTTGTCACAAGAAGGGGTCGTAATCCAACTTCTTGATAAGTAATAGTTGGGTGGGTGGGTGGGCTACTGCAATTTAAACTTATGACTGGTTATTATGCTATAGAGTGTCCCACCCACCCACCCAAGTGTCCGTCATCAAAAGATTGTATGTTTGACTTCTCTGCGGACGTCAGAAGTAATTTTGCCACAAGAGAAGTTCGTGATCCAACTTCTTGATAAGTAACACTTGGGTAGGTGGGTGGGCTACTGCAATCCAAACTATTGGCTTGTTATTATGCTATGGAATGGCCCTTCAGTCCACCCAAGTATCCGTCATCAAGAGATTGTATGTTTGACTTTTCTGTGGACGTCAGAAGTCATTTTGTCACTGATCCAACCTCTTGATAAGTAACACTCCCAATATCTCAACAGCAAACATTCGGGCGGTTAGCCGGGGCATTTCAGTTTAATCTACTCGCTTGTAATTATAAAATGGAGAGCCCCACCCACCCGTCTAACCGTTGGTCATCAATAACTTGGAAATTACCATCGCCTCATATGACTTCTAACGGTTGCAGAAAAAAAACCTATTGTTTGATAACAAAAACTTGGGCAAGTAAGCAAGGAGCAAGGAATTAGATACATCTATCACTTAGAGGTCATATCCTATGACTTAGATATTTCTAACGCTTGCAGAGAAAAAAAAAAAACATACAATTTCTTGATAAACACTTAGGAGTAGTAAACTACTTGCTTGTAGTCATAAAATTTTAGAATTTGTTATCAAAGAATTGTATATTTCTTGCCCCAAACTTCCCAAAGGAGGAGATGATAAAATGAGTGAGCGGAGATGATAAAATGTGTTCAAACTGTCAAAGAAGTCATAAAATATTTATAAACAATCACAAGTGTTACATGATGTGCTTTAAACTACACAAATAAAACGTTCCAAAACTGTCAAAATGTTTCAGTAATTAATTCCAAAACATATTGTTCAGCACAAAACGCTCTTAACCAAACCTTCATAGTTTCTACAGTTGATCAGACTTATCCAATATGATCTCAGACGATTTTATATTTAAAAATAGAAATAGTTTTGGTAATTACCGACTAACCAAATTTTCCAACTAATTTTGGTTTTGATAAATTTAAGTATTTTGTAGTACTATTTTAAAATAATTCTTCTATTTCAGAGCCATGTTTATAAACATTTTAGTTATGTTAGATAGTGATCAACAAATTGTGGCAAGTGTTGCAGCTGAACTCTATACCAGCTTAGTAAACATTGCACAACGAAACCAAGAAAATTTGTCTAACAGAAACAGTTATATTAGATCAGGAATTAAATTACAACAAGAATACCAATATTTGAGACAGCGTGGAATTAATTTACTACAAATGGTGGATTTTCAGTTAGGACCTACAACGTTAATATTTCTACAAGAATTAATAGTTTTTGTAGAAAATGCTAAATTGTTTGTACGAGAAGCAAATGAACTTATTTATAGAGCCGTAAGTATTGTTATAATGATTAAAATATTTAAAATATAATTATTGTAATATTACAGAATAATAATATTGGTGACTATCAGAATTATTTAATGGAAGATTCGGAAACTGAATCTGATTCCAGTGACACCGATAGTGATGAAGAATTGGATTCGGGTATGGGAACCGATGATTATAATTCCGATACAAGTATGGAAAGCGTAGAAACAGATCATGAAGATCTTATAATATACGAGTCCTCGGAAGATGAAAATGATTAAAGTTTTATTCAAATCACAATTATATTTATGTTGTAATAACGCTATGTATAAAATAAATATTTGTAATAATTTCAATAATTCCTATTTGACAAAAGTCTTCCTACGCCACTGCTCCACTCAGGCTGTACTAAAGTAATAAACTTCAGTACAGCTGACGCAAAATATGAGAGAAAGAAACAGAAGCATGCAAAATCATAACATTTTGTTATATATAATGCATGAATATAAATGTAATATTTCAATCATAAAAATTCTCCAGCAAATATGGATAGATTTAATTAATTGGGTCGCATTTTTTAATTTTATATTAAAGTTTCAAACGTCACGTAGTTGAGTAAACTTTATTTGTAGGGAAGTTATTCTTAGATACATTACAAATAAATAATAGACATTATGTGCGCTTATATTTATTAAGAAAAGAATTAATAAATAAATAATTAAGATGAACATTTAAATATAATTTTTCCCTCCCTTATTTTAAATCTATTATTATGCAACCGTTCATTGCTCCGCCAATAAGGAGAATGCGTATGCCACTAGGCTACCGAGTTGCTTAACGCAAGCTTGTGAAAATTCAGATCCATTCACGATAAACGATGGACAACAAGGCGTCCACCTCGGGTGTCCCCAAAGCACAACAGGACCAGCAGGATAAAGACATAAACATAAACATCGACATCAGGTACATATATTATTTAATTTTATTAAGTTAAATTTATTAAATTCATTGTGTTGAGGTTATGAAGTTGATTGCAATTTTTATCGAGTTATTATTAAATGACTAATAAATATGCTTATCGGATTTGGTTCCAATTACAACATTTTTTAATAGAAGTGTGTTGTTTTGACGGAATTAAATACGCCCGGCTTCGAATACATGTGCTTTCATGCCGGCCGGGCTTTTATGCACGCACAACGTAAGATAATCACAATTTAGTAAATACCTGTTGGTTGGTTGTTTGTTTACAGAATCAACATTATTAATAAATTGTTTCATTTGTTTGATTGTATGATTATGATTAGGTAGAAGCTATTTATTATGTGCATTTTCGATTGTTAGGGGTACCCAGCATTGTTATAAATCAATATATTTTTTTATTTGTATTTAAAACATAAAATTCAATTTTAGTTAATAATTAAAGTATTTATTGATTTAAAAAATTGATGTTGATGACAGTGAGCACCATCTAGCATGATTATAATTTTGGGACTTAAATTTTTTTAAATAGTATTTTTTCTAGACCATTGTTGTAGTTCACATGTGGTCTTTACTACCATTACACATTTACGCCCCCGCCTACGGGTTTGGCATTAGCGCAATATTGGTAACCCTAGCTATTTTTTGATTTTCTATAAATTTTCAACAAGTTATGAGTTTATGAGTTTTGGTTGTCTTACAACATTTTTTGGTATTTTATACTGGATTATGGTGATTTCTGGCCATTGTTTAAAATGTCAAGTCCGGGTTTTGCTGTTTTTGATATTTTATGAAAAGAATTTTGTAGTTTTCAACCGTTTTTGTGTTTTCACCACATTTTGCCATTTTTGACTTTTTATAAATAGAATTTTATATTTTTTTACAGTTTATGACCATTTTTTATTGTTTTCTTACAATGTCTTCATACTTTTTTAGCCAAATCTTGTTAGTTTTGACGTTTTATTAAAAAAAAATTGTAGTTTTCAACCGTTTTTGGCTGGATTTTGTGTTTTTTAAATTATAATGAACGGATTTTGTCATTTTTGACTTTTTATAAATAGAATTTGCATTTTTCAACTGTTTATCAACTAATTTTGGTGTTTTTTTTTTTAATTTCATACTTTTTTGCTTGATTTTGTTGTTTTTGATATTACATGAACAGAATTTTGTAATTTCAATAGTGTTTGGCAGGATTTTCTGTTTTTTTAATGGTTTAATGTTTTGTAACCGGATTTTGCTATTTTTGACTTTATAAATAAAATTTTGCTATTTTCAACAGTTTTATCACCTAATTTTGGTGTTTTTATACAATTTTTTTATACTTTTTGGCCGGATTTTGCTATTTTTCATATTCTATAAACAGAATTTTGTACTTTTTAATCGGATTTTGCTATTTCTAAACACAATATGATGTTTCATAGCAGAATTTAGCTAGTTTTGACATTTTATAACAAAACTTTGATGTTTTAAAAGACAATTTTGGGAATTTCATAAAAATGTAACAGTTTATGGCCGAATTTTGGTACTTTCTCTCAATATTTTGATGTTATTTATGACTTTTCATAAATTCTATTCATTTGCGCTTTTCGACAGTTTATGGCCGAGTTTTGGTTCTTTTAAGGCCAGATTTAGCTGTTTTTGACTTTTTATAAATATAATTTTGCACTTTTTCACACTTTTTTTTTAATTTTGGTTTTTTTAACACAATTTTGATGCTTCAAGGATAAATTTTGCTATTTTTGACAATATCTATAAAAAAAAGTTGCAGTTTTCAACAATTTATGACCATATGGTGCTTTCTAACTATATTTTGATGTTACAAAGCCAAATTTTGCAAATGTTGACATTCTTTGTGTAGAATTTTACATTTTTCAACAAATTTTGCTATTTTTGACAATTTATGAAAAAGAATTTGCACTTTTCAACAATTTATGACCTGATTTTGGTGCATCTTAACAATATTTTGATGTTACAAACCCAAATTCTGCAAATGTTGACATTGGTTTTGATAGGTTTTTGCTATTTTTGACATTTTATGAACAAAAATTCGCACTTTTCTACAGTTTACGACCAAATCTTGGTGCTTTCTAAAAATACTTTGACAATTTGTTTTGGGGCAAAAAAATTTTTACAAACAGATTTTTGCAATGTTGTTGGTTAGTAGTAACTTGGAAATGCTCTTTTTTCCGTCAAAAAGTTGGTGTAGGTTGACCTAACCAAGTCTTTGTTCTTTAGATTTTGTTGTTTACTTTCTGCAAAAAACGCTTACTTTGAACAGTTCGCAGAACTTCTTTGGAAGTTTTTTTTCTCTCGAATGGCGGTCGTTGACAGTGGTGTCAAGCTTCAAAATTGACTAGAGATATTTTCTATTTACTAACTGGCTCGGGTGTGACTTGCCAGAACAAAACCTCTACAAAAAGCACTGCTCTTCCACCATCTGAGCCTATTACGATGCATGTACGCTCCAGATAAAACTCAATATATCTCAGCCAACAAGCAACCTCCAACTACTACTAAAAATCAAACACACTACACACAACCACCATAGCCAGCTGCAACGCTTTAAATCGATTCATCAAAATCCAGCTCATTTTGCAAACATAGCACAACCTCAATTAAAACATCTTTGGCTTTTTTTCAAGTCCCACACGTCCAAAAACCGTAATAATTTAGGCCTATATATGTATTTTATGTAAATTGCCTCTCCACTCAGTGAGATACATAATGTGTGGTTCAGGGTATGCACCCTTCATTAGTGTGCCTAGCATTTTATTGACCAAAAAGACAATTTACATAAAATCACTATTACACTTTTTAACCATACTGAAATAATCACTTTTATGTTGCAGCGACTGTATCGATGACATTATTCAAATTATAGACAGAACTATGACTTTAGTAGAAAAGATCATCGTTGACTTGCCTGCATACCTAGCAGCTTTCGAAAGCCATTTCGACAGTACGCTAAACATGGATAAAACTGCATTAATTAAAGAAGGATTTAATTTAAACAGAATTCGTTTGGTTGTAAAATGTGATAGAACAACATTGCAGAAATCGTATAATGAAACCAATTTGCTTAAAGTTCTATCAGAAATACAAAAATTTAAAGACGCAGCTGCTAAGTTCGTAAGCAGGGCAGCTAGAACTACACACAAAAACTCCATTATTGTAATGCACAAAGTCGTAAGTAATATTATTTAAATTTAATCAATAATTTAAAATACTATAGTCTATTCAGTACAATGCATAGAGTTAAATATTATCCTTTTTAGCCATTAAGTATAGTCCAGCTAGACTAGTATTTCAGGGTATGCACCTTTCATCAGTGCGCCCCTAGCATCTCACTGGTCAGAGAGATAATTTATATTAAATTACTTTTTAAGTATAATATTAATAATATTAGGCATAAATTAATGATTTATTTAAACTAAATTTATTTAAACTAAATTTAACGTTTACAGTAGGCAAAAGTCATTGATGAATTATCAATAAATTAATTTAATAAAAACATTTAGTATTAAATTACACTAAATAGAGCCACAGTCGTTGTATAATATTGTTTTAAACAAAGCTGTTCTAATGTTACAGAAAGATCCACATGGTGATGAATATGGCTTACCACATTCGCCAATTTCAGAATATGGTGACGATGAATCCCCACAGCAAACTCCTATAACCATGATAGTTAACGAAGGATATGAAGAAGAGGATAAGGAAAAAGGCAATGACGAGCAGGAAAAGGACGATGATGATGATGGTGATTCATTACCATAAACCAAATAAATGCATCCACACCGAAGCATATCAGAAATGCAATTAATGATTTTTTCGGGACATGCTATCAATTTTATAATATTTATCAGTTTATTTATTTTAACAAACTAACATATATAAAGCCATAATTTTATATAATTTTAATGTATTCAAGTATGATATTTGTTTAGCTTTATAATATTACTATTTTGATTAATTACATAGTTTCACTTATTTTTTTATTTATTTTTATTATCCCTCCATTTGCATCACAATTTCTTACATCTATATATAGTGGAAACTACAAAAAACATTATTTTCAAATTATTAATTTTTTTTTTGACTTTTAATCACTATTTGTAATATAAAACAAAAACTAGTCGATAAATTTTGTAGTAATTTTTCATAAATAATTATCAATAAGTGCTTCAATAGTGGAAATTACAAAATTTCCTTGTAACAATATTTTAATTTTTTTTTTTAAATGTTTAAATCAATTTTTCGACTTTTAATCACTAATTGTGATACAAAACAAAAACTAATCAACAAATTTTGTTGTAATTTTTTATAAATGATTATCAATTAGTGCTTCAGTAGTTCAAAATACAAAAACATTAAATTCCCTTTCAATAATATTTTTTTCAAATTAAAAAAAAAACGTTTAAATTATTGTTTTTACTTTTAATCACTAATTGTGATATAAAATAAAAACTATTCAATGAAGTTTGTTGTAATTTTTCATAAATGGTTATCAATTAGTGCTTCAATAGTGTAAAATACAACATTCAATTTCCTTGCAAGATTTTGTTTTTCAAATTTTTAAAAATTGTAAAATAAATTTTTTGACTTTTAGTCACTAATTGTGATATAAAACAAAAACTAATCGATAAATTTTGTTGTA
The DNA here is from genome assembly GCA_963932245.1 of Tachinus rufipes. NCBI lineage: Eukaryota > Metazoa > Arthropoda > Insecta > Coleoptera > Staphylinidae > Tachinus > Tachinus rufipes. The sequence goes on along the minus strand of OZ010750.1, from coordinate 80,387,008 downwards.
ATTTTTCATAAATAGTTATCAATTAGTGCTTCAATAGTAGAAAATACAAAAACATTCAATTTCCTTTTAACAATATTTTTAAAAACTGTTTAAATCAATTTTTTTGCTTTTAATCACTAATTGTGATATAAAACAAAAACTAATCAATGAATTTTGTTGTAATTTTTTATAAATAGTTATCAATTAGTGCATCAATTGTGAAAAATACAAAAACATACAGTTCCTGGCAACAATATTTTTTTAAAATTTTTAAAAATTGTTTAAATCAATTTTTTGACTTTTTATCACTAATTGTGATATAAAACACAAACTAGTCGATAAATTTTGTTGTAATTTTCAGTATATGGTCATCAATTAGTGCTTCAATAGCAAAAAATACAAAAACATTCAATTTCCTTTTAACAATATTTTTAAAAACTGTTTAAATCAATTTTTTTGCTTTTAATCACTAATTGTGATATAAAACAAAAACTAATCAATGAATTTTGTTGTAATTTTCTATAAATAGTTATCAATTAGTGCATCAATCGTGAAAAATACAAAAACATTAAATTTCCTTGCAACCATATTTTTTTCAAATTTTTAAAAATTGTTTAAATCAATTTATCGACTTTTAATCACTAATTGTGATATAAAACAAAAACTAATCGATAAATTTTGTTGTAATTTTTCATAAATGTTTATCAGTTAGTGTTTCAATAGTGGAAAATACAAAAATATTCAATTTCATTTCAATAATATTTTTTTCAAATTAAAAAAAAAACGTTTAAATAATTTATTTGACTTTTAATCACTAATTGTGATATAAAACAAAAACTATTCAATAAAGTTTGTTGTAATTTTTTATAAATGGTTATCAATTAGTGCTTCAATGGTAGAAAATACAAAAACATTCAATTTCCTTGCAAGATTTTGTTTTTCAAATTTTTAAAAATTGTTAAATCAATTTTTTAACTTTTAATCACTAATTGTGATATAAAACAAAAACTAATCGATAAATTTTGTTGTAATTTTTCATAAATAGTTATCAATTAGTGCTTCAATGGTAGAAAATACAAAAACATTCAATTTCCTTTTAACAATATTTTTAAGAACTGTTTAAATCAATTTTTTGGCTTTTAATCACTAATTGTGATATAAAACAAAAACTAATTGATAAATTTTGTTGTAATTTTCAGTAAATAGTCATCAATTAGTGCTTCAATAGTAAAAAATTCAAAAACATTCAATTTCCTTTTAACAATATTTTTAAAAACTGTTTATTAAATCAATATTTTTGCTTTTAATCACAAATTGTGATATAAAACAAAAACTAATCAATAAATTTTCTTGTAATTTTCTATAAATAGTTATCAATTAGTGCATCAATCGGGAAAAGTACAAAAACCTTACATTTCCTTGCAACAATATTTTTTTTAAATTTTTAAAAAATGTTTAAATCAATTTTTCGACTTTTAATCACTAATTGTGATATAAAACAAAAACTAATCGATAAATTTTGTTGTAATTTTTCATAAATGTTTATCAGTTAGTGTTTTAATAGTGGAATATACAAAACTATTCAATTTTATTTCAACAAATTTTTTTTCAAATTTTTAAAACTTGTTTAAATCAATTTTTCGACTTTTAATCACTAATTGTGATACAAAGAAAAACTAGTCGATAAATTTTGTTGTAATTTTCAGTAAATAGTCATCAATTAGTGCTTCAATAGTAAAAATTACAAAAACATTTAATTTCCTTTTAACAATATTTTTAAAAACTGTTTAAATCAATTACGTTTAAATAATTTTTTTGACTTTTAATCACTAATTGTGATATAAAACAAAAACTATTCAATGAAGTTTGTTGTAATTTTTCATAAATGGTTATCAATTAGTGCTTCAATAGTGTAAAATAGAAAAACATTAAAATTCCTTGCAAGATTTTGTTTTTCAAATTTTTAAAAATTGTTAAATCAATTTTTTGACTTTTAATCACTAATTGTGATATAAAACAAAAACTAATCAATAAATTTTGTTGTAATTTTTCATATATAGTTATCAATTAGTGCTTCAATAGTAAAAAATACAAAAACATTCAATTTCCTTTTAACAATATTTTTAAAAACTGTTTAAATCAATTTTTTGGCTTTTAATCACTAATTGTGATATAAAACAAAAACTAGTCAATAAATTTTGTTGCAATTTTTCATAAATAGTTATCAATTAGTGTTTCAATAGTAAAAAATACAAAAACATTCAATTTCCTTTTAACAATATTTTTAAAAACTGTTTAAATAAATTTTTTGCTTTTAATCACTAATTGTGATATAAAACAAAAACTAATCAATGAATTTTGTTGTAATTTTCTATAAATAGTTATCAATTAGTGCATCAATCGTGAAAAATACAAAAACATTAAATGTCCTTGCAACCATATGTTTTTCAAATTTTTAAAAATTGTTTAAATCAATTTTTCGACTTTTAACCACTAATTGTGATACAAAACAAAAACTAATCAATAAATTGTGTTGTAATTTTGCATAAATAGTTAATAATTAGTGCTTCAATAGTAGAAAATACAAAATTACTAAATTTCCTTTCAACAATATTTTTAAAAATTGTTTAAATCAAGTTTTCGACTTTTAATCGTGAATTGTGATATAAAATAAAAACTAATTGAAGAATTTTGTTGAAATTTTTCATAAATGGTTATCAATTAGTGCTTCAATAGTAAAAAACATTAAATTTCCATTCAGCAATTTTTTTTTTTATGTTTAAATCATATTTTCGACTTTTAATCACTAATTGTGATATAAAACCAAAACTAATTGATAAATTTTATTGTAATTTTTTATAAATATTTATTAATTAGTGCATTAACAGTGGAAAACACGAAAACATTAAAGTTCTATTCAACAATATTTTTTTTCAAACTTTTAAAATTTGTTTAAATCAATTTTTCGACTTTTAATCACTAATTGTGATATAAAACAAAAGCTCATCGATCAATTTTACTGTGATTTTCCATAAATGGTTATCAATTAGTGCTTCAATAGTGGAAATTAAAAAAACATTTAATTTCCTTTCAACATTTTTTTTTTCAATTTTTTTAAAAATGTTTAAAACAATTTTTTGACTTTTAATCACTAATTGTGATATAAAACACAAACTAGTCGATAAATTTTGTTGTAATTTTTAGTAAATGGTCATCAATTAGTGCTTCAATAGTAAAAAATACAAAAACATTCAATTTCCTTTTAACAATATTTTTAAAAACTGTTTAAATAAATTTTTTGCTTTTAATCACTAATTGTGATATAAAACAAAAACTAATCAATGAATTTTGTTGTAATTTTCTATAAATAGTTATCAATTAATGCATCAATTGTGAAAAATACAAAAACAGTACATTTCCTTGAACAATATTTTTTTTTAAATTTTTAAAAATTGTTTAAATCAATTTTTTGACTCTTAATCACTAATTGTGATATAAAACAAAAGCTCATCGATCAATTTTACTGTGATTTTCCATAAATGGTTATCAATTAGTGCTTCAATAGTGAAAAATACAAAAACATTCAATTTCTTTTCAACAAAGTTTTTATCAGTTTTTTAAAAACAGATTAAACCAATTTTTTGACTTTTAATCACTAATTGTGATATAAAACAAAAACTTATTAATAAATTTTGTTGTAATTTTTTACAAATGGTTATAAATTAGAGCTTCAATAATGGAAACTACAAAAACATTGATTTTCCTTTCAACAATATTTTAAAAAACGTTTAAATCAATTTTTCGACTTTTAATCACTAATTGTGATACAAAACAAAAACGAATCAATAAATTTTGTTGTAGTTTTCTACAAATGGTTATTAATTAGTGCTTTAATAGTAGAAAATACAAAAACATTAAATTTCCTTTTAACAATATTTCTTTCAAATTTTTAAAAAATATTTTTGACTTTTAATTACTAATTGTGATATAAAACAAAAACAAATCTATTGACCAATATAATTTCAGTCCTTATTAATTAAAATTATGTGATTATAGAAATACGCAACATTTTTATTTTCACAAACTTGATTTATGTCAAATTCAGATTCAAAAATATCTCTCGTAATGAATAACACATCCGAATAATACACGTGACATTCATTGTCTTGGTTTGATTAAATCGATTATATAAAAGTCTTTTAAAATTAAAATGCGCATTTATTTGCATAGCAGCGCATAATCCATTTTTCTTTAAAAAAACGTGATGTTATCGATAAGAGCCATTTATCAGCCAACCATTCATCAATTCAACAAGTGCATCGCAGTGGTGGTGATAATTTAAAAGTGAAGCAGTTATAATATAAATATTAAATAAGTGATTTATTATATTATACTAGTTTTAAGCAGAATATTATTATAATAAGGTACGTTTAATAATTATTATTTCTATTGTTTAAATTTTATTATGTACATGTTCAATTTTTGCATAATCTTTTAAAACCTCTTCTGATACTTATTTGTTTTAATCATTCTTGACTTTTCTAGTATCTTATCAGACTTAGTAGACAATAATATCAATTAGACGTCTTAAACTTGGCTAAAAGCGTAAAGATCTATGATGGGTCTCGATTCTTGTAATTTTATTTAAGTTTCTTAAATTTTTTATTTATTTTTAAGTTCCCTAAAAGCGTAAACAAACTCTAGTAGGTATTGCTTCTTGCAATTTGTTTTAAAACTATTTTTTTTAAATTTTTTTTAGGTCTTCTCAGGCTATCTAAATTACATTTTAAAGTTGCCTAAAAGCGTAAAAGATTTTTAGTGGGTTTGATCCATGCAAATTTTATTTAAGACTACTTTTGATTTTTTAATTATTTCTTAAAAGTCTCTCAGGCCTTTTAAATTACGTCTTAACTTGCCTAAAAACGTTAACTTTCTTTTGTGGGTTTTGTAATTTTATTTAAGACTTCTCAATTCTTCAATGGGTTACTCCAGAGATTATGATTACCAGCAAAAGTTTGTTAACAAGAAACTGTGAGTTTTTCTTTTTTGCAAACAATATATATTGGGTCACTACAGATCATGATTACCAGCAACTAGTTTGATGTGAAATGCCCACCTACCCGCCTAGAAATTTGTTAACAAAAAAAACTAGTTTCTGCTCTTTGCAAGCATTAACAGTCTCTTTGTCGAAGAAAAAAAAAGTGATACCCGATCTTTTTATGACCAACACGAGTGACACCAGATAATAATGATTACTAACAACCACTCACCTGCCCAAAAATTTGTTAACAAAAAATTGGAAAAAGAAAATGTCTGCACTTTGTTAGCGTTAGAAGTTATTTTGTCCAAGAAGGAGAAAGTGATATCCAATCTTTTGATGACCAACATTTAATCGGGTGAGTAGGTCATTCTAGATCAAAATTACCAACAACTAGTATGAACCTCTGTCCCACCTGCCCAAAAACTGTTTAACAAAAAATTGAGTTTCTCATTTTTGCAAGCATTAGAAGTCTCTATGCTAGAGGAGAGTATAGTGAATCCAATTTCTTGATGGTCAACACTTAGGTAGATCAGTCGAGATCATGATTACCATTAAGTAATTTGTTAACAAGAAATGTCACTCTAAATCATAATTACAATTGAGTAATTTAATTTAGAGTGCCCACCTACCCATCCAAGCGTTTGTTAATAAAAAGTGAAGTATGTATGTATGTTTCTTGGTAATCAATACTTGGATAGATAGATGAAATCTTTTTTGTCATCAAACCCTCCCCAAAATTCTGTACTAGATACCATCCTGCTTTTCAACCCCAATTTCATCTTGCTAAAAGCTATAAGTTTTTGCCTTAAGATTGTACAGACAGATTTTTACAAATTGTAATTTGTTAAACATATTTACTCGATAACAATTATTAGTTTATAAAATAAAAATGACTCTTGGCCGCTGTGGTCATTAGATTGAGTTTAAATAAATTATCAAATAATTTATTGACAATTCAAAATCGTATAAAAGCCGCGAAATGACTGCCAATAGCATAAATGCTGAATGATATTGATTAATGCGGACGTTTAGTATTATTAATCTTGAAAAACGAAATACGTTTTTCAAGATTAATATTTAATCACTTGTGTCATGTATTAATGGACATTTGTTCTAATGTTTACGTTTAGTATTAATTGCAATAGATGGCGCTACCAGTCATTTGTTTCACAACTATTAGTTTGTCAAATTAATCTTCATATATTAATTATTAAAAAATATAATGGCAACCTTAGGTTTACTATGATGCTTAATTAAATTTAAAATCACTACAATATTTTGTTGTGAATATAATGCTATAATTTGACCTTTGTAAATTGGGTAACATGAAGTTAGTTACATTATAGATATAGAGCGCCCTCTACAGTAAGAATCATTTAGGCATGGTTGCCAAATCGAATTAATAATCATAAAATTAACATTAAATATTTATATTAAATTTTATGCAATTTTAATAGGATCGTATTGAAAATTTATATAATTTTTTTACCAATAGTAGGCCGTAGATTAAGATTAAACCTCGCCGTTTAGTATGCGGTACGTGCAAAATTTTTACAAAACGTCAAAAACAGTAGAACTCGGCAATAAATATCAAAATATTGTTAGAAAAACTAATTCAAAATTGAGGTTAGAGTATTTTAATAAAAATTTTATACTTTATTGTGCTGATTTTATTTTTATATATTAAGACCGGTTTCGGCGGTTAGGCCATCATCAGTTTTTTCTTTTCTTTTCACAGGTGTTGTTGTGTGTTGCGGGTGGTGTGAATTTGTTGTGGTTACTGTTCAAATTCAAATAATCAGAAACAAATACTATAATTCAAAATTCTTTAAAAATAGTAAAATCTGATAAAACAGAAGATGAACTTGCTTAGATCGTCTTAGCTTTAGAAACCGGCTGAGTAGAAGAGCCTTTGGCCTTAATAGCGCTAAAGTCACCTGATGTGAGACTATCAACCGTCTCACATCAGCCTATTAGAATTAAAACTGTTAGAAATAACCCCAAGGTTTCTCTTTATTTTTTATTGAAAATTACTTCAGTAAAATCCTGCTCAGAGTGAGAAGCTTTGGATTAAGCCTTCTGAACTTAGCAGAAAACTCCTAAAGTATGTTTTTATCCTATATAGTTAGAGAAAAAGCCCGTTGTGTGACATTTCTAGGAAATGACAAGGACGTTGAAGGAGTTGTTGGGTCTGATAACTTGCTTGGGTCGTCTTAGAATTAGAAACCGGCTGACATTCCTAAGAAATGACACAGAAGTTGAAGAACTTGTGTCTGATGAGACAGAAGATGAACTTGCTTAGGTCGTCTTAGCCTTAGAAGCCGGCTGGGTTGAGGATCCTTTAGCTTTAGTCGTTGATGACCTTGATAGCGCTAATGTCACCTGCCGCAAGATGATGATGGTCTATTAAAATTAAAACTGTTAGAAGTAACCTCACCCCAAGGTTTCTATTTATTTTCTTTTATACTTCTTGGAAATTACCTCAATAAAATCCTGTTCCAAAAGAGAAGCTATGGAATAAGCCTTCTTAACTTGGCAGACAACTCTATTGCTAGAACTAATCAATTTATTATTATTTTATGCACAAAAAAACTACAATTGTTATCTTACTAGTTTTTTACTATTATTGATGTCACATGTGTATTTAGTTTTACCTAGAAAGTACTTTGTCAAAAAGTTTGGTCAGCGCTTAGTAAAAATAGCAAAACCTATGGGCAAGCTCTACTGTAGTTTCAATCTAAAGATTTTACATGTATTTATTTGCAAATAAAATATTCTTCTAATTCTGCAGCTTTTTTAGAATGGAAGCTTACAAGAATTACATAGACCTCTCAGTTACTGTGGCATCAAATACACTAGAAATAGTTCGTTTATTTTTCTTACAACGAATACAACCAATAATACCAATACCAGAACCTCTAATGGAAAAAGCTTATGCAATAATTGAACACAGCTATAAAATTCTTCATGTTGCTAACGTAGCTCAAATAAATTGTACTCATCTATCACTAATATATGATCCAGAAATTTATGCAATTTTTGATATTCAAATCCGTGATCTATTTGTAGAATCAACAAATTACAATTATTACATGAGCATTTTCTATGGAGAAATAGTCCCATACTTTGAGTCTTGTAAGGTAAATTTAATTAATATATTATACATTTACAAAATTGTTTCGTTTATTTTTGTTTTAGAATCATTTGGAGAAGCAAGAAGATGATGAATTTTGCAATTTCATGTTGTAAAACTTTGTGTTGTCATTTAAATTAAGATTAATCCCAAAAATATTTTTGATAAAAAAAATTCATAAAATAAGAGAATCTGCTCACAATTTTAGATTAAAAATTGCAACAATTTTCCAACAAATATTTTGCATCCAAGTAGTAATAACATTATAACTGCTACATTTAATGAAATTTGGCAACTGCGCTTTTGTTTTAGTTGTGTTTAGATTAGTCATAATTAATAAATTGCATCCATTTTTAATTACAAGCTTGCAAGCAAACGGCACCATTGTGTTTGGAAATATCTAATTATTAAAAAAAACTTAATTTGGCAACAAATATTTTAACAATTGTGGTGTTTGAAGAAACAACTTAATTTTTCAACAATGCCTCGCAGAAGGTTCATAAGACGTTCCAAGTAAGTATTATTTTATGTATAATTATTGTTTCCTCCATTATTAATCATTTTTTGAATGCGATTGAATTGACAAGAAAGACTTATTAAAGTCATTTATATAGAATTAGAAAATTTAATATTTTTTCCCCATTTTGGTCCAATTGTTATCAGCAGAATTATTTTAAGTAATACATACTTTATATATTAGTCAGCATATCTAGAATTATACAAGGTGATTCATATTTTAAACCCAATCAAAGTCCATTCCATAAGCTTAAACATAAATAAAAAATTGTACTTGTCAATCAAATTATTATAAAATATTTCAATTTTCAGAATCGATAGCGATATGTCCTTCGTCAACTTTAAGCTGGATACAATTTCAAGAACACAGGAAACCATATTGCAAATTTATGTTGTCCGGAGTACTCAAGAAATACCAGAACAGGTTAGATCCAAGATTCGTAAATTGAGGAAATGCAGCGAGAGTCTTATAAATATTGCTCAGATGGTAATCAGAGATGGTCAATTATTGAAAGATCATCGCCAATATCATTCTCGTTGCCGCCGATACATCATGAATGTAAATCGCTTCAGATCGACGACTCGAAAACATCATAAACTTGCCTTAAAAATATGTAATTTATTCCTACCTCATATAAACTCAAACTAAGTGTTTTATTATGTGTGCAAACTTTAATGCTGTTTAAAATGTGTATTAATCAGGAAATGTTATGTTCTGTATTTAATAAATAAAAATGTTTTTATTGTAAATTAGAATTTCAGTTTAGTCTTTAATTTAAAAAAAAAGATTTGTTCAAATTCTATATTATAAAATTGACTGTGAAAATTGTAAACAAACTTTAATGCTGTTTAAAATGTGTATTAATCAGGAAATGTTATGTTCTGTATTTAATAAATAAAAATGTTTTTATTGTAAATTAGAATTTCAGTTTAGTCTTTAATTTAAAAAAAAATATTTGTTCAAATTCTATATTATAAAATTGACTGTGAAAATTTCTAGCAGATCTTAAAAGTCCAATAACCCAACTACAGCTTAATTAGATTTTACTGTAAAATGTAAAAGCTTATATAAGTCAGTTAAACCTTTAAAAACTCAAAGAGGACTTAAAAGTCCAATAACCCAACCACAAATTCGTTAGATTCTATTGTAAATCGTAAAAGCTTCTAAAATGACTATTCAAAGACATAAGTCCAACAAAATTTAAAACTTATTGCGTAGAACTATAATAAACCATTATACAAAACCTAAGAAAGCCTTAGCTACTGTTAGAAGATTTTGAAAAGACCAAAACTTTAGAAATTTTTTGGTAAGTTTCAACTATCAGTTTAACTTTTAATAACTCTAAGAAAACTTAAAAGTCCAATACTCCAACCACATCTGCAGATATACGAGTAAACCCTTAAAGACTTATAAAACTTAACAGAGCAATAACCCAATCACAACTTTATTAAATTTGACTGTAAAATATAAAAGCCAAAAATTTAAATCTCTAATAACTCAACCAAAGCTTAATTAGATTTAATTTTGAAAGCTTCTAGCAGTCAATTAAACCCTTGGGCTTTTAAATCTTCTAAGAAACGTTTTAAAAACACAATCAAAGCTTTAATAGATTTTACTGTGAAGCTTCTAACAGTCAATTAAACCACTTAAAACTCTTTTCAAAGTTTACAATTAAAAACCGTAACATTGTTACGCAAAAATAGATTTCAGAAGCATTAAATTGAAAAAACGGTAAAATTCTTACTTAATTTGCCAAGAAACAAAAACCCATCGGGCAATTTTTATAAAATTTGCTGGTTAGTAGCGCAACATGTTTCCAAACGTAGAAAAAAATTAAAAGCAGTAACATTGTTACGCAAAAAAGGTTTTCAAAAGCATTAAATTGTAAAAAATGGTAAAATTCTTACGTAATTTGCCGTGTAACAAAAACTAATCGGGCAGTTTTTATAAAATTTGCTGGTTAGTAGCCCAACATGTTGCCAAACGTAATTTAAAAACCGTAACATTGTTAAGCAAAATTAATTTTCAGAAGCATTAAATTGCAAAAAACGATAGAATTCTTACGTAATCCGCTGTAAAAAAAAAACCAATTAAACAATTGTTATAAAATTTGACCTATAATAGCCCAACATGTTTCCAAACGTAGCAAAAAATTAAAAACCGTAATATTGTTACACAAAAATAGTTTTCAGAAGCATTAAATTGAAAAAAAAAAGTAAAATTCTTACATAAATTGCTGTAAATCAAAATCCAATCAGTCAATTTTTATATAATTTGCTGGTTAGTAGCCCAATATATTCCCAAACCTAACAAAAATTTAAAAACCATAACATTGTACAGCAAAAATGGTTTTTAGAAGCATTAAATTGCAAAAAACGGTAAAATTCTTACGTAATCCGCTGTAAAACAAAAACCAATTAAACAATTTTTATAAAATTTGCTCTATAATAGCGCAACATATTTTCAAACGTAGAAAAATTTTTAAAACCGTAACAATGTTACGCAAAAATAGTTTTCAGAAGCAATAAACTGCAAAAAACGGTAAAATTCTTACGTAATTTGCCGTGAAACAAAAACCAATCCATTAAATTTGATAAAATTTGCTGGTTGGTAGCACAGCATGTTCCCAAACGTAACAAAAATTTAAAAACCGTAACATTGTTACGCAAAATTAATTTTCAGAAGCATTAAATAAAAAAAAGCTGTAAAAATCTTATGTAAATTGCTGTGAATAAAAAACCAATTAGACAATTTTTATAAAAATTGTTGTTTAATAGCGAAAGTTGTTTTCAAACTTGAAAAAAAATTAAAAACCGTAAAATTGTTACGCAAAAACAGTTTTCAGAAGCGTTTAATTGTAAAAAGCTGTAGAATTCGTACGTAATCCGCTGTAAAACAAAAACTATTAAGAAATTTTTCATCAAACTTGTTAATTAATAGCATAACATGATTCCAAACGTAGCAAAAAATTTAAAACCGTAAAAATGTTACACAAAAATAATTTTCAGAAGCATTAAATTGAAAAAAGCGATAAAATTCTTACGTAAATTGCTGTGAATCAAAAACAAATCAAGCAATTTTTAGGAAACTTGCTAGTTAGTAGCCCAACATGTTCCCAAACGTAGCAAAAGTTTAAAAACCGTAACATTGTTACGCAAAAATAATTTTCAAAAGCATTAAATTGCAAAAAACGGTAAAAATCTTAGGTAATCTGCTGTAAAACAAAAACCAATTGAATAATTTTTATAAAATTTGCTCTATAATAGCCCAACAAGTTTCCAAACGTAACAAAAATTTAAAAACCGTTACCTTGTTACGCAAAAATAGTTTTCAGAAGCATTAAATTGCAAAAAACGGTGAAATTCTTACGTAATTTTCCGTGAAACAAAAACCAATCGGGCAATTTTTATTAAATTTGTTAGTTAATAGCCCAACATGTTCCCAAACGTAGCAAAAATTTAAAAACCGTAACATTGTTATGCAAAAATAGTTTTCAGAAGCATTAAATTGCAAAAAGCGGTAGAATTCTTACATAATCCGCTGTAAAACAAAAACCATTTAGAACTTTTTTATCAAATTTGCTTTATAATAAGCCAACATAATTCCAAACCTAAAAAAAAATTAAAAACTACATTAATAATACGCAAAAATGGTTTTAAATAAGTTCAAAAAATTTTGATCAAATTAGCTTAACAATGTTTAGAGGGATATAATACAACTTCCTATAGTATAGTAAAGCTACTTTAGCTTGTCCTATACAATTTGGCGTTGGATAACAATAAAATAGAATGCAAATGTAGGCAAAAACATGTACGTGTACATATTGAGTTGCCTAACACAAAAAACAAGCTGAAATGATTTTGCTGTGTGCATTTAAAATTGAAAACTTCTTATTAAGTCAAAATAACTATATTTTTAATATCAATCTACTGACTTATAAAAAAAAAAAAACTAATTGTGCAATCAAAAACTTAAACCGTCTTCCAAAACTTATTGTAATTTCAAGCCAAAATCTAGCAAGCAATGTCGTAGCTAAAAATTTTCACACCACCCCAAAATATTAAGCTACGACTATAGGGCTAAGCTAGTTTACTAATTTGTACATAAGAATTGTTCTGAAATGTAAAAGTTTGTTTGGTAAACTAAAAAAAAATTCAATATGCAAAAAAACTTTAATTCATAAAAACACAATAGTTTTTATTTTATTAAAAAAACTAAAATCCATGGGCAATAGCGGTATTGTAAATCTGCGTATTGACTTGCAAGTATGTTATTTGCACTCAACTGAAATGTTTGCGCGCAGATCGTTGGTGCTCAAGTCAATACACACAAAAAAACTTAATTGGGAATATGGTAAACCATATAGCGTGCTCCAAGTTTACGCAATCTGTTAAGGTAGAAACGATGTTTACGAATGCCCATTTTGAAGCGAGCCAAGTTTTTGATATAACGATGAGAACGGGTTGAGGATTGGTTGTTGTATTGCAGATATAAGGAATCCATTTCCAATCGCTGCCCAACATTCAAAAGACAATGGCTGTATTGTATCAAAGCAATCGCCTTGGATTGTACATGAGGTGGTAAAAATACATTCCAGTAAACAATCTGAAGAAGTTGAAAAAAATCCAACATTCTCTTTATAGTACCCATCATGCAGTTGAGGTAGTCTTGATCTGCATTAAGCCTAAAAATAAAAATAATAATTTAAATCAATCAATCAAAATGGTTGCTATAATAGTATAACAAAAAAAGTTGGCTTTCAAAGTCAGATTAAATCAATATTAACACAATTGTTAGAATAGTGACTCAAAGCCATGCACCAAATCATAGTGAGCAATCAACGCATGCGCACTTTGAATCCATGTTGATAAACAAGTTATTGATTAAAAATTATTGCCTAAATATGGATTCCCAAATATATATTCCTTAACATAATTAAATATAGAGAAAACATAAAATATTCTGAATTGATTTTAATTAGAAATATAACAAATTTTATGGTATAGGACATTTTTAATTATTGAACTGAACTACGCCTTTTTCTGTATGATTTATATTAGAAATAAAAATAGTACTATTACTATTAAATTTCAAATAATAGGTAACTAGTTTTATATATAAAATGAAGGAATAAATAATAGATTTGCAAAATATTTAACAGAAAACTAATAATTTATAAAACTTACTTTCTTTGGGAAATCATCTTGCGGCTGGTAACTTGCTTAACTTAACAATGAAGTTGTCAATGCATCCACCACTAACTAAATAAAGTAGTTGCCAGATTTAATTAAATAATTTTTAACTTATGTAAATAAAATATTATAAATTATCCTTATTTATTGTAATTCTAAAAACAACTACCCAGATCTTAAATAAATTGAAAATTAATAAACAAAAACTATAATATAGCTCGATATATCCATTTTAATTAGTTAGCAAACTAAAAAAATCCGCGTAATCACTGTAAAAAATAAAGCCTGGCAACAAGGCATTAAAATATTTTAATTAAATTATATTAAAATGCTTCAAAAATACTTTCAGTATTTTATTATTATTTTTCAGCAAGCACAAATTAGTATGCCAAAAATGTTGAAAAATCATAATATTAATTAGACAAATTTAAAATAACTTCTAAAAGTTTTATAAAATTTAGTAGCAAGGAAAAGGGGGGGGGGGGGAGAAACGCATAAATGAAGACATCAACATATCTAATTACTTATCAAATAATTAAAAACATTAATTGTATAATGTTAAACATAATAACAAATAACAATGAGGAGCAAGGAGTAAGGGAAAAGGGGGGGGGGGGGGGGAGAAGGCTTATATATATTACCTATACTTTCCTTTTATTAACAAATTGTTAAAAAAATATAAAGGAAGACTGCAAAGGTCAATCAATTAAAAAAAGCATTAGAAGACTCTTAATTGTTCTTAAACAATCATACAAAAACTAAGAATTACCTAGAAATCTAAAAAACATTTTAATAGCTTTCTAGGGAATACTATAACGATATTTACACAATTAAAAAAGCTTTGCAGGTATTTAGAAGACTTTGACATTCTGACAAAGTAAGAAACTTACAGACTTACTAGAAACATAATTAAAGTTGTTTTTAAAAAGTTTTGTAAGATTTTGTGTTTTTTAAAAAACTTTAAAAGTGCGACTAAAAAAGCCTTAAAAAATTAATAATTCTATTATAAAATCTGAGAGTTATAGAAAATTTTCCAAAAATATTAGAGCTCATCTGAATATTTTTTTTAAACCTTAATAAAAGGAGATTGCAAGTCAACATAATTTTAATTTCTAGATTTTTAAATTTGATGTTAAATAGACTAAAGAGTTTAAAAAAATATTGTACATACTAAAAAGTTTCTAGTGACTTAATAGTATATTAAGTACCAAGGGCAGTAAAGCACTGTTTACTTCACCCAATCTTTGACCGCACGAGCAAAGCTAGAGCAGTAAAGTTCTGCAAATGCATTTTTGGCCGTGGACCATTTTTTGCCTGCCCCCGTAAAGTAACAATAAAATAATACAACTTTGTTATATAACAAATGCATTTAAAAACCGTAACTAGTTTCTACCTTTACTAGGTCATCATCGGACGGTGCTACTTGTATCTGTATTTGTTTTTAAATATATTCCTGATATAGAACATAGTAATTGTGTGTTATTTAATTTAAAATAAACTATCAATTATCATAGTAACGGCTACCACCATTCAACTTCTTTTATTTTTTAAGTTAAAAGATGTCTTATAGGGCAGATTTAGATTAATAAAATATTGTTATAAAGTGTATATACTATTAGAAAACAATTAAGCAATTTCAACATGGATTTTTTTTACGGAGCAATATGTCCTCTAAACAAAAATAACGCCTAACATGTATTTTATAACGTTCAGCTTTGCTCTAGTGGGCCACTACAAGCTTTAACATCTCAAGGCTAAAGCAACAATATTTATAAAAATTTTAATTATCTTTATTAGATGTTATGATTATTTAGACAAAAATGTATTAAGCGTACACTTTTACAAAAATCGAATATTAATAAAATTAATAAGCCGGCCCTGTTCAAAATATTTATTACTATTCTCGCAAAAAAAAATAATTGATACAAATCCACTTAATTTCATTATATTGTTTACTTACAATCGATGAGGTAACGAAGAATAAACTAACATGTTGATTCCCTAAAACGCGTTTCGTCATAAATTGCTCACAATTGCATTGGTTGACTGTACGTATTTTCTGATAATAACTCTCCGAGCTCTCGATTTATAGTTCAACCGTAGCCTTCTTTGGAGTTGCAGATTTTTAATGCAGTTGCGGTTCATTACATAGTGATTCTTTTAGTGTTAATAGATTGCATTATAATACCGGCATCCTCATGCATGATTCACATACTGAATTTAATGGCAAAGTGGTTGATGAATTCACAACAAATTCGACACTAGATAAGGTAAACATCATATTTATTTTTCATGTAATATTTTGATTGTGATTGAAAATAAAATTGTGAATGATATAATTTGCGTGCCCTACTGAATGACAACCGATTTCAGTACCAATAATAAAACATATTAATCTATTTAAAGTTTTCTCCTGTTTACAAATCTAACTATATATCGAGATCACTTAATTTCCACCTCACGTCAATTGTATATAAATCTACTGTAACTATGCTTAATAAGTATGTAATTTAATAAAAATATATATTAAGATAAATGCATATGCAATCAGTATATTAATATTAAATTAAATAAATTTGGCTAGTTTTCCATTAGAAAAAGAAAGAGAGCAAACAGGCTTTGTGAATTAAAAATAATCATAAACAAAAAAGCCATAAAGATTTTATCGATTTGCGAGCTTTAGATGAACAACAATCAGTAACATTCAAAACGTCCAATGTGTTAGAGCTTGTTCCTACCGGTTTCCCGTTCCTGCAGTTATTAAAATTATAAGAAGGAAGTTAAATGGGCATGTGCAACACTCCATAATAATGACGCTATTGTTTCCATTTATTATAAACGAATAAATTATCAAATATTGTGCAATATAAATCTAAAAATTGAAGACCACCAAGTATTACTTAAGATTAATATTAGAAGAAAGAAAAAATGAGTAAATTTTGATGGTTTTGTATCTAATGTCTCATGTAGTGAATTATTAAATTATCACTAATAGAATTCATGCATGAGTTATTAATAACTTAATTGTCGACAGTACAATAATTTTAAGAAGAAGTGTGACGGATTATTAATACAATAGTTTAAAAGTGCGGTCCATAGCTTGTGGTTTGTGATATTAAATCGTTCCTGGTTTGAGATCGTCTAAAATTAGGTATACATGCATACATTTTTTATATTAAATCAAAATATAAGACGCATTAGCAGTCCTTAACTACCTACATCTACAATCTTAATTCATATCAGAAACAATATGATCTGATTATTGAACATTACAATAAGATAAAATTCATATTAATAGAACATTTAAGTCAATAGCTGGGCTATTACTGTACACTCGTAAGTAGAAGTAATATTTAAATTACAAAAATAAAATAATAATCATTTCAATAGGATAATAAAAAGCAAACATTAAAATTTTACATAAAATAAACAAATCTACTGATAAATTAGTTAATAACTGATTTTGCATAACTGATTAATAACTCAAGATAAAGTTTTGATAATATACGTGGATTTCTTAAAATCGTGTTAAATTGACATGCCAAAGAGTTTATTAAAAATCATAACAGACAATATTTTAATACCCAGTGAGATTTTATTCCAAATATATCATATAATTAGATAAAATATTAAATGTATGTCTCATCAATATTAAAACGAGTAAGTAATATCAATTATTAATCAGACCACAAATTATCTTAAGAAAAAATTTAATAAACAAATTATAAAATTCGATCAAGAGTGCGTAAATGTTAATCAGCAGAAAACCTCGTAAAATGTATGAAAAAGGACGTAAAGCTACTACACAACGTGTAAGTATTTATTAATCGTTTTATTATAAAAACGGTAGAATTCTTACGTAAATTGCTGTAAAACAAAAACCGATTAGACACTTTTTATAAAATATGCTGGTTAATAGCGTAATATATTTCCAAACGTAGAAAAAATTTAAAACCGTAACATTGTTACACAAAAATAGTTTTCAGAAGCATTAAATTGAAAAAAACCGTAAAATTCTTACGTAAATTGCTGTAAATCAAAATCCAATCAGTCAATTTTTATATAATTTGCTGGATAGTAGCCCAATATATTCCCAAACCTAACAAAAATTTAAAAACCGTAACATTGTACAGCAAAAATGGTTTTCAGAAGCATTAAATTGCAAAAAACGGTAAAATTCTTACGTAATCCGCTGTAAAACAAAAACCAATTGAACATTTTTTATAAAATTTGCTTTATAATAGCGCAACATATTTTCAAACGTAAATTTTTTTTTAAAACAGTAACAATGTTACGTAAAAATAGTTTTCAGAAGCATCAAATTGCAAAAAACGGTAAAATTCTTACGTAATTTGCCGTGAAACAAAAAACAATCCAGTAAATTTGATAAAATTTGCTGGATAGTAGCACAGCATGATCCCAAACGTAACAAAAGTTTAAAAACCGTAACATTGTTACGCAAAATTATATTTCAGAAGCATTAAATAAAAAAAAGCGGTAAAAATCATATGTAAATTGCTGCGAATAAAAAACCAATTAAACAATTTTTATAAAATTTGTTGTTTAATAGCGCAAGTTGTTTTCAAACTTGGAAAAAAAGTAAAAACCGTAAAATTGTTACGCAAAAACAGTTTTCAGAAGCGTTTAATTGTAAAAAGCTGTAGAATTCGTACGTAATCCGCTGTAAAACAAAAACTATTAAGAAATTTTTCATCAAATTTGCTGGATAATAGCATAACATGATTTTAAACGTAGAAAAAATTTAAAACCGTAAAAATGTTACACAAAAATAATTTTCAGAAACATTAAATTGAAAAAAAAGCGATAAAATTCTTACATAAGTTGCTGTGAATCAAAAACCAATCAAGCAATTTTTAGAAAACTTGCTAGTTAGTAGCCCAACATGTTCCCAAACGTAGCAAAAGTTTAAAAACCGTAACATTGTTACGCAAAAATAATTTTCAAAAGCATTAAATTGCAAAAAACGGTAAAAATCTTACGTAATCTGCTGTAAAACAAAAACCAATTGAATAATTTTTATAAAATTTGCTCTATAATAGCCCAACAAGTTTCCAAACGTAACAAAAATTTAAAAACCGTAACCTTGTTACGCTAAAATAGTTTTCAGAAGCATTAAATTGCAAAAAAAGGTGAAATTCTTACGTAATTTGCCGTGCCAACATAATTTCAAACCTAAAAAAAAAATTATAAACTACATTAATATTACGCAAAAATGGTTTTAAATAAGTTTAAACTACAAAAAACGGTTAAAGTACCGTGAATTAAAAACCAATCAAAAATTTTTGATCAAATTAGCTTAACAATGTTTAGAGGGATATAATACAACTTCCTATAGTATAGTAAAGCTACTTCAGCTTGTCCTATACAATTTGGCGTTAGATAACAATAAAATAGAATGCAAATGCAGGCAAAAACATGTACGTGTACATATTGAGTTGCCTAACACAAAAAACAAGCTGAAATGGTTTTGCTGTGTGCATTTAAAATTGAAAACTTATTATTAAGTCAAAATAACTATATTTTTAGTATTAATCTATTAACTTATACAAAAAAAAAATTAATTGTGCAATCAAAAACTTAAACCGTTTTCCAAAACTTATTGTAATTTCAAGCCAAAACATCTAGCAAGCAATGTCGTAGCTAAGAATTTTACACACCACCCCAAAATATTAAGCTACGGCTATAGGGCTAAGCTAGTTCACTAATTTGTACATAAGAATTGTTCTGAAATGTAAAAGTTTGTTTGGTAAACTAAAATAAAAATTCAATATGCAAAAAAACTTTAATTCATAAAAACACAATAGTTTTTATTTCATTAAATAAACTAAAATCCATGAGCAATAGCGGTATTGTAAATTTGCGTATTGACTTGCAAGTATGTTATTTGCACTCAACTGAAATGTTTGCGCGCAGATCGTTGGTGCTCAAGTCAATACACACAAAAAAACTTAATTGGGAATATGGAAAACCATATAGCGTGCTCCAAGTTTACGCAATCTGTTAAGGTAGAAACGATGTTTCCGAATGCCCATTTTGAAGCGAGCCAAGTTTTTGATATAACAATGAGAACGGGTTGAGGATTGGTTGTTGTATTGCAGATATAAGGAATCCATTTCCAATCGCTGCCCAACATTCAAAAGACGATGGCTGTATTGCATCAAAGCAATCGCCTTGGATTGTACATGAGGTGGTAAAAATACATTCCAGTAAATAATCTGAAGAAGTTGAAAAAAATCCAACATTCTCTTTATAGTACCCATCATGCAGTTGAGGTAGTCTTGATCTGCATTAAGCCTAAAAATAAAAATAATAATTTAAATCAATCAATCAAAATGGCTGCTACTATTAAACAAAAAAAGTTGGCTTTCAAGGTCAGATTATATCAATATTAACACAATTGTTAGAATAGTGACTCAAAGCCATGCACCAAATCATAGTGAACAATCAACGCATGCGCACTTTGAATCCATGTTGATAAACAAGTTATTGATTAAAAATTATTGCCTAAATATGGATTCCCAAATATATATTCCTTAACATAATTAAATATAAAGAAAACATAAAATATTCTGAATTGATTTTAATTAGAAATAAAACAAATTTTATGGTATAGGACATTTTTAATTATTGAACTGAACTACGCCTTTTCTGTATGATTTATATTAGAAATAAAAATAGTACTATTACTATTAAATTTCAAATAATAATTAACTAGTTTTATATAAAATGAAGAAATAATTAATAGATTTGCAAAATATTTAACAAAAAACTAATAATTTATAAAACTTACTTTCTTTGGGAAATCATCTTGCGGCTGGTAACTTGCTTAACTTAACAATGAAGTTGTCAATGCATCCACCACTAACTAAATAAAGTAGTTGCCAGATTTAATTAAATAATTTTTAACTTATGTGAATAAAATATTATAAATTACCCTTATTTATTGTAATTGTAAAAACAACTACCCAGATCTTAAAAAAATTAATAAACAAAAACTATAATATAGCTCGATATATCCATTTTAATTAGTAAGCAAATTAAAAAATCTGCGTAATCACTGTAAAAATAAAGCGTGGCAACAAGGCATTAAAATATTTTAATTAAATTATATCAAAATGCTTCAAAAATACTTTCAGTATTTTATTATTATTTTTCAGCAAGCACAAATTAGTATGCCAAAAATGTTGAAACATCATAATATTAATTTAATTAAAAAATAAATAAGAAGAAAAAAAAATTGGCACTGAATTTAGTTACTAAGCGAATAATGCGCCACCTACATGTACAGTTTTCATTTTGCGCACCGATCAAGAGTGCGTAATTGTTAATCAACAGAAAACATCGTAAAATAGATGAAAAAGGACGTAAAGCTACTACACAACCTGTAAGTATTTATTAATCGATTTATTATAAAAACGGTAGAACTCTTACGTAAATTGCTGTAAAACAAAAACCGATTAGACACTTTCTATAAAATTTGCTGGTTAATAGCGTAATATATTTCCAAACGTAGAAAAAATTTAAAACCGTAACACAAAAATAGTTTTCAGAAGCATTAAATTGAAAAAAAAACAGTAAAATTCTTACGTAAATTGCTGTAAATCAAAATCCAATCAGTCAATTGTTATATAATTTGCTGGTTAGGTTAGGTAGCCCAATATATTCCCAAACCTAACAAAAATTTAAAAACCGTAACATTGTACAGCAAAAATGGTTTTCAGAAGCATTAAATTGCAAAAAACGGTCAAATTCTTACGTAATTTGCCGTGAAACAAAAACCAATCCAATAAATTTTATAAAATTTATTGGTTAGTAGCACACCATGTTTCCAAACGTAACAAAAATTTAAAAAACGTAACATTGTTACGCAAAATTAATTTTCAGAAGCATTAAATAAAAAAAAGCGGTAAAAATCTTATGTAAATTGCTGTGAATAAAAAACCAATTAGACAAATTTTATAAAAATTGTTGTTTAATAGCGCAAGTTGTTTTCAAACTTGGAAAAAAAATTAAAAACCGTAAAATTGTTACGCAAAAACAGTTTTCAGAAGCGTTTAATTGTAAAAAGCTGTAGAATTCGTACGTAATCCGCTGTAAAACAAAACTATTCAGAAATTTTTCATCAAACTTGCTGGTTAATAGCATAACATGATTCCAAACGTAGCAAAAAATTTAAAACCGTAAAAATGTTACACAAAAATAATTTTCAGAAGCATTAAATTGAAAAAAAGCGATAAAATTCTTACGTAAATTGCTGTGAATCAAAAACCAATCAAGCAATTTTTAGAAAACTTGCTAGTTAGTAGCCCAACATGTTCCCAAACGTAGCAAAAGTTTAAAAACCAAAACATTGTTACGCAAAATTTTTCAAAAGCATTAAATTGCATAAAACGGTAAAAATCTTACGTAATCTGCTGTAAAACAAAAACCAATCGAATAATTTTTATAAAATTTGCTCTATAATAGCTAAACAAGTTTCCAAACGTAACAAAAATTTAAAAACCGTAACCTTGTAACGCAAAAATAGTTTTCAGAAGCATTAAATTGCAAAAAACGGTAAAATTCTTACGTAATTTGCCGTGAAGCAAAAACCAATCGGGCAATTTTAATAAAATTTGTTAGTTAATAGCCCAACATGTTCCCAAACGTAGCAAAAATTTAAAAACCGTAACATTGTTATGCAAATTTAGTTTTCAGAAGCATTAAATTGCAAAAAGCGGTAGAATTCTCACATAATCTGCTGTAAAACAAAAACCATTTAGAACTTTTTCATCAAATTTGCTTTATAATAAGCCAACATAATTCCAAACCTAAAAAAAAATTAAAAACTACATTAATAATACGCAAAAATGGTTTTGAATAAGTTTAAACTACAAAAAACGGTAAAATTACCGTGAATTAAAAACCAATAAAAAATTTTGATCAAATTAGCTTAACAATGTTTAGAGGGATAAAATACAACTTCCTTTAGTATAGTAAAGCTACTTTAGCTTGTCCTATACAATTTGGCGTTGGATAACAATAAAATAGAATGCAAATGTAGGCAAAAACATGTACGTGTACATATTGAGTTGCCTAACACAAAAAACAAGCTGAAATGGTTTTGCTGTGTGCATTTAAAATTGAAAACTTCTTATTAAGTCAAAATAACTATATTTTTAGTATCAATCTATTGACTTATACAAAAAAAAAAATTAATTGTGCTATCAAAAACTTAAACCGTCTTCCAAAACTTATTGTAATTTCAAGCCAAAACATCTAGCAAGCAATATCGTAGCTAAGAATTTTACACACCACCCCAAAATATTAAGCTACGGCTATAGGGCTAAGCTAGTTCATTAATTTGTACATAAGAATTGTTCTGAAATGTAAAAGTTTGTTTGGTAAACTAAAATAAAAATTCAATATGCAAAAAAACTTTAAATTTTTTATTAAAAACACACAAAAAAACTTAATTGGGAATATGGTAAACCATAAAGCGTGCTCCAAGTTCACGCAATCTGTTAAGGTAGAAACGATGTTTACGAATGCCCATTTTGAAGCGAGCCAAGTTTTTGATATAACGTCGAGAACGGGTTGAGGATTGGTTGTTGTATAGCAAATATAAGGAGTCCATTTTCAATCGCTGTCCATTATTCAAAAGACGATGGCTGTATTGTATTAAAGCAATCATCTTGGATTGTACTTGAGGTTGTAAAAATACATTCCAGTAAATAATCTGAAGAAGTTGAAAAAAATCCAACAGTCTCTTTAAAGTACCCATCATGCACTTGAGGTAGTCATGATCTGCATTAAGCCTAAAAATAAAAATAATAATTTAAATCAATCAATCAAAATGGCTGCTACTATTATAACAAAAAAAAGTTGGCTTTCAAGGTCAGATTAAATCAATATTAACACAATTGTTAGAATAGTGACTCAAAGCCATGCACCAAATCATAGTGAGCAATCAACGCATGCGCACTTTGAATCCATGTTGATAAGCAAGTTATTGATTAAAAATTATTGCCTAAATATGGATTCCCAAATATATATTCCTTAACATAATTAAATATAGAGAAAATATAAAATATTTTAAATTGATTTTAATTAGAAATATAACAAATTTTATGGTATAGGACATTTTTAATTATTGAACTACGCCTTTTTCTGTATGATTTATATTAGAAATAAAAATAGTACTATTACTATTAAATTTCAAATAATAATTAACTAGTTTTATATAAAATGAAGAAACAAATAATAGATTTGCAAAATATTTAACAAAAAACTAATAATTTATAAAACTTACTTTCTTTGGGAAATCATCTTGCGGCTGGTAACTTGCCCAACTTAACAATGAAGTTGTCAATGCATCCACCACTAACTAAATAAAGTAGTTGCCAGATTTAATTAAATAATTTTTAACTTATGATAATAAAATATTATAAATTATCCTTATTTATTGTAATTGTAAAAACAACTACCCAGATCTTAAAAAAATTGAAAATTAATAAACAAAAACTATAATATAGCTTGATATATCCATTTTAATTAGTTAGCAAACTAAAAAATCTGCATAATGACTGTAAAAAGTAAAGCGTGGCAACAAGGCATTAAAATATTTTAATTAAATTATATTAAAATGGTTCAAAAATACTTTCAGTATTTTATTATTATTTTTCAGCAAGCACAAATTAGTATGCCAAAAATGTTGAAACATCATAATATTAATTTAATTAAAAAATAAATAAGAAGAAAAAAAAATTGGCCCTGAATTTAGTTACTAAGCGAATAATACGCCACCTACAGGTACAGTTTTCATTTTGCGCACCGATCAAGAGTGCGTAATTGTTAATCAACAGAAAACCTCGTAAAATGGATGAAAAAGGACGTAAAGCTACTACACAACGTGTAGGTATTCATTAATCGTTTTATTATAATTTGTTTAAAAAAAATGTGGTTTCATTTCAGCTTGAGTTAGAAGACACTCAGGAAGGTGAAGAAAATCCTGATGGACTACCAAATGTACCACCCCCAAGCCCACCTCAACTTTATGGCGATGGTAATATATTTTATTATGTATTTAGTTGATTCATGGCTTTTAGATTCTTATTAACTTGTGATATTGTAAATTCTAAATATTAAAATCATATTAATTTGCATATAAATCTTTTAATAGGGGTTAATATAATGCTTTCCTAAAATAGTAGAATACACAAGAATGCGATAAGGCCATGAATCATATAAACATGTTATCTTAATGGCGCAATATGTGCAGAGTAAGCTTAAATGACTTTGCATTTTGTTCTTTGATTGACTAAAAATATTATTTATTAAATTTACTATTTTTCTGTTAATTTTTATTAAAAATCATATTTTGAACAAAATTTTAGTAATAATAAAGTATAAGTTTTTGATTTTAATTTGCTTATTAAAAAAAAAACAAACATTTTTGGTTTAATATAATTCTTATGAATCACCCTGCATTCCATTAATGTGTATCAAAATTTTACATCATACGATTTATAATATCACGTGATGTATAGGTTGACTTTCAATTGTTACCAGTGGCGTCCAACTGGTATTTATTTTTGGCATCCTAATTTAAAATAGATGCTTTAAAAATGTATTGATAGCTATTTAAATGTAAATTTAATAATTAATATAACTAAGCATTTCTTATTACTAAAAGTGACACAAATTATGTTTTTCTATAACTATAAATAAATTAATCAACTTACCAAATTTTTTAGACATTTTCACGTTTTTAATACATCACTTTTCACTTTAATGTTTATCAACTCCTGTATTGATTTTTAAATTACAACAATTTTCTTAACCGCAAAACTTTTGCAGAGTAAAAAATTTATACCAATTTTGGTTTTATTTAAACAGACAGCTATAACTATAATGTACCTTAATGCTTTCTTTATTTATTCTATGAAACTCTTTTATATTTATTGTTATGCTCATATTGTTTCATATGTTTTTATTATTTTTATTAATTAATATATTATTTTACACACATGTTTCTATCTTAATAACATTTTCAAGTTTATAATATATTAAATTTTTTTGATAGATTTATAAATAAATTAAATTTTTGTTTCTCCCGCATTCCCTGATATCCGGTTTTTTAAGTCCTTTGAAGTTTGATACATATAAAATAGAGGTTATATTTGTTTATAAAAAGATACCAACATTCTAATAATTATTTTGAATTTTGAAATTTTATTTATTTTTTATTTTATTAAAATATCCATTAAAGGTGAATCGTATAGTATTAATTGTTCATTTATAACTTCATCATTTTGATTTTTAATATGTTTTTTAATTTCTAAGTCTTTCAAAAATATAAGATTTTTATCCGAAATGTGTAAAATTACAAGTGTGTTGTACTGTGAATTTGGTTTATGTTTATTTAATAATAGATGTTTTGCACAATTTGATTTATCTAAATATTTGTTTTTAAAATTTCGAATGTGTTCATTATACCTAATATTAAAACTTCTTTTTGTTTGCCCAATATATACTCCATTGCAGTCATTACACTTTAATTTATATATACCACTTTTATTCCAAATATCTGTGCTTTCTTTTGCATTAAGTAATTTAGATTTTAAAGAATTTTGTGTTTTGAAAGCTACCATAATATTAAACTTTTTGTTTAAATATTTAGATAATTTTTACTAAATGCAAAAGAAAGCACAGATATTTAGAATAAAAGTGGTATATATAAATTAATTTGATTTTATGACATTTTTGACAGTTCAAAAACATTCTCTAACAATTCATAACAGTTAAAAAACATTTTATAACATTTTTGACAGTTTTAAGAACATTTTTGACAATTTAAGAACATTTTATAACATTTTTGACAGTTTTAGAAACATTTTTGACAACTCAAAACAGTTTACAAAATTTTTTGATAATTGAATATTATTTTTGACAGTTCACGGATATTTTATAACGTTTTTGGTACTTTAGGAATATTTTTGACAATTTAAAAACATTTTATAATAATAATAATAATATTTTTATAATAACATTTTTGACAGTTTAAAAACATTTCATATCAATTTATGACAAATAAAAATCATTTTATAACATTTTTGACAATTTAGAAACATATTTGTAAGTTTGAGAACATTTTATAACATTTTTGATGGTTTAAAAACATTTTATATAATTTGAGAACATTATTTAACATTATTGACAATTTGAGAACATTTTTACCATTTTTGACAGTTTTAAAAACATTTTTTCCAATTCAAAACAGTTTAGCAACATTTTTGACAATTTTAAAACATTTTATAATATTTTTGACAGTTCACAAACATTTTATAACATTTCTGACAGTTTTGGGAACATTTTTGACAACTCAAGACAGTTTACGTACATTTTTGACAATTTTAAAACATTGTATAATATTTTTGACAGTTTACAAACATTTTATATTATTTTTATCAGTTTTGAAAACATTTTTGACAATTTAAAAACATTTTACAACATTTTTGGCAGTTTTAGGATCATTTTTGACAACTCAAGAAAGTTTAGAAACATTTTTGACAATTTTAGAACATTGTATAATATTGTTGATAGTTCACAAACATTTTATAATATTTTTGACATTTAAGAAACATTTTTTAGAATTTGAAAACATTTTATAACATTTTTGAAAGTCCAAAAACATTTTATAACATTTTTGACAGTTTTGGAAACATTTTTGCCAAATCAAAACAGTTTAGCAACATTTTTGACAATTTTAAACATTTTATAATATTTTTGACAGTTCACAAACATTTTATAACATTTCTGACAGATTTGGGAACATTTTTGACAACTCAAGACAGTTTACGTACATTTTTGACAATTTTAAAACATTGTATAATATTTTAGACAGTTCACAAACATTTTATATTATTTTTATCAGTTTTAAAAACATTTTACAACATTTTTGGCTGTTTTGGGAACATTTCTGCCAATTCAAAACAGTTTAGCAACATTTTTGACAATTTTAAAACATTTTATAATATTTTTGACAGTTCACAAACATTTTATAACATTTCTGACAGTTTTGGGAACATTTTTGACAACTCAAGACAGTTTACGTACATTTTTGACAATTTTAAAACATTGTATAATATTTTAGACAGTTCACAAACATTTTATATTATTTTTATCAGTTTTAAAAACATTTTACAACATTTTTGGCTGTTTTGGGAACATTTCTGCCAATTCAAAACAGTTTAGCAACATTTTTGACAATTTTAAAACATTTTATAATATTTTTGACAGTTCACAAACATTTTATAACATTTCTGACAGTTTTGGGAACATTTTTGACAACTCAAGACAGTTTACGTACATTTTTGATAATTTTAAAACATTGTATAATATTTTAGACAGTTCACAAACATTTTATATTATTTTTATCAGTTTTAAAAACATTTTACAACATTTTTGGCTGTTTTGGGAACATTTCTGCCAATTCAAAACAGTTTAGCAACATTTTTGACAATTTTAAAACATTTTATAATATTTTTGACAGTTCACAAACATTTTATAACATTTCTGACAGTTTTGGAAACATTTTTGACAACTCAAGACAGTTTACGTACATTTTTGACAATTTTAAAACATTTTAGACAGTTCACAAACATTTTATATTATTATTATCAGTTTTAAAAACATTTTACAACATTTTTGGCAGTTTTGGGAACATTTTTGACAATTCAAGACAGTTTAGAAATATTTGTGACAATTTTAGAACAATGTATAATATTTTTAAAAGTTCACAAACAGTTTGAGAACATGTTTGACAATTTGAGAACATTTTATAACATTTTTGGCAGTTTTGGAAACATTTTTGACAACTCAAGACAATTTTGGGATTATTTTTGACAACTCAAGCCAGTTTAAAAACATTTTTGACAATTTTAGAACATTGTATAATAATTTTGGCAGTTCACAAATATTTTATAACATTTTTGACAGTTAAGAATTTGAGAACATTTTATAACAAGCACATTTTTGACAATTTGAGAAGATTTTATAACATTTTTGACAATTTTGGAAAAAAATTTGACAATTCAAACCAGTTTAGAATTATTTTTGACAATTTTAGAACATTGTATAATATTTTTGGCAGTTCACAAACATTTTATAACATTTTTGACAGTTAAGGAAACATTTTTTAAAATTGAGAACAATTTATAACATTTTTGACAGTTCCAAAACAGTATATAACAACTTATGACAATTAAAAAACATTTTTGACAGTTTTGAAAGCATTTTTGACAATTTGAAAACATTTTATAACATTTTTGACAGTTTTGGGAACATTTTTGACAACTCAAGACAGTTTAGGAACATTTTTGACAATTTTAGAACATTGTATAATATTTTTGACAGTTTACAAACATTTTATAACATTTTTGACAGTTGGGAAACATTTTTTAGAGTTTGAGAACATTTTATAACATTTTTGACAGTTAAAAAACCATTTTGACAGTTTGAGAACAATTTTGACAATTTGAGAACATTTTATAACATTTTTGACTGATTTGGCAACATTTTTGATAACTTAAGACTAAATTGTCTTTTTGACAATTTTAAAACCTTGTATGTTATTTTTGACAGTTCACAAGCATGTTATAACATTTTTGACAGTTAAAAAACATTTTTTAAAACTTGAAAACTTTTTAACTAATTTTTGACAGTTCCAAAACAGTTTATAACAACTTATGACAAATAAAAAACATTTTTGACAATTTTAGAACATTGTATAATATTTTTGGCAGTTCACAAACATTTTATAACCTTTGTAGTAGTTTGAGAAATTTTTTTAAAACTTAAGAACATTTAACAACATTTTTGGCAGTTTTGGGAATAATTTTTGAAAACTCAAGACAGTTTAGTAACATTTTTGACAATTTTAAAACATTGTATAATATTATTGACAGTTCACAAATATTTTATAACTATTTTG
Organism: Tachinus rufipes; assembly: GCA_963932245.1. NCBI lineage: Eukaryota > Metazoa > Arthropoda > Insecta > Coleoptera > Staphylinidae > Tachinus > Tachinus rufipes. The sequence continues at coordinate 80,357,152 of OZ010750.1, read as the reverse complement.
ATAGTTCCAAAACTTTCTTAACAATCTATGACAATTGAAAAACATTTTATAACATTTTTGAAAGTTCAAGAACATTTTATAATGTTTTTGGCAATTTTGAAACATTTTTGATAACTTGAAAACACTTTATAACATTTTTGACAATTCAAAAACATTTTATAACAACTTATGACAATTAAAAAACATTTTTGACAGTTTTGAGAACATTTTTGGAAATTTGAGAACAGTTTATAACATTTTTGACAGTTTTGAGAACATTTTTGGCAATTTGAGAACATTTTATAACATTTTTGACAGTTTTGAGTACGTTTTTGACAATCCATACAGTTTAAGAACATTTTTGACAATTTTAGAACATTGTACATTATTTTTGACAGTTTACAAACGTTTTATAACGTTTTTGATAGTTTGAAAATTGTTTTGTCAAGTTGAAATAATTTTTGACAGTTCAAGAACAACTTATGACAATTTAAAAAAATAATAATAATGATTGTTGATCAATTTTAAACTGTATTAAATTAAAAATTTTGTAGCAGTAGCATCAGCTTCAAGATCTAATTTGGTACCTGTTACTTCAAACCAACCCCAAGTCCAGCTAAATGTTGATCAAGCTTTATCAACAGATGAGTCACAATCTCTTGCTTATGAAGAATCTTGGAGAAACAACCGCCCTGGACCTGAAGGTATTATTTCTTAACTCAAGTTATTTTTTAACAAAATTATTTCCAAAACTTGTTTAACCAATTTTAAAGCTAAAACTGTATAGTCTTCAGAATGATATCAACTCCCTACCCTATAAGCCAAAAATTAATTATACTGCCATAACTTTGGCCATTAAAGACAATACACAAAAAAAAAACGGGACTATACATCCAGATTTAGCAACCGCACTCCAATAAATGCTAAACGGTTAAGGAATATGTTTCCTAAAATCTTTAACAACTTTTATTTTTAATCATAAATTAATGTTAATGCTAAAACTTTTCTTTTAGAGCCCAGAGAGGTATCAGAAGCAGATAGATTCTTAGAACAATATAATTTAAGCCAACACAACATTCAACTTGGTCAGGATTCGTATTTAAATAATTCATTCAGATATATAATAGACAATACTCAAAGAATTGAACCAGATGAAATAAACTACTTACCCAAATGGGATCTATTATGTGGTACTAATGCTTAACTAATTTTAAACTTTACTTATTGCGGCGGTAATTCTGATCTTTAAATTACCGAAGCGGTCAATTTGACCGCCGATGTATTTTTTAAAGTTGACTGAAATTATTTTCTAATAATAAATTCAATTTCTACTCAATGTGACGGACATTTTAAACGCTAAATTAACTGTTGTTGGCCGCCTATTTAAATTTTTGCAAATTTGTTTCTAGTGTTTTTCTAAAACTCTAAGATTTTAACACAATTTAAGTAGAAATTATTTTTGATATAAAATTTGCGTTATAAACACTAAATTAACGGGTCGGTCAGTTTGACGGCCTATCTAAAATTTACATAATTGCAGCGGTCAGAATGACCGCCGCAATAAGACACAAAACTTATAAATTTGTTTGTAGTTCAATAACTTTCACGATTTAAATTAATATATAATTTTATCAAATGATTATAACTATAGACATTTTTGCAAACAAATTTGACTGTTTTAGCAATCATTTTAGCAGAGCGGTTGTTTTGACCGCTAATCATAATGCTTGCAATATTTTTGTTTTTTCTGTTCTAATGGACTATTGATATCACGACTGATTTAACAATCATTTTAATTGCCAATTATGCAGGGCGTATATTTTGACCGCTAATAATAATAATGATTTTTAATCAATTTTAAACTGTATTAAATTAAAAATTCTGTAGAATCAGCTTTAAGATGTAACTTGATACCAGCTACTTCAACCCGGCCCCAAGTACAACCAAATGCTGTCCAAGCTTTACCAACAGATGAGTCACCATTGCTTGCTTCAGTATCTCACGCAAAAACACCAGATCGGTCAAAGCCAAGATTCAAGATCACACCAAAAAAACATAAAGGCAAACGCCAGCAAAATGACTATAATACAAGATCTTGCAGAAACAACCGCCCTAGACCTACAGGTATTATTTCTTAACTTATTATTCTTTAACAAAATTATTTCCAAAACTTGTTTAATGCCTCAATTTAAATTATTGTTAATGCTAAAACTTTTATTTTAGAGCCTAGAGTGCCACCAGCAGCAGATAGCTTCTTAGAACAAGCTACTTTAAGACCGCACAACTTTCAACTTGGTCAGGCTTTGAACTTAAATAATCCATTCAGATATAGAGTAGACAATACACAAAGAGTTGAACCAGATCAAACAAACCACTCCAGATCCAGATGGATTCCAATATATAGTACTAATGCTTAACTATTTTTTTAATCAAAAATTAATTTATATAACTATTGTAGTTCCTGAAATGGTATCTGCTCCACCAATGAATGCACCTGATAACTTTCTACAGGCTGCTCTAAACCCCCTCCACTTCCAAAGTGGCCATGCTCCAAATTTGGGTGAGAATAAGCCGTCAACTTCAAATGTGGCAACAAACCAATTTACTGAACGCCCTTCCAATCATGATGGTTCTACACCTTATGATAGGCACGGATATGGTACACCGGCACGCATAACTTCACGTCGACCAGCTATATGCTCGTCAAGGCCAGTACAAGCTGAACCTGATTCAACTACAGATTTTCCAGAACACGAAGTCAGACCTGACGACTTGCGTTATCAGGTAAAACTTGATTAGAATATAGCTAACACATATTTGAATTCTTTGATGTTACACACCTTTTTTAATTCAACAACATTCATTGTCTTTATCTTGTTTACAAATTTGTTAGTACAAAGTAATTATAATTTTATAGACTCATAGCTCTACCAATGTTCGAAGCAATGTACGCGGTAGATATAACCGCAACATGGATGAAATTGGAAATGTAGAATTAAGTCAAACAAACCAAGAACAATCTGTAAGAGAGTCCAATGTATTTCATGGTAATTTAGTTCCTATAAATCCTATAGATCCTATAAATCCTATAGTTCCAATAAATCCTATAAATCCACTCATAGCTGAGCCTGAAAATTCCTGTAGATATCCTACCTCGTTTCTTCCCGTTGGATATAGAGGTAGATTTAATAGTCAAGGTTATTTGACAAACCAAGTAAATCCAAACATAACTGGGCCTGTAAATCGCAGAACATATCGTGATTATGTTGGTCTCGTCAGATTTAGTAGCGGTAGTAGAAATAATCCTGATGTGTTGCATCCTGTTAGATTTAATAGAATGGCTCAATCAGTAAGAAGTTTATATTCCAATATATTTTGGCATAATTTAACAAATCAATCAAATCCAAACTTAACTGAGCCTGTAAATCGTGATTCTGTTGAGCTCGTTAATATTGTTGGTCAATCAGTAAGGAGTTTACATTTCGACATATTTTGGCGCAATTTAACAAATCAAGCAAATCCAAACTTAACTGGGCCTGCAAATCGCGATTCTGTTGGTCCCGTTAGAAGAAGATTTAATAGAACTGGTGGATTATACCAAGGTCAATCAAGATGGAGTATATTTCGTCCTAATACAGATCGTTCTACAAACCTAAACATAGCTGAAACTGTAAATCGTAGTAAATATTGTGTTCGTACCTTTAGACGTGGTAGAGGTAGATTTAATAATCGAGTAAGGCGTTTATATTTGTGTCAATTTTGTTCTGATAGAGGTACATTAAACGGTATGGTTAATTGCATGATTACTGGCATGGAATGTCCAATATGTACACAAATTGTAAATCCATTAACAAATATTAACACAAATCCACTAACTAGAACTCACAACAACAGTACACCTTTTAATGCACTTTCTTTAACAATAAGATTACCTTTTACAATAACACAACCGCAGGTCCTTCCTCGTCCTACAACATTACGCTTACCAGGAACCGCATATTATGAAACAGGAGCTGTGTTCTCAACAGCACGTAGACACTCAACAGACAGAAGCTCAACATCCCAATCTGCACGAACTGAACAATTGTCACCAGACTTACTACAACCATTCGGACAACCTGCTTTGCTTCCACCACCTACTGAAGAACAGCCAGACAATGTAAGCAATCGGTTTGTGATTTTATGTTCTAAAATACAAAGCTCTGCAGCCATCCATATATGTATAAAACGGTGTAGAACAGCAAGTGGGATAGAAAAAAAATACAAATCTATATGTAAATACAGTACGCCAACATTTGTGTGACCGGTGGTAAGAATTTCCGCGCATTTTGTGAGAAAAAAATCTATAGCCAGAATGAAAGATGCATAGAAAAAAAGGAAACACAAACTGTTATACAATATAAATATATTTATTCTCGTGTATCGCCGGCTTCGCATGTACATATGCATTTTCATCCAGTAAGAGATACATACACTCGTGTTTCAGGATATGCACCCTCACCAGTCTTCTGATTCAAATAAAACGAGCCAAAAATGCCGTTGCCTGTCCGTGTAGGGTTTAACTATATTACAGTCTCCTTCACACACAATCAGTTCAACGTTAACACCTTCGAGATGTTATTGTCCCCGCAGTTCATGCTTGATTTTGCATGCAAATGTACCTACGTTACTATTGGTCTCGCTTAACGCTCTCATCCCAATTTTGTCTCAGAAGTGACCGGCCACAGTATCCGTGGTTTACTGCATGTGTATATATTATAATGAAAAAAATTTAAAACAAAAATTATTAATTTGTAACTAACAATATTTTTTGTTTGATTTTAGGAACAAGATGATGATGATGACGACCCAAATGAAAATAATTAGTGAGTAAAATTAATTAAGAAAAATAATATTATCAACTTGTGCCTGGTTGAGTGAAAACTGAAATTGTAAGTGTTTGATTCATTTAAATATTTTGTTAAGACTAAAAAATGATTTAATATTTTATGTCGAGATTTGGCATAAATTATCCCATAATTTTGATTGATAGCATTGTGTTAACTTGAACTGTGAATTATTTTGCAATAATTGTTTAGAAACTTTAATTGAAACCAAACATAATGATTTAAGATTTACATTATCCTCTATAAGTAAAACATTTTTATTTTGTTTTATACAGAGTCAAAATGTTTCTATAATCATGCGTGATAAGTTTTGTCGTTACTAAAAAAAGATGAATGGATAAGCAGCAAATTATTTGCAATTTTATTTTAAAATTTCTGTTTTTTTGTCCAAATACTTGGAACTAACTCTTTTCAATATTCTGGACTCATTTTCAAAGCACCACTTAAGTCAAATTTTAATTGTTTTACATAAAATTAAATTTTTTATTTAATTGCACCATGACCTTAGCATATTTCCACGCTTGGAATAATTTCCTCTTCAACAAGTCCATTTTGGACCAGCTTTAGAAAAGCCGCTAAACTCAAACTTTAATTGTTTTTAAAAGTTTTAACTATGACTTTAATTTCATCATTACCCAAACATATTTCTATGCTTGGAATCAATTCTTTCTCAACAACTAATATTTTGGACCAGTTTTACTAGAACCTCTAAACTTAAACTTTAATTGTTTTTATAAGTTTTAAGTTTGACTTTAATTTTATCATTACCCAAACGAATTTCCATGCTTGGAATCATTTCTTCCTCAAAAACTACCATTTTGGACCAGCTTTAGAAGCACTATGTTAACAAATGCCTGTATGCTGACAATTTGATGATCTACATGACTAGATATACCATACCCATCATAAAACGTCAATTGCAAATCACTATAGACAAAGTGGCATGGAAGCAGAGGCAAAAGGTTTTTGTTTTTTTGCCTCTTTAAACGAGGATTTTTTGTTTGTCTTGCTAGCATTGAAAATCGCGTTTATCAAAACAGTTTCTTAAAGCTTGTGCTCGATAGAATTCTTTTCTTTCTACCATATATTGTTGAATTGATCACAAAATGCAAAAAAACCTTTAACGTAATCAGCATCAAGAGCAAATTGGATGAAATTAAGCTCGGTATGAAAGGCCCAAACGCCAAATATGTCACAACTCTCTGAGGGTAAAAAACATTTTAGAGGTAACTTCCTGATAATATAGCGTAGCGTAGCTATTCTCTCAAAGAATCTATGGGTTTTATAGAAAATTGACTACGGCGGCGCGGCCTACTACTCCGCCAAAAAATCTTAGGCGCAGTCTACAACGCAGGTATTAGATAAGCCACGGAAACACAAAATCTCCACCGAGTCTAGCCGGCCAATTTTGCAAGGTTGCATGTTAAAAAGTTTGTAAGATCATGTTGCGTAAGACTCTTCTTATTCAATATTGAAGTAGGATTTTCTACCGCCCTGCACTTACGCCACTGCAATACGAGCAACAACTATCTAATATTTGCCAACAACAAAACGCAGCAACGCTCAGGCTTACCGTTAATAGACCGGTGTGCATCCGAGCGCAAGAGCTTGAGAAGAGTCTTAATGTTATTAATGTTTACGGTATTCCACCAAAGACAGTTTCAGATCAAACCTTGACTATTAGCGTGTTATGCTGGCGCTCTATAACTGAGCTATCTCGCCATTTCAACCTCACAAATTTCAAACGTATATACGCTCTTCCACCCTAACCCACCTTGTCAGCATAGAGCTTAATGACTACAATCCTTCTCGGAACCCACTCAAAACTGTAGGCCCACCCGTAATGTAAGTTGCCTAAAGTACGGGCAGAAAATAAGCGTGTATACTAAATTATGATGATGATTTGGCCGATTTGCAGCCACAGGTCGTAGAAGCTTTGGTATTCCTTTTGGCCAAATTTGGAAATAAAATCTTCTTTGCCCGAGCCGGAGCATGTGTGTATCGAAGGCAAAAAGCTGGCCAATAAAAAACAATATTTCCGTAAGGCCCAATGACCTCATCAATGGTCATTGGCATTGGATAGAAGTTACCGGTAGATCTCAGCTGGAGAAAAAAAATCTTATGCGTAAGCGGCATACTTCAATTATATTGTTGTGTCAAACTCGGAATGGTGGCGTAGCAATCTTCAATATGCTACAATAAAGGGGTAATGGAAAGCAAATTAAACATTTTTGCATAAATCATTATTTCGTAAATAATATTAAATGAGTCAACATTTATAAGTACTAATGGCACATTTTTTTAATTAAAGTTTTTAATTTTTATTTATATTTTCAGAAGACGCTCTGATTACGGACTATGAAACTTATATCCATTTTTATTATTTTATATATTATTAATTTTAATTTATATAACTCCAATATAATACACTTAATATTTGTACTTTGATGTGTAAAAAAATTCAAATTGTGCGCAGCAATAAAAGGTATTAAATGCAAAATGTTTTCTAAATAAAAATTTGGCTTTTCACATTTAGTTTTTACAAAGTACAGATATAATTATGTATTTAATATCATATAAATTTAGTATTAAGTTTTTAAATATCATATAACTTTAATAAACATTTAATAAAAAGTGTATAATTGCTTAATTATTTATTTTATTATCATACCTAATTTAAAATGTTACTACATAAATCAAGTTACGTTTAATAATAACTCAATCAATAGTTTCATGAATATTGGTGTGTTAATATCTCTAATTAAATCTAGCTCCATACAATGGCGCATCAGTTTTGTTATTTGCAAATTGAATTTTGTATTTAACATGGAAATTTAACTTTAGATTTTGTAGAAAACATAACAAGCTGAAAATATTCAATTGACAACTTTATACAATTAGTTCAAAGCAATGCTATTGGTTGCAAATATAAAGAAGGCTGTTTACATTCCCAATATAATTAGCATAAAACCATCACACCCTAAATGTAGTGTGAATGAACTATTGGGTTAAGAGGGTTCTATTGTATTTTCACAACGAATCACATATACACAAACAGCCATAACTTATTTTATCAGTAAATTAAACGTTTTATTATGCATTGTATTGTAAATGAACCAAGATTAATTTTTATAAATCGGTCAAATGAGTTTAAAAAGTTGTTACTAACCGTATTCCAATTCTCGATTTATTTTCCTCACTGATCACTACACTAACACTATGTCTTAAATTAATTGTTATTGTTATCACGGATGAAGAGCAACGATGTGCAAGCGCACATATCGCAACTTCCCCGAAAAAAAATCTGTTTACTTTTTATGGGATTAAAATAATTATACTTCTAGATTTATCTATTTTTTTATCTACACTAGTTTATTTTTATTAAAATTTTGAAAACCTTTAATATTCTTCATTTTATATTTAAATTTGTTCATGTAATACTATTGGTTGGTTCTTTACAATTCGCCAATAATTTGCATAAACGTCTTCATTTTGTGAATATATTAGCTAAAATAGAACCATCCCGCCCTCAAAGTAAAAGTCACCATTGGTTCTAAATGATTCTTTTGTATCAAATCAAATTTTCTAGCAAACTAAAAGAAATCAATTTGTAAAATATGTACAGCAACTAATTTGATATTAGATTAAATTAATTATAAACTACTTGGCCCCTAATTGAGGTACAAGCCAGTTTATTTAGTAAGCCACAAACAGGCGTGGTCGGCGTCTTGAAAATGCAGGGGATGTAAGGGGCTACTGAAAAAGGTAAAAGTAAACAATTTAGTATCAATTACGCTCACAAACTTAATAATTGTATTTTTTATGTTTCAGAGCTAATAAACAAAAATTTCAAATTCAAGTTTTGTTAAAAATAAGCAAGTTATTTGCTATTTTATTTAAATATTTTTTTTAATCACATTTTAATAATTAGGATTAACTCTTTTATTATTAGCCATTCTAGGCTCATTTTCGGAGCACCACTTGAGTCAGACTTTATATGTTTTGCAAAAACTTAACTTTTACTTTAATTGCATATTTCCATGCTTGGAATAATTTCCTCCTTAATAAGTATCATTTTAGACCAACTATAAAAGAGCCGCTAAACTCAAACTTTAATTGTTTTTAAAAGTTTTAATTTGAACTTTAATTTCATCATTACCCAAACATATTTCCATGCTTGGAATCATTTCTTCCTTAACAACTACTATTTTGGACCAATTTTAGAAGAACCACTAAACTCAGACTTTAATTGTTTTTAAAATTTTAAACTTGAACTTTAATTTCATCATTACCAAAACATATTTCTGTGCCAGGAGTAATTTCTTCCTCAACAACAACCATTTTGGACTAGTTTTAAAAGCACTACTTGAGTCAAGGATCTTTTTTAAATGCAGAAACGCAATTTTAAGTAAAAACAAACATTCAAATGTTTGGATTCATCACCTCTCTTCTGATTTTTTAACATTTTGATAACAAACACTTGAGCGAGTGGGCTTGCACTCCACAATATATAGTTTTTATCCTTTAATGGAAGGCGCCATTGTAGTCTATGACGTAAAATTAAAATCTTGTTTTCTAAACATTTATTTAATAACACAATTTTGAAAGTATCTGGGCGGATTCTTGGTTCTATTGTGCACTGGTTGTTACTGCTTTAATAGTTACTTCAATAAAATCCATTGCAATTTTTTTGTACCTTTCAGAAGTTCATAGTTTCTATTCTTTAATGTTTGAATCTAAGATTATTATAATAACACTATTCTTAAGTTATTTGGGTGGACTCTTGCTTCTATTGCGCATATTTGTTTGTTACTCTTTTAGTAGTTTCTTCAATAAAATAAAAAATGTTTTGCAAAGTAATTGTCTTGAGCTCTTCTTTGGTTAGCTTGAGCTTGCCAAAAAAGCTTTACAATGCAAGTTTATTGTACTTTTCTAAAGTTCATAGTTTCTCTTCTTTTATGGCGTCCTTTGTAGTCTATGACGTGGGACTAGCATTTAATCTTCCAAATAAATATATCAACACTACCCTGAGTTCATCTGGACAAACTCTTGTTTCTGTTGTGCACCTCTGGCTTTAACTTCTTTGGTAGTTTCTTCAATAAAATCTAAAAAGTGTCTTAAGCTCTTTTTTGTTTAGCTTATGTTAGCCAAACATTATAAGCCTTGCACTTGCTTGTAATAGAGAGTCTAAATTCCTATTTGATGCAAGTCTTGTAAGCTTTTGCAGGTTTTGGTCGACTTATCCGCCATGACATAGCTTTATTTTTCTGCAGATTGCTGTTTTGTTTCAAGTTTAGTACAAATTATTTAGTTTCTTATATGAGATGCCAAAATAAAGTTCAGGTCTAATAAACACTAGCTGCGGTTTCATTTTTGGAAAACTTGTCAACTTAATGGTTTCCTTCTACTATACTTTATAATCTAAATCAGGAGTACCTAATGTCAAAAAAACAGAAAAATCTGATCAAAAAGTACAAAAATTCATCATAAACTGTTAAAAACTGCAACATTCTATCTGTAAAAAGTTAAAAATAGCAAAATTCGGTAATAAAATATTAAATTATTTAAATAAAACAAAATTTGGCCAAAATCAGTCAAAAAGTTCAAAATTCTATTCATAAAAATGTAAAAATAGCAAAATCCAATCATAAATTGTTAAAAAGTGTACAAACTATTATAAAAAGAAAATATTGTTAGAAAGAATATATTTTAAAATAGACGTCAGGTTTACAAATATCTACGCCACTGCATTACGTATAATACTTGCTTACGTCATATCTGTGAGTTATGCAACTGTATTTGCTTGGGTGCAATTGTAGAAACATATATTATTGATAATTTTAGTAAAACATAGATGGGGCTTTTTCAATTAATATGAGGTAGAAAATTGATTTCTAACGTGACATAAATAATTAACTTGTTGTTGTTGAACAGCTGATTTCTCCCAACGCCATTTTTGTGAGAAAATAAACTATATGACGTCATATACAAAGATGGCCGACTTTCAATACTACAAACAATATTAATTACACCACGGTTTCAAATATTTAATTAAAACTTTAATCTTATATGCAATTAAACGTAAATAATTTATGAATTTCTTATAAAAATTTAAATTTTTTGTTTAGCTCAATTTTAGAATTAAATTTAGATTATAAGCTTCTGGTCACTATCTTTTTTGCTTGTAAGATAATAAAATAATTATAAATTATGCATTGTACATCATGCATAATCAAACAGAAAATTTACTGGATAGAATAAAATTGATAAATTATAAATATGCATTAATTTTCCATAATAATGTAAATGAAACAAAAAGCCAGGGTAGAAAATTTAAAGAATTCGTAAAAATACTTAATTGTAACACAAAGTTAAGTGGAAGAACAGCTTTAAACTGAACTTATATATGTCTAAATGAATATAATAAATAAATAAATAGATTTACAAAATATTTGTAAATATAAATTGCCACAACTTGCATAATTGTAGAGCCAGCACTAATTAAATTAGTTTAAATTCAAAATTAGTATTAATTAAATTAAATAAGCAAATCTATTCATTCCACCCCCAGTATACATGTCATTAATTTGATTTTAAATGCATTTATTAACATATTATATTTAAAAATCAAGTATATGGATTAATTCTAATTAAATTATAATTAATGCCATTTACATAATCAACCATCCCGTTATATTTGTATAATAAATCAATTTACAATGGATTTAAAATGTATTGCTAACCTTATTACTTCAATCCTCGTTTTCCTCAATTTCCATACCAACCTAGATATGATTTAACTGATTAAGCAGCACTAATATGTTTTAAATTAATTGTTTATTATTAATACTTTAGATTGCACGCATGGAGGATAACAACACGCACTGATCACCCCGCTTATACTAACAACCTTCCAGTTAGCTTCATCCCTTTGCTGCTTTTTAACGAGGTTGTATATTGAATTGATTTATAAACTTTTTACACCTTCTATAGAAAGAAATACGTTTTCTTTTATTAAAATATTTATGAAAGGTAGAAGGAAGCAATATAATTGATATTATAAATGAAAGAAAATGTTTTCAAATAAATTTTGTATTGTAAAATTTTAATATATGATCTATCATAAGCGGCTTTTGCACATAAATGCTTTAAAAACGAATTTACAACTAAAATATTGCACATTTCATGTTTAAAATTCAACAATAAAACGAATAAAATTGTTTGAGAATGAAATTTCTACACAAAAGTACTCACTTTCAAAAGACTTACCTTATAATCTAGCAGACTAAAAACAAAATTTTACAAATCTAGTAATGTACCATAAAATTCCAAAGCTTAGAATTTTTCCAAAAATCCTAAACAGCTTTTCCGAATTTCCAACATATGAAAAAAAATATGTTTCACTAAAACTAACTTTTTAGGATTTTTTTCCAAACTTTATAACAAACATTGATAATTAGTTGCTTGATAGATTTCCAAAATTTATTTTTTTTCCAAAAATCCTAGTCAGCTTTCCCAAATTTCCAAAACATATTATTTCACTAAAATTAACTTTTTGGGCAAAATTGTTTAAATTTTGTTTCAAAATTTATAACACATATTGGTAAATAGTTGCTAGATAAATTTTCAAAACTTAGAATTTTTCCAAAAATTCTAAACAACTTTTCCAAATTTCCAAAATATGAACAAACTATATTTCACTAAAACTGACTTTTTAAGCAACATTTTTGAAATTTTCTTTCAAAACTTATAACACACATTGGTAATTAGTTGCAAAATAGATTATCAAAATTTGGAAATTTTACAAAATTCCTAGACAACTTTTCCAAATTTCCAAAACATAAACTAAATAATATTTCACAAAAATTGGCTTTTTGGAAGAATTATTAAATTTTTTGTCTAAAATAGATAACACATTGGTAATTAGTTTCTAGATAGATTTCCAAAACTTAGAATTTTTCCAAAAATTCTAAACAGCTTTTCCAAATTTCCAAAATATGAACAAATTATATTTCACTAAAACTGACTTTTTAAGCAACATTTTTAAAATTTTCTTCCAAAACTTATAAAACACATTGGTAATTAGTTGCTAGAAAGATTTCCAAAATTTGGAAATTTTACAAAAATCCTAGACAACTTTTCCAAATTTCCAAAACATAAACTAAATAATAATTCACTAAAATTGGCTTTTTGGGAAAAGTTGTTAAATATTTTGTCTTAAATAGATAACACATTGGTAATTAGTTGCTAGATAGATTTTCAAAACTTAGAATTTTTCCAAAAATCCTAAACAACTTTTCCAAATTTCCAAAATATGAACAAACTATATTTCACTAAAACTGACTTTTTAAGCAACATTTTTGAAATTTTCTTCCAAAACTTATAACACACATTGGTAATTAGATGCTAGATAAATTTCCAAAATTTGGAAATTTCACAAAAATCCTAGACAACTTTTCCAAATTTCCAAAACATAAACTAAATAATAATTCACTAAAATTGACTTTTTAGAAAGAATTGTTAAATATTTTGTCTAAAATAAATAACACATATTGGTAATTAGTTGCTGGATAGATTTCCAAAACTTAGAATTTTTCCAAAAACCCTAAACAGCTTTTCCAAATTTCCAAAATATGGACAAATTATATTTCACTAAAACTGACTTTTTAAGCAACTTTTTTGGAATTTTTTTCCAAAACTTATAACACACATTGGTAATTAGTTGCTAGATAGATTTCCAAAGTTTGGAAATTTTACAAAAATTCTAGACAACTTTTCCAAATTTCCAAAACATAAACTAAATAATAATTCATTTTTAGGGAGAATTGTTAAATATTTTGTTTAAAATAAATAACACATATTGGTAATTAGTTGCTAAATAGATTTCCAAAACTTAGAATTTTTCCAAAAATCCTAAACAGCTTTTCCAAATTTCCAAAATATGAACAAATTATGTTTTACTAAATTTGACTTTTTGAAAAAAATTGTTGAAGTTTTGTTTTAAAATTTATAACACACATTGACAATTAGTTGATTGATAGATTTCCAAAACTTGTAAATTTTCAAAAAAACCTAGACAGCTTTTCCAAATTTCCAAAACATGGACTAAATAATATTTCTCTAAAATTGACTTTTTGGGAAGAATTGTTGAAATTTTGTTCTAAAATTTATAAATTTGTTACAATAAATGACAATTTTTGAACAGTTTTACGTGTCGTTTATATTTGTTTGCACTTCTACAGACTATAATAAAATCAATGCATAATTGCTGTAGATACTATTTCAATAGCAACCCCATTCCTCTCGTGCATGATTACAGACCAACAATTCGCAATTTTATTAACAAAATGTACATTTTATAAAATACATAAACCTGGTTTGTTATAAAATTTGTTTTGAATATTAAGAAATTCCATTATCTAATAAAAAATGATGATCCTATAATTTGTGTGATTATAACCAACTAGTAAGTTCATGTTGAGCCCATCTAGTTACTAAAATATATCATTAAAGAAAGTAACTTTTCCCGATCCACGTCCCTAATCGCCTTAAAATATATCTAGTTTCTATTATTATTTCCATCATAATTGTAAACCATCATATGTAATAACACGTCTGTTGGATTGTTTTAAATGCTCCATGTTTACAACTAAACATTTTTTAATATCCTCGTGTCTAGAGATTGTATTGTAGAACAATAATACGGCCACGACATTTTCTATAATCACTATCAGACATGAATACATTTCTCCTGGCGCAAGTGGTAAATTACAAAGTTTGTAATAATAATATAATACCTTATTCCACATTGTTATAGTGCTTTCTTATAATCCATCATGCAATGTTTTATGTTTTTTTTATAATATTCATTCAAAACTACTATACTTATTGGATCAATTAAAATTAAAAAATATCTGTCAACCTGAGCAAATTTTTAATCTGTACAACTCTCACAGCTTTATCTTACATAAACAAAAATCCAAAACTGCTGAATCTATCTGTAAATATAAGAATACTAGTCGTTTGTTAGAATTGATTTCGGCAGTACTGTTAGTGGTTGCATTATTACACGTTTCATAGAGCACCAAATTGGTTTTTTATTCGTGATTTAATTAAATATATTAAATAACTGTGTAGTTATAATTACTTAATTCAAAGAAATGAAGGATTAATTTATTTAAGAATAAATAATAACTGTAAGTATAATTATTAATCAATATATAATAATTAATATTGCGTCAATTATATTAGATCATTTCTAATCTATATATTTTTGCGGTTAAGAATAAATTTTTTAATAGTATTTGTAGATTAACTACAAAATAAAATTATCAATATTTGCGGTTAAGATAGATATTTGATGCATCAGTCATGTTCATTCATATAATTTAATCTATTGATTAAGCAAATTAATATTATATTTGATGTGCACAACAAGAAATATCAAGAAATTATGAAGGGAGCAATCATCGGCAAATTTGAATTATTTGATTGTAAATCAAAAATAAAATTTTGTAAAATTGTAAGGGACTATTCTTGTTATTAAGGTAAATGATCAAATGTGATATATTAATTATTGTTTATGCTTTGTCACTTTTAACTTGAAAAATATGCCTTAATTATTCTTTAATACTAACAAAATTAGATCACCTATCTTACATCCTAACAAATGCTTTAAATATTTAACTAACAATTTCTGCAATATTTTTAATTTATTATTGATTAACTATAACACTTCTGGTGTCTAATGTAACTTTTTTTAGTTTTAGATTATTTAAATATAACTAGTGGAGATAATAAAATGTATTTGCAAAATACAATCAATAAACCAAACGAGGATGATGAGTACATTAAGATATTGAACGTGATCCATTTAATAAATAGTTTGATTGAAAAAATAATACTGATTATACAATTGAAAGAAAAGATAGCGTGGCATGGATTTGGATTAATTAATACAAGCAAGGTGGGTATTTGTAGGCTGACCAAACATCTTTTGTTTTCATCAATATATACTCGTTTTGAAGTTAGAATACTCTTTTTCTGATTGAGCACTAATAATTTCAGTACATTATAAAAATAAATTAAATTCTTATCTTAACTTTTAATTCCCTATAATTGTTTAAAAACATGTCAAAGTTTTGTAGTAGCTTCTGAAAATATTATAATTGTTTATAAGCTTTTTTATGATTATTTAACAATTTTTACAGTTTTCTCAAGCTTTTCAAAATGTAGAAAATATAATTGCCACAAAAACTATCACTACTACACACATATCGTAACTGTTTTGTACATTAATAATAAAATAATCACCCCCCCCCCCTCCCCTTTTCATTGTTAATTTGTTACTGTATTGTAAACTTTATACAAATATGTCATCAAAGTGAACTAGATATGATAATATTTCTATCGATACGCCCCGGTTTTTTACTTGTCGTTTTGAAATAATTGCACAAAGTTACCCCTCCTCCCCCCCACCCCTTCTTTGACGTTGATCCATTCTATTTATAGATGAATTTGCATGTTTTAAAAGATTTCTTAATTAGGTTTTAAATGACAGCAGCTACTTAACATGTTGAGATAATTCTACAAAAACTAACTCCCCCCCCCCCCTTTCTTTGACGTTGATTTATTTAATTAAGATAAATTTGTAAGCTCAGACCAACATGTTTTAAAAAATCTGTTATTTGAAATTGATGACAGTTTACTTAAATAACAACTTGTTATTTTGAGATGATTTCACAATTTCACAATAGTCAATCCTTTCTCCCCCTCCCTCCTCCTATTTAACGTTAATCTACTTAAACAAGATAAATTTGCATGCCCAAATATTTACCTCTTAAAAAAATCTTTTAACTGTAATTTAAATGACCACAGCGGCTACTGATTAATTTAAAATAATTCCACACAGTTGACTGTCCCCTGTAAATAACTACAAAGCTACTTGTTATTTTGAGATGATTTTACAATTTCACAATAGCCAATCCCCTCTCCCCCACTTTTCTTTGACGTTAATCTACTCAAACAAAATAAATTTGCATGCCCAAATATTTATCTCTAAAAAAATATTTTAACTGTAATTTAAATGACATCAGGGGCTACTTATTATTTTGAAATAACTCAGTTAACCTTCCCCCCCCCCCATCCCCTCACCGTGATATTTAATCTACTCAATAGAGATAAACTTGCATGTTCTAAAAAGTTTTTTAATTATCAATGACTATGTTTTATTTAAATGACAACAGAGCTACTTGTTATTTTGAGATACTTTCACAATTTCACAATAGTCAATCCTCCCCCCCCCCCCCTCTTTGACGTTAATCTACTAAAACAAGATAAATTTGCTTGCCCAAATGTTTATTTCTTAAAAGGTCTATTAACTGCAATTTAAAAAACATCAGCGATTACTTATTACGTTGAAATAATTCCACACAGTTGACTGCCTCCCCCCCCCCCTTCTCCATCTTGACGATTGATCTACCCAATAGAGATAAATTTGCAGAACAAACTTGCATGTTCTAAAAAGTTTCTTAATTAAGAATGACTACGTTTTATTTAAATGACAACAGAGCTACTTGTTATTTTAAAACAATTTTACAATTTCACAATAGTCAATCCATCTCCCCCCCCCTCTTTTTTGACGTTAATCTACTCAAACTAGATAATTTTGCTTGATCATATCTTTAAAAGATCTTTTAACTGCAATTTAAATATCAGCGGCTATTTATTATTTTGAAATAACTCCACACAGTTGACTGCTCCCCCCCCTATTTTCGCAATTGATCTACTCAATAGAGATGAACTTGTAGCTTAAACTTGCATGTTCTAAAAAATTTCTTAATTAAAATTGACTACGTTTTATTTAAATGACAACAGAGCTACTTGTTATTTTCAGATGATTTTACAATTTTACAATAGTCAATCCCCCCCCCCCCCTCCTCTAGACGATAATCTACTCAAACAAGATAAATTTGCATGCCCAAATACTTATTTCTTAAAAGGTCTATTAACTGTAATTTAAATGACATCAGTGGCTATTTATTATTTTGAAATAATTCCACTCTAGTTGACTGCCCCCCCGGCCTCTCCCCCATCTTGACCGTTGATCTACTCAATAGAGATGAACTTGCACAACAAACTTGCTTGTTCTAAAAAGTTTCTCAATTAAGAATGACTACGTTTTATTTAAATGACAACAGAGCTACTTGTTATTTTAAAACAATTTTACAATTTCACAATAGTCAATCCATCCCCCCCCCCCTCTTTTTTGACGTTAATCTACTCAAACTAGATAATTTTGCTTGATCATATCTTTAAAAGATCTTTTAACTGCAATTTAAATATCAGCGGCTATTTATTATTTTCAAATAACTCCACACAGTTGACTGCTCCCCCCCCCCCCTATTTTCGCAATTGATCTACTCCATAGAGATGAACTTGTAGCTTAAACTAGCGTGTTCTAAAAAATTTCTTAATTAAAAATGACGTTTTATTAAATGACAACAGAGCTACTTGTTATTTTCAGATGATTTTACAATTTTACAATAGTCAATCCCCCCCCCCTCCTCCTCTAGACGATAATCTACTCAAACAAGATAAATTTGCATGTCCAAATACTTATTTCTTAAAAGGTCTATTAACTGCAATTGAAATGACATCAGTGGCTACTTATTATTTTGAAATAATTCCACTCTAGTTGACTGCCCCCCCGGCCTCTCCCCCATCTTGACCGTTGATCTACTCAATAGAGATGAATTTGCAAAACAAACTTGCTTGTTCTAAAAAGTTTCTCAATTAAGAATGACTACGTTTTATTTAAATGACAACAGAGCTACTTGTTATTTTAAAACAATTTTACAATTTCACAATAGTCAATCCATCCCCCCCCCCTTTTTTTTTGACGTTAATCTACTCAAACTAGATAATTTTGCTTGATCATATCTTTAAAAGATCTTTTAACTGCAATTTAAATATCAGCGGCTATTTATTATTTTGAAATAACTCCACACAGTTGATTGCTCCCTCCCTCCATTTTCGCAATCTACTCAAATTTTTTATAGAAATTTGATATTTTTGGCGTTTTATGGTCGAATTAAATTTTGTGGTCAAATTTTAGTATTTTTGACATTTAATGGTCGGATTATACTCTTATTAATTAAAAGTCAAGAAAAAATCCTGCCATAAAATGTTAAACGTACTAAAATCCGGCCATCAAACTTAAGATTTATGTAAACAATATCAGAATCTAGCCATAAAAATTAAAAACATCAAATTTCTGTCAAAAAATATCAAAATTTAATTAATCCGACCAGTAAACAATAAAAATATCAACTTTTCCATTTAAAGTATTAAAATCCGTCCATTAAACGTCAACAATGTAAAAATCCGGCCATTAAAATAGCAAACAGTTCTAAAATCCAGCTATTAAATGTTAAAAATATTAAAATCCAGCCAACAATTTATGTAAAAAACTGCAAAATCTGGCCATAAAAACCAAAAATAGTAAAATGTTAAAAATAAAAAGAATCCGGCCAATTTTAACAAAAACATCAAAATTCCGTTTAAAAGTAACAATATCTGTTCATAAAAAGTAAACAATGTAAAAGTGCGACTATAAAATATCAAACAGTACTAAAATCCGGCCAAGTAATGTTAAAAATAATAAAATTCGACCTCAAAACTTAAACTTTATTTCCGGCCATAAAAAAGCAAAACTATCAAATTTTTTTCAAAAAATTTCAAAATGTAATTAAAAATAAAATAAAAAAATCCGATTTGTAAATAACAATATTTTCAAAATTTCAATTTAAAATACCAAAATCTGTACATTAAATGTCAATAATGCAAAAATCCGGCCATAAAATAGCAAAGAGTAACAAAATAATTAAAAAAAAAAAAAAAAAAACACAATATTTAAGAAATAATTAAAATACACAATATTTAATAGAAAATTAACTAAAATACACAATATTTAATAGAAAAATAACAAAAACTGTAAAAAACAATAAATACGGCTGAAAAATAAAAACATTAAAATCTGGTCAAAAAAAACATAGAAATACCTATTTTGTAGGTATTTCTATTGACACAAAACGTTAAATAAATAACATTAAAAAATTAAATTTATGAATAAATATTCTAAACTAAAACTTAAATAAATAGTTATACGCAAAAAATTTAAACTAAAGAAAAGTACTCTTGAACAATTGAAAAACTTGGGTTCTCATATTTTTTATGTCACTAGAAATTTAACACACGTTGCAAAAAATCGATTTAAAAAAATTGTTGTGTTTAAAGTTTTATGACTCTTAAAACACCGGCGGTCTGCCGTCCAACGGCTCGCTATGTTTTTATTTTGGGGGGACGGCTCGGCTCGGCGAAGTGATGAATATCCCGTTTCGGGCTCTCGGGTTCCTTTTAATTTATTTTTTGTTTAAAAATATGTTATTTAAAAATTGCTTAGTATATCATAATAAATTTCAACTAATAAAACTATTAAATAAAAAATTTAAGCAGACCAAAAATAATTGCAAATTAATGAATGCTTTATTTGTTAAAAACTAAAAAGTCAACTATCATTTACTTCAAATTTTAATGTAAACAAATTTATTTCAATTAAATAGATCAAAGTAGGAAAGGGGGGGGGGGGGTAAGCAAATTAATTTAAAATCATCTTAAAACAATATGTGGCTACTGTCGTTTAAATAAACCGTAGTCATTTCTAATTAATAAACCTTTTAAAATAATTTGAGCATGCACATTGATCTCGGTGTATATACCGCCAAGAAAGGGGGGAGGGGAAGGGAGTTGTCTATGACAAATAATTTAAAAATAATAAGTAGCCGTTTAAATTATTTAAATACTAATTAAGAAACCTTTCAAGACATGCAAGTTAATCAGTATTGAGTGAATCAAACTCAATGGCGGAGGAGGAAAGAAGGGGGGAGGGGGGAAGATATTTAATAGCTCCTAGAACACTAAAAAATTTTAAGAAAAGGTTTAAAAGAACTATAGAAAACTACCATAAATAACTCAAAAAGTTTCAAAAATTTTAACAAGCCCCAAGAACATTTTTTTGAAAAACTGAAAAAAGCAACATTTACAGTTTTTAGAAATTTAAAAAAACGTAATTTTTTTTTTAACTTTAAAAAGAACAAAACTTTAAAAAAGATCTTTTAAAAAGCACATGTAAGCCCAAAAATTTTATAAAGATTATAAAAAACTTTCAAACCAAAAAATGCATTTTTTACACAATTTGTAAAAGCTAGAAGAAGCTCTGTAGACATTCATTTAAAAGACAAATCTTAAAGACAAAATAAGAAGTTTTTAGACTTACTGGAAGTATACAATAAAATAAATTGTACTAAAAGCTGTTAGACAAATTTAAAATAACTTCTAAAAGTTTTATAAAATTTAGTAGTAAGGAGAAGGGGGGGGGGGGGGGAGAAACGCATAGATGAAGACATCAACATATCTAATTACTTATCAAATAATTAAAAACATTAATTGATGATCATATATTTGTATAATGTTAAACATAATAACAAATAACAATGAGGAGCAAGGAGTGAAGGAAAATGGGGGGGGAGGGGGAGAGAAAAGGCTTATATATATTACCTATACTTTCCTTTTATTAACAAATTGTTAAAAAAATATAAAAAAGGGCAGCAAAGGTCAATCAATTCAAAAAAGCACTAGAAGACTCTTAATTGTTCTTAAACAATCATAAAAAAAACTAAGAGTTACCTAAAAATCTAAAAACATTTTAATAGCTTTTTAGAGAACACTATAACGGTCTTTACACAATTGAAAAAGCTTTGCAGGTATTCAGAAGACATTCTGATAAAGTAAGAAACTGACAGACTTACTAGAAGCATAATTAAAGTTGTTTTTTAAGATTTTGCGTTTTTTAAAAAACTTTAAAAGTGCGACTAAAAAAGCATTAAAGAATTAATAGTTCAATTATAAAATTTGAGAGTTATAGAAAATTTTCCAAAAATATTAGAGCTCATCTGAATATTTTTTTTAAAACTTTAATAAAAGGAGATTGCAAGTCAACATAATTTTAATTTCTAGATTTCTAAATTTAATGTTAAACAGACTAAAGAATTAAAAAAAATATTGTACATACTAAAAAGTTTCTAGTGACTTAATAGTATATTAAGTACCAAGGGCAGTAAAGCACTGTTTACTCCACCTAATCTTTGACCGCACGAGCAAAGATAGAGCAGTAAAGTTCTGCAAATGCATTTTTGGCCGTGGACCATTTTTTGCCTGCCCCCCGTAAAGTAACAATAAAATAATACAACTTTGTTATATCACAAATGCATTTAAAAACCGTAACTAGTTTCAACCTTTACTAAGTCATCATCGGACGGTGCTACTTGTATCTGTATTTGTTTTTAAATATATTCCTGATATAGTAATTGTGTGTTATTTAATTTAAAATAAACTATCAATTATCATAGTAACGGCTACCACCATTCAACTTCTTTTATTTTTTAAGTTAAAAGATGTCTTATAGGGCAGATTTAGATTAATAAAATATTGTTATAAAGTGTATATACTATTAGAAAACAATTAAGCAATTTCAACATGGATTGTTTTTTACGGAGCAATATGTCCTCTAAACAAAAATAACGCCTAACATGTATTTTATAACGTTCAGCTTTGCTCTAGTGGGCCACTGCAAGCTTTAACATCTCAAGGCTAAAGCAACAATATTTATAAAAAAATTAATTATCTTTATTAGATGTTATGATTATTTAGACAAAAATGTATTAAGCGTACACTTTTACAAAAATCGAATATTAATAAAATTAATAAGCCGGCCCTGTTCAAAATATTTATTACTATTCTCGCAAAAAAAAATAATTGATACAAATCCACTTAATTTCATTATATTGTTTACTTACAATCGATGAGGTAACGAAGAATAAACTAACATGTTGATTCCCTAAAACGCGTTTTGTCATAAATTGCTCACAATTGCATTGGTTGACTGTACGTATTTTCTGATAATAACTCTCCGAGCTCTCGATTTATAGTTCAACCGTAGCCTTCTTTGGAGTTGCAGATTTTTCATGCAGTTGCGGTCCATTACATAGTGATTCTTTTAGTGTTAATAGATTGCATTATAATACCGGCATCCTCATGCATGATTCACATACTGAATTTAATGGCAAAGTGGTTGATGAATCCACAACAAATTCGACACTAGATAAGGTAAACATCATATTTATTTTTCATGTAATATTTTGATTGTGATTGAAAATAAAATTGTGAATGATATAATTTGCGTGCCCTACTGAATGACGACCGATTTCAGTACAAATAATAAAACATATTAATCTATTTAAAGTTTTCTCCTGTTTACAAATCTAACTATATATCGACATCACTTAATTTCCACCTCACGTCAATTGTATATAAATCTACTGTAACTATGCTTAATAAGTTCATAATTTAATAAAAATATATATTAAGATAAATGCATATGCAATCAGTATATTAATATTAAATTAAATAAATTTGGCTAGTTTTCCATTAGAAAAAGAAAGATAGCAAACAGGCTTTGTGAATTAAAAATAATCATAAACAAAAAAGCCATATAGATTTTATCGATTTGCGAGCTTTAGATGAACAACAATCAGTAACATTCAAAACGTCCAATGTGTTAGAGCTTGCTTGTTCCTACCGGTTTCCCGTTCCTGCAGTTATTAAAATTATAAGAAGGAAGTTATATGGGCATGTGCAACACTCCATAATAATGACGCTATTGTTTCCATTTATTATAAACGAATAAATTATCAAATATTGTGCAATATAAATCTAAAAATTGAAGACCACCAAGTATTACTTAAGATTAATATTAGAAGAAAGAAAAAATGAGTAAATTTTGATGGTTTTGTATCTAATGTCTCATGTAGTGAATTATTAAATTATCATGCATGAGTTATTAATAACTTAATTGTCGACAGTACAATAATTTTAAGAAGAAGTGTGACGGATTATTAATACAATAGTTTAAAAGTGCGGTCCATAGCTTGTGGTTTGTAATATTAAATCGTTCCTGTTTTGAGATCGTCTAAAATTAGGTATACATGCATGCATTTTTTATATTATATCAAAATATAAGACGCATTTGCAGTCATTAACTACCTACATCTACAATCTTAATTTATATCAGAAACAATATGATCTGATTATTGAACATTACAATAAGATAAAATACGCTTTATTTCATATTAATAGAACATTTAAGTCAATAGCTGGGCTATTACTGTACACTCGTAAGTAGAAAAATAAAATAATAATCATTTCAATAGGATAATAAAAAGCAAACATTAAAATTTTACATAAAATATAGAAAATAAACAAATCTAGTGATAAATTAGTTAATAACTGATTTTGCATAACTGATTAATAACTCGAGATAAAGTTTTGATAATATACGTGGATTTCTTAAAGTCGTGTTAAATAGGCATGCCAAAGAGTTTATTAAAAATCATAACATACAATATTTTAATACCCAGTGAGATTTTATTCCAAATATATCATATAATTAGATAAAATATTAAATGTATGTCTCATCAATATTAAAACGAGTAAGTAATATCAATTATTAATCAGACCACAAATTATCTTAAGAAAAAATTTAATAAACAGATTATAAAATTCCAAGATGTTTGAAATGAATAAATTTGTCAATATTAATAGTAATCGAGTTAAAATTGATATTTTTTAATTAATTCTGTCAACAATTGTATTGTCACTGTGGTACAGCGTACTAGATTAATGCATTCTTAAGACAGATTTTAGGAATTGTGTAAACTACTTCTAATAGATGCCCCCTATTAGGAGAAACGTTAAACTGTTTGTGTGCGTGGTGTGACACATTACTAAACATAAACAGTTTATTAGTTACTGTGATTTTATGTAAATTGATTTTTCTGACCAGTGAGATGCTAGGCACACTCATGATGAGTGCATACCCTGAAACAATAGAGTATGTGTCTCACATTGGGTGAAGAAGCACACTGATAGAAGGCATACCCTGAAACACGAGAATGTGTCTCTTACTGGATGACCTTCGTAAATATTTTGAAGTTTACCACTTATACATTTCAGAAGTTAATAGAAGCATAGAAATAGCTAAAACCTAACCTTGAAAGTTTGTATAATGCGTTACTATATTTTCTCAACGCTTTTGTACAAAATGGACGTTGAAGAAAAATGGCACAAAAAAGAGACGTATGAGATGTGGATTTATAACCGCATACTAAAGATACTCTGGAGAGACCTTATAACCAATAAAAAAGTCTTGCAAAAAATGCTTAAAAAAAAGAACTGATCCTTTAAATTATATGGGACACATTATACTCGATGCTATACAACTTCATGGTTGACAAACTTACGTGGGTGGTACGGACAAACATCGATCCAACTATTTAGAGCTGCAAAGATCAAAATTGCAATGATAGGAGACGCCACAATAAGAAGAAGATTCATACATTTTAGCAAAACTCTGTAAACCATGTTTGTAGATCTAAAAGCATCTACAAAAAATAAAAAAACAAACCCCGATAGGTGGACAAAACTTGGATAATTCAAAATTATGTTTAGTTAACTTTATTTACGTTGCAACAATCTAAAGTGACCTCTCTCATAGAAATTATAAAAAGTTTGTTTGTAAAAACTATGGTGCCTCACTTATACATTCTGACAAAACTCTGTTAATCATGTTCGTAGATCCAGAAGCAATTACAAAAAATGTTCCCAATGGACAAAACCTGTTTGCCCCTCAAACTGCAAATCTTCATGTCACTTCTAAAGTAGACTAAAATAGATATGTTTCTCAAATTTGTTCCAAATAATTTAATAATTTTATTAACTGTTTTTAATTAGTTTTGTCAACATTGCACTGTCACTATGGTACAACCTACTAGATTAATTCATTCTTCTAATAGACTTTGACAACAATTTTAAAGCCCACTTTGACCTCATTAAACTTTTTTTATTTGTTAATATCACTCATACATTTAAAAAAAACACAGCACATTATGTTGGTAGATCCATGAACGTCTACAAAAAATGTTTTCAAAAGACAAAAAAACCCAATAAGAAAGCAAAACTAGGATAACTCAATATTTAGTTTTGTAAACTTTATTACGTTGCAAATCCAAACTAGTGACCTGTTTGCTCATAATTTTTTTTAAATATTTTCATACATTTTAGCAACACTGTAAATCATGTTCGTAGATCCAGAAGCGTCTACAAAAAATGTTCCCAATAGACAAAGCCTAAAAAGAGAGCAAAACTTGGATGAATCAATACTTGGTTTTGTAAATGTAATTTACGTTGCTCCCCACACTGCAAACCTTCATGTCTAGATCATTTCTAGAGTAAACTCACATAGTTTACAAAAAAATCCAAAATGCAGTAATAGAGTATTAAAAAAAACAATTTTCTAAATTAAGTCTCACAAACAGTGGCGTAGCAAAGGCATACAAGCATACGGGGCTTTCTCAAACTTATTTCAAAACCTGGAAAGCCAAATTTTGCTATTTTTGACATTTCTTGAATAGAATTTGGCATTTATTGACAGTTTATGTGATCGAATTTTGGTTTTTAAATATTTTTTTATAAATTTTGATATATTTAGAAGTCAAATTTTGAATTTTTCAACAGTTTATGCTGAATTTTGGCTTTTTTAACAATAATTTTGATATTTCTACATTTTCTAAAACATTATAGTTGAATTTTAGTGCTTTTTAAAAATTGTTTAAAATATCAAGACCGGATTTTGCTATTTTGACACTTTCTGAACAGAATTTTGCAATTTTTAATCGTTTTTGGTCACATTTTTGTTCTTTTTAATAATATTTTGATATTTTATGACCGGATTTTACTATTTTCGACTTTTCATTATCAAAATTTTGCATATTAAACAGTTTATTGCTAAATTTTAGATTTTTCTGACTATATTGTAATATTTTATAACCAAATATTGCTATTTCTGACTTTTAATAAATAATATTTTGCATTTTTCTGCTTCTTCTAACGTTATTTTGATATTTTTGTTAATGTACTAAAATATTGACAAAATTCATTAAATTTTTATAATCGATTTTTGTTTTATAATCTAATTAATGATTTATGCCGAGTTAAACCAATCCGATTGTCAAAATGGTCGGTTTAAATTGATTGTTTTTAACGGACCGTTGCAATCGGGTATTTTTACTGACTCCGGTATTTGGTGGTTTTTTACACTTTTTAAGAGTCAAATTTTGCATTCTTCAACAGTTTATGCCGGATTTTGACTTACTTTAACAATAATTTTGATATTTTTACATTTTCTAAAAATTTATAGTTCGATTTTAGTGCTTCCTGAAAATTGTCAAGACTGAATTTTGCTATTTTGACACGTTCTGAACAAAATTTTGCAGTTTTTAATGGTTTTTGGCCACATTTTACTATTTTTTGACTTAGAATTTTGTATATTTAACAGTTTATAGCTAAATTTTAAATCTTTCTAACAATATTGTAATATTTTATAACCGAATATTACTATTTACAACTTTTAGTAAATAAAATTTTGAATTTTTTGCTATTTCTAACGTTATTTATGACAAAATTCATTAAATTTTTCAACTGGTTTTTGTTTTATGATCAAATTAATTATTTATGCTAAGTTGTACCAATCCAATTGTCAAAACGATCAGCTTGATTTAATTGTTTTTAACGGACCGTCGCTATCGGGTATTTTTTTAGTTGCACCAATTCAACTCTGGTGCTTCTCAAAGCAAACTTTGCAAGTGTAAAAAAATTAATGTTGCTGAATTTACGTGTATCATTTTGATTTTTATGTTAATTTAGATTTTCCAATATTTCTAATGTGTGCAGAGGTAAATTTGATTTTATTAACTGTTAAAAAGTGCAAAAGCCAAAAATAACTAAATATTTTTAGATCAAAAACCAAAATCCGGCCAAAAAAAGATTGTAACGTCAACAAAAACAGTTGGGTAGTTGGGCGTGGCATTCACATTATTGATCATGGATCAGTCATTTTAATTCCACTAAGCCCACCCACCCAAGTATTATTGATCCAAACATTGAATTTTTTGCTTTCAGCCAATCTCATTTGTTTCTAAATTAAAGAAAAAGAGTAACAAATCAAACTTTTTGATAAAAAATTACTTGGATGAATAGGCGGAGAACTTTAATTAAAGTTCCCCAACCCCCCACTCAAGTGTTAGTAAAGGCAAAAATTAGATTTTTTGCAAATTATTTGTCAGAGAAAGAAAGTGACTTCTTAATAACAAACAGTTTGTGGTTGGTCGGGAAATTTAGTTTATTGATTACAAATCAGTAGTGACCGACCCACCCAATACAACATTTTTTTCGGTTTCAGCAATTGTAATTTCTTTTTAAATTAAAGAATGAAGGTATTAGATCCAATCTCCTGCTAACAAACAGTTGGGTGGGTAGGATAGGCACTCAGATCTTTAACTACAAGTTAGTAGTTTTAATTTACACTTTTGATACACTCTTTTAGAGACAATAAAAAGTTTTGATACTTCATAAACTTATGTTGCTAATCCTCAAACGACAACAAAAAGCTTTAATACACTATAAAAATCAATTTCTCAACACCACATCATATTGCCTCATAACCAAAATAGTTGAATAAGCTAATAGTAGGTGTTGAGACCTTTGGGCCTGGAAAAATTTTAGATACAAAAAACTTTTTATTATTTTGTTGTTTAAACCGTATGTATGATTTATGCAACTCCATTTGCATGTCTGCAGTGACAAAAACATATTGTATTATTGAGACAATCAATAATATAGATGGAGCATTTTCACTAAACAGCTGATTGAAACTGACATCTAACGTAATATTTAATAACAACAATTAAAATGTTTGGTTTGTCACCACCACATTAATTCTTACTTTGCCGCCACATAAAATTTGAATATTTTTGTGGGCGTGGCTACAAAGATTCTAAT
This sequence comes from Tachinus rufipes, assembly GCA_963932245.1. Lineage (NCBI taxonomy): Eukaryota > Metazoa > Arthropoda > Insecta > Coleoptera > Staphylinidae > Tachinus > Tachinus rufipes. Next base: position 80,328,275 of record OZ010750.1, on the reverse strand, counting down.
GACGTCATGCGCAAAGATGGCCAAACAACACATGTTATGTCATATCAAATACAGTACAGAGTGACAACATTAATTCAATTGATTACTATTTTATATTCATATAACATTGCTAATACATTTTATAACTTATATTTCTCATTAAATTCCACAATTAATAAAAAATAATACTCTTTTCTTATTGTTCATTTAGTTGACGCCAAGACTAAAAATGGATACCAAATCGGATAGTTCCGTTTTTGAACCCATAGATCCAGCTCCATTTGGATGTTCTTTTGTAGAAGGTAAGTTGTTTTAAACATTTTTTTTTTTTTTAAATAAACTGTATTTTGGTTGTTTTATAGAAGAAGAAGAAACGAGTTCTACTGACTCAAAACCCCGATTAAGCAATTACATGCCTTGTAAGTTATTATTATTGCATTAATAATCATATTGGTAACTTTTTTTTTAATTTAGATATCAAACCAACACCTATACGAGCAGTTTTAAAACCAACAAAAGGTTTTTTACCAGGAATTTCGAGTAAATAATTTTTTTGTTAATTAATTAATTAGTTATTTATTTTATTGTATTTAGAAACGTCTTTGTTTGCTGTCGATTTCTCAACTATTAATAACCCAAAAGCATTTATCGAAGTAAATAAAAATAACATATCAGTAGCTGATAATCAAAAAGACGAAGAAGAACCAGAAAATGTATATTCGAGATTTTATAATCCAGTTACTTTGGCAAGACATAAACAACCTCTTATAATGGCTATCAACAAACAAGTTGATAATACTGATGAAACTACAAACAAAAGTTTAGAAGTATCTGAATCATTATCAGCTAGTAAGTATTGGTACCTACTACTAATTATAGACTATTACAAATAATACAACTTAGATCAAAGATTCTTTAAACAAATTTACCTTCTGTGTTCAAATTAAGTTTCACCTAATGAGTTGTAGGAATGATTTATGTTGGAACTCCTTCAAATGGCAAATTTATAAACGAGGATCAGTTCTTTAAGGATTGCAAAGAAATTGTGGAAGAAAATGTCGAAAAAAATTCACCAATCGAGCCTATACCTACTGCTTCTACCAGTTGTAAGTTTTGAAACAAATTTATTTTATGTAAATTGCTTGTTTCAAGGTATGCACTCTTTATCAATGTGCTTAGCATTTCAATGCTCAAAAATATAATTATAATTTAAAAAGCATAGAATGCACTAAAATGTTTTATAAATCATAAAATTGTACGCTTAAGTTGTAGAACTTAACAAATTTAAGGTCTGATAAGTAGCAAAATAAATTACTATTTTAGGACTACTTCAAAACAAATTCAGAAAAAAATTATATTTGGTTAATTCTTACTCAAACTATACAGTTTTTAAAACATTTATAGGTTACACAAGCTATAAAGCATAGCTTTAGAATAGATTCTTTATGGCAAATTCAAGTACGTTATCTCTTAAATTTAATAAATAATTAAGTAAAATGCCCCTGTATCCAGTGGAAGACACTAGTGTTTCAGGGTATGCACTCTTCATTATTGTCCCTAGCATCACACTGGTGAGAGAAGCATAAACAGTTCAACTTTCTTCAAAATGTAAGCCAACAAAAATCTTGAATCACCATCGCCTTTAACATGGTAACTTCTAACTCTTACAGAAAAGAAAAACGTCTAATTTTATAGTAAACATTCGGGTGGGTGGGTGTGCACTCCAATACAAACTACTTAATAATAATCACAAACTGGAGTGTTCCTGCCACCACCCAAGTGTTGACACTATTGCTTTGCAGCAAAAAGAAACTTTCATTCTGAATCACAATCGGGCTAGTGGGTAGGCACTTCATTTCCATTTCAAACTATTCTATGGTAATCTCAGACTGAAGTATCCTAGAGTGTCCCACCCACCAACCCACCCACGTGCTAGCCTTCATGAGATTAGTATCACAATCGCCTCTTTTGACATAAAAATTTCAAACGCTTGCTGCATACGCCGACGACATAGTAATTATAAGTAGGTTTTGTCAAAATCACAAGTTTTTTGTAGTTTTTGGGCATTTTTAAGAAGATTAAAGCAAAAAATGTTTATTTTCAAGAACCATTAAAAATTTTGTCAGAATCCGGGAACTTTTGCCTCTAAATCGTTGATTGATTGTCAGGCTGATTGGGAAAGAGTCACGTTCATTTCAAAATCTAGTTGATAACAAGTTAAAAAATGACAAAATTGAACGTGTGTGTAGGTCTTTTTCAATATTTTGCTTGCCCCACAGCAAAAATCCTAACTCCGCCACTGACCTCAAATTACATTATTTTGATAAACACGCCAAATCCGGTCATTTGTGGACTATGTATTGCATATATTTATACAATTTAAAAACTCCAAGACTATAAATTAAAAAAAAAATTGTTAAACCTTGAGTCTCATAATTTTGATAAATAGAATTTGGCCCAAAATTGCTACAAATTTTCAAAAACTTTTAAAACAAACTTAAAATCATAATTTTTATTTTAAAGCTTACGAAGAAATCTGTAAAAAAGCGATAATTTATGAATATAAATTAGACGACGAAGAAACTGAAAAACCCGAATATAACCTAATGCATTTTCCATCAGAACTAAAAATAAAACCAAATACAACTTCAATAGAAGAAATCGACAAGTTGGGTAAGATATGTCATATTTTATATTTACAACAGATAATTAAATTTTTAATTATTTTTAGTAGTAAGTGCATGGGCTAAAAATGAAGAATCAGGCGCTACACAACAACCAGATAATGAGTATTGTAAGTGCATTTTTTTAATTATATTTTAAAGTTCATAATTTAATTTATTTAATTGTAGCCAATGAGGAATACGACGAAATCTTAAAACTCCTTGGGCCTGAATGGCCTAAAAAAGATTAAAATTCTATTAAATATCCATTACTTATTTTATGTACTCATTTTTAGTTTTAGTTGTAATAGTAGTGAATAACAAACTAATAGATAGAATAGAGTAGTTACTATTTTAATTATTAGATGTCACTTGTTAGTAACTAATATTCCCGTAAGGTGGCGCTGAACTAAACAATTGTCAGTCGTGTTGAGTTGCCGAGAAGTTGGTACGTAACGAAACCATTTGTCCTGTCAGTTCAAAAACATTTTCAAAGAAAATGTCTGGAAATAAAGCTAAAATGAGTGGAATTAACGAGTTATTGAACATGGAAGAAAACCTTGCTTTGCCAGAACCAATTCAGCCGCTGCGTTCACCAAGATCAAGAATTACATTAAGTAAGTTTTATTAATTATCTATTATATTATTATCATCATAAACCAATGCCTTTTATGATATAAATTATTTATTAATTTATCTCAAATAGAATTGCTACGCCATATTATTTATATTAATTTAACAAATTAATTCTATTATAGTTGATTCGGGTGTTTGGGGGGATTTGCCTGCTCCGATACAGCCAACTATCAACAATCCGATTGAAATTTTCAGTGAAGATGCCATGTTACCATGTAAGTAAAAGATCGGATTGTTAGGCAGATTTATTTTTATTTAATATTTTTACTAAATTGTTTTAAATATATAAAATTTAATATTAATTTGCTGACTAATTTAAATTATTTGATTCATAAAGCGAAAAGAATTTTATTTTTGTAAACAATATAGAACACGATTGTTTTTGTTTGCATAGTTTTCTAAGTATTGTACTGTTTATTTACAAAACAAATTAATAAAATCAATCATCAATATTAAATATTTGTTTGTTTACAGGTGCTTCCTGTATGAGATTTAAAGCGATGACACAATTAAGATTCAAACTTCTATTGAAAAAAAAAATGTTGATGGAGGGCAACAAAGATTCCAAACCAAACAAATTTCCAGCATTGGTTAATGATGTTGAAGATTTAATTGATTTTACCGAAAAAACAGAAGATAAACCCAAAACAGTTTCACCAAATAACTCTGATTGTGAGTAATTTTTATAAATATATTTCTCAGTTTCTATTTAAAAAAGTTTTAATTCTAAAATTTAATGATTTATAAAATCACATTTTAAAATATAAATTATAGTTCCTAACTAATCGTTTTAATTGGTAAAAATTAAAATGTAAAAAATCGCCCAAAAATATGCGTTTTACTCAAAAACGCATTAAAATGACTACATTCTAACAGATTTTATCAAATTGGCAGCTAATCATATAGTTAAAATGTACGAAGATAATCAAATAATGCTAAAAATTCAAATTTAATATTAACAAAATTTTTGTCGACGCAGTGAAGCTAACAATTGGTGCGTGTGACGTCAGTTGTGGGCAAGAAAGCGCATACGTCAAAATGTAGAATTTTGATTACAATTTCAAGAGTTCAATGCTAATATTTTTAATATTGTTTTAAAAAAACAATAAAAAAAATTTGTTTTTTGGTTTCAAATTGCAAATAAAAGACTATTTAGTAAGTGGGAGAAACGCAATTGTTGTTGGTATAGATTTCTTAAAACTGTTTTACTAATTTCAAACAATAAGGCTTGATTTAATAAATTCAATTGTTTATTAAATTAACAAATTAGTAAAAAAAGTTTCCATTTTTGTTTCAGCTGATGATGAATTGATATCATAGATGAGCACCTGAAGCCAAATACGCAGACAATAATGAATAAAAGTTTAATCCAAATAATAGTAATATATTAAATTTATAAGAAAATTATTTTTAAATACAAAATACAGGGTATGCCAAAATTAATTTACAATTTTTAATAAACATATTTAAATTTTGATAAAGTTTTTACTTAATATTTTCAAAAATACAACAAAATTTTGGCATACCCTGTATAACTAAATATATAAGCTTGATTAGTTGATAAAAAATAAACGGAGTTTAGCTTAAAATATTGTTGCTGTGAATTCATAAACGCCAAAAGTTAAATGTATTTAGAAATAGAAAAACGGCTAAATATAAGCCAATTATTGTTGCTTTGATATTATAGAATTACTATTTTTGTGGTTGCATTTAATAGTTTTAAGATTGGTTGAATTAATTTTGTAAAATTTAATAAATATATTTATTGGGAAATATGTTTTATTTAGTGTAACTTAATTATTATTTATGATTACAAATAACCCACAGGGCCGTATCTAAAAGAAAACGTCATCCTAGGCAAATGTTAAGTCTTTTTGTCCAAAAATAATATCCAATTTTTTGATAATAACACTTGAATAAATGGGTAGATCACTCCAAATCATAATTACCAGCAAATAGTTCAATCACCAACACAAATGGGTAAGTTTCTTCAAATCATAATTACCAGCAAGTAATTGAAACTAGAATGCCTACTAACCTACCCAAGTACTTGTTATTAAAGAACTAGAAATGTTTCTTCTTTGCATGTGTTAGAAGTCTGTTTGACCACAAAGAAAAAAGTAATACTAATTTTTTTGATAACTAATACAGGTAACCCAACTGCCCAAAAAGTTGTTATCTAAAATTTAAAAACTTCTCCTTTCTGCAAGTGTTAGAAATACCTTAAATAGAAAAGGAAGAGAAGGTGATCTAAATTCTTGATAAACAATAATTGCAGAATTAGTTATCAAATAATTGAAAGTTGTTCTTCTATAGAAGTGCTACAAGTCTTTTTGTCTAAGAAAAAGATATTAATTCTTTTGATGACTAACACTTGGGCAAGTAAGTAGATCACTCCAGATTATGAATACCAAGTAATATAAACTGAAATGCCCACCCATTTGCCCAAAATTTGTTGTCAAAAATTTGTAAACTTCTTCTCTCTGCAAATGTTAAAAGTCCCTTAGGCCAAAGAAAAAAAGAAACCTATATCCAATCTCCTAATAAATAACATTTGGGCAATTGGTTATTAAAGAATTAAATGTTTTTCTTTTGTAAAGATTTTACATTTTTTTTGTCCAAGAAGAAAGAAGTGATATCCAATCTTTTGATAGCCAACATTTAGACAAATAGGTAGATCACTCTAAATCATGATTACCAACAAGTAGTTTGAACTAAAATGTCACTAATCTACTCAAGTATTTGTTATTAAAAAATTTAAAAATTCTCCTTTTTGCAAGCGTTAAAAGTCTGTTTGTCCACAACAAAAAAGGTAATATTTAATTTTTTTGATGATCAACACTTGGGCGGATTGATAGATTACTCCAAATCATGATTTAAACTAAAATGCCACTCATCCGCCCAAGTGTGTCATTAAATAAATAAATTAATATTAATTATTTGGTTTTCTTTTGCTACTATAGTTGGCTTTTTTTCTGGCAGTCTAGCTGTTTACCTTTTTTGCGCACAATTTGCCAAGTACCTCGCGACCTTATTACTCGCAAATTAACCACGGACCAATCCGACTAGAACTCACAAGGCGAGCTAAGGCGGCGATTCTAAAAATACCACAGAGTGCGGTTTTGATAAATTAACATATTACTATTTGTGTTAACTACAAGATGCTTTAAGGATAAATTGTGCGTTTGAAAATAATTACTTTTACGATAGAGATAAACAACCGCGTGGCAAGTTTTATTTTGATCATTCTTTGTATAAACTTTTAAAAATCAATTTTTCATGTTTCCTTATTTATTAAGTTTAACTTAATAAAACAAGTTCATTTTTTATCAAACATTGTGGCGCCTTAAATGTAATTTATATAATTTTATTTCCATTTATTAATTTTTATCACTTTGCACACCCTCCCCGTAGCTCTACCAGCACTAGGCACCGTCAGCAAGTGCACAATTAAAAAACAACACAAATGTTCTAATAAAGAAATTTTTTATATCATTCCCAACAACTACATTCAACCAACATCGTAATTAAAATTATAAATGTTGTAAAAGAATTTTTAAAAAATGTATCATCTAACTCTCTCCGAAATTTTGTATGATGAACACCCTCAATAATTATTTAATTATTCATTTTTACACAACACAAATAATTTTCTTATTGGTTGCAGTTGCAAGAATAGAAAAAATTATCTAGCAATTAATATTACATAATAGGCAACTTAATATACATATATGCATTGTTTGCTGCTGGTATCAATTAAATTGAATAGATTTATTTTATTTCAATCAGTAAGCTAAAATAACATGCGCATGCGTAATTATTGTATTTTTTAGAAGTTGGCAATACTGTCATAAATAACAATATTTCAAGGTTACCATGGAAATTGTATTGATTTATTAAGAAGTGGCATTTTTGTTTATATAACTTAGCAACGCAGCATCGCCGTAAGGTGGCGCTAAATAAAACAAATTCTAATTATATTGCTATGCATTTAAAAGATTCATTTCTTTAAAATTTAAAAACGAAACAGTCAAGTTGTTGTAAACAAGATGTCTGAAAGTGAATCAACTAGCAAGATAAGTGAAATTGATAGTTTATTGGAAATGGATAAAAATATAGTTTTGCCAGAACCTATGGAACCGATAAAAGTACCAAAGCGATTTTTCAAACTGAGTAAGTTTCTTTTATAAATTAGTCAAATTAATTAATTAATAACAGTTAAAACAAACAATTTGTAGCGCTGATTTTTGTAAAAACACAAAATTAATTGATTAAATGCCGAGTTTTTAAAATATTTAACCTAACCTAACATTATTTTATGTGTGCAAACATTCAGTGGGGTCCGCAAAACCTGTGGTTAATATTGCTTTTGTTAACATTGTTTTTTGCTAGGCGCGTTTAATTTTATTGTGATAATACTACTACAATTTTGATACGTGTTAATAGCGTCAGAGCCGGCTTTAGTAATTTTACAAGTTTGAAATAAAAACCCTATAGTACAAATACAAATAATTAATTCAATTAATGTTTTGCATTAATAAATGCTAATTTTGTGCTTTTATGTCAAGGCCGGCTTTAGTAATTTTAGTATTAATTTTAAATCAATTTTAGCCGAAAGTTTAAAGCCAAGAATACACAAAAGTATTCCCAATAATAACGAAAAGAATTTGGCATTTGATGAATATAAAAGAAAAACTGGCCAACATGACAGATATGATAAGACCCTTCCATCTGAATTAGGTAAATAAAGTATAATTATTTAGAATACACAAATTAAAATTAATTTTGTTGTAGCTTTAGTTGATGACTTATTTAAATACTTCCCATTTGAGAAGAAAGAAAAAATTAATTCCGAAGACCAAAAAGATGAAACTAGCTCAGTTTTTGAAGAAATAAATTTGAACAAAGCGGAGCCAACAGAGAAGCTCGATTCAATAGAGACAAGTGAGTAATATTGTGTTTTGTAGACAATTACAGTATAAATAAATTTAAATTATTTAACCAACATATTTAATTTTAGCTTCAGATAAAAAAAAATTGGAACAACTACAGATAAATAAATCCAAAGATTAAAAAAAAAAATGGATTTAATATAATTTTGCAATAATATTATAATAATTAATTAACCATATTTAAGTATAAATTAATATAGAAACACAAGGTATGTCGTTGCGTACGTAAGTTTGCAGCTCCCTTTTTATTTAATTATATCTGAAAAAAATTATTATATATTAAGTCATTTTGACATACCCTGTATAATTAAAATCTATTAATTAATATAAGAAAAAGTGATAATGTATTTAATTTTTTCAATAAATTTTATTAAAATGTAGTGATGGCTTATACTTTATCGTCCAATGCTTGTAAGTAGTTAGAACATTTAAACAAAAAAAAAACAACAATCCCCCTCAATTAGTTAGTCACAAAGCAAAATGAATAGACAGTGGTTGCAAGTTTGATTTAAACAAAAAATGCAAATCTATATCAAATGCGCATTAAAATCCAATATTTGGTTTAAAAGTTATAACTAAATTTATTTCAATCTCATAAACTTGTAATAAATTAAGCAAGCTAGATCAAGATCAATTGACCGTATCAAATTTGATATAATTTGGTCAATTGCCAACTTAAACTTTAAAATGCATTGTTGCTAAATTTTGTTAAAATCCAATGTTTGATTTAAAAGTTATGATCAAATATATTTCCACCACATCTTTAAACTTGAAATAAATTAAGCAAGCTAGATCGAGTTTAATTAAAATTAAACGTATCAAATTTAATACAATTTTGACAGTTGGTAACTATAATGTTAAAACACATTGTTGCCAAACTGCATTAAAATCCAATGTTTAGTTTAAAAGTTACAACTAAATTTATTTCCACCACACCTTTAAACTTGTTTTAAATCACGCGGACTAAATCGAGTTTAATTAAAATTGAATGTATCAAATTTGATACAATTTTGAAAGTTGGTAATTATGATGTTTAAGCACATTGTTGCCAAATTGCATTAAAATCCAATGTTTACTTTAAGAGTTATGGCTAAAATTAATTCTAAAACTTTTTATAAATCAAGCAAGCCAAATCAAGTTTAATTAAAATTGGCCGTATAAAATTTGATAGAACTTGGTCAATTGTCAACTTAAATGTTAAGGTGCTTTGTTGCCAAATTTTGTTAAAATCCAATGTTTGGTTTAAAAGTTATAACTAAGTTTAATTCCACCACAACCTAAAACTTGTTACAAATGAAGCAAGTTAGATCAAGTTTAATTAAAATTGAACGTATCAAACTTAATACAATTTTGACAGTTGGCAACTATAATGTTAAAGTACATTGTTGCCAAATTGCATTAAAATCCAATGTTTATTTTAAAAGTTATGGTTAAATTTAATTCCACCACATTCTTTGGACAATCAATTTTCTCTTGTAAAAAAAATCAAGAAAGAGAAACATCCAATCTTTTTATTACTAACACTTGAATAAGTAGATGAAACGCTCATAAAACTAAATTGTTCCACAAAATTAATTAAAAATCGCTTATAAAACTTAATTGTTGCACACAATTTATCAAAAATCGCTCATAAAATCCAATTAGTGCACAAAGTTTATCAAATAGAGTATAGGATAGAAGAAAAAGAACAAAATTATTACTTAAAAATTAAAAAGATTAAGTGAGAGAACAAACCTTTTTCTATTTGAATGTATTTAATATAATTAAAAATATAAATTGCTACATTTAAGGTCAATGTCAACATTTAAGCTAAAACAAAAAAGAAGCAAAAGCACAATACTTGAATTTAGAAAAATGTTACCAACAATCATTTGTATTCTCATTTTCGATATAAATAAAAATCGCGTCCCATTGCGAGTTAAAATGATACATAATTATATAGATAATACCTAGAGATGAGACATAAGAAATGATTTAACTATTTTGTTAGCCATAAATAATTATGCAAGCAAATCATTTATATTAAATTCAAATACTATTGTAATTCTTGGGCCTGAAAAATATTAAATGAAACTCCATCCACTAGTGGAAATGTTAGGTAACCTGAATTAAGAATAAATGAAAAGTAACCTAAATACATAATGAAATATTTAATTGTCCACAGAAACTATTCCAATATTTCTGCTGCCCCAAGCTTTATACATAGTTCAATTTGTATCAGGTAAAATAAAAATCACAATAAGAAATAGCATAGTCAAATGATTAAATCTGCAATATTAACAAGTTGTACAATTTAATTATTCTTACAGCGACATTAATGCGTAATTAATTACCAAAAAGATGATTCAATTATCACATTCCTTATTAATTGATATACTAAGCAATTAATTAATAACACTTGTACAAAATTATTAAAACTTACATCATATTCCTCCTATACTGCACTTCTCCATTCAATAATGTTTTAAATTAAACTGAATAAAATCAAATCCATACTGAATGCTCACGTTTATATGATGCATCTTAAGCATTTATTACATGCAGAGCTAAGTAAAGCACATCATATCACAGCGACAGAATTTACTAGAATGTCTGTTTGCATTTTATGGTGTAATATTGGAAACAAGAGATGATTCACAAGATTAAATTTATTTCGGATAAAAATAAACTCTTATCTCTGTACGCTCGAATTTATTGAAAGTAAATAGTTTTTTGCATGTTAAAATAACCCATTGGAAATAATTCTTATCAACTGAAGGATAAATATAGAAGTGACATTCCCATACAAATTGATTTACTTTGTAAATGTTAAATTTTATTATAAAATAATTTACATTATTTAGCAAATATTGAATGTAATGAATGCAATGTTATATCCAATATTAATTAATTAATGTATGCATAAACTCTAACCAGCAACAAGTATTAATTAATTCCTTGTATTGGTTTAAAATTTTAAAAGTTTGAAATTATATTAACAAATACATACATACTCACTCAGTTATATAAATCTGCACATTGAAAGCTTTAAATTTCACTACAAAAGCTGTCTCTTGATGCACTGGACCTCTACATCTATACATGTTTTACACAAATATAGACCTAATTAAGATTCACATTAATTGTGCACATTCTTAATACGAAGCAATGGACCTTAGATTTGATTTAATTCACTGGAGCACCACACATCACATACACCTTTACTAGAATGAATAAATTACATTTTATAATATAAATTGGAAACAAGCAATGACGATGCACATTTATTTCCAGAACACGGCCGAAGTAAAAAAACTCTTATCTCTCCGTGCGCTCGGATTTATTGAAAGTGAATGTTTTTTGCATACTTAAAATAACCCATGGGAAACAATTCTTATCAACAGAAGGATACATATAGAAATTTAGTTTATACGTAGTAAAATGATTTACTTTATAAATATTATAATTTTATTGTAAAATGATGTAAATTATTTAGCAAAGGATTTTCAATATGTAATACAAAACTAATATTATATTTTAATATTAATTCCTTGCATTACTTCAAAATTTTAAAAATTGGAACATATCAGATATTAACGAATGGGTGCATGCATACAAACTCAAATTTATAGAAACATGCACATTCTCGATATGAAAGCTTGAAATCTTATCACTGCCAAGCTCACTGATAGTACAAATATTGTCTTTTAATGCATTCGATCTATAAATTTAGATTCAATCTAATTTAGGCACAATTTAGAGAAATAATGAGCAATGTCTTGGGCAAATTTTAAGTTTGTATTAAACTGTACAAATAATTGTCTTACAAAATTATAAACCTATAAATTTATGGTTAGAAAGCACTAAAATCCATCCAAGAACGGTTTAAAAGTGCAAAATTTTATTCATAAATGACAAAAATAGCCAAATCCGATATTAAAACATTAAAATATTATTAGAAAGCACCACAATCAGCTTATAAACTATTAAAAATTTAAATTTTTAATTAATTAAAAGTCAAAAATAGCAAAACTCAATAATAAAATAAAAATTATTAGAGCTAAATTGAAAATACGGCTACAAACTGCCAAAAAGTGTAAGACTTTATCCATAAAATATCAAAAATAGCAAAATCCAAGAACAGATTTTACAATAGACATTATCAATCTTAAATAATGACAAAGACTAAAGCTGTTTTCTACAAAACACACCTGGTACTTATAAAATTTTGTTCAGTCAGTAATGTCAATTAAAAAATATGTATTATATAACAATTCTTAATTATAAATAGAAACTATGACTGTTTAGTACCAAGTTCAAAGAAAAAACTGCAAAATATAATATTATTTTTAAATTATACAACTATTTGCTCACATGTGCAATATAAGTTGCATAATAATCAACTTGCGTAAAATAAAAAATGTTGAGTCTTGAGTCGATTGTATCGCTTAGTACGTACGCATGCTCGCGTTTGTCAGAGTAAAATCCACAAATGTGGATGAAAGTTTGTAATTGTTTGTTTTCTGGGGTAATTTGGAGCCCTGATTACAATTTTGATATCGAGGTTTTGATATTTTCAACATTTCCCCCTCTTATCCAAAAATGGCTATTTTTGTTCAATTTAAAAGTTCTAAAAGCGTGAAACTAACATAATTCTAGCCGGCCGATGAGGACCCAGATTCTTTTGTGTTAAGCTACAGACCCTAGTAGGTTGTCGGAGAAAGCGAAAGTCCGTGCTTCAAGGGGTTCTCCTTCGGCAATCAAAAGAGTCGAAACATACCAAAGGGGGGGGTCTGTCTTCTTTTTTTACTAGGATTTTTTCAATTTAAGGAAAAAAAGATCGGTTTTTTTGCAGTTCCTGACGTAAAATGAACCCTTGATTACAATTTTGGGGGTCCGACTCAGATATTCCTAGCACCCTGGCAGCAATTTTAAAATAACCGCTAAAAACACGTTTTTTTTGCGTTTCGAAGGGCAATAAAGGCACTAAACGGTGAAGAGCAGAGGCGCAATTGCTTCTGAGGGTAGCCAATAGACCCATCTAAATTCCCTCCAAACCGGGAGTCTGTAGGTTAAAGGTTTTCCTTTGGCGATCGACGAAAGTTTCGGTTTTAAACTAACCTGACCTAACCTAACCTAAGTCACGTCGCCACACTAAAACTCGCAAACGTGGACCAATGTTAGTAATTTTTTGGTTACTAGGGTAATTTGGACTCCTGATTACAATTCCGGAATCGACGTTTCGATATTCTTAACCGTTTACCTTCTAGTTTATAGCGGTTTTTCGGTATACTTTTATTACAAAAACGTGTGAAACAAATATAGTTTTAACAAGCGGAAGATGCCGCAATTGCTCCTGTGGCAAGACAACAGACCCCGACAGATGCTCTTGCAAACCGGAAGTCCGTAGGTCAAAGGGTTTTCCTTCGGCGATCAATTGTATCGTTTATTACGTACGCAAACTCGTGTTTGTCAGAGTAAAATCCACAAACGTGGATAAAAGTTTGTAATTTTATGCTTTCTGAGATCATTTGGAGCCCTGTTTACAATTTTCATATTGCCGTTTTGATATTTTCATTATTTCCTCCTCTTATCCAATAATGGCTCATTTCGGTCAATTTGAAAGTTCTAAATGCGTGAAACTAACATACTTCTAGCCGGCCGATAAGAACCCAGATTTTTTTGTGTTAAGCTACAGACCCTAGTAGGTTGTCTGAAAAAGCGGAGATCCGTGCTTCAAGGGGTTCTTCTTCGGCGATCAAAAGAGTCGAAACATACCAAAGGGGGGCGTCTTTCTTCTTTTTTGACTAGGATTTTTTCAATTTTAGGAAAAAAAGATCGGTTTTTTTGCATTTCCTGACGTAAAATGAACCCCTGATTACGATTTTGGGGGTCCGACTCGGATATTCCTAGCACCCTGGCAGAAATTTTAAAATAACCGCTAAAAACACGTTTTTTTTGCGTTTCGAAGGGCAATAAAAGCACTAAACGGTGAAGAGCAGGGGCGCAATTGCATCTGAGGGTAGCCAATAGACCCATCTAAATTCCCTCCAAACCGGGAGTCTGTAGGTTAAAGGGTTTTCCTTTGACGATCGACGAAAGTTTCGGTTTTAAACTAACCTAACCTAACCTAAGTCACGTCGCCACACTAAAACTCGCAAACGTGGACCAATGTTAGTAATTTTTTGGTAACTAGGGTAATTTGGACTCCTGATTACAATTCCGAAATCGACGTTTCGATATTCTTAACCGTTCACCTTCTAGTTTATAGCGGTTTTTCGGTATACTTTTATTACAAAAGCGTGTGAAACAAATATAGTTTTAACGGGCAGAGGGTGACGCAATTGCTCATGTGGCAAGCCAACAGACCCCGGCAGATGCTCTTGCAAACCGGAAGTCCGTAGGTCAAAGGGTTTTCCTTCGGCGATCAATTGTATCGTTTATTACGTACGCAAGCTCGTGTTTGTCAGAGTAAAATCCACAAACGTGGATAAAAGTTTGTAATTTTTTGCTTTTTGAGGTAATTTGAAACACTGTTTACAATTTTCATATTGCCGTTTTTATATTCTCATTATTTCCTCCTCTTATCCAATAATGGCTATTTTCGGTCAATTTGAAAGTTCTAAATGCGTGAAACTAACATACTTCTAGCCGGCCGATGAGAACCCAGATTTTTTTGTGTTAAGCTACAGACCCTAGTAGGTTGTCGGAGAAAGCGGAAGTCCGTGCTTCAAAGGGTTCACCTTCGGCGATCGAAAGAGTCAAAACATACCAAAGGGGGAGGTCTTTCTCCTTTTTTGACTAGGATTTTTTCAATTTTAGCGAAAAAAGGTCGTTTTTTTTGCATTTCCTGACGTAAAATGAACCCCTGATTACAATTTTGAGGGTCCGACTCCGATATTCCTAGCACCTTGGCGGCAATTTTAAAATAACCGCTAAAAACGCGGTTTTTTTGCTTTTCGAAGGGCAATAAAGGCACTAAACGGTGAAGGGCAGGGACGCAATTGCTTCTGAGGGTAGCCAATAGACCCATCTAAATTTCCTCCAAACCGGGAGTCTGTAGGTTAAAGGGTTTTCCTTTGGCATTCAACGAAAGTTTCGGTTTTAACCTAACTTAACCTAACCTAAGTCACGTCGCCACACTAAAACTCGCAAACGTGGACCAATGTTGGTAGTTTTTTGGTTACTAGGGTAATTTGGTCCCCTGATTACGATTCCGGAATCGCCGTTTCGATATTCTTAACCGTTCACGTTCTAGTTCATAGCGGTTTATCGGTATACTTTTATTACAAAAACGTGTGAAACAAATATAGTTTTAACCGGCCGAGGAGGACGCAATTGCTCATGTGGCAAGCCAACAGACCCCGGCAGATGCTGTTGCAAACCGGAAGTCCGTAGGTCAAAGGGTTTTCCTTCGGCGATCGATTGTATCGCTTAGTACGTACATATGCTCGTGTTTGTGAGAGTAAAATCCACAAACGTGGATGAAAGTTTGTAATTTTTTGCTTTCTGGGGTAATTTGGAGTCCTGATTACGATTTTGATATTGCCGTTTTGATATTCTCATTATTTCCTCCTCTTATCCAATAATGGCTATTTTTGGTCAATTTGAAAGTTCTAAATGCGTGAAACTAACATACTTCTAGCCGGCCGATGAGGACTCAGATTTTTTTGTGTTAAGCTACAGACCCTAGTAGGTTGTCGGAGAAAGCGGAAGTCCGTGCTTCAAGGGGTTCTCCTTCGGCGATCGAAAGAGTCGAAACATACCAAAGGGGGAGGTCTTTCTTCTTTTTTGACAAGGATTTTTTCAAATTTAGGAAAGAAAAGATTGTTTTTTTGCATTTCCTGACGTAAAATGAACCCCTGATTACGATTTTGGGGGTCCGACTCGGATATATCTAGCACCCTGGCGGCAATTTTAAAATAACCGCTAAAAACACGTTTTTTTGCGTTTCAAAGGGCAATAAAGGCACTAAACGGTGAAGGGCAGGGACGCAATTGCTTCTGAGGGTAGCCAATAGACTCATCTAAATTCCCTCCAAACCGGGAGTCTGTAGTATAAAGGGTTTTCCTTCGGCAATAGATGAAAGTTTCGGTTTTAAACTAACCTAACCTAACCTAAGTCACGTCGCCAAACTAAAACTCGCAAACGTGGACCAATGTTGGTAGTTTTTTGGTTACTGGGGTAATTTGGACTCCTGATTACGATTCCGGAATCGCCGTTTCGATATTCTTAACCGTTCACCTTCTAGTTCATAGCGGTTTTTCGGTATACTTTTATTACAAAAACGTGTGAAACAAATATAGTTTTAACCGGCCTAGGAGGACGCAATTGCTCCTGTTGCAAGCCAACAGACCCCGACAGAAATCAGGAATATCAAAAAGAAAACAAAACCCGCCCCTCCTTCAGGTTTTGAAATAGATGTCGAGAGAGCCTTGCTTATATTTAGAAATAATACTACTACTATACGTTTAATTATTTTACAAATTGCTGATTTGTGCTGCTTATATTTCTACTCAGCCACAAATTATTATGTTTTATTTACAATCAGAATGATCTATCATTGATAATAAATACGCATAAATAATTAATTGATTCTGCTGTAATAATTTGTAAATGCAAATTATTAATAGTGTGCTACTAGAAGTGAAAATAATTTATTTACAAATTGCAAATTAAAATATTCATTCATCAATAGAAAGCTGATTCAATTCCATTTTTTTTTTGTTAATAAAATGCCATATAGCTGCAAGGAGTGAATAAATTAAATTCAAGTAATAAATTACAATATTCAAACTATTTATATGGAAAATGTATTTTTTACAAATGAAATTTAGCACGGATTAAAGAAAAAAACATTGTTTATTACAGCAATATCATAAATCAATTGGTATTTTTGCTTAAAGGAAGTAATTATTTTTAATTTGTGTTAATGCAATTAGAACATTTGACAATTAAAACAATTTATCTTAGTTTCTAAAATTAAATATTTCTCTTATCAGTTTCACAGTTACACTTTCTCATTGCATAAATTGGTATTTTAAAATAATTTCATTTTTGTCAGACCCTGTTTCTATCCCATTATCCCAATAACTGGTTTAACCAACTTCAAAATTGGATTGAATATCTGTGAAAAGCATTCGGCTGTCCTGAATATAAGATCCGGGAGCGACTGTCGTTCCTGCTTTCCGTTTGCAATTCTAACCCCTTAGCAGTCATGGAATGGGAAGGAAAAGTAGCATACAATTAAAAAGAGGATATACAAAAAGTTTGCCCGTTATAAATAAAATTAACTTTATATCAATAGAAATTTCGTCTTATTTGGACTATGAAAGAAAGTGCGCTATTAAAGGATCACAATCGATACATATATTGCTATTTACAGTTCTTAAATATTTTATCATTATTTACTCAAGTAGTTTAAATTTGTAAATTCAATTTTTTACTTAAATATTTATAAATTTTAATATTTAATTTCATTCATATTTTATGGTAATTAAAATCAGGGTTTTGTTAATTAATGCCAACATATAATGCTGGTTTGGTTGTATTGGGTGTAGAATTGGGTTGACAGGTCAAAAGAATTTTGTTAGAAATCATGCCGGCACTGATAACGATCTGAACCTGTCGGATTTGTGTATTAAGTTAAATCACTTGATAATGCAAAATTTGTTTCGCATTAGTAACGATCTGTCAAAATAAATTATCTATCCTATTATATTATATTAGAAGACGATTGTATAATGGTGAAATTGTTGTGAATAGTCTATTGACCTTATAGAAATTTTGTTTAATAAATCATGTTTTCTTTTTTTTTGGCTACATTAAATTAATTTTTGTTATAATTACAGATTTATTATTTATTTATGTTTAATATTACATAAACCAATTAATTAAAACAAAAGCATTGTGATTGAAGGTAAATAAACTATAATAATGTTTGTAGAATTAAAATTTAAATTAATTATTAATTTAAATCAGTACTTTTATGCTCTTTCACACAGTACAATATCGATTTTTCTTACTGTAGCAAAATATGATTAGGATTACAGTCAGTACAATGTCCTCTGAGCACAATATGTTGCTTTGCGATTTATTGTAAATTAATTTGTTGTCCTCAATAGATTAGTTGTGAGTCAATTGATGTCTTGTTAACACAATATGTCGCTACGCAATTGATTGTGGCTCAGTACAATGTTCTCTGAGCACAATATGTCGCTTAGCAATTGTTGTTAGTAAACTAATGTCTTGCTAACTCAATATCTCGCCTCTGAATAGATTATGTTGCTTTGCAATTTCTTGTAAATTGATTTGTTGTCCTCGGTAGATAATATGTCACTTTGCAATTAGTTGTAAAGGAATTAATGTCTTGTTAACTCAATATGTCACTTTACAACTGATTCTGGCTTAGTACAATGTCTTCTGAGAAAATTGATTTGATGTCCTCGTAAATAATATGTCGCTTCGCGATTAGTTCTGAGTAAATTAATGTCTTGTTAACTCAATACGTCTCTTTGCAGTTGATTGTAACTCGGTACAATCTCATTTGAGCACAATATGTTACTTTGCAATTAATTGTGGCTCAATACAGTGTCTTTTGAGCGCAATATGTCACAATTTATTGTAATTTGATTTGTTGTCCTCAGCAGATAATATATCACTTCGCAATTACTCCACACCAAACTAACTGCCCAATATTCATAAACTGTGTTTTTGCTACTTATATACGCGTGTGCAATTTCCTGCTTGTCGCATAGTGAAGCCAACATAACATTGTATGCCCACAACTGACGTCACGCGCTAATTGTAGACATATGCCTCATGAGTAGTTAAGTTGGTTATATAATTTTTGGTAAACATTAATGAACACAATAAAATATATATTATATTTTAATTTTAACTTTAACTATTCAATTACAAAATTCAATATTTGTGTGAAATAAATAATGATTGCTTATTGAATACTAGCAACGTCGTGCACTAAGTATATACTAAGTCAAAAATTTATTGAAATTTTGGTATATTCAGTGCGTAAAAATGTATTTAATACACGTCAAATATTACTGACGTTACACGAATCAATCATGTTGGCTTCACCGCGTTGGCAAAAAGCGTGTCTATAAGTATGTATAGTCTGTTCTGGCCCACCTACCCAAGTGTTTATTATCAAAAAATTAGTAACGTCACTTCCCTCTTCTAACTTAATGGTATCTTTCAGTCACTCTTTTATGTTTGCTAACTAAAGGATACAATAGGTGGTAGCAATATTAAATTTACGTATGACTATTAACACTAGGCCAGGAAGCAGGAAAACCATATTAAACTACCAACCCAATATCCATATACTGTGTAGACACTTTGCTGTCAAAAAAACCTTATTTTGTTTAAGAACTGAATACTTTGAGCCGGTGATGACTTCTAATTTTGAAAAGATTTTACCGGAATACCAAAAAAATAATTAGTTTAGACACATTTTAGTCATAAAAACGTAGCACTAGATACTAAAAAAAATCTGGCTCTAGAGATCGGTAGCTTTGTTGCTAAAAAAAATCTTGCCCAAAAACTAAAAACCTTGAAGCAATGACTTCTAGTCTCAAGAATTTACCAATTTTGACGAAATACCAAAAAGATAATTAGTTTAGAAAAATTTTGGTCAGTTGGCTTTAAATGTTTTTAATTGAAAGACATTCTAAAAACAAATCTGGTTCTCAAGAACATCTTGCCAAAAAACTGTAAATCTTAAAGCAATGATCAGACTTCTAATTTTGAAAACCGTTCCCCAATAGAAAATTACCAATGCAATAATTAGTCTAGGCAAAACTTAGTCTGCTACAACATTGACATTCTTCTTTGGGTCTTTAGGTGTACAGTAAAACTGCAATGCTGCAACCCTAATTTTTGTCATTAGTAGTAATGCAATAACACCACACCTGAGTCCTGGATTATAAAAAAAAAACACTAAACCAAGCAATTTAGTAATCTGTGTTTTTTTAATTAGATCAGATAAACAATTTGTACTTTTTTTAGATAAAAGCGTCATCAAACAAACCATACAAACTTACCTAACAAAAAAAGTAACTTTCAAGATAGTGCAGATTATTAAAAAATAATTCAAAATTTTGTCTCCGTAGGTTTGAGGCAAAAATCTCGCTTAGAGTTAAAAACTGCAACAAACTGTTTGTCATCTTTAAACTCAAAACCAATGAATAGCACACTTAACGTGTTACTAAGAGTTTGCAAATCGATGCCTTTGAGATGTGGGTATGGCGTAGGATGCTAAGGATACCCTGAACGGCTAGACTCACAAACATCTTGGTTCTGGCCAAAACTAAACTAAAGCAGCAACTTTTAAGTATGACGTTTGCGCGTATCCTGACAACATAGAAAAGCTCATCATTCAAAGCAAACCCAAAAGCAAACGTAAGCGTGGGCGCTCCCCCACTCGATAGACCGATATAATATTACAAGTGACGGACCTGAACTTAGGGACAGCAACCCGCAGAGCAAACAACCGACAAAACTGGCGCGGTACCATAGAGAGAGTCATGCACAACCTAAAAGATTAATCAATATAACCACTACACATCTGACACGATGTTAGACAAAGAAAAAGAGTCTGCTTTTAGAATGCAAACAGCATTCTATATAAAATGGCAAAGTAAAAGAATTTTTTTAAACAAAATGCTAGTTTTTGGGCCAAACCACAAACTCAAGCATACAGTAAATCCTTGATACATTTACATATTTTAAAATGTTGGAGGTAATCCAAAGACGTAGGATACTGATATTTGCCAAAAAAATCTTTGGTCTATTCTAAAGTAAATACTCCCGATACTGTCCCATTTCAAACAAATGTAATTATTGAGAACGTGCTTAGGCTAGGCACACTTAAGATCACGCTTGCTTTTACCAATCCTACTAACTTCAACAAAACGACGGATTTCAAAACTAATTTTTTAATCCTTTTCAAATTGCAAATGCTAAAGACTTTAACTCCTAACCCCTAGTGTGAAACAGCACTAAAAGTAACGTCAAACGTTAAGCTTTGCTAGAGTACATCAAACAAAAAAAATTTCAAGTATTTGGTCCAAACAAACCTAATCACTACAGTTTTTTTGGCCACCAAAGGAACGTTCTTAAGGTAGCTTAATACTCAAAGAAAATAAATGACCTTAGTTTTGACCAAAACCTAGTATTACTGAAATTTTACGGAAGAAGATCAAACAAAGAGAGAAATAAATCCGTTACCTAGCCTACCTTTAGTAAAAACAGTTGCAGACATAGAACAAATTATTAAAACCTTCACTAATTTAAAACTCAAAGCCACAAACAAAGCTTTTAAAATTTTTATCTGTTTTGGGCGGATGACCCAGTGCCGTAGCTAAAGCCCCGCGGTGCAAGAAGGCTCAAAAAGTTTTAGAGAAATCCAGTCCTACAAAGGGGCCCTGCCACGGTTTATCAAAACAAATTTTGAATATTTTGCGAGTGAGCCTACAAACCCTAGCTACGCCACTGGAATGACGTTTTAGAAATACCTTGTGCAATCAATGCAACAGAAACGCCGCCAAACACTAATAGCAACTTGCTCTATAAAAGTCAAAAAAACTAAAGTAGAACAAAAATTTGTGTTGGCAGTTTGGAAGCAACCACAAAAGATAAAAATTTGTAAAGCCTTACATAAAGACAAGTTTCTATTCCAGTCATTCATGGCAAAAATGGTTTGCAATACTTTATCAAGAAAAAAAACTAAAACGTTTGCTGACCTCAAACTTCAATGCTTCCTTCTATGACTGAAAATATTGATCTCAAAAAAATCCACCAAGAGATGATGACCTCTTAGAAGACAAAAATCACTAAATTTGCTACAAATGTTGTTTAAAAAACTTCTAAGCATCGAAAGACGGTAGGTACAAACCTTAAAAAATTGGCAAAACAGATTAGACAAAGCAAAAAAAGTTGCACAATGGATCAAGCAACTCATACAAAACTTGAGCTAAAGTATAATTTTTGAAAAATAGACTACATTTTGGCCCAAGCCTTGATAGACCATGGTTCCTACAAAACCTACACACAAAATTAAAAAAAAAAAATGCATGCGACACGTACAGATATACGACGTAGAGCACACGCTGTTTGTGTGATGCATGTGGTCAGCAAAAAGAACCAGAATTAAATTGTGGTTTGAAAAACTTGTAAATGCTAAAAAACAATAAAATATGCCAAAAGACTTCTTGACAAAATTATAAAGAAGAAAAAAAAGGAAGAAAAGAAAGAAAGATAGACAAACCGAGCCATTTTGAAGTTATACCCATAAAGTAGTTCCAAAACGGTACCATGAAGTGGTTGTAAACCGCGTTTTGCACTGAATAAAGGGATAACTTTATTAATTCATGTTTATGAAATAACTTACTATGTTTTTTACCACAAATTCATTTTTACAAATACATTACTAGTTTTGGCTCTACTAGAGCATTTTACAGATAACTTATTACATCTGTAGAAGGCTCTAGTAGAGCCGAAACTAGTAATGTATTTGTAAAAATAAATTTGCGATAAAAACATTGTTTTATTATTTTATAGTAATTTAAAGTTTATTTGGTAAAATAACATAATATTCATCTAATATAGACACACATATTAGCATAATTCTGTTAAAATGCTTCATTAAATTTAACTAATATTTATTTACATATCAATTAGAATTTAAAATTGAATAAAATTGATAAAGTGCTCTATAATAACTAAAAAATAAGTGACATTTGTACTGAAAATCGATGCAATATCTATGTTACTTAAGGGATTTCCATGCTGCAGAAAAATAATTGAAACCATTGCGTTTAAATACGCGTTATATCAAGTTATGCAATAATTATCAATGAGGGTTAAGTATGTACAGTTATACCGGATAGAAAATAAAAATATCAGGTGTTTCCTGTACGTCATCAAGTTGCACCCGTTGTTGCAATGAAAATAAAACGTAAATTTCGAAAATTATATAACAACAGGATTCGTATCAGGATGTGTGCCGAATACGATGCAAATAATAAGTGTAGGCTGTCACCTCTTGTGCAATAACAATTCGTTCGAAAAAAAGCAGTAATAAAAAATAGTGCGTCAACCCGAAAGAAAGAAAGTGATGGTCGAATGCGTCACTAATAAGATCACAAAAAAACGTCAATGTGTATTACAATGGTAAGCCAAAAGCGAAGGTTAGATCCGGGGTATGATGGTATACTCTTCCTCCACTCGTATCTTCTTCTTGCGTGAAGAGAGTGGGGAAAACTTTCACATGTATATATAAAACCAACGGGAGATTTTAAGTGTATTACTTTTCGTTTAGTTAGCACGGATTACCTGTGTTGGATACTTTTTTTTATATATATTTATTAGTGCTTGATAAGACTGTGATGTGTTAAAAGGTGGACTGTGTTTTATTGTGCCAATTTTTTTTACGATCAAATTAAAAAAAAATATTTAAAGAGGACTATCATCATCATCAACAAACACCTTTCATTATAAGGACATTTATAGTGCTGTTCGTCGTTTTTTTGGTTTTATTATCGTTATTGGAATAATTTATGTAAGTAATTTATTTAGTGCGACTTAATTCGGTGGATTCAATGATTAAAAAATATAAATTCCGCGTCCGATGATAATTAAAAGAAAGCCTTTCTTAATTCTTGAGATTTTGCTGCCGGCTATCTGTGTAGATGTGTTATTGAGCACACAGTGTTGAGAAAGGAAAGCAAGTTAGTGTGTCAATGGATACATACGCATGCGCTACACGATCGAGTAATATAGTGCATATATAGGTGCTAATTATCGGACACTCCAGGCCATTTATTAAGCCTTTATCCATTCATGAGATACTTTGACAGCGGCTATATATTTAGCGATCATTAACAATTACAACAACTTAATTACACGTACGCTACTGCATTTACATTTCCACTATAATCGCTTTTACAAATTATTCAAACATCAATTGATCGCGTTACAAAATAATATTTAGTATTTTTATTTTTATTCCTGGAATTAACTTGGGAAATCAATACAATTACGTAAACAACTTCAACAAACAACCCGTTTTAGATCGCGTGGGTGATTATGTTACTACCACCCGCTTTTTAGCCAGCAGGTGGTCCATTCGACTTCAGAGATCATTATATTTATTAATAGTCATAAATTGACTTCATTAGCCTACTAATATCGTCATTAATGTAAATGTGCGTCAATCAGAAATATACTTTTTTATATATTTGTATATTTTTTAAATTGGAATATTTATATAAAATATGTTTAATTAATTAAATTCATTAAACCACAAACTTAAAATTTAAAAAAATGAATTTCTCATAAGCCCAAGCAAGATCTAGTTTTAAGATACGCTAATAACAAATACGGAATTATTGATAAGTAGTTAGAACTATAGTTATAGAATTATATAATAAATTCAAAATAGGTCAAATTATCTCAAAAATATAAGTAAAAAGCTTTAAACTATCTAAAGCAAAAATATAGAATTAAATAAAAGTATGAACGTTTTTCAAAAATAATATAAGTTTCCAGAATTATTTACTTCACTAAAAAGCTTCAAACTAAAAAATATAGAATTCGAAATATTAGTTAAAAATTAAAGAAAAAAAATTCTTAGAAACAAAAAAATTAAATTAAATTACTGTACAAAATATTAAAATGAATATAAAAATTCATTAGAAAAAGAAGTAAAATAAAATTAATACAAAATATTCAAAATTTCAAAAAAAAACTAGAATGTAAACTAAAAAAATTGCACACAATACTCTAATAAATCTAATTTTGAATTCCATAAGAAAATAATTACTTATTTAAACCAAATAATGATAAATTATGTCCGAGTTCAGTCTATAAGATATGTTTCTAGTTATGCAACTCTCACCAGTATGCCTTGCAACACAACTGATTAAAAAATTAATTTGCATTCAATAATGTAATTGATGACATATAATTCATGCAAATTATTTTTCAAACTGGTGGTGTTACAGAACACTGGCAAGAATTGCATAATACAGTCACAATATTTTTTTTCACAAAATGCAAAATAAGAGCATAGAAGTGAAGAATTAAATAATATGCATACATTTAATTAATAAAATAATATACAAATCCTTGATAATTTATTAAAATTTGTCGTTTATTATTATGCAAAACCGTAGTCATATAAGGCACACTGACAAGATTTGCTAAATCAAAAATGTCTGTACTTAACCACACAATTATTAATTAATTTCATTCTCTAATCGAATTCAGCTTTATTTATTCAATCAACCTCTATAGCCTAGTTGCAATTTTATTCCACTAGAGGTCGCAACGCCCAATCCTTTTACATAATTGTATAATATGATATAAAAACCAATGCAATTCTTTTTTTCAATCAGTTGTTCAAAGGCATTACAGAGAGTAGAACAACTTGTAACACCACCTCATAAACTAAGTGAAAAAGTAATTCGCATATAAATTGGGTAAGACTGATCAAATATTTTATTTTCTATAAATTTCATTAAAATCAAAATACAAATAGAATTTGATTTTAAAACTAGTTTCAATTAAACCAGAGATAAAATTTTGATTA
This sequence comes from Tachinus rufipes, assembly GCA_963932245.1. Taxonomy (NCBI): domain Eukaryota; kingdom Metazoa; phylum Arthropoda; class Insecta; order Coleoptera; family Staphylinidae; genus Tachinus; species Tachinus rufipes. The sequence goes on along the minus strand of OZ010750.1, from coordinate 80,302,455 downwards.
TTAAGTTATTTCAATCAAAAATATTAAACTATAGTCTATTCAACTTTAAGGTAGAGTGCTGGGAAACACATTTTTAACAGTGAATATGGCTACTTTTGCATCCCTGCATAGTTTTCCTTGCAATAGCAAATGTGCATTGTTAATGTGTGTTACTCTACCTTGGAATTGAATAGAGTATAGACATTAAAGGTTAGATTCTTACAAAAACCATATTTTTATGTTTGATTTCGATTGAGTAAAGTAAAACATTCAAAGTTTAATTTTTACAAAAACCATATTGTTAAGGTTTGTTTTCAATGTTCTACCATAGAATTGAATAGAATATAGATATTAAAAGTTAAATTCCTTCAAAATTCTCATGTTTAATTTGATGCTCTACTTTGAAATCAAATAGAGTATAGACATTAAATGATTAATTTTTACAAAAATCGATTAAGATTGTAAGAAATTAAAGAAAGGATTTTTGCATTTAATCAAAAAAGCAGTTCCAAAAAATCCCAATTGTCTCACTGACACTAACGTTTGTTTATGATGCTCTACCTTGGAATTGAATAGAGTATATCTATTAAAAGTTTCTAGATTTCTACAAAATCGATTGAGTTTGTTACAAATTAAAATTCGTTAGAATTCAATATAGTATTAAAGGTTAATTTGTCTTTACCTTGAAATTGAATAGGGTATAGACATTAAAGGTTTAATTTCTATAAAAATCAATTGAAATTGTAAGAAATTAAAGAAAGGATTATTACATTTTTCAAAATTCCCAATGTTCTCACCGTTTGTTTTTGATGCTCTACCTTAGAATTGAATAGAGTATATCCATTAAAAGTTTAATTTCTACAAAAATTGATTAAGTTTGTTACAAATCAAGAAAAGCATAATTAAATTTGATTAAAATTCTTTGAAATAAAAATTGTTTAATATTGTAAGAAATAATTTGATTTGATTAAAAAAATTGTTTGTATTTTGTAATAAAATCTTCTAAATTTCTCTTGAAATAATTACACAAACTTACAACAAGATCTTCATTACGATTAAGTAATAGATGTAATAGTTAAACGGTTTGTAATAGTAAGAAAACGAGAATATATATTTCACACTTGAAACTAAGTCGCATTTTCTGCTCAATTTAAGCATTTCAAAATTAGGATTGTCTCAACAATTTACTTCATAATGTATCCTGCATTTAAAATTACAAAATCTTACTCCAGATTTATTGTTTAAACACGTAAAAAAAACATTAATTAATTGCATTGTTTCTAATTTACAACAAAAACTAATTTCAACAAAAATATTTTTAAAAGTAGGACAATAATTTAATAATTAAATTTAAAAATAGTTTTATTTTTATTTACTTAGTAGGTTTAACAACTGTTAAAAAATCAAGCATTCAGTCTATTTCAATACATTATAATAATAGAAACTGCAAATTCATGGTTAAAAATCACAGGTAATTACTTAAAAATTATTAATGAGGAATAGTTGCAATCTGTCTGCAAAAGAAAGCACAACCGGTAACAATCTGTAACCGACTTTTAATACAATAGAGATTATAATTATGGGATTACTATATTTAGTTAATACATTTATGTATATATTTAACCACTTAAAATGATTTAAAACAATACAAAAATAATACCAAATTTTAAAAAATATGGATCAAAGTAGTCTATAAATTATTTATTCTGCCTAATTTTGTGTGTTGTTAAGCAAACTTCTACTATATTAGATTTTATTTTTGCCCCAAATTGTCAAACTTTTAGACTTTTTCTTAAAGGTCAATTAATTTAAGGAGTCATAAATCATCAATCAATCTCAAATATTGGCTTACATGGGCCTCAAATCTGCTAGTTTTGCCCAATTTTGCCCTATTTGGGTGGGTTAATTGAGTTAGCTCATATGTATGTATAAAAGTTTCAAGTTTGATTCCAAAAATCTTGGTCAAAATTTTTTTGATATTCATCAACCTCAAAAGTGGGTTTATTGAATTCAAGATCACTGATTAAATAGATCAAAACAAGTTAATTTGCTAAAAATCTCAAATTTTGTTTCAAAAAATGTTGGTCAAAAATTCCTTTAGGCTTTTGGTATTCATTGTTTTATTGCCCAAAACGTAGGTTAACTGAATTAGCTCATTTGTCTTAATTTTATTTCAATAAGTCATAAGTCTCTAGAATCAGTGAGATGCTAAGTATACTGATGAAGACTGCATACTCTGAAACACTACAGAATTTGGGATATGCTTAGTAAAGATGATACTATTAGCAAATTTGTCTGCAATTTTAGAATACCAAAGTTCAACTTCATCAAGTTACTGAGGAAGAGTGGTCAAAAAAATGCAGAAACCAATACAATAATGCATCTAATGTAGCCCTATGGCCATTGCATTTCTTTTACTTCAGATTTTTTTAAAGTTTGTAAAGTAGAAACATTTTGCAAAATCATAAAATTTTGTGCTTCTCTGGATAAAATTACATCAATTCAAAGCTTGTACAATAGAAAATCTTTAAAACTTTTGTCGCTTTCAAAAAGAAGTCAAAAAATTGTATCCAATGTAACCACAGCCTTAGAACATATCATTTCTTTTATTTCCGAGTCGTTTAAAATTTGTAAAGTAAAAAAACTTTATAGGAATTTTGTGAAAATTTGCAAAAATATAGTTCTGTTCAAACTAAAACTACTCCAATTCCTGATGCTTATAACAAAACAATTATCTTTTTATTTTGCTTCTGAAGTTTGGTCCTAGATTAAACAAAAGTAGTTTTGGCCATCAAGATGACCAATTAAAAGAATCAAGATAGCTTTTGCGTTTGATTCCAAAAATCTTGGTCAAAAAGCTTTTGATATTCATTAATTTATTGCCTCTAAAGTGGATTAAATGAGTAATTTAAATAAATCATAAGTCTTTCCGACCAGTGAGGTTCTAGGCACACTTATGAAGAGTGCATACCTTGAAACACTATGTATATGTCTCACACTAACTGGAGATGCAATTTACATAAATTTAATTTAAATTCTTTTTACATAAATATTTAGAATAAGTAGACTGATGTACAAAAGGTTTTGCAAAAAATCTAATATTGATACAAAATTATTAAATAATTTACGAGGAGTTTTGGCAACTGTGTTGGCTAAAATACCGTAATCTCCTCTTTGATAAGGACTCTCATAACAAACGACACTACAAGGCTTTGTAGCTAATTTCTTAGGCTTAAGTAGAAAAGGTTTTGCAAAAAGTTAACCATAAAAGCAGCAAATTTTTTTCTTCTTTCAACGTTCAAAATGTTAATTAAAATTGCTGTAAAAAATCCTTTTCTTGCCAATTTTAATTAATTATTATTAATTACATTGATGAATATTGATATAATAGTCTTAGTTCTCTATTTCCAACATTATTTGTATCTATAAAAGCAACAATGACTAATGTATCATTATAATCGTTGATTATTAATAATGTGAGTGACAGCACTGGGTCATTTTTTATTAGAAATTCGTGGACTATTTTTAAAATCAATTTATGCATTATATTTTATTACTTTAATTAAGAAATTCACCAATTAGGTCAATAATATAACAATTCTATGAATATTTAAATCAATTTTAATTAATTAAGAATGTTATTGCATTAAAATGTTTAAACTTTTATTGGATTGTAAGTATTCAATTGAATTATTTAGTTTAGTGCCTAAAGGTTGCTCACTAGAACAATTTGAATAGGAACAAAAACCAAATGCCACACTTAGCTTAAACTAGGTCATCAAACTTTGTTTTTGTTTACACTTGGGTTTAGAACCAGTGCAAGCCATAATAATTTTTTTAAAACTATTCAATTCTAAGGTAGAGCTTCATAATTTTTACTCAATTAGCTACAGTAACTAGGGTAGCATATAGCAGTGTCTCAACTTAACTCAACAAATTAGCAGTATTCTGCTATGTTGGATATATTATAGGCTATTCAATTTCAAGGTAGACCTTAATTTTTACTCAATTAGCAGGATTGTTTCAAGCATCTTTGCAACGTACAACGACTAAGCAGTATTGTGCAATGCTGGATATATTATAAATTATTCAATTTTAAGATAGAGCGCAATTTTCACCAAATTAGTTACAGTACTAAGCAATATTGTGCAATAAATATCTTATACAGACTATTCAATTTTAAGATAGAGTGCAATCAATTTTTACATAAAAAGCTACAAACTACAATAATCTTTGCAATATTGCAAAACATTTCAAGATAGAAAACCATTTTTGTGCAAATAGTTTATATATAGATTATTCAATTTCAAGATAGAGTCCAATTTTAACACAAATAGCTACAAATAATTGGAATAACATCGCACAATGACCAAAAAATATTGTGCATTGATGCATATAGGTTTGATCAGCATGAGCAGATCTGCTAGACTATTCAATTTCAAGATAGAGTGCGATTTTAACATCTAACAGCTTTGCATCGCGCAAAACTAAATTTGCATTGGTGGATGTAAGTTTGATTAGCATGTGCAGCAAATCACGCGCTCTATCTTTGAATTGAATAGAATAAGCAAACTTTTAAATTGATTATACTGCTCAAGTTAGTGCGATTATAGTCTAGCATGCCAACAATTATTAGCAAGTAGATGCTTTGAAATGCTAAAATAATGCAAAAAAGTCGTACGATAGTGCTAGGGAAAATACAAATACAATGTATAGTTTCTACGACTGCTTATTTAGTCTCACATGCTATTATATGTCTATTTTACATCATCAAGACAGTTGTGTCAATAAATCTGTAAAGTTTCGTTGCGATTAAAATATCGTACGACTAAAAATCGCAAGATTATTTAGTTCATTAGTTGCCATGCCGACAAATATTAGATGGACTTGAAGCTTTGAAATGCTCAGGTAATGCAAATAAGTAAAATTCAAATAGTCGTACGATAGTTCTATCAAAAGCACTCGGTTAGATACTCATCATTTGTTAAGTTTCTTTGCAATTAAAATATCGTGCGACTAAAAATCGCACGATTATTTAGTTATAAAACTAAGACATTGTTTTAATAGATGTAATACGACTAAATAATTGCATCATGAGCGCACAGAATAAGGCTTAAATGGATGAAATAGCTCAGTGATAAAGCGTTAGCTTAGCAATCTAGGGTTTGATCCCATGACTGAATACAAATTTGTTCTCTATCCATCAGTGATTTAAAAATCACTTAATATCCTTCAAACAAATCGTAGAACTTCTAAGGCAATAGTTGGATAAAATAGCTCAGTGATAGAACGTTAGCTTAGCAAGCTATACATTTGGGTTTCGATCCCATGACTGAATAAACATTTGCTTTTTACCCAGCAGGATGATTTAAAAGTTACTTAGTCATTGGTTCTATAACCGAGCGATGTAAAATAGTTGAATGAGATAGCTCAGTGATGAAGCTATCAGTCCTGGTTATAATCCTCGAAATATGACTAAATTAAATCTTGTCCTCTGTCAATTGAGATGGTTCTAAAAAACCGTTAGTCCCACCAACAACTGACTTCTGAGGCAGTGTAAAATAGTTGGATAAAATAGCTCAGTGATAAAGCGTTAGCTTAACAAGCTAGCAGTCCGGGAGATTAAACCCCCAAAATATGATTGAATACAAACTTGTTCTTTATCCATCAAGACGATTTGGAAGTCACTTAATAAGCCAATAGTTGTGAAACAAAATTTAAACTAAGTTGCAATATTTTCTTGTTCTTGTTGCAATTTTGTAATCTAAGTTCATAAATATATATAAAATGATTATATTCTTCAAGAAGCGTTAACATATTGTGGATGTTTAAGCGATTAATTTTTAGTTGCCATTTTCACAACTTTTAAAGTCTTTTGCAATCGTCGCTGTGATTAGAATTGTACAAATGAAACCAGACCTTGGTTTTTAATTCCATAAATTTCAATCTTGATTCTCGTAATATTAATAAAATTATAAATAGTAGTGAGACGCACTTTTAATTTTCAACTTTTCAAATAACTGTGCCCACAACTGATGTATAATTGCTTCATAAAGTCTGAACAAGATGGAATCATTCCAAAGTTGCTTTGAAAGCTTTTTATATATTTGCATCACCCAGATGAGCTTTGAAGCTTGCATATTTCAGTTCATATGGATTGTTTAAAACAGTTATTTGCCCACAACTGACATTTGCACGTCAGCTCATATGGTGGGTCAACAAACTAAAATTATAAGCGCTTGTGGTGGTTCTGAAGAAACTTCATAAAAGCAAATCCAAAGTCTTCTTAAAGTTTAAATCAAATCAACGACATCCCAATTCTTTAGACTGTTCAAAAGAGTTATGTGCCCACAAGTGATGTACGCATGTCTAGTTTATGGCTGCTTCATAAAATCTGAACAAGATGGAATCATTCTAGCGATGCTTTAAAAGCTTTGGACTAAATTTGCAACACAAAAATAAGCTTTGAAGCTTGCATAGTACAATTCATTAATGTGCCCTCAACTAATATGTCTAGCTTGAGGTATGACAGCTTCATAAAATCTGAACAAAATAGAACCATTCTAAAGAAAGCTTTCTATATTCAGTTCAGCTCATATGCTGAGACCTAGTAAAACACTTTTTTGGCAAAATTGCTTTACAATACAAAAGTCTCGTCAATCAGAATAGACGTAATGACTTAATCAACATTAACATTAAGCTCACTTCTATAAAGTTGGAGAAAATGCGCAAATTACATTTTAAAACCTCAACAAAAGTGCAGATTGAGAAATATATAAATCCGATTCTTTAAGTGTTTGGACAATTCTTGCCTAGTTGGGGTACTAAAGGTCCTGAGTTCGAACCCCGGGTGAGGCATGGACTTGCTCTTTATTATTAGAATGCTTCCCAGATTTTCGCTTGTGCGCATCACATACTAATTTATGAATGAATAAATAATTAATTGCAAAAGATTTAATAATTTCCGCACGAACGTAAAATGAAATAAAATAGATCACTGAATTGAGGAGAATTGTAAATATTGCTATTAACATCTTAATTGGCAAATAAATTAAAGATAATTAAAATGTACCGGTTATTACAATCACCTAGTTGTTAAAACAAGTGCAACATAATTTCACTAGTTCATAGCCATTAATTAATTTGTTTAGTCAACTAAATTTTGTGTTTAAATAACATACGTGACGATTTGAATTTCAAATAATTAATTTTGGAATGTGATCAACAGAGAAAAAAAAATGATTACATAATGCGCACACGAAAAGTTGATGAGTGTGAATAAGAAAGGTAAACATGCAAGTACTGTTATGTAAAGAAATTCTAATAAAACCAAATTAATTGGTCCAGTTTAAAAAACGCGAGCTGTTTCAAGTCGTTAACACGCGGCTTAATAAACAAGCGCTAATAACTTCATAACGTTTTTATTTTAATATAATTTCATAAGCAAAAAAAATTATAAAAATATTCGGTCTAATAGTTTTTATTAATACAAATCACATACTTATTATGATTCAATTAAAATAAATATACCACACTAACGGGCTTAACGGTTTGAGAAAGAATATTTTTAATAAATTTCTATCTGGCTGCTTAAATAGGTATGTAATTAATAACATTTATAAATTCACGCTCCAGATTTAATCAAAATAATTAAATATAATTTTTAATTCATTATTGAATAGTAAACTAAACAATTATTTAATATTAGCAAGCAAGGAGAAATTTCGTTGTAATAATAATAATAATAATGGAAATAATGAAAATAAAAAAGGAATCTTTTAAGGTTAGTTAAACAGTTATGCTCTCTACCAAAAAACAATGAAATAACTAAAAAGAGAAAACATTATTCTTTATGCGATTATAATAAAAGACAATAGAAATAGAAAACGTCGGGTTAAATATTTTACGATGATATTTTTTTATAATCATTAATAATGTGAGCAGTGCGCGCTATATGAATATATGATGTAACATAAAGTTTTGTTATTTAAGCTCGGTAAATCTGGAAAATGTATGAGCGCATGGCTTATGGAAAAGCTAGTATATCACAGAGAAAATATGTTTAATGTATAAGTAGAGCTGCCAAAGTACTTTTCGTGATGTTGATGTATGATCTGCAGTTTTGTTTGTATCAATCAAGGCTCGAAAACAATATGTTAAGAGAATTGAAAGAATTACCATTAAATGTTCTACTTTCTTACAATAATGTCGGTCGAGGATAGTGGGAATTGATGGGAATTGATAAGAATTAAAAGACAACAATCTGCATTTCTCTCGAGTTTGTTTAGATAACGCAAGGCCGGCGCAGAAGCCGTGCATCTGTTAACAGCAGCAATAAGTAGGACTAGTAATTGTTAAATGTTCCGTTATATTAAAAAGTTTCCCATCATGTTAATTTTTTCCATAAATGAAACTAGATTAATTAATTTGTTCGGATTGGATTGGATTGGATTATAATTGAATTGAATTGGTTATTATGTGAAATTGAAATGAGCCCCCCGCCGCGTTGTGAAAGCGCTATTATATTCCGAACAAATCCAATATTTTTGGCAGTTATTATTTGATATATGATCTGTTAGCAAGTAGCAAGTAGCAAGCAACAAGCAGTCTAGGGCCGGCGTGTTCCGGTTCGGTAGAGTGTAACAAGACGGAATTCCTAACAAAAACTAATTAGGGCGATAGATCGCGACGACCGGAGAAAGCGTCTCAACTTGAATAACTGTATTCTTGCATGAGTGAGGTAACACATGTTGTTGTATGGTTAAAGGGTGAAAGTGGGACAAGTGTGGAAGTTTCGAGTTAGGGGGAGTGATAGTAGCTTAGCTTAGCTGTTGTGGCTCCGTCAGATACTCGGACTGTGAGCCACCTGCTTGACTGACTGACTGATGTGTGTTTGTTTACTCTTTAAGTGATCTAACGCGACAAGTGAAGAAGTGTTGCGACTTGCTGTGGTACCTGCGGTGAAACACTGGGTGCATTCGCATGCAGGCCGCTGAACTGTGTGTATTCAGGAGTGTGTTAGTGGGTCAGAGTTCGTCAAGTGCGGAAAGAACAAGGTATTGGCACCTAACCGTCTACACACTCGGCGCACATCTGCTTATAATTAATTAGGTACTAATTTTTGTTCAATTTTTATTTACAGAATTGATAACGGATTGGCACAATGACAACATCCACGCAGCTCATTTTCGGAGTACTTGCTGTTCTATTATTAAAGGTGAGTGAATCGAATTAATTATTATTATTCAACAAAAAAAGATAACAATAACCCGCAAACAATACCGGTCGGTATTGATTTTCACCCGCATGCTATTACATTTAATTGTTACATAAACATTCTTTCTTTTTATTTATTACAGGAAAGTAAATGCGATGCCCCCTTATCGGACTCGGCTTCACTACCCTTAGAACATAGAGCTGTATATGGACCACCGTTATCTGGACCGGGATATGCACCCCCGGCACTCTTACAAGGCGGCGGAGGAGGAGGAGGTGGCGGACAAGGACCTGATGACCCATGGCCATTAGCAACTCCAGATATGCCGCAAATAAAACATCTTCAAGTACAGTGTGAAAAAACTCACATGCGAGTCAATATCGAATTCGATCGACCATTTTATGGAATGATATTCTCAAAAGGATTCTACAGCGATCCTCACTGTGTACATTTAAAACCAGGAACAGGCCATCTCAGTGCAACATTTGAAATATTCCTAAATAGTTGCGGAATGTCTTCATCTGCCAATCATAATGCAGCCAGTTATGGAGGCCCCACACCCAGTGGAAGCTACGTAGAAAATACAATCATAATACAATACGACCCTTACGTACAAGAAGTATGGGATCAAGCTAGAAAATTACGTTGTACCTGGTACGATTTCTACGAGAAAGCAGTTACATTCAGACCATTCCAAGTTGATATGTTACATGCAGTCACTGCCAATTTCTTGGGTGATAATTTACAATGCTGGATGCAAATACAAGTTGGTAAAGGACCATGGGCTTCCGAAGTATCCGGTATTGTTAAAATTGGACAGACCATGACAATGGTGCTAGCTATTAAAGATGATGAGAATAAATTCGACATGTTAGTCCGCAATTGTGTTGCTCATGACGGTAAACGTGCTCCAATTCAATTAGTAGATCAATACGGATGTGTAGTAAGGCCTAAAATCATGAGCAAATTCCAAAAGATCAAGAACTTTGGACCATCAGCTTCAGTAGTCTCATTCGCTTATTTCCAAGCATTCAAATTCCCCGATTCCATGAACGTACATTTCCAATGCGTAATTCAAGTATGCCGTTACAATTGTCCAGAACCTAAATGCGGCGGAAATGGAATTGGAATTGAAGGAGCTTACGGTCCACCAGCCGGCGGAAACGGTGATTTCGGAGGAAACGGACATGCTGAATATGGACCACCACCATTACCCGAATACGGAGCTCCGGCCGCATTCCCAGACCCAAGACATCCGTCTGGACCGGCTGGCGCTTATTCCGAAAACAATCCCGATGTAGTTCCAGCCCCACAAGCACAAACATCATCCTCGTCGACATCAAATCCACCCAATCCATCTTCCCCATCTCCACAAGCTCAATCGCAAAGCAGTAATGATATCCATTTACCACCCCCACCACCACCCGGCCATCATGGGGTTTATAATACAGTTAAAAGGAAAAGCAGCATTGCTGAAGAATTCGAAGGTAACTTGGCTACATTAGGTGGACGCCCAAGATCCGTTGAAAATCTCCCCGCTGAATTACAAGGGGTTAGAAGGAGACGCAGCCCTGAAACTATGAATGTTGTTGTAAGCCGCGTGTACAAACGTGAAGCTCAAGAAATGACAGACGTAAACACTAGTCGTATAATCCAAGTGGTTGCCCCAGGGGATGTAAACTTTGCATTAAACTCTGCTGCCAGTAATGAGACAGTTGTAATTCAATCCGCTTCATCCGCTGATCCAGAAACGATTTGCATGTCAGTGCCCAGCTTCGTTGCCGGTCTTGTGATGCTACTACTCGTGTTAATTGTGGCCAGTCTTGTAGCCGCGTTCTTATTCGTTAGAGTGCGTGCTATCGACCGTAAAGGTGCAACTACTACATTCATGAGTGCACGAGGTTACGATAATGCTGAATTTGTGAAAGTGGCTAATTGACAATTGACAGGACGCTAGGTGTATTCCGAAGGTTCCAAAGATGTTCAGGTTAAGCGAGTGATTGCATAAATAAGTGCGAGTTAAGCGGACGGGAGATTGCTATAAATTTCTCCGTATATAGTTCTAACCCTTCAACTTAAACCCGCACATAATCATCATACATCCATCCCCTTTTTCATCCTATTTAACTCCCAAAAATAAATCACCATCGCATTATTATTTAATATTAACTCATCTTCATTTATCACTCGTGCTCGCGACAGGCTTTTATAGCCGTTACGAGCATGATTCTAACTTTATTTATAACTAAGTTATTTTATTAATTAATTATTGTTATTTATACACCAGATCTTTGATCGAATTGAACAATGTCACATAATTAAAATGTACTAGTTGAAAATATGTACTATATTTGTATGATATGATAAGCATTGGTTTTATTTGGTAAAATAAAAACCGTGTAATCGTAGCCGTTCTATAGGAAGAGTGCGGCCGCTCCACTGCCCCACATCTGATAACGCCATCGCGGAGCTGCAACTACAACTAGTCTCGTAGTTAGGATGTAGACCACATGTAAATAAGTGTGTATCGAAATACTCAAAAAAATAAATTTAAATCTGACTACAAATTTTTACTTATTTTTCAAAAATACTTCAACACTTCAAATCTAAGTGATATAACCTTTAGCCATAACTGTATATGTAATGTCTAGACTAAGTATATTTTTTAATGTAAATAGACGGTTGTGGGTGCACTTAAATTACACTTACATTCCACCAAATTAATAATATTAAATTCTTTCATTCCATTAAGAATTAAGGGAACAACAGTTACAAAATTACTAATTAATTGCACCACATTGCAGTCCCAAAAAAGTGGATTTTCTTTGTTTTTTTTGTTTTTGATATATGTACTATAATCTATATTTATTTATTTATGTAAATAATTTAGTGATATAATAAAACATAATTAAACTGATTTTTACTTCGTCATTTATTTCTATTAGGCAAAAAGAGAGAAAAAACAAAGAAACTTCAAACAAAAAGGGGGACGTGGATGGAGTGAGTGATGGATGTTTAATATTCGTGGTTTAATAAAGACACACCTGTTGACTGGGGTAGTGACGTGGAGTTTAGTAAACAAGGAACGTGCTCTGGCGATGGCGACGCCAACGCCGACGTCGCCATGGTGACAAGCTACAGAACAGAAAATCGTCGATCTATGTCATTAGAATATGATATTGTTGGTTGAGGCTGCTTCATTATAACAGCATATTCAAATCAAAAATATAATTAGTCAATAAATTTAATTAATTCATAATTACATCTCCCATAACTTTCGCAAATTATATTGTGGTATCACCTGTATAAAACACGCTCTTAATAATAATCTCTTATTAACAACAAGTAATTAACACAATAACCTACAAAATAATTTTAAATATTTACACATCTAATTTGCAATGAGGATATTAATGATCGTTAATGCAAAATATCCTTTTAGAAAGGTGTGTGTTCAGGCATTTTTATACGCATTAACAAATTATTGTAATTATGCAAATATATTAATAATTATAATGTACGAGTTATGGTGTAGGAGAATTTAAAAATGATGTGACGAAACACATTAAGATAGGGCAACAACCCAACGAAAACGCGGCTATCGTATTACAACTCAATGTCGCGCGTTACTTTCTTTTAACCGTTCGTTTTTTTATTTCATTGTTATAAATTACATTACAATTAGAAATTGAAATGACAAGTTACTATCATAATTACTTTTTTGGTAATTGATGTAAACAATTTCTCTTTTGTTAAAAGAATGATTACGTAATAATAATATCTTGTTTAAGTATTAAATAATTTAAAAGAATTTAATGCTTTTCCGAGATAAAATAAAAGATTTATTTTGATTTTTTTGCATTATGCAAAAACTGCGCTAGAAACAAATCCAATTTTTATAACGTTACAAATATTTGCCACCTTAAAATCTGTTGCTGTAGTCAATAGATACAATTTCAAGAGTTGGCTGATAACAAACCATAATTTGTAGTTAGTTTTTTATCATTAAAACATTGATGATCACTCCACTCTAATATATATTACTAACTGGTTATAATGCTATGGCCAAGTGTTTGTCATCAAAAGCTTGCATGTTTAAACTCTCTGCAAACGTCAAAAGTTATTTTGTCACAATAAAAGATTGTGATCCTAACACTTGAGCGGATGGATGGGCCACTCCAATCCAAACTATTGACTGGTTACCATGGTATAGAGCGGCCTACCCGCCCACCCAAGTGCTCGTCATCAAAAGATTGATTGCATGTTTAAACTCCTTCGAACGTCAGAAGTTTATGATCCAATCTCTTGATAACTATCATTTGGGTAGGTGGGTAGTCCACTCCAATCTAACTAATGACTGATTATCGTATGGAGTGTCCCACCCACCTACCCAAGTGTTTGTCATCAAAAGATTGCATATTTAAACACTTTGCAAACCTCAGATGTCAATTTGTCACTAAAGAAGATCGTGAGATCCAATCTCTTGATAACTAACACTTGGGTGAATGGTGAGCCACTCTAATCTGAACTACTGACTGGTTTTCGTGCTATGAAGTGTCCCACCCACCCACCCGTCATCAAAAGACTGCATATTTAAACTCTTTGCAAACGTCAGAAGTTAATTTGTCACTAAAGAAGATTGTGATCCAATGTCTTGATAACTAACACTTAGGAAGGCACTCCAATCTAAACTTCTGACTGATTATTGTACTATGAAGAGTCCCACCCACCCACCCAAAAGTGTTAGTTATCAAAAGCTTGAATGTTTGAACTCCCTGCATACGCTAAAAAATATTTTGTCACAAAAAAAATTGTAATCCAATCTCTTGATACTAAGACTTGGGTGGGTGGGTTGACCACTTTAATCTAAACTATTGACTGGTTATGATGCTATGGAGTGTCCCACCCACCAACTCAAGTGATTGTCATCAAGAGATTGATTGTATATTTAAACTCTCTCAAACGTCAGAAGCAAATTTGCCACTAAAGAAGATCGTAATCCAATGTCTTGATAATTAACACTTGGAAAGGCACTCCAATCTAAACTACTGACTGGTTATCGTACTATGGAGAGTCCCACCCACATACCCAAAAGTGTTAGTTATCAAAAGCTTGAATGTTTGAACTCTCTGCAAACGCCAAAAAATATTTTGTCACAAAAGAAGATTGTAATCCAATTTCTTGATACTAAAACTTGGGTGGGTGGGTCGGCTACTTCAATCTAAACTATTAACTGGTTATGATGCTATGAAGTGTCCCACCCACCAACTCAAGTGATCGTCATCAAGAGATTGATTGCATGTTTAAACTTTCTCAAACGTCAGAAGCTACTAACACTTGAGAAGGCACTCCAATCTAAACTACTCACTGGTTATCGTACTATGGAGAGTCCCACCCTTCCACTCAAAAGTGTTAGTTATCTAAAGCTTGCATGTTTGAACTCTCTGTAAACGCAAAGATTGTGATGCAATCTCTTAATAACTAATACTTGGGCGGGTGGGTCGGCCACTTCAATCTATACTATTGACTGGTTATGATGTTATAGAGTGTCCCAGCCACCCACCCAAGTGCTCGTCATCAAGAAATTGCATATTTAAACTCTCTGCGAACATCAAAAGTCAATTTGTCTCTAAAAAATAATCTAATCTCTTTATAACTGGCATTTGGGTGGGTGGGCCACTCCAATCTAAACTACTGACTATAGAGTTTTTCACCCACCCACCCAAGCGTTCGTCATCAAGAGATTGCATGTTTAAACTATCTGCAAACGTCAATTTGTCACTAAAATAGATTGTAATCAAATCTCTTGATAACTCTTGCGTGTGCGTTGATCATTAAAGCATTGATTGGTGATCATGTACAAAAATTTACAATACATCGATTAAACTGTAAGAAACCTAATAAAAAAATAATAAAATAAGTCAAAAATTTATAACAAATGCACAAACAGCTTATTTAAGATATAAAAAAACAAAACAAAAGACGCAAAAGCATAAAACTTGAATTTAGAAAAAAAGTATCACTACTATTTTGACCAAAAATGTTACCAAAAATCATTCAGCAAGAAAGTATTTTAATCTTTTGGCTCTCATTAAACTCTCATTTTCGATATGAATAAAAATCGCGTCTCATTACGAGTTAAAATGATACATAATTAGATAGATAATTCCTAGAAATGAGACAAGAAATGATTTAACTATTTTTGTTAGTCATAAACAATTATGCAATCAAATCATTTATATTAAATTCAAATACGATTATAATTATTGGGCCTGAAAAATATCAATGAAACTCCATCCACTAGTAGAAATGTTAAGGTACCTGAATTAAGAATAAATGAAAAGTAACCTATAATACATAATGAAATATTTAATAGTCCACTGAAACTATTCCAATATTTCTGCTGCCCCAAACTTTATACATAGTTCAATTTGTATCAGATAAAATAAAAATCACAATAAGAAATAGCATAGTCAAATGATTAAATCTGCAATATTAACAAGTTGTACAATTTAATTATTCTTACAGCGACATTAATGCGTAATTAATTACCAAAAAGATGATTCAATTATCACATTCATTATTAATTGATATACTAAGCAATTAATTAAATAACACTTGTATAAAATTATTAAAACTTACATCATATTCCTCCTATACTGCACTTCTCCTTTCAATAGTGTTTTAAATTAAACTGAATTCAATCAAATCCATAATTACTGAATGCTCACGTTTGATATGATTTTAATTGACTCACTGCTTTCATTATATGCAGGGCTAAGTAAAGCACAACATATCACAGCGACAGAATTTACTAGAATGTCGATTTGCATTTTATGGTGTAATATTGGAAACAAGAGATGATTCACAAGATTAAATTTATTTCGGATAAAAATAAACTCTTATCTCTGTACGCTCGAATTTATTGAAAGTAAATAGTTTTTTGCATGTTAAAATAACCCATTGGAAATAATTCTTATCAACTAAAGGATAAATATAGAAGTGACATTCTCATACAAATTGATTTACTTTGTAAATGTTAAATTTTATTATAAAATAATTTAAATAATTTAGCAAATATTGAATGTAATGAATGCAATGTTATATCCAATATTAATTAATTAATGTATGCATAAACTCTAACCAGCAACAAGTATTAATTAAATAATTCCGTATATTGGTTTAAAATTTAGCAAATCTGAAATTAAATTAACAAATACACTCACTCAGTTATATAAATCTGCACGTTGAAAGCTTTAAATTTCACTACAAAAGCTGTCTCTTGATGCACGGGACCTCTACATCTATACATGTTTCACACAAATATAGACCTAATTAAGATTCACATTAATGGCGCAGATTCTCAATACGAAGAAGCAATGGTCCTTATATTTGATTTAATTCACTGGAGCACCACACATCACATACACATTTACTAGAATGAATAAATTACATTTTATTGGCAACAACAATGACGATGCACATTTATTTCGAGAACACGGCCGAAGTAAAAAAACTCTTATCTCTCCGTGCGCTCGGATTTATTGAAAGTGAATGTTTTTTGCTTACTTAAAATAACCCATGGGAAACAATTCTTATCAACAGAAGGATACATATAGAAATTTAGTTTATACGTAGTAAAATGATTTACTTTGTAAATGTTATAATTTTATTGTAAAATAATGTAAATTATTTAGCAAAGGGTTTTCAATATGTAATATAAAACTAATGTTAATCTAATATTAATTTCTTATATTACTTTAAAATTTGAATATTTGAACTATATGAACAAATGGGTGCATACAAACTCAAATTTATAGAAATATGCTCATTCTCGATATGAAACCTGAAAGCTTATCACTACTAAAGCTCACCAATAGTCAAAGAAACGTACAAATATTGTTTTTAATGGGTTAGAACTATAAATTTAGATTCAATCAAATTTAGGCACAATTTACAGAAGTATTAAGTAATGTCTTGGGCAAATTTAAGTTTGTATTAAAATGTACAAATAATTGTCTTATAAATTTGTGGTTAGAAAGCACGAAAATTCAGCCAAGAACGGTTTAAAAGTGCAAAACTTTATTCATAAATCACAAAAATAGCCAATTCCGGTATTAAAACATTAAACTATTGTTAGAAAGCACCATAATCTGCTTATTAGCTGTTGAAAAATTAAAATTTCTAGTTCATTTAATGTTAAAAATAGCAATTCGACTATGAAATATTAAAATAATAATACTTTATTCACGGTATATACAAAACCATTTACATCTAAATCATTATATACATAAATAACGATGAATTACAAACAATATTACAATTACACAAAAATATATAAAAGAATATTGAAAAATAAAAGCATGGAAAAAAGTATACATAAATAAAAACCAAATATAAAATTATTCATCAACACATTTTAATTGACACTTAAAACTACATTTTGAAACACAAAATAAATCAACATTATTAGAGAAACTATTTGCAATTCTACACATTCTACCAATTGGATTATTAAATCCATAATTGGTAGAATGTATAGATTCTCTAAATAATGGAGACTGTCTGTTTCGGCGATTATTGTTGGGGACTTGAAATGGAAGAGTTACTAGTAGCTCTTAGCAATCAATCACAGACATCATTAGTCCACGTAAAAATGATAAATCGGCTCTTCAGCGGCGGAAGATTATATTGCAATGCAATGAGGTTAACATCGTATATTTCGGATGAAATGCCTAATTTGTACGATAATAAACGAAAAAATTTGTTTTGAATACGTTCTATATTGCATATATGAACGCTGTAGAATGGACACCAAACTGACGGAGCGTACTCTAAATGAGAACGTACTAAAGCGCAATAAAGTAATTTGAGTGTGCTAGGAGATAGGACAGTAGACATTCTGTAAACAAATCCTAACATTTTCATAGCACGGTTGCACATATAGTTTATATGCTCAACAAAAGTTAGTTTTGAATCAAAAATTACGCCCAAATCTTTTATTTGTGTAACATGTTCCAAAACATTATTATCGATAGTATAGTCAAACGATACTTTACTTAAAGTTCTGTTGAAGCTTATCGAAAAACATTTATTTGTGTTAAACAACAAGTTATTAATAAGACACCACGAATGAACAGAATCTAAATCATTTTGCAAACTAATGCAGTCCTCGATAGATGATATTCTTTTATAAATTTTAAGATCGTCAGCAAATAAAAGATAAGACGAAGAATTAATAGAATAAACAAGATCATTAATAAAGAGTAAAAACAGAATTGGTCCACAATGAGATCCTTGAGGAACCCCAGAAGGAACAACAATTGGTTGTGATAAAAAGTTATTAATTTTCACACACTGTGTACGATTTTCCAAAAAGCTCGACAACCACGCAACAACAGATTCATGAAAACCCAAAGCCCGAAGCTTAGCAATCAAAATACTATGATTAACGCGATCAAAAGCCTTTGAAAAATCTGTGTAAATAGAATCTACTTGGACTCTTGATTGAAAGGCATTCAAAAGATCATTTTCGTAACAAAGAAGATTTGTAAGAGTAGAACGACCCTCGCGAAACCCATGTTGCTGTTCCACTAAAATGCTTTTGCACATCCATTGTTTTTGACCAGTTACAATTTGATCAAACAACTTAGGAATAGCAGACTGGATGCATATACCTCTATAATTAGTAATATCCTCCTTAGCTCCAGATTTATGTAAAGGCATAATGTAGCTTTGTTTCCAAACTGAAGGAAACTTGGCATCATTAAGAGAAGCCTCAAAAAGTAAGTGCAATAATACATTGTGGCTGGAAAATCATTAGTTTTTCTAGAGTCGCTAACAAATTTCCAAAAATGTTTAGGGTTACTTTGAATGTTGTTTTCTGTTCTAGTAATATATTGCTTGTATAGACATGTACTGAGATTTTTACACAAAGTACGAATTGATTGAAACTCGTTATAATCAGACAATAGTCTTGAAGATTTATAACGTTTATAGTGGCAAGGAATTAAAATTTAAGCATAAACTGTTAAAAATTTAAAAGTTATTTACGAAAAGTAAAAAAATTATGAAACCTCAAAAATTTAGATTCAAAATCCATTTACTTAACTTTATAAAGAAAATATTACTCTTTACCAAGTTTTATGTGATGAGTTGAGGTTGAGCAATAAATTACTCTTAGATAAAATTACTTATCTTGAAGAGAAGATCACCGAAAAAGATAAAACTATTCTTCAATACGAAGCTCGCAGTAAACAACTAACTGTTCCCACTACTGCGCCGCTCACTAATGATACGGTGCAATTGATTCAACCTGCAGTTTTTCCTTCTTTAGCAAGCTCTGTTGTTAAGGGAAAAACTAATCAAAAAACTCAGCCAAGAACTCAAACTATCTTTGGTTGTGGCCCAACCAATGACAAACTGCAGGCTTATGTGCCTACTTCTTACGTACATGTTTCTAAACTTAGACGTGGAACTAATAAAACTGATATAGTAAATCATATTAAATCTAAAATTTCTACGATATCAGTTGATGTTGTTGAGTTAAAAGTAAAATCTGGAAACTACAGCAGCTTTAAAGTTTCTGTTCCAGCTAATCATGCTCGATCTATTCTCTGCAAAGATTTTTGGCCTGCAAATATAGCGGTCAAGAAATTTTTAAATTATGGGCGAGTTAATAATGTTCCTGCTTCATCTTCGGTGGATTTTCGAAATCTGGATCCAGCAAACAATCTAAACCCGTCACCAGAAACACCAGCGGTATCTCCATCTATTACCAGAATGTCGGGGGTATAAAAACTAAACTTAAAGAACTTATGCTGGCTGTAGCTGTATCCAACTACGATATTATTGTACTGACCGAAACCTGGCTAAATCAGGACATCAGCGATGCGGAGCTACAATTAATTGGTTACAGTTTGTTTAGATGTGATCGCTCTTCATTAACAAGCCCTAAGCTGGACGGAGGAGGTGTCTTAATTGCTACTAAAACTTGTTTTAATTGTACTTTATTACAACCTACATTTTTAAGTGTTGAACATTTGTTTGTAATTGTTAAGTTTAAGTTTGTATCATATATTATCAGTGCAGTCTACTTACCACCTAACTCGGCATGTGATAAATATTTAGATCATTGTTATTCCGTTGAATCTATCGCTGACAAATATCCAGACAGTAAACTAATTTCACTAGGCGATTATAATCTACCCGCAGCGGTATGGGTTAATGATGAGTTAGGCATAAGTGTTATTTGTAATGATACTTATTCTGCTCATTTTGTTTCCAACTGTTATGGATTTCTTAACTGCGCTCAATGTATTTCTATACCTAATAATGGTGGTGTGTTCTTAGATTTATGTTTTTCTAACATCTGTAATATTTCTGTGATTAAAGCTGTGGATGTTTTGTTAAAACTTAGCCAACATTATATTGCTTATGTGATTGATGTAAAATGTGATACTAGCCGTGATATTTTAATGTGTAATGATGTTTTTAATGATTTTAAATATGCCGACTTTAACGCAATCAATAATTTTTTGTTGAATGTTGATTGGTCCGCCCTTTTTCATAATTGTGATGTTGATAATTGCGTTAATTTATTTTACTCTGTGTTGCATTTTGCTATTGACTGTTTTGTTCCCAAAAAACAATGGCGAGAAAACAATTTTCCGGTTTGGTTTAATAAAGAATTGATTTCACTTACTAGACTCAAAAAAACTGTTCATAAACGTTATAAATCTTCAAGACTATTGTCTGATTATAACGAGTTTCAATCAATTCGTACTTCGTGTAAAAATCTCAGTACATGTCTATACAAGCAATATATTACTCGAACAGAAAACAACATTCAAAGTAACCCTAAACATTTTTGGAAATTTGTTAGCGACTCTAGAAAAACTAATAATTTTCCAGCCACAATGTATTATAAACAAAAAACTTGCAGTAATGGAGATGACTATGTTAATAGTTTTGCTGAATTCTTTTCCTCTGTTTACGATACACAAACTCATCCAACTCCTTTGTTTGACTTTAAGAAAAACGTATTACATCGATCATTTTCAATTAGTTTGTTGGATGTATTTAAAGGGATTGAGAACCTTAAATGTAACTTTAGCACTGGACCGGACGGTGTTCCATCTATGCTGTTAAAACAATGTATTTATTCAATTTCTATGCCATTGCACTTACTTTTTGAGGCTTCTCTTAATGAAGCCAAGTTTCCTTCAGTTTGGAAACAAAGCTACATTATGCCTTTACATAAATCTGGAGCTAAGGAGGATATTACTAATTATAGAGGTATATGCATCCAGTCTGCTATTCCTAAGTTGTTTGATCAAATTGTAACTGGTCAAATACAATGGATGTGCAAAAGCATTTTAGTGGAACAGCAACATGGGTTTCGCGAGGGTTGTTCTACTCTTACAAATCTTCTTTGTTACGAAAATGATCTTTTGAATGCCTTTCAATCAAGAGTTCAAGTAGATTCTATTTACACAGATTTTTCTAAGGCTTTTGATCGCGTTAATCATAGTATTTTGATTGCTAAGCTTCGGGCTTCGGGTTTTCATGAATCTGTTGTTGCTTGGTTGTCGAGCTTTTTAGAAAATCGTACACAGTGTGTGAAAATTAATAACTTTTTATCACAACCAATTGTTGTTCCTTTTGGGGTTCCTCAAGGATCTCATTGTGGACCAATTCTGTTTTTACTCTTTATTAATGATCTTGTTTATTCTATTAATTCTTCGTCTTATCTTTTATTTGCTGACGATCTTAAAATTTATAAAAGAATATCATCTATCGAGGACTGCATAAGTTTGCAAAATGATTTAGATTCTGTTCATTCATGGTGTCTTATTAATAACTTGTTGTTTAACGCAAATAAATGTTTTTCGATAAGCTTCAACAGAACTTTAAGTAAAGTATCGTTTGACTATACTATCGATAATAATGTTTTGGAGCATGTTACACAAATAAAAGATTTGGGCGTAATTTTTGATTCAAAACTAACTTTTGTTGAGCATATAAACTATATGTGCAACCGTGCTATGAAAATGTTAGGATTTGTTTACAGAATGTCTACTGACCTATCTCCTAGCACACTCAAATTACTTTATTGCGCTTTAGTACGTTCTCATTTAGAGTACGCTCCGTCAGTTTGGTGTCCATACTACAGCGTTTATATATGCAATATAGAACGTATTCAAAACAAATTTTTTCGTTTATTATCGTACAAATTAGGCATTTCATCCGAAAATTACGATTTTAACCTCATTGCATTGCAATATAATCTTCCGCCGCTGAAAATTCGGCGCAAAAGAGCCGATTTATCATTTTTACGTGGACTAATGATGTCTGAGATTGATTGCCAAGAGCTACTTGTAACTCTTCCATTTCAAGTCCCCAACAATAATCGCCGAACCAGACAGTCTCCATTATTTAGAGAATCTATACATTCTACCAATTATGGATTTAATAATCCAATTGGTAGAATGTGTAGAATTGCTAATAGTTTCTCTAATAATATTGATTTATTTTGTGTTTCAAAATGTAGTTTTAAGTGTCAATTAAAATGTGTTGATGAATAATTTTATATTTTGTTTTTACTTATGTATACTTTTTTCCGTGCTTTTATTTTTCAATATTCTTTTATATATTTTTGTGTAATTGTAATATTGTTTGTAATTCATCGTTATTTATGTATATAATGATGTAGATGTAAATGGTTTTTGTATATACCGTGAATAAAGTATTATTATATTATTACTTATGAAAAATCAAAAATGACCAAATTTGATCAAAATATTAAAATATTTTCAAAACAAACTAAAATCTCATTAAAAAAATGTCAAAAATAGCAAAATTTGGCAACAATGATCAGAAAGCACCCAAAACCGGCCATAAACTGTTAAAAAAAGTAAAAAAACCATAAAATCTCGATTACATCAAAAATATAGTTGAAAAGAGCCAAAATCCGGGCTTGAAACATAAAAATATTGTTAGAAAGCACCAAAATTTAGTCTTTAGATGTTGAAAAATGTAAAATTTTACTTGAAAAAGTCAAAAATACCCAAACTCGGTCATAAAACATCAAAATTTTATAATAAAGTCAAAATCCGGCTTAAAACAGTAAAACTCCTAAAAAGAATTTATAAAATGTAAAAAATAGCAAATTCCGGTTTGAAACATCAAAATATTGTTAGAAAGCATTAAAATTTGGTCATTAACTACTGAAAAATTAATAAATTTTTAAAAAATTGCAAAATTTCACATTAAAAATATGAAAATATTGTCAGAAAGATTGAAAATCTAGTCAAAACTGTCAAAAAAATAAAATTCTGTTTATAGAATGTCAAAAATATTGTCAAAAAGTACCAAAATTCACTATAAACTATTAAAAAACGCAACATTGTAGTAATAAAATGTCAAAAATAAAAAAACTTGATCATAAAATATATGATTAAAATAAAAAAAAAATCCGGCTTTTAAACATCAAAATATTGTCAAGAACAACAAAATTAGGCAATTTAGTATAAAAATATTGTCAGTAAACATCAAAATTTAGTCATTAATTGTTAAAAGTGCAGAATTCTATTCATAAAAAGTAAAAAATAGCAAAATCCGGTCATAAAATAACAAAATGTTTTTAGATAGAATCAAAATCTGCTCAAAAATGATTTTATAATTACCAATCGGTACTTTAAATTGTAGTGCTTGCCCACACGCCCAAGTATTAGTAATCTAGAAGTTGGAATTATTTATCTCTGCCAGCTTTAGAAACCATTATGTCAGAGAAGGCAATGGTGATACAAATTTCTGGATGACCAACACTTGGGTGAGTGGGTGGGACACTTCATAACACAATTACTAGTCGGTACTTTAAATTTAAGTGCCTGCCCACCCGCTTAAGTGTTCGTAATCTAGATGTTAAAATTTCTTATCTCTGCCAGCGTTGGAAACCATTATATCAGAGGAGGCAATGGTGATACAAATTTCTAGATGACCAACACTTGGGTGGGTGGGTGGGCCACTCTATAACATGATTACCAATCGGTACTTTAAACTGAAGTGCCCGCTCACCCACCCAAGTGTTGGTAATCCAGAAGTTAAAATTTCTTATCTCTGCCAGCGTTGGAAACCATTATGTCAGAGGAGGCGATGGTGATTAAAATTTCTGGATGACCAACACTTGGGTGGGTAGGTGAGCCACTCCATAACATAATTACCAATCGGTACTTTAAATTTAAGTGCCTGCACATCCGTCCAAGTGTTGGTAATCCAGATGTTGGAATTTCTAATCTCTGCCAGATTTGGAAATCATTATATTATAGGAGGCAATGATAATAAAAATTTCTGGATGACCAACGCTTGGGTGAGTGAGTTACTCCATAGCATAAATACAAGCCGTTACTTTAAATTGGAGTGACCACTCAGGCCCTCAAGTGTTGGTGCTTCAAAAGTTTGAGTTTCTTCTCATTGTTAATGTTGGAAGTCTTTATGTCAGAGAAGACAATGAAAATACAGATTTATAGATGACCAACATTTGAGTGGGTGCTTAAAGCACTCTACAATATAATTAGATAGGAATGCCCACCCACCCGCTCTGGGAGAAGTTGGAATTTTTTAGCTCTGCCAGCTTTGAAATCCATTATGTTAGAGGAGGCAATAGTGATACAAATTTTTGGATGACCAACACTTGGGTGGATAGGCCACTCTATAACATGATTACCAGTCGGTACTTTAAATTGGAGTGCCCGCTCGCCCACCCAAGTGTTGGTAATCCAGAAATTAAAATTTCTCTTCACTGCCAGCGTTAGAAACCTTTATATTATAAAGAAACCAAAAACAAGAAAACATTACCAGAAAGACCAAACCAAAGATTAAAAAAAAATTCAAAGAACAAGTTGCCAAAACAATAGTCAAATTCAACTACACAGCTCAAACGCAATCAAAGTTAGTTTACAGAATGTTTTATCCTAACTCATTTTGAATCACCAGACTTGAAAACTCTAACTCTCCGACTGTGCAGATAAAATGTTAAAAATAACAAAATTCAGTTTTGAAACATCAAAATGTTGTTTGAACATAAACTGTTAAGAAAATGTAAAAAAATGATAAAAACCTAAAAATAGCAAATAAAATAACAAAATTTTGTCAAAAAGATTCAAAATCCAGTAAAAAAGTGTGAAATTCTATTCATAAAATGTCAAAACAACATAATCCGCTCATACGTATAAAAATAATGTCAGAAATTTACCAAAATTTACTATAAACTGTTAACATTCAAGTCATAAAATGCCAAAAGTAGCAAAATTTTGTCATAAAACATCAAAATTAAAAAAAAAACGGTTGAAAAGTGCAAAATTCTGTTCACAAACTGCCAAAAATAACAATTAAACTGTTTAAAAGTAATACAAATTTTTATAAAAAATTAAAAATTGTAAAAA
Organism: Tachinus rufipes; assembly: GCA_963932245.1. NCBI lineage: Eukaryota > Metazoa > Arthropoda > Insecta > Coleoptera > Staphylinidae > Tachinus > Tachinus rufipes. Next base: position 80,276,814 of record OZ010750.1, on the reverse strand, counting down.
AACAAAAACTTGGCATAAACTGTTAAAATAAGCAAATTTTTATTCGTAAAATGTCAAAAATAGCAAAATCCAGCGTTGAAACATCAAAATACTGCAGAAAAGCACCAAGATTTGACCACAAACTGTTAAAAAAAATGTAAAAAATGCAAAATCCAGCTATAAAATTTCAAAACTTTGTCAAAAAGATTCAAAATCCGGTAAAAAGTGTGAAATTCTATTCATAGAATGTCAAAATATTGTCAGAAATTTACTAAAATTTACTATAAACTGTTAATATTCTAGTTATAAAATGCCAAAGTAGCAAAATTCTGTCATAAAATTATAAAATCTTTAAAAAACGCTTAAAAAGTGCAAAATTCTGTTCATAAAATGTCAAAAATAACAAATAAACTGTTAAATAGTATATATTTTATGAAAATTAGCCAAACATTGTAAAAAAAACAAAAACTTAAAATAAACTGTTAAAACGAGCAAAGTTTTACTGATAAAATGTCAAAAATAGCAAAATTTTGCTCAGGTTTTAACATAAACGTCTGTATGGTTTTAGACTTTTTAGAATAGCTTCTTTACTAATTGATTTGTTTATTATGTTTTATTTACCATATTAAATCTGACGTTTGAATGGTGGTCCCCGACCACCCGCCCAAAAGTTTGTAATTCAATTTTTTGATCACAAACACTTAGGTGAGTAGGCAAGTTTTAAGTTTAAGTTTATTGCTCGTGTAGTTTAAATTGGTGTTAATCCAATTTGTTGAAAAAGCATAAATAAATAAATAAATAAAAAAATAAACATTTGGTTGGGTAGGCGTTCAATAAGTTTAAGTTTTTTAGGCGTGTGATAGAAATAGTGCCTACCTGCCCAAATGTTTGTGATTCAATTTCTTGACTACAAATACTTAAAAACGTAGGCAAGGTTTGTATTGATGTTTTTGCCTGCGTGTTTGTGATTTAATTTTTTAGTCACAATCATTTGGGTAAGTAAGTAAATAAGTAATTTTTGAGTGTAGCCCACCCGCCCGAATTACAAAAACTTAAGTGGGTAGGCAAAAACTAAGTTTGTTTTGTTTGTAATTTAATTTCTTGATTACAAGCAGTTGGTTGGGTGGGCAAAAAAGAAAGTTATAATTTTGTGGACGTGTACTTCAGATTAGTGTTCCCCGCCCACCCGTCCAAGTGTTTCTTGGTTACAAACACTTGGGTGAGTGAGTGCAACCTAAGTTTAAGTTTTGTAAGCGTGTAGCTTGGATTAGTGTTTTCTGAAACCAGTTTGAGTGTTTGTAATCCTTTTATTATCACAAACACAAACAAAATCATTAAAAAAAATGAATGGAAAACATTAAGAGAAAAATCAAAAACAATAAAAAATGAAAAAGATACTTCAACACAAGAAGTTAGAAGACTACAAAGTATATAATAAGACAATCAAAAATTACTAAACAACAACAAAACAAAAAAAATACTTTAAAAAGTAACAGACAAAACAATAGAAAATATTAAGTCCTGGGTAACAAAAAATCAAGAATGTGACCAAAAAATTTTAATCCAGAAATAACTAATCAAAAACCTATTTACTAAAAGCGTTGAGTAAAAGAATATTAAAAAAACTGAATACCATTTATATTTTGCTTACAAAATTATTTAGCGTTGCGCCTCCTTCTAATATTCTTACACTAAACTTTTTTGTAATTTTGATGATGAGGTAACCATCTCAAAACCGGTCAATTATGTAACAATAAAATATCAATTTATTATCAATAGTATTAACCTAAAGCGAACATTGAATAAAATAACACGCTCGAATAAATTGAAGCGCTGAAAAAGCATGCTTGATTATAGTATTTGTGGAAAAGTGGAAAGCATGTAAAATTAATTAGTATGATAATAATCTTATAAATAATTTAGAAGAAGTTCGCGCATAATAACAATTTAAGCCGAGCCGAGATGGTATAATAGTATTTTTATTAAAATAAAGAGCGTCTATCTTACCGGTGCACCAGAGATAGAAAAAAAAATAGTGAAAGTGGAATTAATTTGCTTACGCTCGTTCTACTTGATGGTTTCATGAACATCATGCATCTAGATTATAAATTACGCTGTATATGGCCAAATCGTGCAATTTTATCTTACAACTTATTTTTTATTATCATATTAATGTTTGACTAGGTCAACGTTTTCGGTGTGCTCCACCTACATTTCTAGGATTAGAGAGGTAATCAAAACTAAAAGACTTAGTGAATGTTGGTATAAATGTAACTAAATTATTCAGTGGGCTATTTTAAACTCCATTAATGGATGATAGTGAACTATTAATTAATCTCTTTTAATATTATTTAATCTTATTTTTGATGTGAGTAAAATTAAATCATATGTTTTAATTAGTAATTGTTGCAGGAACTGAATTAAATGCATGTAGCAATTATGTTTTGATTGATTGTTATTTAACATTAGTCAACACCAGAAACGCATTAGAACATGTCATCAAAGGGCCGAACAATATAAAGTGGTTAATCAGAATATAATATCCTTTGATTGTAGAGTAATGCAAGCTATTAGAAATGGTTCTTTAATAAGCAAACAAATAGTTGTTGTAAAAGTGGTCACGTATTCTGGGTCTACTAAAGCGTGTTATAATGACATCACTGGACCAACAGGAAGAGAATATCGAAAACATTTCAAACAAATCAAGTGATATACTGTTTGCTGAGTAAGTTGTTTTCATTCATCATTTCATTTAGTTTTGTTCTATGAAAATAAATATTTTTATTAATATTATTATCAACGTAAACAATCTCATTTTCTATTTGTGTTAGCATAAACGTTTATTTAAAAAATGTTTTATAATACCGTTTGTTATTTCATTTTAAAATGTTTGTTAAATGCAAATAAAACTTTAATATGCTTGAGTTGTAACTGAAAAATTTGCAAATTTGGTTAAAAATTTCTTGATTTGTATGCCGTAGTTTAGTCCCCTGATTACAAAATTTTTTCTTTTTAAAATTTTGATAAAACTGATAAAAATCAGTTAATTTTGTGCAACTAACATACTTGGAGACGTAGCTTTTGTGGCAAGCTACAGACTCCGGTCGGTTAGGTTAGGTTAGGTTAGGTTAGGTTAGGCCTGTCAAAGCAAAAGTCTGTGTTTCAAAGAATTTTCTTTTAGCGATTGAAAAAAAGTTTAAGTGTTGGTCATTAAAAGATTAGATATCACCTCTTCTTCCTTAGACTAAAAGATTTCTAACAATTGCAGAAAGAAAGAACTTCCAATTTTTTGACAATAAAAACTTGTGCGGTTGGATGAGCACTCTAGTTCAAATTACTTAGTGGTAATCAAAATTTGGAGTAAACCACCCATTTGCCCAAATGTTGGTCATCGAGAGATTGGAAATGATCTCATCCTCTTCTGACTAAAATAATTTTTTAGAGACTATTAAACATTTTTGAAAACTATTGGCACTATTTGAATACTTAAAGACCACATAAAATATTTTGACTACTTTTTGAAAGTTTCTTAACTACTTTTTAAGGCTTTTGACTACTTTTTAAAGACTAAGTTCCTAATTCTCAAAAATTTTTGAACTTTTTTTAAAAATTTTAAAGTGTTTTTGGAGATTCTTAGCTTATTTTAGACTCTCAGAGGTTTTGCACTTAATAAAAGCTTTACAGTTTTTCAATCAATTTTTTAGAAATTTTAAACATTTTGTAAGATTTTTTTTTGGAATTTTCAGATTTCAGACTTTTTTTTTGAGTCTTTAACTATTTCTTAATAACCTTTGACCAGATTGCCGGTTTTCTAGAATTTTTATATTTTTTTGGATTATTTTAAGATTTTGCACCATTCTTGAAGGCTTTTTTTTGTTCAATATTTTGATCATTTTTTGAATTATTTCCAGATCTTTGTTTATTTTTGTAAGACTTTTGACTGTCTTTTAAAGATACTTAAGGTTAATTTTGGAAACATTTAAGATTATTTTTGGAGATACTCAAAGTTACTTTTGGAGATAGTTAAGACTACTTTTAGAAATTTGGAATGTTTATAATCTTTTTGCACTCTCTGAATAATGTTTTAAGTTGCTACTATCTTTATTTAGAATATTTGCAATTTTTTAGAAAGAATTGTGAAGTCTTAGTTATTTTTTTTTTAATTTTGAGCAATTTCTTTAGACTTCAACTATAAAGAAACCTATAATTTAATGTTATTTTGGGAGACTCAACAATTGATTAAAGAATACTTGGCTACAGTGACCGAGATTTTTTGGACATTTTGTATTTTGTATTTTTTTTTTTCTAGAGAGAATTGAAAGATTTTCTTCTCGCAAGTGTTAGAAATCCCTTAGTCCAAAGAGAAGGAAGTAATATCTAATTTTTTGATGACCAACACTTGAACGGGTGAGCGGGTCACTGAAAATTATGATTACCATTAAGTTATTTGAACCTGACGTAAAATTAACCCCAAGATGCCATGGAAATTAAACTGAGAGAATGGGGGCGTTGTAGAGACTGACAAGGCCTAGTATCTGGTCCACCTACACTCTCATTTTAAATGTAATTTTGGTTAAATGGACACTAATCATATATTAGACTAATGTCCTGAATTAATAAATACTATAATTTCTTAACATTTCCTGCATGGAGCTCGAACCTGCGACAAATTATGCGACAAGATTTGAGTTAAACGCTTCAGCCATCTGAACCACTTTTTGGATTAATGCCAGCATTCGACCAGACCAGTACACGCAAGAACCCACAACAGCACCCAAGTAAAGAACCCCACACCAAGTAACTGCAATTTTTATTTTATTTGAATTAATTAATTAACTAATGCAAAATTTCTTCTAGCATGGACGATCATCCGGATGATGTGCTGGCAGCTTAAGAAGAACAAAAAGCAAGCTATCAAAATCAACTCCCACAAAACCTTTACCGTGATCCTGATAGAGAGCCAATCCAAACGGATTGACATCTACAAAAATGAATTTAAGCAAATAAAGGTTAACCAGGAAGCAGCTGAAGTAGGATACAGAATCTAGCATAAGAAAGATTGCCAAGGCCGGGCTGCCTACCCAACATCCATTTCTTCCAAAAATTCTAATGTTTTTGCACCTGGCTAATCAGGAGCGAGTTACCACCAAAGAAACTCTAAAGAAACTGTATTTGCAACAACTATGGTCCAGGCTAGCAAGTTAACGGAAATTTTGGCCCAAACCTTAAACGAAGAAGAAATGGGGCACCAAAACAGCAACGTTGACCCTAAAGAGTCCCAGAAAAAAATCCAAAAAACTGAAGAAAAAATCGGGTGAGTCTCTTCCAGTAAATCTTTCAAACCGCTATCAGTTAGCCAATCAAATTTGGTATTTTCAGTGCCATCAAGGCCTTCAACCACCAAAGCAAAAGGTCCTAAAACGCTGTCAACCAACTTAAAAGCTCTGGAAAAAGAAATGGAAGTCTACCAAAACAGCAATATTGACGCTTACTACAAAACCCTGCTCCTAGAAAAGAAATTTACCCTTGTGGGCTCCAAGAAAAATCCAAAAAAATAAAGAAGAAATCCGATAAGTTTCTTCCAGTTATCTTTCAAAGAAACAATCAACCGGCCCATTAAGTTACGTGCCTTCAGTGTCACCAAAGGCATCAACTGTTAAGGCCAAACGGTTTTAAGGCGCAGTCAACCCAAAAAGAAGTCCAAGATACTAAAAAAGAAATTGGGTAAGTACAAACCATCAACCGGCCTATCAAGTCAAGTGCCTTTAGCGCCACCAAAGGTCATCAACCACTAAAATCAAAGGGTTTTTTTAAGACGCAGTCGACCAACTTAAGAGCCTTGTCGTCAATCGAAAAAATCCGCATTTTAAAAAGAAAAAGAAATGAGAAAAAGAAAGTGTACTACAACAGCAACATTGATACTAGCTACAAAACCCTGCACCTAAAAAAAAATTTACCCTGGAATGCCTCAAAAAAAAGTCCAAGAAACTAAAAAAAAAATTAGGTCAGTCTCCTACAGTTAATCTTTCAAACAAAGCATCAACCGGCTTATCAAGTTAGATGCTTTTAGCGCCACCAAAGGTCAAAGGGTTTTAAGACGCAGTCGACCAATTTAAGAGCCCTGTCGCCACTCAAACAAGTTCGCATTCTTAAAGAAAGAAGAAATGAAAGTCTACCAGAACAGCAACATTGGTGTTAACCACAAAACTCCGCACCTAGAGAAGAGATCTACCATAGTAAGCCCAAAAAAAAAAATGTGGCGCAGTGGTCTAGGCATCCGGCGCTGTACCAAAGATTGTGGGCTCGATTCCCATATACAGTGATATACTTTTCACTTTCTATACGCTCTCCCACTCTCCAAGCCGCTTTGCCAGCGAGTGATGAATTCTCTTCAGTGGTTCGGAATCCACTTAAAACTGTAGGTCCCTTGTAATGTAAGTTGCCAGCATTACAAGCAGAGAAGAGGCTAAGACGCCAGCAGTGGCGTATGAATGGCTGACAAAGAAGTCCCAAAAAGAAGTCCAAAAAACTAAAAAAGGGTGAGTCTCCTACAATTAATCTTTCAAACAAGTCATCAACCAGCTTATTAAGTCAGGTACCTTTAGTGCCACCAAGACCATCAACCACTAAGGTCAAAGGGTTTTAAGACGCAGTCGACCAACTTAAGAGTCTTGACGCCACCCAAACAAGTCCGCATTTTTAGAGGAAAGAAGAAATAGAAGTCTACCAGAACAACAACATTGATACTAACCACAAAACCCCATCTCTACAAAAAAGATTTGCCCTTGTGGACTCTAAACAAAAAATGAAGAATGAATTAGATAAGTCCTCCAGTTAATCCAACCAAAGCCAAAAAGTTTTAAAGCACAGTCGAACAACTCCGGTCCAACAACTAGTTCCCTAGTTTTGTACGCAACCATTGACTACGCAGTAAACGTGGTCGATAGTATAGATTTCCGTGCAGAGGTCGCACATTGCAAAACTAACACAATTGGAAGCTAAAAACACCCTAAAATATATCATTTGGAATATACCCGACTGCATCAAGGATGCACCACAATCTCCGAATAAAAAACCTTTAAGGACTTTGAGCACCGCACACTGCTAATTGCAAGACTGCCCACTTTATCACAAATTGAATAGTAAAGCAAATGCTTTTCCAAAACTGATTTAATAAAACTGACTTTTAATAACTTAATTTTGTGAGAACGCATCAATATTTATCTTCGGTTCTCAAAAAAATACCAAAAATTTGGGTTTTGAACAAGAAAATACTTCCTGTACTGTAATTTTTTTTCTATTTACCAAACCTAGCAGATGTTCTTTTAAAGCAAAAGGATTTGAGCCAAAAAATGTTTCTTTAGCAAACTGCAGCGTTTACACTTGAAAAATTAGTTTTTGATCTAAAATCTAAAATTTTTAAAACTTTGTCCAAAGACACCAAAAAATTGTTGCTATTCAAAACTAATAATTAATATTCCAAAGTTGACATAATATAACACATCTACAATGACACATTGCGCACGTCTTACATATTTCCGTTGTTTTTAAATATTTGCTCACACCACCCAACAAACAAATTTTTATTTTCGCTCAACAAAAACAATTTTGGCCAATTAAACCATAGCAGTAGCAGTGGCCGTAGCACAATGGTCTAGTGCAAGGACTGTTGTGCAGGCAGCCCGGGTTCGATTCCCGGCAGCGGGAATATCCAATTTGTCGAATATATTTTGATGAGGTCGTCTCCTTCGCAAGGCAATGGCAAACCAGCAAAGTATTTGTCTAGTAAACCTCTCATATTGTAGTGTGGTCCTGATTCTACGCTAAACTGTAGGTCCCGCATGTTTGTGTAGAACTATTATCGCACACCACAAACGTACGAGTGGAAAGCCTACAATCCTAGCGGTACGGCACTATAAGAAACCATTACACGATTTGCTCTTGAATGAACCATGATGATTTTCTCTTTACGTTTCAAAAAGAAATTGAAAACTTAAAAAGCCCAACCAACCAAAAGTTTCAAAACAACTCGTATTACCCCAAATCAAATATAAAACAATTTTCACCTTTACATCAAAACATATTTTAATATTAATATAAATTGTATCATTAATTACTAATCAGTAGAATAATTCCACTTATTCCAGTATTCTTGTTGAATAGATTCAGTCCAAGCGGTTAATGAATCCCGGATTTAAAATGTATCAGAAGTTAACTTAGCAAATTGGATAAGTTTAGTTCTGCTAATTTGAGTTTGCATGCAGGAGACGTAAAGTAATTGTGTTAAAGAGATAATAAAGTTATATTTGTATTAAGAAAAATGATGGGCGATAAATGTGACAATGTTGTACGTCCGCAAGCAATTAAAAATGTAAATGAAATTTTTAAAGTGCAGAATTAAAAGTTTTAATAGTTCATTAATTGTTAATTGTGTATCGAATCTGTAGTTGATTATATATATATTTTTAATTAGTTGAGACGAAAGAATTTTGTTTTTTATAGGTAAGTAGGAGAGCAATAAAATAAGGCGAGATGTGGTGGGAAATAAATTGATTCCGAGGAAATTTCTTAGCAGGAAATAGGTACGTGTAAAGTGTTTATAAAACATCCTTTTCCTTGTAGTAAATTCCCGCGACGCGGAGTCTACCCAGGATTACATTTAAACACATACACGTAATCCTGTATCGTGCTCACATAAGCACACCGTTTTCACATAAAATGGACATTCAGGGATTGCAGGGAGTTTATGGAGTTTATTACCGGCGCACACCGTTCATGCACTGATGTTTTATAAAAATAAACCAACCAAAAATAACATAAAAAAGCACACTATCATCACAAAAACTCTTCTTTGTTACCTTAATAAAGGATCAAATAGAATAAAACTTACCCGCAAACAAAGCAGACTCAAAATTTTCTTCCGGTTTCACGCTTTGATTCAACAAATTGTCTTGCAACAAACAATAACTTAATTGCGCCGCTTTCTAAAAATTCAGGGTTCAAAAAATTCACATAAGGTTAATTATATAGGGTTGTAAATCAATACGACCAAGACCATGCAACGCTCAATTATAAACCAATTAACAAAATTAGTCGCGCTGTGGATTATGAATAATAAATGAGGGTTTATAATTCGGGTAGAATTGAACGCGCCGATCCAAAAACGTGTTGATTTGTTGACATTAACATGTTTATTATTCAATTCATTACGTTCACTAAATGCCCATGGAGAATTACATATTGTATATGTATGTAAACATACAAGTGATACAATCAAATCTGTTTGCTGCGCGTCAAATTAATTGGATCAGACTCTTAAGTGGATATTTCCAATATTTTTTAGTTTTACATTTCTATTTCATACAATTTTAAAACAAGCGTTTTAATTTTGAATAAAAACATTATTCTGGTGGCGCGGATTTTTATTTCAGTCGCTCTGATTCACTAACTTTTTTTTATTACAAACCGTTGAATAGAGCTGGTAATTTTATATTGCCTTTAAGGTTTGTAGTATGGAATTACGCTGAAGTCTGGACCTGTTTATTATGTTTACGAAGCTACAAATTTTACATATTGCAATTTATTTCTCTTGGGTGTATAATAAATTCTCTATTATATTAAAGGCGTTAATTATATTATGAAATTCAATACCCTTACTCCGTCGGATATTTGACTGTTATGAAGAATTGAATTTAAACACAGATGATGTAATCAAATATATAAAATTGTTTTGGAGATTATAATTTGTTATTTTTTTTGCAGTTATATTACTTTGAGTTGATCTTCCTTTTGTAAATTTATATTATTCCTATTTCTTGTTCTCATTTCATATCATTTCTTTGTAGCGCTGCTTTTACTATATCCGTTGTTATCTTATCTGGATCTGCTGCATTGTTATTAGGTATTTTCCTTATGATCTGTTTTACCTCTTTCACTGTTGCAAAGACTGCTTTGTCAGCTATTTCTGCCAGTTCTTCTATCATTCCTTTAGTGGAAAACAATTTATCAATTATTACTTCTTCTTTTAAGCACCTGCTTTCATTCCTCCTAATTTATGTATTACTATTTTGTAAGGTTTTCCACAGAGATCCCCGTCTATAAATTCTAACATTTCTTTCAAGCTCTTTTCTTATTATTTTTGATCGTTTTCTTCAAAGCCTTTCTGTAATGTTTTAATTTTTTAGAACTTTCTTCTCTGTTTTTTGACCTTCTTTGCTGTTTGTATTGCTTTCTTCTTGTTTTTCTCAACTTCTTTGCACCACCAGTAGGGTCTTCTTTTTCTTCTTCCTTCGTTGTACTTGAAAACGGATTTTCCGCTGCGTTCTTCAACTTTTTCAAAAAATATTTTTTTGCTTCTATAGCATTCTTTATCCTTTCTTTGTCCATCCTTTTTATGTTTCATCTTTCTTCTATTTTGTTTTCTTTTTTCCCATTTTTGCTTGTACTGTATTGTATGTACTTATCTCAACATTTTTTTTCTTTTATTGTCTAACCCCTTACTATTCCAGCCGATTCCCACGTTGCTATGGGAATGTCAATGTATGATTTAGATCTTCCTCTTACAAACATTGGTTTATTTCTTTGGTTGCTTTGGTTGATTGATTCACAGCCGCTATCATCTCTTCAAGAATTTGTTCTTTCCTGTCGCACTTTGTCCCTTCCCATCTTGGCAACTTTGCGTTAAAATCCGAACCTTAACTAATATCTAACATTTTTTGGAAAAAAAAAAAGAAAAGATTTTGTGCCAGCTTCTAAGGTATGCTGCCAAAGTATATCTTAAGTCATTTAGATCATTCCTAAATTTTTCCTTTATGGGCTTCTAAAAGTCCTAAAAACCGTTACTAATCTTTAAAACTGTTTTATCTTTAAGATTTTTTAGAATTATTTTTAAAGTTTTCTAACTTCTAAACATTTAAAAAAAGTTGATTATTAAAGTCACAATTGCATGCAAAACGCGTACAAAACGCGTAAAGAACAGTGAATTTTTAAATTTTTCAAAGATTCAATTTTTTTTTAAAGTGACAGATTGCATGCAAAACGCGTAAAAAACAGATTTTTTTTTCTTCTAAATTTCTTCTTATTCCGTAAGTCACGTTTCATGCAAAACGCGTAAAGAAGACATTTTTTTTTGGATTTTCGTATAATTTTTCAAAATTTTATTTTTTTTCAAAAGTGTTAGATTGCATGCGAAAAGCGTAAAAAACAAATTTTTTTTTTCTGAATTTTTCCTTATTTTGTAAGTCACGATTGCATGCAAAACGCGTACAAAACGCGTGAAGAACAGAATATTTTTGGATTTTTCAAAATTTATTTTTTTTTCAAAAGTGACAGATTGCATGCAAAACGCGTAAAAAACAAATTTTTTTTTTGAATTTTTTCTTATTTAGTAAGTCACGACTTTTCACATAAATTTTCAAATTTTTTTTTTTTTTCAAAAGTGTTAGATTGCATGCAAAACGCGTAAAAAAACAAATAGTTTTTTTCTAAATTTCTCTTTATTTTGTCTCGATTGCATGGAAAACGCGTACAAAACGCGTGAAGAAGAGAAAATTTTTGGATTTTCCCATGTGATGCCGCCTCGTGGGCGGAGCCAGACGAGCCAATCAGAGCACACCACCGCTAACCCCCTATCTATAAAGCTTGAGCGTCAACGGCCAAGCAGTCAGTCACTACCGAGCAACGAACGTCCACGGAACTTTAGACTGGAACACAACCGTCTTCCTGCGACCGACAATGCGACCCTCAACCGAAGCTATTTCTATGACGACCCTGCGATGCCCCTGGCCTATTCTTCTGGAAGCCCTGCTAACCTCTACACCGACGCCTGCCTCGGGAATGCAATCCTTGCCTCCCGACCTGCACGCGACTCATGGTCTTGCACATACCACCGTGAGTCGTTTCCCAACTGGAGATTGGACCTGCCTCTCCTCTACTGGGAACACCCTACACTCACCCTCGACGCCGACCCCGGCTATGTCCATGGTACCTGCTGGCTACCCACTCATACCAACGCACGCACTACGGGCGAACCAAAGCCCTCTAGTCAACACCTGTACCTACGGCATTGCACCTCATGCCGTAGGACAATTCCCGAACCCTGGGGAAACACAATTGACGCTATGGGGTGTGCAATCTGGCTGCGGGTACGTCCCTAACCAGAATGCACTTTACCCCGCGGTGCCTGAAAACCCCACCCAGGCCCGCCGTGTGACCACGAAAGCACACCACACGTCAACTGCCTCTACCAGGCAAACACCAAGATGTACCCTACGTCCAACCTCCTGGCAAACACAGTAGCGACACCACTACTACCTTTGGGAACGGCTCAACCACCGGGTAAGGTAAAAACCCGGGGCCTATGGCCTCAAACTCAACTAAACCACATGGAGAAGGGCCACGCCGCCTTCTCTACGATCACCACCCCCACCCTTATCACCTGCAGGGCGGGGAGGCGGTAACAAATGGCGCCCAACGTGGGGCAGTTGCAGAGCATAGTGCCTGCACGAATCTTAAAACACCCCAAGACTGTAAGATCCAGATAGAAACCGACTGCCGACCAACCACCAACAACCTGGAGAAAGAACGGCAACGACAAGAGAGCCAAGCCTACAGGGCAGCGTTCGAAGATGGCCAGCGAAACATGGCAAACTACCAACAAGTCGCACACTTGGCAAACGCGTTTGCTTATACGCAGCGCAACCACAGCTTATATCAAGCCGAACTACCCCGCTTCGGCGGCAAACCACACAAAGATCCGTATCGGTTCTTTGCAGACCTAGAATCTCGCTTTGCACAACAGCAGATTCCGACCACGGCTTATCACCGGCTGTTAGTACAAAACCTTAAGGGCGACGCGCTGGCGAAGGAGAAGCAGTGTAAAACCGCTACACAACATCAAGCCAACATAGGCGCAGTGGGAAATGGACACCTACCAAAAATAACGGTAACAATAGCGGGCAAGATCATGAAAGCTTTGATCAATTCGGGAGCAAGCCACAACTTCACCCGGCTTGAGTTAGGAAATCTAAAACCCTCAACAGTTTTCGTAGCACAAGCAGACCCATCCACGGTTCTTGATCTTGATGAAATAGATTTAAAGAGTGGGTATTGGCAAATACCAATGATCAAAGAAGATAAACATCTCACCGCTTTTGCTGCCCCGGACGGAGGCACATACCAATTTCGGGTGATGCCATTTGGCCTAAAAAATGAACCGGCGACGTTCCAAAAACTTATGTCGCAAGTACTCGCCGGTCTGTTGGGAAATTTTGTTCTCGTCTACTTAGACGATATACTGGTTTACTCTAAAGATCACGCCACCCACCTAGTGCATCTACGGAAAGTACTAGAGCGCTTGCAAAAGTACAAGTTGAGATGTCACCTCAAGAAATGCGATTTTGGGACACATTTGGTGGAATACCTAGGACACAGAATTAGCGTGGAGGGAAATCAACCACTACCGCGCCACTTAAAGATGATCAAGAACCAAAAAACTCCGCGAAACAAAAACAACTGCGGAAGTTTTTAGGTCTATGCACATGGCTACGGGAATATATCCACGATTATTCTAGAATAACAGCACCACTAATGGCGTTGCAAGGAAATAAACGACCATTTGTCTGGGGAGAAGCAGAAAACACCGCATTCCAAGCCATCAAAAAAGCACTAGACAAACCCTTAATGCTAGCTCGACCAATACCTGGATTGCCATTCGTACTTCAAACGGATGCGTGTAACATCGGGGTCGGGGCCGTGCTATACCAGGAAGAAGGCACAAACCGTCGCATAATATTCTATGATAGCGCCAAACTTACGCCATGTCAAACAAGATTCCATTCTAATGAATTAGAATGTATGGCCATCATGTGGGCAATAGATAAATATAGAGCATATCTTGAGGATTAACCGTTTACATTACGGACGGACAACCGAGCTTTGGATTGGCTGGAGAACTCAACCGACGCAAAATCAAAGTTCACCAGATGGTCCCTTATTCTCCAGGAGTTTGATTTTACCGTGAAACACACTCCGGGTGCGACAAACCTACTACCTGACGCCCTCAGTTAAAACCCCAGTGACAACTTAATCACGGAGTCAGTAGAAGAAATCGAACGGTTGTTACCACCAGAAGACCCAAACCAGCAGAAAACAGCAACAATTCATTGTTTATATCAACGGTTGGATTGAACCCATAATCCAACACGAGGGAAAGTACACCTGGTGACCGGCGAAACGCTAGCAGACTTAGTCCGGCGAGCTCAGAACGAACGTGAGCAAGTACAACTCATCATTCAACGACGTCAGGAGATGCTTGACAACCCTGAAAACCCGCCAGATATGGACTTGGGCTATAAAATCGGAGAACATGGGGAACTGATTCGAACGAGCGCGGGCCACGACCAACTAGCAGTGCCACCAAACGCACAACAAGAGGTGATTAAACAACACCATTCAACGATTACGGCCGGTCACCCAGGCAGAGGCGAGACCACGGCAGCTATTCTAAGAGCCTATCACGGGCCAAATGTGCGTAAGGACGTAAGAACGTTCATCAAAGGATGTCTTATCTGCGCAAAGGAACTGGACCACCAAAAGCACCACTGCAAGCTCACCCCCCTGGCCGACCCTGGGAAAGAATAGCCATCGACTTTGTAGGCCCATTAGATATGACGAAGGCGGGGAACAGATACGCGTTTACAATGATGGATATGTGCACCAGGTGGGTGGAAGCAACCCCAGTGCCAGCAGCCACTAGCGAAACAACCACGAGATTGCTAGAGCGACAATTCCACCGTTGGGGATACCCAAAAGTAATTCTGTCGGACAATGGCACACAATTTACGAGCCAACATTTTAACAAAGCCGTACAACAATGGAAGGCAAAGCATCACACAACCGCCACTCATCACCCCCAAGCGAATTCAGTAGAACGCAGACACGCAGAGTTAAAAAAAAGTCTAAGAGCTCTGTTAGAAGACCAACCACACAAACAGTGGGACGAGCTTCTCCCGCTAGCAGTTTACCACGGCAACCGTAGAACAAACGCAGCTACAGGCCAAACGTCAAGTAAACTGCTGCTGGGGCAAAATCTAGCCAGAAGCTGGGATGCACCTTGCAAAGTTCTCCTAGACCAAGACCAACGACTACAGAAAGCTCGACTAGGCCAAATCTCATACCGAGAAAGAATATATCCCCAAAGAGAAAACATCAGGGAGTACAAACCAGCAGACCTGGTGATGGTACGAGGAAAAGCAAAAGGACTCAACAACAAGTGGTTAGGCCCTAAGCTAGTGATTACCTCAGCCGGAACTCATTGCTACTGGATAGAGGATAACCCCCACAGGCCACCGGTCAAACTCCGTCTTAACGACGTACGCCCAGCGCCTCCTGCGGAAAACCCGGAACCAACGCCAAGACATGAAATAACCGCCCCAATCAGAGCACACCACCGCTAACCCCCTATCTATAAAGCTTGAGCGTCAACGGCCAAGCAGTCAGTCACTACCGAGCAAGGAACGTCCACGGAACTTTAGACTGGAACACAACCGTCTTCCTGCGACCGACAATGCGACCCTCAAGCGACAACCGAAGCTATATCTATGACGACCCTGCAATGCCTCTGGCCTATTCTTCTGGAAGCCCGAACCTGCTAACCTCTACACCGACGCCTGCCTCGGGAATGCAATCCTTGCCTCCCGACTTGCACGCGACTCATGGTCTTGCACATACCACCGTGAGTCGTTTCCCAACTGGAGATTGGACCTGCCTCTCTACTGGGAACACCCTATATTCACTCTCGACGCCGACCCCCGCTATGTCCATGGTACCTGCTGGCTACCCACTCATACCAACGCACGCACTAGGGGCAAACCAAAGCTCTCTAGTCAACACCTGCACCTACGGCATTGCACCTCACGCCGTAGGACAATTCCCGAACCCTGGGGAAACACAATTGACGCCATGGGGTGTGCAATCTGACTGCGGGTACGTCCCTAACCAGAATGCACCTTACCCCGCGATGCCTGGAAACCCCACCCAGGCCCGCCGTGTGACCTTGAACCACAAAAGCACACCACACGTCAACTGCCTCTACTAGGCAAACACCAGGATGTACCCTACGTGCAACCTCCTGGCGAACACAGTAGCGACACCACTACTACCTTCGGGAACGGCTCAACCACCGGGTAAGGTGGAAACCCGGGGCCTATGGCCTCCAACTCAACTAAACCACATGGATAAGGGTCACGCCGCCTTCTCTACAATCACCACCCCCCACCCTTATCACCTGCAGAGCGGGGAGGCGGTAACACATGATTTTTCAATTTTTTTTTCCAAAAGTGTTAGATTGCATGCGAAACGCATAAAAAAACATTTTTTTTTTTCTGAATTTGTCCTTGTTTTGTAAGTCACGATTGCATACAAAACGCGTACAAAACGCGTGAAAAACAGAATATTTTTGGATTTTTCAAAAGTTCAATTTTCTTCAAACGTGACAGATTGCATGCAAAACGCGTAAAAAGCAATTTTTTTTTTTTAAATTCTTTTTATTTTATAAGTCACAATTGCTTGCAGAACGCATACATAACGCGTGAAAAACAAAATTTTTTGGATTTTTACATAAATTTTGAGTTTTTTTTTTTCCAAAAGTTTAAGATTGCATGCGAAACGCGTAAAAAAGCACTTTTTTTTCTGATATTCTTCTGATTTTGTAAGTCACGATTGCATGCAAAACAAAAAATGTTTATATTTTTCAAAAGTGTTAGATTGCATGCAAAACGCGTAAAAAACAGTTTTTTTTTTTTAATTTTTCCTTATTTTGTAAGTCACGATTGCATCTAAAGATCATGAAGAAAATTTTTGGATTTTTATTTTGTAAAAACGATTGCATGCAAAACGTGTACAAAACTCGTGAAAAACAGAAAATTTTTGGTTTTTTCAAAAATTCAATTTTTTCAAAAGTGACAGATTGCATGCGAAACGCGTAAAACACAATTTATTTTTTTAATTTCTTCTCATTTTGTAAGTCACTATTGCATGCAAAACGCATACAAAACGCGTGAAGAACAGTAACTTTTTGAATTTTTCAAAATTTTAATTTTTTCAAAAGTGACAGATTGCATGCAAAACGCGTAAAAACAATTTTTTTTTTTTTTAAATTTTTTCTTACTTCTTAAGTCACGATTGCATGCAAAACGCGTGAAGAACAGTAAATTTAATTTTTTTTCAAAATTTCAATTTTTTTCAAAAGATATGGACTGCTTGCGAAACGCGTAAAAGCAGATGTTTTTTTAAAATATTTTTTCCTATTTTGTAAGTCACGATTGCATGCAAATCGCGTTCGAAACGCGTGAAGAACAGAAAATGTTTGGATTTTTTAATTATAGAAGCTTTCTGTGCGTTTATGACATCTCTCAATTAATTTTCAAACATTGAAAAAGCTCTCAAAACGTTTTTAAAGCTTATAAACTCTCAAGAGGTTAGAGAAGCTTTTAAGAAATTTATAAAAAATATTTATTTTTGCTTTCATATTTCAGAACATTGTTGATGCTATCAAGACATTTTTCTTGTTTTCAGAACATAATAAAGATTCCTAATTAATCATTAACAATATAAAAACCTTCAATCAAATTTTTTATGCTTTCTTAATTTTTTGATAAAACAATATTATTGCTTTATATACCTAATTAAAGTTTTATGAATCCAATTAATGCTTAATGAACAATAAAAAATGATTGGAAAATAAATTTGTTTATAAATATAAAATAAATTGATTAAATTAATTATGAAAATTTTCCAGGGTATTATAACGGTTTTTAGGATATTACAGATACATTATAAAACCTTGCCTTGTTGCCTGTTAATTTTTAATTATTTTTTGCATTTTCTGAAGTAAAATTGACTTATTAATATCGACAGTTAAACAAATCAATGTTTTGTATTTTGATCGGTAAAAAAAATGCACTATTCGGTGAGTGGGAGGGACGCAACTGCTTCAGCGGCTGATGCCCCGCCAAACCGGCGAC
The DNA here is from genome assembly GCA_963932245.1 of Tachinus rufipes. NCBI lineage: Eukaryota > Metazoa > Arthropoda > Insecta > Coleoptera > Staphylinidae > Tachinus > Tachinus rufipes. The sequence continues at coordinate 80,258,812 of OZ010750.1, read as the reverse complement.
CGCGGTTTAAAGGTTTCCTTTTGGCAATCAAAATTCATACGATTTTATTGCTTGTACGTGCATATAGGTGAAAAATTTGCTTGTTAATTATGCTATTTCTAGCGTAATAGTCTGAGTACTAAACATATGTTTGGGTATTCGATTACACTGATCTATTTAAAATATTAAAAAAATTTAATAACTCTATTGGAGACCTCCGGCGTTGATATAGACCCTTTTTCTTGCAACTGGACCTGTCTAGGTAATTAAACAAACTTATGGCTTTATGTATTCCATTGAAAGCAGCTGAAATAATATTCCTGGATTAGTGCCAATAAAATGACCTTATAATACTCCTCCAACCACGTTAATAGCAGCCATTGCGTAGCCATAACAAACATGCAATCATCGTGGGAAAATAATAATAAAAAATTGCGCCATCATTTTCTTGTAAGCATACGCAATGAATAAATGCCCTCTATGCACTTTTATAAAATTTAACTTAAAACTAGGATTAAATTCCATACGTCATAAATATGGAATGTATTGATTCGCTTTAAATTTGGAAATAAATATTTTTGCATGAAATACATGCAATTAATCAGAAATATCAATGGCACGTGTTTTTAACGCCCGCTCATAAAGATCAAATATTATTGCATGATACGTATTTATAAAACACAATTGAAAGCATTCCCCCCTCTACGGTTCTATGCTACACACCGGATGAAAAGTCCGTATTGCATTGCACACACATGCAAACTATTTAATTGAATTTATGACAGGCGCGAGGAAATTCGCGCTAACAAACAAACTTACATTTTTATGGAGAAAATATGTATTTACGGGAACAGGAATCAATAAACAAGCATATAGAAAAATACCTGCAAAAGTATATAAATAAAGTGAATTTAAAAATGAATTCAAGTATAAATTTTAATAAATTTGGAACTAAAAATTTTAAGTTGAATTTTTCTAAAATTAAATAATAATTTTTGAATGCAAAAAATGCTCAAATTAAATTTTTTACCAATTTTGAGTTGTTAATTTAAAATTTAAGGCCTTAAAATCAATTTATGCAAATCTATAATTTAAATTAAAATTCAAAATGTTTACAAAAAATTATTTCTAAATTTTAAAAATTGTTTTTGAAGACAGCAACCTGTTGAGCAGTTTTAAGATTTTGTTTTGTACAATTTTTGAATTTTTAGTTTAAAAATTATATCCTTAACATCAATTTATGCAAAATTTTGATTTAAATTAATACTCAATCCAAAAATTGGATAACAAACACTCGGGCGGGTAAGTGGGTAACACCAATCCAAACCACATAATGTAAACTTAGTTCCCGCCCATCCACCCAAGTGTTTGTGATCAAGAAATTGGCCCACTCCGCCCACCCACCAAAATTGCGATAAAAAATGGATAACAAACACTTGGACGGGTGGGTGAAGAACACTTAATTTCCGCCCACCCACCAAAGTGTTTGCGATTGAAAAATTGGATAACAGCACAAATCCATACCACGCACCTACTAAAAGTAAACTTAGTATCCGCCCACCTACCCAAGTGTTTGTGATAAAAAAATTGGATCACAAACACTCGGACGGTTGGGTGGGGAACACCAATCCAAACCACGCGCCCACTTTATGTAAACTTAGTTTCCATCCACACACCAAAGTTACAATCTAAAAATTGGATAACATACACTTGACCGGGTGAATGGGCAACACCAATCCAAAACACGCGCTCACTTAATGTAAACTTAGTTCCCGCCCACCCAACCAAGTGTTTGTGATCAAGAAATTAGATCACAAACACCCTGGTGGGTGTATGGGGAGCACGAATCCAAGCCCACCCACCCAAATGTTTGTGATCAAGAAATTGGATCACAAACACTCAAGCATCAATCCAAACCATGCGCCCATTTTATGTAAACTCAGTTTTTGCCCACCCAGTAAAGTATTTGTGATAAAGAAATTGGATCACAAACACTCGGGCGGTTGGATGAGGAACACGAACTCAAACCACGCGCCCACTTTATGTAAACTTAGTTTTTGCCCACCCAGTAAATTGTTTGTGATAAAAAAACTGGATGACAAACACTCGGGCGGGTGGGTGGGGAGCACAAACCCAAACCACGCGCCAACTTTATGTACACTTAGTTCCTGCCCACCCACTCAACTGTTTGTGATAAAAAATGGGATCAAAAACACTCGGGCAAGTAGGTGCGCAATACCAATTCAAACCACGCGCCTACTTAATGTAAACTTAGTTCCCGCCCACCTACCCAAAAGTTTGTAATCAAGAAATTAAATCACAAACATTCAGGCTAGTAGATGGGGAGCACCAACCCAAACCACACGCCCACTTTATGTAAACTTAATTTTTGCACAACTACCAAAGTGTTTGCAATCTAAAAGTTGGATAACAAACACTCGGGCAAGTGGGTGTAAAGCTCGAATCCATACCATGCGCCTACTAAAAGTAAACTTAGTTTTCGCCCACCCACTAAAGTGTTTGCAATCCAAAAATTAGATAAACACTCGGACGGATGGGTGAAAAACACAAATTTATACCACGCGCCTACTAAAAGTAAGTAGCAGTAAAAGTTAGTATCCGCCCACCCACCTAAGTGTTAGTTCAACAATCCAAACTACGCGCTTACTTAATGTAAACTTTATTCCCGTTTATCACAAATCTAAACCACGCGCCCACTTTAGGTAAATTTAATTTCCGCCCACCCACCAAAGTTGCGATCTAAAAACTGGATTACAAACACTTGGACGGGTTTGTGGGCAATACCAATCCAAACCACGCTCGTACATAATGTAAACTTAGTTTCCGCCCACCCACCCAAGTGTTTGTGATCCAAAAATTGGATCACAAACACTCGGGCTGATGGGTGAGATGCACAAATCCAAACCACGCGTCCACTTTATGTAAATTTAGTTTTTGCCCACCCACCAAAGTTGCGATACAAAAATTGAAAAACAAACACTCGGACAAATGGGTAGGCAACATCAATACTAATGTAAACTTAATTCCCGCCCACCCACCCAAACATTTGTGATCAAGAAAATTAAACACAAACACTCGGGCGGGTGGGTGAGAAGCACCTATCCAAACCACGCGCCCACTAAATGTAAACTTTGTTTCCGCTTACCAACCCAAGTGTTTGTGTGCAAAAAATTGGATTACAAATACTCGGGCAGGTGGTTAGAAATCACAAATCTAAACCACGCGCCCACTAAATGTAAACTTTGTTCTCGCCCACAAACCCAAGTGTTTGTAAACAAAAAATTTAAATTTAAACACTTGGGTGGGTGAATGGGGAGCACAAACTTAATTAATTAAAGTGTTAGTTATTAAAAAATTAGACTTCAAACATTTGGGCGGGTGGGTAGGAAGCAGAAATCCAAACTACACTCCCACTAAATGTAAATTGTAAATTTAGTTCTCGCCCACCTACCCAAAGGTTTGTTGTCAGAAAATTTGATTAAACAGTTCTAAGATTATGTTTTGTAGCAGTTTTTGAGTTTCTAGTTTGAAAAATGTATTTTCAACATTATTTTGTTCAAGATTGAAGATAACTAACAGAAGAGGGGTTATGCCGTTTCTGGCTCAAAATCCTATAAGGTTTACATGGAGGCTCTAAAACCATTTCACTTCCGGTCTAGCAGCTCAACTCGGCATGCGATTATAAGATGATGTAAATAGTCAATTGGGGGATAAGGGGAATTGGGGGGTTGGTCAATTGGGGGATACGGGTTTCGGGCCAGTATGATTGGTTGCATACCTAACACATAGCACTTGTGTAGTTATACAGGATGATGGGTAAGAACGGTAAATTTAAATTTCGCATACAGAGCGTTTGAATGTTTTTCCAAGATGGCCGCTCGGTTGTAGAGGCGCCAATTTCATATCGCCGCCATGTTGGGTGTTAGTTGAAAGTTGTTCACTAGATGTCAGAGGGCGTGTGTTGTAGTTGATCATGTCGTCACTAGATGTCCAAGAGTATGCAATTTAAGTTACACTGGTAGATGTGTTGCATACACTTCACATCAAGAGAGAGTATATGCAACTAATCTTACACTGTACGCTTAGTTGCGTCTGACTTTTTAGTGAGTCTTGCTTGCTAGGATTTGAACACCGGTCGGCTGGTTGAGAGCCCTACGCCTTAAGCATAGCATAGGAAAAGTGCTATATTAATGTGATCAACCAAATGTGGCCTTGTAAAAAATGGAAAAATATATGATGGGATGACGTCATCCCCAACCACTTACAATTTATATTAATATATGATAATTTCCAAATCTTAAAATCTGGTAAAAATTTCTCTCCTGGTACAGACGAGCCATCATAGCACAATCTTACGGTTTATAACTAACGCCAGGTCGGGGTTAGTAGTTATTGTTAGTAGTTAGATTAGGTTAGGTTAGGTTAGGTTCTGAAGACAAGTTCCCAAAAGTGTAGAAACAGGGTAGACTGGTCCTCATAGAGAAACAAAAAAAAAATAACAAAGAGGATACAAAGTACAGGCCACTATGCATTGTAAACACTTTTGGGAAATTGTACGAACACCTCATTGCAGAAAGACTGAGGGATGAAGTGAAAAACAAACTTGCTGCCAACCAATTTGGCTTCCAAAAAGGTATGTCAACAATAGACGCGATGAAGGTAATAGTAGAGTCTGTAGACAAAATAAAGATAAAAGCTTACAAAAACAGAAAAATGTGAGTTCTCTCTACCGTGGACATCAAAAATGCATTTGGAGCGGGGCCGATTAGAAAAAAAAAATAAGCCACAGCCTAATAGCAGTGCTGACCAAATATCTGAAAAGCAGAAAATTACTAATAGAGAAAACGGAAAAAATTACGATCAAATGTGGGGTACCACAGGGATCAATACTGGGACCGCTGCTGTGGTTAGTATACTACGACAGGGTGTAAAGAGTAAACTTGCCAAAAGGCACTAAAGTGATAGAAACAATTGAGACAAAAATGAGGTAGTTGCAAACACTAACAATCAATGGCAAAGATAAAATCCAAAATTGAAGACCTAGGATTGGAGGTAGCCAAGGAAAAAACTGAATGTTTTATTTTGTACGGATTTTGAAAACTCGGCAAGATTAAAGTTTAGATGGGAGACACTGAGATTAAGTCCAAAAAGGAAATTAAATATCTGAGAATCTTGTTCGACCACAACATGCAAATGACGTAACCCATAAAAAAAAACGACTTTGAAAGCAGAGAAATCAATAACGGCACTAACAAAACTTATGCCTAACATCAGTGAACCACGTGAATCCAAACGGAAACTCTTAGCGAGTGTAGCACACTTGATTATTTTATATGGAGCCCAAATTTGGAACAGAGCTATAAGATTCCAAAAATATAAAACAATGCCTTAGCTAGCTATCAAAGTAACCTGCGGCTATAGAACAACGTCAACCAAAGCTATACTTGTAATAGCTTCAATAATGCCTATTGAACTGCAAGTAGAGCTAAGGAGCAGAGAGTACAAGAAAAATAAAATAGAAAAAAAGGAAATAAACGAAGAAATGAAGGAAAAGTGGCAAACCTCCTGGGAAAAGGACTCAGGCAAAGCAAATTGGACAAAAAGGCTAATTATAAATGTAACCAAATGGACTAACAGGCAGCATGGAGTAAATTATTATTCTAACCGAAGCTTTAAGCAGTCACGGAGACTTTAAAGTTTATCTCAGTCATTTTCACATAACGGACAAAAAAGTGTGTCAAATGAAAAAAAGTTCTGATCAATTGCAGCAGATGAAGACTCAAAAAAAAAAAAATTTGAAAAAGAGATGGAAGAAACATTAACACCGGAAAACATGACGGACATGTTTGACAAGATCTTGCCAAGTGGAGAGGAGTTTAGTGGGTGAGAGCCCCATGCTCAGGCTGGAAGAGCTTCACCTAAACCAGAATTAAAAAAAAAGTTAGGTTAGGTTAGGTTGTACCTACCACCAGGTCGAGGTTAGTAGTTATTGTTAGTAGTTAGGTTAAGGATTAAGTTTTTTTTAAAGGATGAAACAGGATGGTCCCGGGGCAAGGAGTTCGGGTACGCGAGGTCACCAATCCTCGAAAGCTAGATTTAGCTTCCCTGCGTTTGGAATAGGTAGGAATAAGGTATTTAGGACCCAGGTCATGGAAGTTCGGGTACGCGAGGACACTACTCCTCGAAAACTAGGTCTGTCTACTCTAATCCAGAATCCTGGTTTTAAACACCAGAGTGACAGATCTAGTTCCCCTGCGGAAGACTACTAACATGTATTTATTTATTTATTTACAAATACATATAAGCAACCCTATCCCTCATTCATCAAATATTGATTTAATCCAGCTAGATACATTGTCACAGTCTGGTTTTGAATCAAATATTAATTACTTCCTAATAAATACAGTTAAGACCTATATATTTAATTTTTCAATTATTAGCATAAAATATACTCCGTTACATAATGTTTGTTTTGTTGAAAATCTTCAAAGCACTCTCCTAAAATTAGTTTCTATATAAATATAATTTAATAATTACCAAATGAAAATCACCCTCAAATTTATTAAATCTGGCGTGGCGGTAATATAAGACCAAAATGAATCGATAATTGCAAATAGTATTTTAATTAACTTTCCTTGTAAGTACGTGTATTGTTCCAAATTAATTAGTTTTAGTTTTAATATGCGGTTGAAGAATTATAAAAAATATTTGTTGTTACATTTGTTTAAAACAAAACAAAAAATCCTTGTTAGTTGCCATTAAATTATCATTGCAAAATCTTTTGTTTCGACTCAAGCAGCGTTAAAAAACATTTAATTGATAATTCTTAACAATGAGATTTCTTAAGCAATGTATTATGCAAATTCATAAAAAAAAGATGATTAAGTGATAGTAATTATCGTATATATTTTTATTGCCTCATATATAAAATGTATAAATTTTGTTGACTGAAACGACCATTTATTTTCATTTATGAATCCATTTATGTTTATTATACTGCACAATGTCAAAAATATATAAGAAGTTAAAAAATAAAGGGGGAACTCTTTCATGCTTCTCGGGGGTGAAATATTTCATGTAAATTTTATTTACTGCGCCACAAAACTTATATTTTGAATTACTAATGCATAAAACAATTTGTTTAATAAGTATATTCATTATTAATTTAACTTTGAAACTAATATTTCCATTCGTAGAATTTAGCACAGATACATATTACGGATATATACGTGCATATAGGTATTAGTTGAATTGAATGCAAATTGAATATAGTTTCTGGAAATTTAATACATGCGTTAACGTGAATACTGCTTAATATGAACTTCTAAGTAATATAATCACCTACATAAACACCCACATTGACTACAACCTAACAGTATGCTTTACAGAGCATACATCACAGTAGACTTTGAATTAAATTATTAATGCCTCAAAATTGCATGCTATTGCTTTCTATTATTTCTAGAATGGCTGAGAAGGAAGATATGGCTCTAACATCTATCGACTCATTAAAAAATGTAAGTAAATAAGCTTTAATCATGTACTATATTACGCATATATTAAAAAAAAAACGTAACTAGTTTCAACCCTTACAAGACCATCATCGGACGGTGATACAAATACGTATAAATATAAAAAAATATTTTTAACTGTAATATATACGCTTTATAATTTTTTTAAATTATAATATTAATTTGTATCACCGTCCGATGATGACTTTGTAAAGATTGAAACTAGTTACTGTTTTTAAAATATATTCGTGATATAGCAAATGTGTATTATTTATTTTTATAATAATCTATCATCACCATTCAATTTTTATACATAATAGTAATTTTATATAAATTGTTTTCAGAATCAGTGAGATGCTAGCCACACTAATAAAGGGTGCACACACTGAAACACTAATGTATATGGAAAGGATGATTGGGTTACAATTAGTTTTTCTTTCAGGGTTTAGATCAATTTTGTTAAAAATTTAAAACATTAATAAGTTTTTGTTACAGAAAAATGTTTTGAAAAAAAAAGATCTATTTGAGAAACCTTCTTCTGAAAAACGACATTTATAGGCGATGCAGTGGTTGCATCAGCTCCAGCCAATAAGTGTTCGCCCGGAAGCGGGACACTTTCTTAGGTGTTTGTGTTTGTTTGGTGCCTGGTGGAGATGTGCACCGAATCTTGGGCAACTCCCCGGAATGAGTTTCCAGGTGTAAAGTGACAGTGGGGCCTGTGAGTTTTCCGGTTTGTTTGGCCTATGGTGACATAGACCGGCTGGTTGATAAATTTCCTCGGTAACGGTTTTTGAGAAACTTACCCTTTTGGTCAAAAAATTGGTCTTTTTATACGGAACTGTAGCAATCCATAAATTCTTCCTACGGCTCGATGGTGATTGGCTAAACCAAAGTTTTCTTTCTCATTTGGTATCACTATCACTGAGCTATCTCATTATGATTTAGCGCCGCTTTTAAACACTATTACGTTATTTAACACTCACACAGTTTTTGACTGCTACGTCGTGACGCCCTTCAAGTACCTATAAAATTAACCGCACATCATTACAATTAAGTTGGAAGTCAGAAAGAAATTTGCAAAAAAATAGCAGCAACCAATTTAACTTGAGTCTACCGATTACATCATACACACACACAACCATCGTTTACATACATTACTACACACCACATTTACAAACCACCCCCACAAGTCTTTAGACTTATTCAGAAGCCAACCAACCGCTTCATGACATAACATTCACAACATCACACCTCAATCTAAAGTTCCAATTTTTGATAACGCGTTTAAGCATTTTGAGTGATATTTGGCAAATGATGCGAGTAATGTTAGTAGTTATCAATGACGGGTTTAAGGTCCTTTGATTCTCCAAACTGGTGGCGCCATCTGTCGGAACAACAAAGTGCAAAGCTTAGACTCAAACCGGTAAAATGCTGTTTTTCTTCTTCTAGTGCATCTCCATTACTAGAAGTTTGCAACCATTTCTTTAAACAAATCTCTGTCCGCAGCTTTCTGAAACAGTTGGCTCACATTTAGTCCCGTCCAATTTCTGATATTCCTCAGCCATGACAGCGATCTTCTGCCGATTCTACGCTTTCCTTTAATGCGGCTTTCTATGATGAGTCTCAGCAAATTATATATGCTGTTGCGGATAATGAGTCCAAGATAGGCAGTTTTCCGTCGTTTTATCAGTCGCAGTAATACTCTATCTCGGTTCATGATCTCTAAGACTTTTGTGTTCCGCATGAAATTCTGAGCATTTTCCGATAGATCCACATCACAAACGCTTTAATCCTTCGTAGTTCCGTCACTTTAAAGGTCCATGTTTCCATACCGTATAATAGTACAGAGTAAATATAGCACTTTACTGCTCGGTATCGTGTTGTTAGGTTTAGGTTTTGGTTGCATAGCAATTTCTTCCACTTTAAAAATGTGTTCCTAGCATGTTCAATCTTACATCTAATTTCTTGAGCTGGATTCCATTTTTTGTTCAGCATAGTGCCTACATACTTAAATGTTTTGACTTGTTCAATAACCTCTATTCCAGTAGTAATTTTTACTATATTTTCAAGCTTGCTGACTGTCATAGTTTTTGTTTTTTTTTGCATTGATCTTAAGCCCTATAGCCTCACTTTTGTCCCGCACCTTGTTGAATAATTGCTGAAGGTCTTCCTCATTTTCTGCTAGTATTGCAGAGTCGTCTGCGCTGTACAAATTTGTAATTGCAAAATCCTGTAATCAAAAAATGGGATAAATGTAAATGTAAATGAGATAGATGGCGCTGTTCCAACAAATAGCGCCACCAGTTTGAAGGACCGGAGGATTTAGAACCCGTTATTGATAACTACTAATGTTGGCTTTCAATTCCAATTACCCATGTAGACTTTGGTTTTACGTAGTCCAAAAGAAAACAAAATGTAGAAGTGTGATATAACATTATCTAAACGACAATTTCACCGGTCCAAAGTGTAAACTAACTAATTGTTCATGCAATAAAACCATGGTCCAGCCCGTGAGGCTGTGTAGAATATTTTAACAAAATCAAATGTTTTTGAGATTACAGGTTTTAATTTCAAGCAAGAAATTTATTGAAAAAATATGCACCAATGGTTCCACTACTTTATAAGCCACACCAAATCGTTGTTTTGTCTGGATATAGTGGCAGTTCTTAAAAATCTTCTAGTTGCTCTTTAACCCAATTATGGTAATTACCGTAGTCATTAAGCTAAAAATGAGCTTTATTGCTCAACAATATTTTGTTCATGCTTTTCAAAAGCCCAAAAAACTAAAGAGTTTACTTTACAAATGCATTACTAGTTTTTGGTTCTACTAGAGATTTTCACAGTTAATTTATTACAACTGTAGAAGGTTCTAGTAAAACTAAGCCAACAACAAGTTTCGGACACGTGTTTTAAGTTACTACCCAATTCTCGGTGCACCAGAAGGTACTCTACTTGGTGCAACAGCTTAAACCAATTCATAATAGCACACAATCAATCCTTAACCATCATCTTCAAGATTAGCACCCAAAAGTGGTTTCACCGGCTCCCTAGACTTGTGAATTTTTTTTTTAATCCTAATCTAGTTACACGTTTGTACCTAGTCCTTGGTCAAGTCAAAAGCGCCAACTAAGTCAACTAAATTTGATCAACCAGATTGTTTTCATCTAGGTCCAACTATCTACAATCTCTACAAACAGCAGGTCCTAGTTTCATACAAATGTTGAACGTAAATTTGACGCTTTCAGTTCAAAAAAGTTTCCAAACAAATTGAAATTGAAAGAAATCAATCACTTGCAAGCTAAGTGTAATGGAACAAAGCAACCAACTAACGCAAAATATGCAGCTTTGATTAGCCATGTAAAAAATCCAAATTATTGCTAGCAAAACATTAAACACTAAAAAAGTTTACTAGACAGATGCTTTGCTAGTTTGCCATAAAAACCACTATAATTTATCACAAGTAATCTGCAACTTTATATTCAAACCTCAGCATTTTTAGTTATAGCCTACTTATCCTTCTCCTTCAATAAACAATCTTTTTAAGTATTTTTTTAAATAATTGTAGTTAGTAGTTTTTTTCCAATTATTTTTAACCTTGTCTGTCACATACTTAAACCATACTATAGACACGCCTTTTGCCAACGCGGTGAAGCCAACATAATCGATGCGTGTGACGTCACTTGTGGACAAAAACGCAATTTTTTGGCACTTAATATTCTAAAATGCCAATACATTTTTGACTTAGTATATACTTAGTGCATGACGTTGCTAAATTATTCAATAAACAAACATTATTACACAAATATTAAATTTTGTAATTGAATAGTTAAAGTTAAAATTAAAATATAATATATATATTTTATTGTGTTTATTAATGTTTACCAAAATTGTATATCCAACTCGTGACGTCAGTTGTGGGCATACAATGTTATGTTAGCTTTAATATGCAACAAACGGGAAATAGCAGACGGTGCGTCTATATGTGTATATAGTCTAAGGTCACATAACAATATTTTAATTAAGATTTAGTTTGTGTTTCTTAGACTAATGTGATGTGCATATCGTGAAACATTAGTGCATCGTTTTTTATTGCTTTTTTAATTACTTATAATTTTAATACCAGTTAATAAAATTGATTTATAGTTGTTTGTACAAAACAATTTTTTTTTTAATCTTAAGTACTAAATTTTATATTGTTTTTTTTCTGATTAGATTAAATTACATATTTCCAATTTTATGTTGGATTAATTACTATATTTTTGAATAAATTCGATACCAATTAATGCTAGCCCGGAACTCGCTCAGCTCTATTAAAACTTTGTTAGCCAGTAATTAAATTCGGTTGCTGCAGGTAACGTATTGCTAGTGATAACGTATAGCTTTTTAGTACAAAATAATATGTTAGATAAGTTTTCATAATTATTTCAACTAAAATGAGTGCTTCTATTTATAAGTGTTATATTCTCGCATTTTATTGCTCAATTTAGATTTGTAGAACAGCCAAATAGTTTGATTGATATATGTATTTTAAAACAATTCAAAGAAAATTTATGATTTGTTGATCTTAACTTGAATATTTTGCGTTGGAATTATGTTTTATAAATAAGTAGGTTTAATAATGGTCATTAAATAATTCTATTTTTATAAATAGATCCTTATTCATTTAAATTACAAAAATTTAAAATATGTGTAAAAAAAATCAATTTTATTGAAGTATAATTGTAAAAAACTAATTAAAAAATACACTAAACAACTTATTTTCAATGTGTGTTACAATTAAAAAAAATTGAAATATATGTCAAAAAATTAATTTGGAGGTTTGAACGCACAATATTCGGTGCAGTAGTCCCAAAGTACTTAATATTTGCTGTTCCAATTTTTTTCCAGTTTGTTAACTTAAATTTTTTGCTAAAATAACAAAAAATATTGATAGAACACGTTTATTCAATATATATATTCTTAAACTAATCCGAGGACATACTGTATATATACAATTTTTAAAGCAAAAATAAACCTTTCCATATGTTTATTATTTTTAGCCTAAATTAGAGATTTCAATTTTTGCAAAATTTTGTTATGCTGTAAAAAAAATTATCCGGGGACATACTGTATATTCAAACATGATAGATGATTTTTTAATTTAAAGACTAAGCAGTTATTAAACCACAAAACCAATAATAAATGAAACTAATGGTTGAAATCATGATTCATATACAACAGACATTGTGTAGGTTACAAGCGATAAGCAGAATAAAGCATGTACAGTGCTGCAAAAAGAGCATTGATATGAAATTATGTTTCAATAATATAAAATTAGTTTTGATCTTGATGAGGTTTTTATTATTATATTAATTTAATTAATTGAACATAAAATAATTTAATCTACCTGTACATACAAATTGTATGAAGATAGAGACGTGGTTAAAAAGTTGAAATTGGACGATTTCTGTTATCAACTAATTAAAATCTTGTAACATTGCAAATTTAGCATTTAAATTAATTATTAATGATTTAATTCGTAAATTATACTAATTAATTATTTTTTTTTAATTCAATTACTTTAATAAATTACATTTTTAAGATATATATTTAAAATTAAATCACCATTTTAGGGTGAAGTTGGCAACATATTATAAAAAAGCAACGTTGTTTTCGCCCTTTGGCAACGTTGCAAAGCAGTAGAGTCGAGAATTTTAAGCTAGAAACTTGTTAATTTGTGAAGAAGCCGAAGTCAACTCATTCAAGTAAGCATTTATTATTGCATTAATATTTGTTTTCATTTGTTGTATTGTATTGTATTCGATTATTTATTTATTATTTTACATAAATAAAAGGGCAAAGTTCATCTATAGAGCAGAACTTAACCTCAAAATGTTTTGTTTGCGTTTTATATGCTGATAGCATATAAAACGCAAACAAAACATTTGTTTGTTGTAGTTCAACAATGATTTAATTATTTAATGGTTTTATTTAGAATGGATCCCAATAAGGAAATGCCATCGGGCACCAATGCCCCCAATAATAATTCTGCTAAGAGACAAAAAGTATCTGCCGATCATTTGTATGCAAATGATCCAGATCAACGCTCAAGTTGCGTTGATCCGCTAGATGAGATTATTATTAACCTAACTGATCGCTGTATTCCTGAAATACTTGCTAAAGCAAATCAAGCTGCTGCAGAACAGCAAGCTGCTACTAAAAATGCAGCAAAAAATGACGAAAACATAGCGGCGGCAAAAGCACCAGGAGGCTCAGATAAAATTACAAAGATGGAGGTCGATAAAGAGCCTAAAAAAGAAAATGAGGAGCTTACGGATGACATGCTTGTGGAAATGCGATTACGGACTACTGAAACATTTGATCCAAGTAAGTTAGGTTAGTTCATCATACATTTTTGTAATATTAACACAATTTTTGTTTTCAGGTTTTGAAGATGACTTTCCTGATCATGGATAAATTAACCATATTCTGATGTATTCAATATTATTTTTTTTGCTCTATAGTTTATTAGTAATGTACTGTAATAATAAAACAAAAGTTTAGAACTTCTGTGGGAAATAAAAATGTTAAAAAATGTAATTTTTGTAATGTTTTTTACCTTATCACATAATATTTAATTAAATATGTAACAGAATTAATAAGCATCCAATCATACTTCGGTTGCCTATCTATTAATTGTAGGTATCTGTAATTTAGTTTACACCAACAACAACAGATGGCGCTACAAAAATTATTTAATCAATTAAAACACAAACAAAGCTTTGTATTAATTACAAGTGACGCTAATTCAGTTAAAAAAATGTTGCCAACTTACATCTAGTAACAATAAATTGTTGCAAATTTTGCTATTTAGATTAAGACATTTTGCAACTCTTCAAAATACATAAAGAAGCTAAAGCCTAAAATTTAAGTAAGTAAGCACTTATTAATGATGCAATAATATTCCAATAACAAATTTATCTAACGCTTATCAACAGAAGTCATAATATGAGTCAGTATTAACTTTGTGGTTATTATGTGTCATCAATAAATAATCATCCTTTGTTCTCATATTATTGATTTTGTGTATTTAGAATGGATCCCAATAAAGAAATTTCTAAAGCCCCATTAGAGCCACAAATACCTGAAGTTTCCGCAAGTATATTATAAATTAATAATAATGATGACAAACAGCTAATTAATTACTTTTCTACAGTAAAAGATGTTATTGTTCGCAATTTGAAGCGTTCTCTTTTATTTGATAATACTCAAACAACTACCGCTTTAAAGAAAGCCAAAATTACACCAGAAAAATCAGAGGATAAAGAAAAGGATCCTATTGCTCAAAGCACTGATGATGAAGAAAAAAAAGAAGCTAAAGCCAAAAAAATTTTTTTTCCTGAATTAGTATCTAATACTGCTTCCGGTAAGTAAATAAATCAATTCTAACTTTAAATAAACAAATTCAACCCTTTTGGGTATAGGGTGATAGTCTCAGTGGCCTATAATAAATTTGTTCTATAGTTTTTTGTCATTTCCTTAGTTTCTTTCCATGTTTTTCCTTTATTTGTAAGTATTTTTTAAATTTTGTTCTTTTTTTGTGCTTAAGCATCCTATATTTTTTTTGTTGGTCTTTAGACACAAATACAGCCAGACACAAATAGTGTGGCCTTTATAATAAGCAACTTAGTATACACAAAAATTATGTGAAATGTGATTTAACTAATGCCTTTGCCCGTTTTAGCATTTTTTATTTACGCTTACATTTTAAACAATCCATGGGCGACGTTGTTCTGGGATTAAAATATGCTAAAACGGACAAAGGCATAAGTTTAACCACATTCAACATAATTTTTGTGTATACTAAGTTGCCTATTATAGAGGCCACACTATTTGTGTCTGGGTGTAGTTTGGCTGATATAATAGGCAACTTAATATACACAAAAGTTATGTTGGCTGTGGTTAAACTCCTTTGTCCGTTTTAGCAACTTTCAATCCAAAAACAACGTCGCCTATAAAATGTGAAATGAAAAATGCTAAAACGGTTAAAGGCACAGTCTCAACGTACTTTTTGTGTATATTAAGTTGCCTACTATACCGGCCAAACTATTCGTGTCAAACTGTACAGTAACACAATTTTCTTCAGGAGACTTAAATGAAGTCTCAAAAATGGAGGTTGATGATAACTCCAGCAATGACGAGGAAGAAGAAGAAGAAATTAAAGAAAAGGATTGGGATACTGATGAGCTCATTGAGGAAATACGATTGCTGAACATTGCTCCTCATCAGTCAAGTAAGTTAATCATCAATTAATTTTAAAATATTAACACAATTTTTTTTCAGTTACTGATAAAGACCTGATTGATTTAATCAATGAGTAAATCTTTGCCTCCATGCAGCCCTTTTATTTTACAATTGGGTTTTTTGTTTGTGTTTTGATTGGGTCATTTCTATTTAAATGTATTAATAAAACAAAAGTTTGAAATGTTGAGAATAAAAATGTTAAAAGTTTTTGCTATGTTTGTTACCTTATTACAATTTTTTAGATTTCAAACAATTTTTTTTTTTTTTAATTAACATTTTGACAACCAATCTAATACAAAACTTTGGTTGCCTATATTTTAATTGTAGAAATCTGTAACTTAGTTCACACCAACAACTAACAGATGGCGCTACAAAAATTATTTACACTAATCAATACTAAGATAAATTTGTTCAAGCACTGTATTGATTAGAATTGTACTCAATAAATGGCGCTAATTTAGATTAAAAAATGTTGCCAACTTACATCTATTAATAATCATCATCTTTATTTTGCAAAGTTACAAAAAAGGCGAAGTTCATCAGATTGATGTTCTTCCCCTTAACCTTAATTGTTGCAAAATTTGCCATAATAGCTACTTATGCCCGTACTAATAGTCAGAAATTAAATCTCGGATTGATCCTAGATTCATAAATCCGAGATTCATTTTGATATTCGTTGATTGACTCTAAGCTAATTCACGGGTATTGTAGCGGCGATTTTAGTTGCAATCGGCCAATGTATGAGTTAAAAACTATGCAACCGTCAATATAATCCTAAACTCAAACAACCTTGAGACCACCCAAGGTTATTTAAGTATTGATGGTTGCATAGTTTTCAACTCGATTCAAGAATTAAGCAAATAATACATTGACCAAATGCAACTGAAGTTGCCGTCATAATATCCCTGAATTGGCTTAGAACCAATAGCAAATTAAATCTTGGATTCATGAATCCAGGATCAATTCGAAATTTAATCTCCGACTATTAGTACTGGCATTAGATTATTATTTATAAATTAATAATTAAATTGCGCACGTTTTCTTAGGTTTGGTTGCCTATATTTGTGTTGCAATTGCATTGTAGTTGACATCAGCGCCCAACAGACGACGCTACAAAAATTAATTAAATTAATTACAACAAGATCGAGCTACAGTCACTTAGCATTAGTAGTTACCAATTACAATTAAGTTCACAACTATGATAAATTTGGAATATAATGACCAGTGGCGTAGCAAAGCGGCGGTACTTTTAAACCCAATTTTTTTGCAATATTTGTTTTAAATTATTTACTTTTACTAAACTATATTTTGAAATTTGAACAAAAAACCTAACTCAAAGCATTTTAGTTGTCAATATAATAATTAAGACTTTAATGATTCTGTTTGTTGGTGTAAATTAAGCACCAGTGACTGCTCCTTTTTGGTAGAATGGTTCACCGAGGTTTTGCATAAATTTAAGACTCAATGCAGCTACCAAAGCTTTCAAGGGCTTAAGATAGGCCTAAATCTTCACAAAAAAAGATTTGAAGACTGAGTATTGTCAAATCCTTCTGAAAAAAAAAAAAAAACAGCAACGCCAATACAAGACATTTGTTGCGCTGGATAGTAGGACTAATATCAAAATTGTTAGTGAGCTTTCTGGGAGTATTCATGTTAGTTTACCTTGATGATATTTACGTAAACTATAAAGACCACATTAGCCATATCCGCAAAGTCTTAGGGCGCCTCCAAGAACATTGCTTAAAGTGCAAACTGAGCCAATGCAAATTTGTCAAAACTGAGGTTGAGTAGCTGAGTTATAAGATCACGTCAGAAGGAAACAAGCCATTTCAGGACCACTTAACTTTGACCCGGATTACATGCAAAAGACAAGACCACCAAAAAAAGCTTTCAGTATGATCCGAGCAAACATGGACAACACAACCCACTTAAACTGACCCCCGATCAGGTTTTTGTTACGTCTTGCAAACAAATACATCAATGGCAGAAGTGGAAACGGTGCTCTACCAAGAAAAAAGATTCCGAAAGCACATTATCTCTTATACAAATACCAACTGAGCTCCAGACTCAATTCCACTCAAACAACCTAGAAAGTACGGCCAGCGACTAGGCCATTAATAAATGGAAAAAGCCATCTAAACGTTAATCAGGATAGAAAATTTGACAGATATCAAAGCAAATTTTACATCAAACATGCTCCCGGGTACATAAATATGCTGCCTAATGCGTTGTTCCTCAACCCCATAACAAACTCTTCAATGACAACATCAAAGGTTTAGAGCCAATGATCCTCACTTCAGCAAAATACCACCTGCAGGCAAATTTGATAAAAAAAGACATGCAAAGTTAATAAAGAGCTTTCGTGTGTTAACAGTATTCTAACACTACCGCCGGATTAACGCTGCTACTGGACAAAACCCCAGCAAACTGCATTTGAAAAAAACCTAAGGCAACCTAGCAAATGGGATTTACTAAATAACGCCAAACAGTGTCTAGACGAGTAGCTCCAACATGCTCAACAGCGCCAATTCAAGAAAACGTAGCACACCTGTATCAACCAAAGCTTAAAATGATGCTGAAAGACCAAGCATAAGGCTTCGTTAACAAATAGATAGAACCAAAATTGCAGAAAATGATTAAAAAAATGTTTTATAATAATACAAGGTGCGGCAGAGAAACTTGCTGATTTGAATTGGGCGCCAATGAGCGAGACGTGGTCAAAAAAGAGTAAGGAGAGTCTTATTCAAAAAAGGGGGTCTTAAAGTTTTGTTACCGCTTAAGCCAGTTGTTGCCATGCGTTGGACAAAGAAAAAGCAAGCGTTTGCCGTCGAGGCCTACTTTTCCAATGGGCGTTTGGTGGTCGCCACCTTACGTGCCTTTTAAACTCAGTTCAATATTCATACCACAAGTCCCCTGGCCGACAATCGATTGTTTCGTGGGTAGAAGCATTCAGTGGCAGTGTGAAACTGGGAACTTCATAAAAAACCACTTCATTGTAAACGTGTTACTGTGTGGTGTGCATTGTCAAGATAATTAAACTTTACTTTTTCGACAAAAGAAGAGCACACTGTTACTGTAAATGCAGATTGCTACAGAGAAATGATTAAAAAAAATTCTCTCCCAAAACTTAAAAAAAAAACTTAGGGACGTATTGTTCCAGCAAGACAAAACCACGGCACATACAGCAAGAATTTCAATAAAACTTTTGAAGGAAACACTTCCACGAGCGCCTAATTTCCTTAAGAGGTGACGTACTGTAGCCGACGCGCTTCCCCAATTTAGCACCCAGTGACTTCTATTTATGGGAATATCTCAAATCCATTGTTTACAATGACAAACCACGGACCCTGCAACACTTAAAAGACAAGATTCGCCAAGCCATTGCCAACATTCCCGTCAATATGCTCAAAAGAGTGGAGCAAAACTTCAAAAAGCGAGTAGATCTGTGTATCTCTAATAAAGGCCGCTATTTGTCCAATGTCATTTTTAAAACCACTTGAAACAAAAATTTAAGATGTGTACAATACAATAAAAAAAAGAATTAAATCAATATGTAAAATATTTTTTCTTTTATTGACTTTTGAAATTAGCAAGTTTCCCTGCCGCACCCTGTATAATCCAAATATAAATCATCGTGGACCACGGCACCTCTTATGCATACAGTAGAGTCTTAAAAACTCTAAGTGCAGACAAGCTAAAAAAAGATCAGATTGTTTGAAATAGTTTTTATAAAAGAAGTTTGCTAAAACAAATCCGAAAACATATATTGAAGCTAAATCTGCTTTCAAGATTTCTAAAAAATAAAAACAGTAAACTAATAATTAAAACACAATTTATTTCCAATAACTTTGCTACGCCACTGGTATTAATTAATATTGTAGTCGAAAGATAGCGCTAATTTAGCAACGGCGTTGCTTCCTTCCTGTAAGAGCCTTGTACATCACTTTATTCCTGTGACTCAAAGAATCAGCAGTGAGTGTGTGTGTCAATTTGTTAAGAACCCAAACAAATCAAAAACCAAGTAAGCATTTATTGATTATGTATTAATATTCCAATTAGATTAATAACTAACTCACATTTTAATAACCATTAAAATTGTTTTAAATTAATTAAAATAAATCTATTTTGTCATTATTGTAATTATGTGTCATCTTGGGCGTAGTCAATACAATTGAATTGATTATGTATTATTATTCAAAAAATTAAATCTATTAAAGCTGTTGTAAATAAATTATAATAAATAGTGGCATCCATTTTGTTGTGTTAATTATGTGTCATTTTGGGTGTAGTCAATACTATTAAATTACAATTTAGGCTTCAAGCAAGCATTTATTGATTAATATTCTAAAAAAACCTTATCAAAAAATGTTTGTATTAAATTATAATAAATTGTGACATCCATTTTGTTGTGTGTTAGTTATGTGTCACCTTGGGCGTAGTCAATCCAATTAAATTGACATTGTTTATAAATTCAAGTAATAAAGTTCAAAAAAACTTTTTCAAAAATTTTGATCAATTTTGTTTAGAATGGATCCTAACAACAAAATGTCCATGAGCACCGACTCGGTCGATCCTGCTCGTTCTGCAGATATGCCTCGTAAGCAACAAAATAATAATCAATTTATTGCATTGTAAACTATTTTATTTTATTAGTAATAGATGACGCAACTATTAATGCAGAATTTGCTGACGCTCCAACAAATTCAAGCCAAAAAGAAGATCAAGAAAAGTTCAGTTTCGAAAATCGATTCAACCTTCCATGTGTTGATTCATGTAAGTAAACATATTAGTAATTATTGGTGCAAACTTGTAGACATCAAAAAACGGTCATTTATTTTGATCTTTTGGTTATCAAGCCAGTATCCAAATAACGCTGATACACCTTTTGTATAGCACAAAAACTTTTACCAACAATCTTTGCAATTTTACGTTTTCCTCGCCCATCTTCAATCGACGCTATAATTTTTGCCACAACAATAAGGCTTAAAGGCATTATGATCTGTTAAGTACAGTACACTGTGTGAATGACAAGTTTTGCAAACAAACAAAATGTAGGTTTTCAATTTGAGCAAAATTAATGCTGTTTCATAAAAGTTTGTGATAATAACTGACAGATAGATAACATTTGTCAAGAAATAAATTACTTTGGTTTACAACTTGCAAACAAAAAATTCCAAAAATAAATCATAATTTTAAAGTGACCTTTATATTTTGCTCACAATTTTATTATAAACCAAATCTTTTTTTCTAGTAGGTTTCTCTATTTGTTTGGTTATTTTTTGGTTTGTTAATAAAAATGCCACTAAACCGTTGTTTCCATTTTAGTTGCAATCTTTAAAACCCTTAATAAAAAAAAGGAAAAAACTGCCCAAGCAGATGTGCGCATGGATGTACCTCAAGCTAGCTGCAATGAGGAAGAAAAAAAAGTAAGGCCCAAAAGAAAATTTACATCCATAAGTTTGGATGAAGGTACTGAACTTGCCAGCGATGAAAAACAAGAAGAAGAAAAAGAAGAAGAAGAAGAAAAGGTTGAAAAAGAAAAAATTTACCAAGCTACCGGTGGTTATAGAGAAAAAAGAAGAAAGCTTTAAAATATGGTAGTGGCCTAGCAGTTCTGGTACAAGCTTCCATATAATCAACCCAGTTCTGCTATTATTAATTTTTTTTATTGTTTGGTGTTTTGTTTTAAATCAAACAAAAATATGTAATGTTTGTTTGAATAAAGGGGTTAAAATTATTTTTTAATATTTTTAAAACTTTAGGTATTTTTTTCCAATTTTTGGTTTTAATGACTGAATTGGTAAATGCTTTATTATTCAAAGTTTAAATTGCAATGGCAAACAATTAATTACTCACTATTTGCGTCTTGAAGTCATCTCTTGTAGATGTAGTAACCTGCTTGCTTCTAGAGCATGATGATTTAGAAATCCAACAAGTACCTTCTGGAAAACTGCGGTGCTTTTCAATTCCATATTACTTCAATTTACACTAAAAACAAAATATTTGTTAATACTTTTGCCAAGAGAAACTTTAATTAAAAGTTAAACCAATCATTGAGTAAACTAGTCTTAGAACAAGCGACCACAACCACAACCCTTACCCAAGTGATAATAAAATTTATTGATTTTTAAATTCGTAAAACATTATTACTAGCAGATCCTCATCAAGAGTAAGTAACAAGTCTACTTAACCTCAACCAGATACACAACCTGGTTATTGTTTTTGTGTTTTTTCCTATAAAGCTATGCTTGTTACCTGCATAAGCGCCTTTTTAGTATGATTGTGGTGTGCAATAACAGTTCTACCTAAGCATGCGGGATCTACAGTTTAACGTAAAATCCCAACCACACCACTAGAGAAGTTCATTAGGTTTTTTGGTTTGCCTTGCAAAAAAGTCAACCGCATCAAAATATATTTAAGAAATTAAATATTGCCGCTGCCAAAAATCAAACCCGAGCTGCCTGCTCCTCAAAGGATCCAGAGTTCCTTTGTAGTAAAGATTTGTGCTGTCACAAAGGCAATCTTTCTCCTTCACTCGCTTTAGTTGGAGTTAGCTAGGTCCGTTGGTTATGACTTCTTCTTTATTTCGCGTTTTACAGCTATTTTACATCGCCCCAGAAGTCTTGCAACTTGTTTGAAGGGGTTGATGGGACCAACGGCTTATAAGGTGACTTCCGAATCACCCCGGTGGATAAAGAGCAAAGTTATGTTTTAGACATATTCGGGGATCAAACCCGGGACTGTTAGCGTGCTACACTAACGCTCTGAGCTATTTCACCTTTAGTGAAGCTTCTCCTTATAAGCAACTTTCTTCTTCACGTTCCGCTCCGGAGTACTACCATTGTGGTATACCAAAAAGACTGAAATTTTAAGATTTCAAACAACTATAACTAACTGAGCTCAGTTTGGCTAGCCACCAGCTTACTAAACCAAAAACTCCAAATCCCAGTTACGACAAAGTCAGCTAAAAACAAGATATCTGTTTAAGAAAAAAACTTGACAGTTACCATCAATTAAAAACAGGTTATCTGTTTGAAAAAAAAAAACTTAAGATGCTGCCGACAATCCACTACAAACCAAAAACCACCCAAAAGACCCACATAGACTTTTCATTACACAAATTAATCTCTCGTTCCCAGTTTCACGCTCGTTGTAACATTCCATTCACAACCCTTGCACCATTGCTTAAAAACTTGTCTAAGTCAGAAATTTTGGCACTGACCATGTTATCTTTGTAGGTGATGCTTGCACATCTGCCTCTACCAAGTCGTATAAACCACCGTCGTCATTGAACGGTTCTTGTAATAATTGCAATGGTGTGCAACGTCATCAAAAGTTTGAAACCAAGGCTTGTTAAAATCAAAAAAATCACCGCAAACAAAATTGCTTAAAGCCAAGCCAACGCCTAATAAGTCCTTTGCTGTGTTAAAAGTGGCCAAACTGCAGTTAAAGACAAAGAAAAGTAGACTCATCAAAAAAACTCAAAGTGCTAAAACAAAAACGCGCAATGCTGCAATGTTGGAGGTTAAGACTAACACATTTTGCTAAATTTAAGAATTTCAATCTAAATTATTGACTTGCAACAATGAGGCAGTACACTGGTCCTACTAAAGTTTTCTTGTTATTCAAAAAAAGGTTGTTAACTTTCCAAATAGAAAACTCAAACTCAAAACTTCTAGTGTAGCTGTTAAGTACGTTAACTACTACATTACACTAGATTTAACACACCGTACCTGCAAGAAAAATCACAACACTCTGCAACAAGTACTTTTTGAGAAGGTCATAGCTACTACTGCACGGGAAAAGTTTGGTTTCCATGTTACAACTTCTCTCAGCTTATTTGCTAAACTAGAAGTTTATACAAAAGAATTTTCCATCATTAAGTCTGCATTTATTCATGCCTACAACTGGTACTTTTTGAACGTTTGAAACATAGAGAGCTCAAACCTTGCATAGTGTAATCTAAACGGTTCATCTTTTGCCCAAAATTTTGGAATCATGCAGAATTAACACTTAACTTAAAGGCGTTGTGGTTTCTTACGATGTACTACTACATTTTATCAATTCTAGGAATTAAGCCATTAACTCTAAACGGCTAATAATTTTTGGTGCCAAAATAAGAAATAGCTGAACCCACTCTTCTAATTCTATGAGTGGCTGCAGTGAAGCCTAACAACTAATCCCGTTAAGAAAAAGAAGACAATTTGCACCAATCAACACCTTAGAAGGGTCTCGTGCAACGTAGTCACTACGCAATAAAATAAAAAAATTGTGCGAACTACAACACTACAGAAACGATCGCCAAAACCTTAGTAGATACAATAATGACAGTACCAAACAATTGACCACACCTTAAAAAAAATTGCTTAGGCTAAGAAGTTGGGAGGAATTGTTACACCACCAATCGGATTGCGTCACGGCCATCCGGACTCTTATAAATGTTTAACTTTTGCTTTAATTAATCAATCAAACCTAAAAGCTCAAGTCATGGAAAAAAGGTAACCCACTAGGACACAAAATTTCTGCCAAATGAGCAGATAGGGCTTAACTGCAGTTTTAAACAAAACTACTACAACCCTAAAACCTTTGTGCTTGCACGGGGTGAGCAAAGTAAACAGCAAAAATCAATATTATGGAAAAACACACCCAAAACAAACCAAAAGTTTTTCCGCAAAGCACTATCAACACAAACTATTTTTCAAAAACACTAACGGTCTCTGCCTTACCACTTCTGTGGTACATGTAATGAGTTCATAAAAGCCTTCTACCACCAAAAAAGACAAAAAACGCATTTTTTTGCGCAAAAAGTGATAGCTTCAGATTTTTAGAAATTCTTTTAAACAAGAAATGTTTACCAAAACACAATTAAAAACTTAAAAACTTCTAATTATGTTTAAAAAACCCTTTTGCACAACTGTAGAGTACATATAGCACAAAGTTCAAAAAGTAGTCAATGAATTTGGCTTAAAAAATTACATTTACTTTATTGTCAGTTCCAAAATTTTAGACCCGTGTCTTTGCTCACCCGCTCAAGTGTTTGTAATCCAACTGCTTGACAAATAACACTTGGGTGGGTAGTCGAGCATTCAGTTCAAAAATATTGGACTGGTCTTTTGAAAACGTGTTCCCGCCCACCCGCCCAAATGTTTGTAATAAAAAATACTTGGGTAGGTGGGCAAGCACTTTCTTGTTTACTAATGTGCTTAAGTGTTTGTGTTTCAATTGCTTTATAATAAACACTAAGATGAGTTGGCAGATTATAAATGTTGAATTGGTGGTTTAAAAACGTGTTTCCACATAAATGTTTGTGTTCCAATTGTTTGACAAGAAACACTTGGGTGGGTGGGCGGGCACTCATTTTATGAATGTTTAAAAATGTGTTCTAGCCCACCTGCCCAAGTTTTTGTGATTCAACTGCTTGACAACTAACACTTGGGTGGGTGGGCGGGCATTTATTTCAAGAATATTAAACCGGTATTTTAAAAACGTGTTCCCGCCCACCCGCCCAATTGTTTGTGATCCAACTGCTTGACAACAAACACTTGGGTGGGTGGTCAAGCACTTTGTATACCAATGTTGGACCTGTAGTTTTTTAAAAAAGTTCTGCTTAAGTGTTTGTATTCCAATTACTTTACAACAACCACTTGGATAAGTTAACGAGCATTCAATTTATAAATGTTAGATTGGTGGTTTGAAAACGTGTTCCCGCCCAAGATTTTGTGTTTCAATTGTTTGACAACAAACACTTAGGTAGGTGGGCGGGCACTTATTTAATGAGTGTTAAACCGGTGGTGTAAAAACATGTTTCCGCCTACCGCCTAAGTGTTTGTAATCTGACTGCTTGACAACTCACACTTCGGTGGGTGGTCAAGCATTCAGTTCAAGAATATTAGAAAAAAAATTAAAAACGTGTTACCGCCCACCCGTCCAAGTGTTTGTGATCCAACTGCTTGACAACAAATATTTGAGTGAGTGGGCAGGCATTTTGTTTACCAATGTTGGACCGGTAGTTTCAAAAAGTGTTCCCGCTCAAATGCACAAAGTTCTGTAGTAAAAAAAAAAAAAACAAACAAGCACAGAAGAAGGAAAGAGTAGGAACAAAGAGCTTTTCTCAATATTTTTCTGTAAAACACATTAGTTTTAGCTACGCCACTGCTTACTAATACAACTTTGCACTTGTAACTATTATTTCTCTGAATTTTTGAGGTTATGTTAATAACACACGCTTTTATATAATTGCTTTTTAAACAGACTAGTTTTTGCAGTTAGACCATTGTCAATAAACTACAATTTAAAAAATATAATAAATTTATGCTGGTTAGCCTCTTCTCTGCTCATAATGCTGGCAACTTACATTACGGGTGGTGTATGGCAAGTTTTGAGTGGATTCCAAAGCACTGAAAAAATTATTAATCCAGAAAAAAATCTTAGTTGTAAACCTCGCGCTGATAAGGCGGATTAAAAAGTGAAAGAGCGTAAAATCAATAAAAAAATTATCTGCCCAAACTGGAGTTTTGTTAGGAAGTTGCAAAAAAAAATTCTGCACTTGCACTTGTTAATTCAAGAATTACTTTTTTTTAATAAAATTTTACAATTAATTTATTGTTTATTGTGTACTTTGATTTTAATTTAATTCTTTAAAGTTTTATTAATTAACACAAAAAAATTGTGTTACGCCTATGGTGAAATGTTTTTTTTTACAGTAAATGTATATTTGGTAGCATAGACATATTTTATGAGTCAGTTTGTTTAAAAAAAAAAATAGTTTGCACCTTTATCCACTAACGTTTTAAATTATTTATTAAAAAAAAAACATCTAAATCTAAATGTGTTATTAAAAAATATTAATGTTCACAATATTAGTAATAAAATTATGACGTAACAATACTGATAGGAAATATGCTGATAATTTTTAACAATAGCGACTTAATCTAATAATGAAATTATAATTAATTACACTTTACCTATGCAGTTTGATTTGGTCGTTACATGTAATATTAATTTTAATCGAATAATTACGACCTCGATACTTTTGTTTGTTACAAAAATTTAGCCAGTGTGAAGTACTAGTTAATTAGTAAGTACCTAGTTTAAATTTGCTTTAATAAATTCAAAACCTACACAGTTACATAGTTGCTACTAACTAAAAATACATATAATTGAAAGTAATCGAAATCTACGGATAATTAATAAATCTACCTTTAATTTATACAATTTGGCATTAATTTTCAGGAGCACTATTCACTTCACCTGTTATTACTCGCACTGTCAATTTGCGGAATACCAACTTAGTTTTATAAAAATAAATTTTGTTTCCAATTATGGATAAAATTGTATAATATAAAAATATATGTAAAAACTATTTCTTTCAATTAATTTAAAAACTATTTTTTGGCTTCTACTAATGTGTATAATGGAATGCATCTTAATCTAAATTGTTATATAGTTTTGTAATTAATTTGTAAAAAATATGTATTACAACATATACTAAATCTAAAAATATATATACTTAAAAATAAAATGTGATATATGCATAAAATTAATCAAAAAAATGTTTTCTCTTCTTTTGATGATGTTTAGTCAACAAAAACATCATCATCACCATCACCATCATCAAGCATAAAACTGGCACTTCTTTTTAGGTTAGCTAAAAAGAAAAATAATCTTAATATTTTATAAAATAATCAAAATATTTGGTTGCAAATTAACTGATCAAACATGTTCTATTTACCTTTTATAATAGCAAGCGGTAGGTTATCTTCTTCAGTCCAATCAGAATTAGAGTCATTTGTCTCTTTTTTGATCGTATCATCAATTTCCTGTTTAATCAATGTTTGATTAAAATGTGTATTTTCATTTTCTATGTTCACATGTGGCTCTTTTTTTATTCGTTTGTTTTTATATCCTTCATTTTTTTTAATTAATGCAAATGTAGTTTGCATCTGATCACCAGTATATCTATCTTTACATCTATATTCCTGTGTTGTATTCCTTTTTCTAGTTTCTGGTAGTTTATCAGTTGGTTCCTCTATAATTGCACTTAATGATCCATTTACTGTGGCAACCTGATTATTACCATTATCTTCGTTATTGACAATCTGTTCTAGTGAGAAGTCCGTTGTGCGTTTTCTCTGTACATTTTCTGTAATTATCTTTTCTACAACGTTGCCAGATGCAATTTGCATGGCATATATATCGCTTTTCATATCTTCTGCTTCATCACTATCTTCAGCTTCATTTTTCAATTCAAAGTCATTTGTATCGTCGCTCGAGTAGTTTGTTACTTCTTCAATAATACTCGGTTCTCCATCTAAACTAACAACTGGGGTTAGATGAACTGTGACTAAAGATATTGGTACAAAAGGACCTTCATCTTGAGTAGTTGGTTCTTTCTTAATGTTGTCCATTCTGAATTAAAAAAAAAAAACATTAGAAAAAAATTATATACGTGTAATAATTAATTTTTTTTACTGATAGCTACGCCACTGTAAAATATGATAGATGAAATAGTGATAAGATAAACATTGTAAATCTAAACATTTGAATAGTTTGTTTTAGTTATTTAATTATAATTACAAATATTAATGCTTAACGACTTATTCAAACAATCAATCAAATAATGAAGTAACTAAACACTTACTCAGATATGTAATGTCACCAACGACCACAGCTGCGATACTGTTAGTATCGACGACGTGGTTTGCCAAGGAAAGATCACGGACTAATAAATATATCGCGACGCGAGTGGCTGAAATCAAAGATTGTTACTGAGCTTTGATATCGTATGTCTATATATTTTCATTAATTTGATTTAAATATCAGCTAATAAAACTCAATATATGTTACATAAAATAGTAAAAATTTATTTGATTTATAAACAATTTTCCAATTAATTTAATTTAATTACTCTTTGAAGTGACGTATCTTTGTCCTGAAACTGGTTTAAATATTGAACTCAAAATATGTGAAATATGAACATTGCGTTAAAAATATTATTTGATCGGATTTAGTCGTGAACAATAGAATTGTGAACGTGCAAATAAATTTCCGTTTAAATAAACAATTTTTTATTTGTGTATTATAGTTCCAGTCTACAGTCCAGGTAGACTGTAAATTATTATGAGTGCGGCTTGTGAGAACGACGACGCTAGTCATAATTCCGCGCGGAGGTCTAACATTAAAAAAAGGGTCAACTAAAAAATCATATAATATAACAAAGGGAAAGTATTGTATTACCATCCACATTAAATAACCCACCATCATATTTGATAATTAAGAACACTAACAGCAATCGCGCAGTCACAACAAAAATGCAAGAAGTTCATCAACAACAACGTCAGCAACAACAACAAACGCAACAGAACACAAGTAAGTTCAAAATAATCAATATAGAAACAGCTTACACCTACACAATTAACTGATTTTTTTTTTAATTTCAAAATATAAATTTGAAAGTTTATTGCATGCGTATTTTGTTTGAAAATTCATGAAAATATCTACAAAAAATGCAACAAAATAATCAGAATTTCTTAAAGCAGCCTCAACAGTAGTTGTTGTAATTTCTAGAATAATTAAAAAATATAAATCTATAATTAGTTTACCAAAAAGTCCATCACAAATAAATATTATACACCTGGAAGCTATTTAGTATTCAAATTTTTATATAAATGTATAAATTTTTTATTTTTAAATAGTACATTGGGTTAAATAGCGTCCAGGTATATAACACAAACATAACCCCCCCCCCCCCCCCCCCGCTGAGATTATTTCAGCCCATGTAAAGACACTATATTTATGCCTATACTATTCAATGATTTTCTCGCGCATACTGTGCAATGTTATTGAAAATAAATCTCCTACAGCATGGCACTTGCTGTAGGGTTTCTTATTCACAAAAATCCAAAAAAGCTGGACTAAGATCATATAAGCATGGATTACGATCATTACGGCATCATCTTTCTATAAAGTTAAGAGAACAACCAGGAGGATAAGACCCTATATAGAAACACCACCTACCGACTGCGCCAATTTGGTGTCATAAGAATTTGCCAAATATTTTTTTTCCAAAAAAATATCTGTTTAAACGTACCAAGATGCAGCATTGTTCTAGTATTGGCTAAGATTTTTATCAAAAATAGAATTAAACCGACAATCAAGAAACTGCTCAATGAACGATCAATCTCCGCATTGACAATGCCACCAAAATGTGTCCAACTGCAATAACCATTATTTAACTTACAAAAACACCATACATCAACCATGCCACATCTACAAAAACCAAGCGTCATTAAAAAAAAGCTGCGGCAAAAGTTGAATGAGATAACCACTCACCACTTACCGACTGCGCCAATTTAGTGTCTTATAAGAATTTCCGAATATTTTTATCAACAAAGAAATTAAAAACATTCTGCCCAGTATAACATACGTTTGATGACTACATAAAATTGTTTTTGCACGACCTACCGTAGTGAGCCAATACGCTTAACCGCATATAACTTTTTGCCATTGACATAAATTGCAATTAAGTATAGATAAGTCAGTAAACCTAAAACAAGCCAAAATTAATAGCAAAAAATATCAAACAATCAACTTCAGGCTTAACTACAAAATGATTTTTACTAACTAAACCAAACGCCGATAAAAAACTATCCACCTACCGACTGCACCATTTTGGTACATATGTCAAACATACCAGAAAATACAATTACTTTGAGCAACATTATTTTGATACCTAATCAAACTGCATTAATAAAAGATTTCACCTACCGACTGCGCCATTTCAAACACAGTTTCATTCAAATGTCAGCTTAAACGTACCAAACCACAACACTGACTTAAAACAACATAATTCCTTTAATTAAAATTAAATTAAGTTTCCATCTACCAACTGCGCCTTTTATATGATTTTTTTTAAATAACAAATCGAAAAAAAAGCGGTGCGAGTACTTAACCAAACTGTAGCAAATATTACGTTCATCAAAAATAAAAAGTTGCATATCCGGATAAAACTAAACAGTGTGCCAACTAATCAGAGTGGCCAACAAGAACAGTAGCAACAGTCGCAGAAACAACATTATCAATTTTTGACTATGCCTCTTAACGTCAAACTAGAAACCAGCAACAAAGTCTACTAATCATTGAGTCAAGCCTAAAAAGACTATTATTGCTGATACTATGGAGCCAAGAAGAAAAGTTTTATATACTACAGAGCAAGCCTCAAAATGACATAAGCAATATTTTAATAAAACGATTATTTTATTAAATTAGACACAACAGACGCAACCTTATCAGCCCAAAAATGTCATAGGCAGTCGATTCAGAATACCAAGTCTTATTTTCTGATTTCCCAAGAAGAGCATAATAAAGCAAAAAACAATCTGTAAGAGTACAATAGAGCAAAACACGAACATAAGTGTACTAAAATCAACAATGTCTATTCTAATTACAAATATCCAAAATAAGCAAGAACAAACCGTTATTACATGCAATAAATAATCAATTAATTCAAATAATAGTGAAATATTCTACCTAAAAAATAAAATAAATAAATTTTGATGTTTCATGGTTTAACTTGGCTTCGCCCGCTTAAGTTGATAACATTTAGGTTTGCAACTCGGCTAAATATGGTTTGAAACTTTGTTAAATTTTTTGGTTTGCAGCATCAATAAATTTGGTTTAAAACTGCACTAAATTAAAAAATCAATCAAAATCTGTTTAGACTAATTTTTGAAAAAAATTGGTTTGCAACTTTGCTAAATTTGGTTTAAAACCCCACTAAATTAATAAAAACTGTCGTCCGTACAAAAATGTTAAAAATATATTTATTTGTAAACCTTAAAAAATTTGTTTGCATACATTTGGTTTGCAACTTGGCTAAATTTGGTTTGAAACTCGAATAACTTATTAAAAACATTAAAAAAATATAATTGTGATCACTGAAAAATATTTTTGCAATCCCTTGGTTTGCAACTTGGCTAAAACTATGCTAAAATATGCTAGTTTAATTAAAATAGTACATGACAAATATGACAATCATTTATATAGATATCAAGCACTTGGATAGGTACTTAGAGAACACCAATAGAAACCAGACGCCCACAAAACTTGATTTTTGTTATTGCTCACCCACCCGAAAGTTTGTAATCAAGCAATTGGATCACAAATACTTGGGCGGGTGAGCGGGACATATTAATCGGAACCGCACGGCCACAAAACTTAAACTTAGTTTCCGCTCACCCATCCAAGTGTTTGTGATCAACCAGTTGGATTACAAACACTCTGGCGGGTAGGCGGGGATTTCTACTAGAAACCACACGACCATAAAACTTGAACTTAGTTCTTGCCTACCCACCCACCCAAGTGTTGGTAATTAAGCAATTGGATCACAAACAATTAGGTGGGTGTGTGAGGCACACTATTAAAAACCACACGCCCACAAAATTTAATTCCCGCCCACCCACTTAGATGTTTGTAATTAAGCAATTGGATACCAAATATTTGGGTGGGTGGGCGGAGCATTCAAATAAAAACCACACGCCCATAAAACTTGAACTTAGTTCCCGCCCACCCGCCCGAGTGTTTGTGGTCAAAAAGTTAGAACACAAACAATAGGGCGGGTGGGCAAGACATATTTTTCGAAATCACACGCCCATAAACTTAAACTTAGTTTCCGGCCACCTACCCGAGTGTTTGTGATTAAGCTGTTGGATTACAAACAATCGGGCGGGTGGGCGCAGTACAAAAAAATTCTACTTATAAAATGTCATAAATCCTATAAAATATTAAAAACCTTTTTAGAAAAAACCAAAATCAATATCAAAAATTGCAGAATCTGGCCAAAAAGTATAAAATATGATCAGAAAACACCAAATTTGACGACAAACTATTAAAAAACGCAAAATTCTAATGATCAAGAATAGCGAAGCTAGCAAAAAGCTAAAGATCTAACAGAAACATGTTAAGTATAAAGAATTAAACAAAGTAATACGCAGTATATTCCAAAAAAACAAAGAATTATGATGCAAAAAAAGAGAAAACTTCTTTAATTTACACAAAAAATTATAGAAGTAACATCCGCTAGCAGAATAAAAACTACAACCCACTTCACAAAGACCAAAACAAATAACAAAAATCTATGTAAGATATGGCAAATACACGTCAAAACCAGAAATACCAAACTAACATGACTAACAAGCTAGAAGATCTCAATAAACAACAAAACACCTGAGCTAGACAATATCTACATAAACATAAATATAATTTTAAAGCTGATCAACCGCTTTTACAATACCAGACTGGTTAAAACCAACATTCATAATGCTTCCTAAAAAGCAGAATGCTGAATGCGAATTTTGCAGTTTGTTTTAAAAATATTCTTGCGCATTTTAGATACAATAGACTATTGAAGAAACTTGAAGAATTGAAAAGTTTGAATTCAAAAATAAAACAAACAATTTAGACAAAATTATAACTAGAAGAAGAACATCTTTCTATGCTTCATCAACTACAAAAAGGCATTTGACGGCATCAACCACGTACGTCTCATAAGATACTTGAAAAGTGTCTGACAATAAAGATGTAAGAATAATCCAGAATCTCTACTGACAACTGCTAACCAATGTCAAGAAACAGAAACTGGACTAAAAATAAAGAAAGCCAAAACAAAATTCATGGTCATAAGTCGTAGTAACCAAATAGGAGCTTCAATTGCGGTCAAAAGAAAGACAATTGAAAAAATTTAAAGCATAAGATACTTTATGGAATCCTCAATAGAAGACAAGCCTTCAACAAATGTTTCTCCCTACTAAGTGACAAAAACCTTAAACTTAGAATAATTAAATGCTGCGTCTGGCCGGTACTATTGTATAAAACCAAAATCTGGACGATAAAGACAGCAACCATCAACAAAATTCTGAAAATGTAAAGTTTGAGAAGAATGTTCCTAACGTTGTAGGTTAACTATATTAGCAATTAAAGATGCTAAGATGGAAGGGGGTGAACAGATCTCTATTCAACCACATAAAGTAGCGTAAGATCAGCTATCTGGGGTATATATTAAAAAGGCCAAAATACTGAATACCCCTGCTAATCCTTGAAAGATAGATAGAAAGCAAAAGAAGCATCATGGAGAACTACGCCAAACAGGAATAAATAGAACCTTAGCTATTATCTAATAGAAAACAATTTGCCAACGAACATGGGTATATGGCAACAGAAGAAAAAGTAAAATCTAATCATAAATTGTTAGCACCAAAATCCGGCCAAAAAAACTCTAAAAATAGCAAAACTCAGCTTTAAACTATTAAAAACTGCAAAATCCGGCCATAAAATTTTAAACAATTGTCAAAAAACACCAAAATCCGGCCATATCTGTTAAAATATGTCAAAATTTTCATAAAATAGCAAAATCCAACTCTAATATATCAAAAATATTGTTAGAAATAACCAAAATCCAACAAAAACTGTTAAAAATGCAAAATCCGGCCATCAAATTTTAAACAATTACCAATAAACATCAAAATCCGGCCATTATTATACTCAAAAAAGTGTAAAAACTTAAGAAATATGAAAATTTTTGTTAAAAAAAATTAAAATTTGGTCAAAAAGTCAAAATTTGGCCTCAGGTTTAGACGTAGAAAAGGCCTTTCCTCATTGCAGACTTGTTTACAGATAGCTAAATAATAAAAAATGATAAACAAAAAATCAAACAAAAAACAAATAATAATTTTTATGAAATCCCTAGAAAATAAGAAAAAGGATTGATCAAAACTTTGTTTGTCAAGATATCGTGTAACACATAAGTCACGTCCGCTAAATGTTAATACATGATTCATTGCTTATCAATTTAAAAGTGTCATCAGTTTGATATTAATTTATAACTTCTAGAAAAACAAATATAATAATATATTGAATTTAAAATAAAAATCATTTGCTCACATAGAATAATTTACATTTCACCCACCATAATCCTAACAACTTAAAAAGTAACCCAGTAAGACAAATTGACATGAAAATAAGTATTACTTTATCAAATGATCTAAAAAAATTGTTTTAGTCAAATAAATAAATTTTTTTCATCACATTTTTCGCCACAAATTTGAATAAAAAAATTGATGAGGTAGCTGATACTACAATTAATTAATAAAAATCTATAACATTTCACAAATTAAAAAATAGAAATACATTATAATTGTATTTAAACTAATAAAATTGTCCAATAAATCAAAAAAATGTTTTAAAGTAATATTAAATAATCAATTTCATATATTATAACCGCGTTTTAAAAGAGGCTGACATTGCACATTTTTGTTTAATTAAACACCCGATATGACCATGAGGCTCAACTGATAAAATTCCATATAATTCAATAATCAAAACAAAAAATTGCTATAATTACTATTAAATAAACTTAAAGCCCCAAAATATAATACAATTGTAATTAAAAAGTAGCCGAAATAGCATATTTTTATTTATTTAAACACGAGGCATTCAAGCATCAAAATATTTTATTACTAGATACATAATTATTTTTATATTGCTTTAAATCATTGCATTCACTAATTAAATGATCAATTCCAGATATCAAAACATTTTCAATACATTTAACAAACTTGATGCTACCAGATTATATAATCTAATTCGATTAATAAATGCTTACTTTGCTTATTCCTCTTCAAATTCGTCTCAATTGGCAATCGGCTGCTTTAACTATTGGAAATTAGCTTCTTGTGGATAAGTTGGGTGGATCCTATGCTGCTCGTTGACAAGATGGATGGACACTGTGCTGCACTTTAACAAGATGGACGAATCCCTTCTATTCTTATACAAAATGAACGGAAACGGAATTGCGTTAAAAATGCATAGTTGGCAACAATTAACGCACTTTAATTAAAAATAAGAAACGACGTATAATAGTTGTCTGCGTCTGTTTCTGTAATAGGCAACCTACTATACAATATATTATTGCACTCATATTAGCGCGTATTCATCCGTCTCTCTCACTGCTGAATTAAGCTTGTCGTATATTAATTAATTCTAGAATTATTCATTATACAGGGCGTTTAAAAATTTAAAATATACAATGTGTTCTCGAATAAATTTAAATTTATTTCAAATATTTTGAAATAAATTATTCTTTTTATTATCTAAAATATTTAAAAATAAATAATTTTATTACAAAATTATTTAATTAATACAAAAGTCAATATTGAGTGTAAATCGTAAAAAAATTCTGTATCGTTCGTGATTCACGACTAAATTATAAAAGCAGATCAAAATTTTTCAAAGCATATATGTACATCTTAGAAAAAGGTTGAGATTGCTGCAGTATTGTGATGGAAAACTGGAAAAAATTGTGTCCAAAAAAACGAGAAAAGAAAAAAAAGCCATGGGTAATATAAAAGATGCTAACTAGTAGAGAATAAGAAATTTAAAACAGAAAACACAGTCTTAATGCTAAAAAAAAGAAACAATTTTTAGTGACGCCATTCCCTTTTGAGATAGGCAGTCGAAATATTGAGCACACCGAGCCACAGAGAAAATATGTGTATGTTTGGATGCCTATATGAAGTAATATTTGGAAAAACACTACATGCATCACTTTAGTCATAAATTAGACATAAATAGCAGAAGACTTCAACTGAGTGAGGCTTCAACTATTAAAACAGTAGCGGCCAAGGAGATTACAAACTAGAAAGTCTTAGATTGAAAGACACTAAGCCCTAACCAGTACATATTGCATAAAGTGGTAAAAAATAAGAATCAAAAGCAACAAAAAAGTTTACTGCCGTAGTTCTCCAAAGTTTTTTACTCCCGTCTAGTTTTTTATATTTCAAAGCCATACAAGTTTTTAACGGTCAATGTTTTTTTTAATTTCTATTTAATACCTCGGCTGTTTTTAAATGGCCCAGGTATTTAATTTTAAGCTAAGATCTGTGCAACCCGCCTTTCTTAGCACTTTTTATTGCTAATGTGATCAACCCAAAAGATTTGCAACATTTTTCCTATAATAATAGTTAACCGTCACAAGTTTAGAAGTCAATGTTTGGCAAATGATTTGATTTCCAACTTCTTGTGTGCTATGAAGTAGTATTGCCAGTGTGCACCAGGTATGATACTTTTGGGAAACACCAAGGCTATATGAGATGACGTGGCAGTCTAACGTTACTTGTCTAAACGTGGCTCAACTTTTTTTTGCGTGACCTTGAGCCGGTTATTGTTTGCAGTTATCTGGAAACCTTTGCCGAAGCAAGGTTTATCATGACTACGTTAATCTCTCCATAGAAAATTCTGCGTTGGTTGCTAAAGCGGGATTGACTGCAAAATTATCGATGAAATAGCTCAGTTATAGAGCGTTAGCGTAGCACGCTAACAGTCCGGAGTTCAATCCCCAAATATGACTGAGTGTGCACCAGGTATGACACTTTTGGAAAACACCGAGGTTATATGAGATGACGTGGCAGACTAACGTTACTTGTCTGAACGTGTCTTGACTTGTTTTTGGCGTGATCTTCAGCCGGTTATTTTTTGCACTTGTCTGGAAACCTTTGCCGTAGCAAGGTTTATCGTGACTACGTAAATCTCTCCAAAGATAATTTTGCATTGGTTGCTAAAACAGGATTGACTGCAAAATTGAAGAAACAATCTTGTTAATGGATGCTACTTTTATCGTCCAGGTTTTGGCTCTATACAACAAAACTGGTCATACGTAGCATTTAACCATTCTGAAGCTAATTTTTAAGTTTAGGTCACATAGTAGAAGCATAATTTGATAAATGCTTGTTTGGTTTGTTCTACCCTACCCTTTATACCCTGTTCAAGATCTCATCTGTTATTTACTAGTGTACCTAGGTATCTCGTGTTTTTTGTTTTTTTAACCAAATTGAAGCATCTGCCTGGTTATTACGACTTATGACCTTACATTTTTTTTTGCTTTGTTTAATTTTAGTCTAGTTTGTTTGTTTATGTGGTTGCTTGCTCTCTAATATTGTTGCTTGTGGTTTTCAACTTTATGCCAACTTGCAGATTATCAAAGGCTTTTAAAAATATTTGTTTGCGGTAGAAGTTAAATTGTATTGGTTGTTAATTCTGACATTGGCCACTTATTACCAATACAGATTCTGTAACATTATTACATCCTTATTGTCTATACCGGTATTTTTAAAGTTTTCAATAAGATTGTGGCTCGGTGTGCCCAACACCACGGTTGCCTACCTAAAAAGGAAACAGCGTATACAATAAGCTGTCAAACGTCTTCTCGTAGTCAATAAAACATTGAAAGATTTCTGGTAATAGCAGTTTTGTACTAAATTGTTTGGACAAAATTTTGCCTTACGTGTGCCGGTTCCACTCTTGAATCTAAACTACACTTGAGCCTTTCAAGTTTTTTGAATAGTTGGGTACTAACAAAATTTTAGGACGTGACTCATCAGCAAAATTGGTTAGAAGCATTCTGCTTTTTAAGGAGCATTATGAATGTTACTAAAACCAATCCACTAAAAGTTGTCCAATATCGTAAATGCGGTTAAACACCTTGGTACTAAAATTACAGAAAGTTGAAGAATAAAAAAAAAAATGGTACGCATAACAAGTTAGTTATAA
The DNA here is from genome assembly GCA_963932245.1 of Tachinus rufipes. Lineage (NCBI taxonomy): Eukaryota > Metazoa > Arthropoda > Insecta > Coleoptera > Staphylinidae > Tachinus > Tachinus rufipes. Next base: position 80,220,419 of record OZ010750.1, on the reverse strand, counting down.
ACCTGCAAAAAAGGATTGTAAAATGTTTTGTATGGAATGTATTCTTATACAAATATAAAACTTAACGTTAAAAGAAAAAAGAAAATTTGTGTAAAACATTCAAAATGTGTCTCTGGAAAAAATTAAATGACATTAGGTGGTCAAACAAAATCAGTAATAAAAACAAGCACCACCAGGAACAAATTATAAAAAGAAAAAAAAAACAGACAAAGAATGCATTAAAAATAATATAATTATAGAAAACACTGATATTTACATATATACAATTACAAAAAATAAAACTTAACTAAAATTAAGTACGTTACAACATCTTCTACTGGTAATAATTTTTATTTAAAATAAAAAATAATTAAATCAAAATTTGTAATTCTTATTCAACAAATTGTAAATTGCTACTCATAAAAAGTTTTAGAATATTTTAAACTGTTTTAATCACTTTGTTTTAAAAATGTATACATGCCAGTTAACTATCAGAATCATTGTTTCGAAATGACAATTCCAGTTGACAATTGGAAATGGTGAAAAAGTCCTGATCAATCTTGAAAACATTGGTTGAAGAAACGCGAAAACCTTCACTGTTCAACTTTTCATCAGGTAAAGTATCCTCATCAGTTGAGTTATCTATGTCCATTGAGTTATCTTCGCTAATCGAGTTGCTCTTACTAATTGAATAATCCTCGTCAATCGAATTATCCTCACTAAACGAGTTATCTTCAATCAAATTATTCTCGCTAATCGGGTTGTCTTCGCCAATTTGGTTTTTATTGTCAGTGAAGTTTCTTAGCACATTTAGATCATTCGAGTTTTTCAGATCAATGAAGATGTTATAAACTATCGAGTTATTCGGAGCAATTGGGTTGTTTAAAGCATTTGAATTATCTAAAACAATTGGGTTATTTAGATCAATTGAGTTATTTTGGGCCATTAAGTTATTCAAAGCAATTAGATTGTCAAAAACATTTGATTTATCTACAGCAATTGCGTTATATAAAACCAGGTCGTTTACAGCAATCCTTTTGTTTAGAGCAATTTGATTGTTAAAAATAACTGGGTAACTCAGAATAATTTGATTATTTGGATCCTCAACCGAGTTATCCAAAGCAAATGGAATATTCAAAGTAATCGAGTAATTTAAATTACTTTCACTATTTGAGTTATCCTGAGTAATTGGTTTATTTAATGCAATTGGGTTATTCAAATCAATGGGGTTATCTAAAACATTTAGGTTGTTTAGAGCAATTGGATTGTTTAAAGCAATTTGATTGTCATCAACAATTGGGTTATTTAGATCAATCTGGTTATCCAAATCAATCTGGTTATTTAGATTACCTTCACCAATCGAGTTAATTAGATCAATCATATGATCTAAAATTGGGTTATTTAGATCATCTTCACCAAACATGTTATTCAAATCAATCGGATAATTTTCATAACCTTCACCAATTAGATTATCCTCTAGCATTGAAATACACTCGTCAATTTCGTTATCTTGAATCATTGGAAAATCATTGTTGTCAATTGGGTACGACATAATTGTGATATTCTGAATATTTTTGACAATTGAGTTATCTATTAAAATACTTTGGTCGCTTATCGAAATATCTAAGTCAATTAAGCTTCATCAATCAGGTTATCAAACTAATTTTGTTATATAATAATTGGGATTTTTGTAGAAATAGAGTTGTCCAGTTTAATTAGGTTATAGTCAAACTATTCAGAATAATTCATTTGTTGTTCCTTATTCATTAGTAGATCCTCGTTCATTGGTACTTCCTTGACCATTCGAATTGGGTTTTGTACAAATCTTTCTTCTATTTATACTTCTATCCACGACAAAATCTTTTCAATCTTGGAACTGGAAAAAAAAAATGTGAATGACAAAACAAAATGCTAACTCAAAATAAAGTAATAAAAAAAAACAAATAAAAATTGTATGCGCAACAAACAAGTTTTTTACGCATTTTCTACTTAGTTTCATGCAACCAATAAGTTTTCCAAGCAATTTTCTTATTAACCTTCTAGAATACATTGAATTTTATTGGGTTTTTGAGTATATTAACTTTAATTAAGTTTCTTTGCATTATAATTTCTTAAATTTTTTTGCAATAAATAGATGTTTGTGAAATTTTAGACAAATGTACAATAAGTTGGGTTCTGAGAAATAATAAAATAAAATTATGCAATAAATAGGTTTTTGTGCAATAAAAAAGTTTTTTCTGCGATAAAAAAAAATTTCTGTGTAATAAAAAGTTTTTTTGTACAATAAAAAGGTTTGTGCTTAAAATTTTTACAACATATATTTTTTTTAAATTCTATGCAATAAATAAGTTCTTGTGCAACTTAAGATAAATGTGCACTACACTACCCGCAGAATTAATGGTAGAAGAAAGATTGGACATCAAAAAATTGATAAATGAAAGAACTAGTAAACAAAAACCAAAAAGACGGGCAAAAAAGAATATGGTGGAAAGTTGGCAAATAGATGGGGAAAAAAAAGGAAGATTAGACAAGAAAACTAATACCAAAAATAAAAATATTAGTAGAGAATAAACCAGTAACGTGTTACTATACTACACAACTACTCACCAGACTGGCTCCATGTCACAAAATCAACAAATCCACAATTAATAATATATGCCTAAGTAACAAAAACAAATAGAAAGCACTAGAAAACTATGCAACAGGAGTAGTGAGGAAAAATATAAAAAAGTTTGAAGCCAAACCAAAATAGAAGAAAACACACAAATCAAAAACCACAGAAGGCAAAGAAAGAAGGAGCAAAAAGATAAATAAAAGCTAAAAAACAAAAAAGGCCAAGACAACTATGCCTACCAAAAAATAGACTGTAAAAGAATAGACAAGAACATTTACTGAAACATTAGTACCAAACAAAACTGCAGAGATAAGAAGAAGAAAAAAAGAACTGCTCAAGGAAAGCAAACTAAATGAATTGACTAAGCAATTTCATTACGGCAGATACGCCATCTCAAAGTTGACTGACTATGCAACTTTCAAAATGGTCAAAGTATACCTGGCAACACAAAAAACTAATTCCAAATGGAGATTTTAGAATCTCACTAGAAGTAAAACTGGCAAATCTAAAACTACCAAACGGAATACATTTAATGTAGCTACACAAAATAAGAAAAAGTAAATAAAAATATTAAAAAACTAAGAAAATACTTAAGAACAAAGCAAATCTTCTTCTTCTTCAGCCTGTATCTATCCACTTCTGGACATAGACCTCTTTTAAACTCTGCCACACGGTCCTATCTTTAGCTTTCTGTTGCCACAAATAGTCGGCGACTTCTTGTATGTAGTCTCTCTACCTTTTTTGGGATTTTCCTACACTTCTCTTAGAGGTCTGTAATTTCCACTTCATAACTCGTATCGTCCGCTTTGTTGAGTCCTGCCTTGCAACATGGCGTGCTCAACTCCACTTAAGGTTTTCGACTCGTGTGATAACATCCTCAACACCTGTTTGCTTGCGGGTTTTGGTGTTTTGAATGTAATCCTTTAGGCTTACATCTAACATGGACCTTTTTATTGCTTTTTGGCAAGTTTGCAGCTTGTCTGCTGATCTGTTGGTAAAGGTTGTTGTTTTAAGACCATACGTAGTTACGGGGAGGATGCACTTATTGTCTATATGGGATGCTCTAATCTTTCAGTATGTAACTCAGCTTACCAAATGCTGCTCAACTCATCTTAATTCTGCGTTTTACTTCGGCGTACTGGTTTTCTTTTCTAAGTCTGATCACATAATTCAGGTACACATACTTTGCCACCACTTTTTGTTTTATGTAGATGGAAATTTTAGAATCACTCATAATTTTGGTCTTATTGAGGTTCATCTTAAGTCCGACTTTTTTGAATGCTAAGTTTAGTTGTGTGAGCATGCTATTTAACTTCCTAGTGTCGTCGGCAAAGCGCAAATAGTTCAAATGGTTCTCATCAATGTTTACACCGTCCTTCTCCCAGTCCAAACGTTTAAAAACATCTTCTATTGCCAGCGTAAAAAATTTTGGTGAAATGGTATCACCCTGCCTTATTCCTCTTCTAATAGAAACCTTGTTAGTAATGGTGTCATTGTCCAGCTTAATTTAAAGTGTTGTATTTTTTATAGATGTAGTTGAGTAAGTTCAAGTACTAGAGTCAATACGTGCGTTAGTCATTGCACTTAATACTGCCCATATCTCGATCGAGTCAAACGCCTTTTTGTAATCTACAAAGGCTAAGTTGTATTCAACATATTTTTTAATTAGCAATCGAACAGTTTGGAGGTGGTCTACTGTACTAAATCCCTTTCAAATACCTGCCTGCTCGGGGAGCTAGTAGAAGCTTAAACCATATATATTTAGGCTGCAGTCTTACTGCACCACCGCCACCAACTATCACCGTTTGCCACTAACCACCAAAATGTACTACGGTCTCACTGCAGCCACTGGTGACCACCAAATATTTAAATTTTCCTCTCATTTCTATGTCTGTACTATATTTATATATTTATATTTCGGGCCTTTCATTTACTAATTTAATTAGTTTATCAATGTCGGATGGTGTCCATGTTTCTTCCATGTTACCGTTTTTAAAGTTCTCAAATATCAAAGCGAAAATGACAGATTATGTTTTGATTTGTAAAATATCAAGTTAGTATGTTTCAAATGACGATCAACTGTTGCCGCGCTACCACCAACCGATTTGAAATTATGAAACGGTGGTTACCAAATGACAGATGCCGGCGAAAATAGTGAATCAGTCGGACCGTCGCCATATGATTTAACGTGTTCGAATTTTAGTTGGTGGCGGTGGGTGGTGCAGTGAGACTGCAGCCTTATAGACGTGTCATGTGCTATTTTCCGCTTGTCGCATAGTGAAGCCAACATAACAATGTTCTATGCCCACAACTGACGCCATCCGTTAATTGTGAGCATATGCCTCACAGGTAATTCAATTGATTAATTTTACAATTTTGTTTGCAACCCTATTCACAAAATGCTCTATACGAGATTTGTTGACATTAATTGCTTGTTTTGATTCACGCATTTAATACTAAGTATTTTGCTACATACGCCCACAATTGACGTCACACCCACCGATTATGTTAGCTTCACTGCGCCGGCAAAAGGCATGTCTATAAGTGTGTAGTCGAATTTGTTTGTTAGGCGGTTCGTTAAAACTTATGTGAGCAATTTATACAGGTGTGAGAGTATGCTGATTGGGTGGTAGTTTTCAATTTTCGTATTGTTGCCTTTTTTGTGAATTAGTGTAACTTCGGCATTTTTTCAAAGCAAATAACGCAAAAATGGGAGAAAGGAAAGCAAACTGTGTAAATTCCGCATCCCATTTCAAACTAGTACCACATTATTGACAATGACAAGGACAAATTAACAGCAGAACCAACGCAGAGAAATTAACCGAAAAGTATTGCTATACGCTGGTCATTCCCAAGCGCAACTTGTTGAGGCTAACACCTTTCTACGTCTTAAAAAAATTATGTAACCTGTAATCCGGTATGCAGTATATACAAAAAAGTTTTTTATGTTATTCATTAAAACAAAAGTTACTAGACAAGCAACATTTTTGTGGTAATAAACATTATTGTCGCTGTAAAGTAATTTTTATTTTGTTATTTGTTTGTTTTATTTATTATATAATGTGAATTTAATATTTAAATTTCATAAAAGACATTAGTGTTTCAAGGTATGCTTCCTTTATCAGTGTGCCTAGCATCTTACCGATTAAAGAATAATACATTACTAGTTTTGACTCTACTAGAGCCTTCTACGGATGTAATAAGATGTAATAAGCTTAGTACATTTGTAGAAATATTATATTCGTAAAAATAAATTTGTGATTTATTATTTCATAACATTCATCATTATATTTTACGTTTTTATCACAAGTTTATTCTTTTTAGTTTGACTAGAGTCTTCTACAGGTGTAATAAGTTAATTAAATTTCTACATCTGCAGAAGACTCTAGTTGAGCCAAAACTTTTTGTAAAAATAAACTTAGTAAACTGTTTTATTATTTTATAATCAAAATTAGAGCTAGAAAAAGTATGAGAAAAAATATGAATTTTAATAAACTTAATTTGGAAAACAAAACAAAATAAGGCAAACAGATATTATAACAACTTGAAAATGCATTAAAAAAAATATATGCATAAAAGCAAATTCGACAAAAATAACTATTGGCAATATATAACATTAAGAACAAAAATCTAAAAAGAAATAGATTATTATGTGAAGCAAAATAATTCCATTTGTATATTAAATTGCAAACCTTGAACTGATAAATAAAAATGTAATTTATACATAAAAATCACAAATAAATTATAACACAATCAAAATAAAAGAAAATAATAATACAAATTTGTCTTAAATTGATTAAAATTTTAGTTTCACAGTTAAATTTAAATAAAATATCACGTGACTATTGTAAACAAACACAATTTGATCATGCTAAAATTATTAATAATAATACTCAATTCCTCATAAAATTAATTAAAATTTAGAAAAGACATTCAACATCATCAAAATATTTGATATCTTGCAAAAAATAATGAATTAATTCATGCTTACTTAGATTACTCCGTTTGTACTGCACTTTAATCTAACAAGTCCGCTACCACAAATTGAAATGAGCGATTGGGATAAGAAAAAAGGCTGCTGAAACAATTGCTTACGTCAGCAAATATTTCTTATCAATATATAATCAAAAGTGATTTAGTATTATATGACCAATTAAATTGAAATTACATGCAAATTATCGATTAATTAAAAATTTAGTACCATTTTTATGCAAAATCTATCGTTAACAAATTGAATGCAATTTTGGATATTAAGATTAAATTCAAGGCATAGGTTAACATTCTACACGGTTGCATTTATTTTAAATTTAGCGCCCTTACGCTTAATCTAAAATGCCATACTTACATAACAACGGATATTTGATTAAATAAAGAAATCAATGTTTAAATTCTCTGAATTTATAATTACGTCAACAAATATATCATCAGCTCATATTGCAGAGCCGTCTATTGTATATTGTTCGGGGCAACTCAAGGTTAAAGCCAACTAACATGATGCCAAATATAACAGTTTTTCAGGATTATAAAATTAATTTTAAAATTGCTATTTGTAATTCGATACTTTTAAGTTAATATTTAAATAAATAAATTTGTTTCATTATTTAAAATTAGTTGAAATTGTTTACATTTTTAGCTTATTATAATTAAACATTTCTATAGAAAAATAGCAACATTACACATAGAAATTATTTATTGTTTTATTTTTTTCATCAACATGTGATCAATAATCTTTGTTGTATTGTAAATATTTAGATAGATATGTTTAAAGATAATGCGTCAACCAACACAAATGTTTGTTACTAGGCGGTAAATATGTATCATAGTATGTGTTAGCATAAATCAACAATTAGATTCATCTTTTTTTATCAACATTGCCTATAATGTTAATCTATTTAATTATAATATAAATGTTTGCGTTTAACAAATATTGGCAAAAAGCCACATAAATGCCAATGTAAGCCGGCTTTAGTAACTTAAGTATACTAAACATAATGGCGACTAAAACCACGCCCATTTATAAAAAATTTAAAATGGCTGTTTTGTATCTATATTGATAAGTGAATCAAAACAAAGTAAATTTTATTAATTAAATACTGCTTATTTTAAAACAATTAAAAAAAGTCTAAAGAATCTTAAAAGATTTTGAAATTAAAATTAATGACTTTAAGAGATTTTAAATTTTTTTTCAGTATATTAGAAAAAAAAACACATTGCTAAACATAAACTGTTTAATAGTTACTGTGATTTTATATAAATTGTCTTTTCGACCAGTGAGATGCTAGACACACTGATGAAGGGTGCATACCCTGAAACACTAGTGTATGTGAAGAGGCAATTTACATAAAATAAATCATTTAATAATTTTAAATATATTAAAAAAACTACTATTGCACAATAAAATCAAAGTCTAAAGAGTGCAGAAATGTATCTTAAAAAAAAAGTTAAATGATTTTAGGTCATTTTGGCTAAAAACTAAATGGTGGTGGCTGTTACTATGTGATAATTCATTATAAAAAAAAAAACCTTACTTGTTTGCATCACCGTCCAATGATGACCTTGTAAAGGTTAAAACTAGTTACGGTTTTTAAATATATTTGTGATATAGTACATAGTAAATTTATTTTATTTATTTTATAATTTAAGATTCTAGAACAATTATTGCAAGTTACTTTAAAAAACACTCAACTGTCCTGAAAAACCGTAAAAGTTTTATAAAGATTTTTGAAAAAATTCTGCATATTTTTAAAGAACTGTGTAGAAATTGTTAAAGTAAAACTTTGTTTATTCAACTGTGTATTGCTGTTTTTCAATATTTTAGTAACAAACTTTTGAGCGGATGGGTAGGTACTCCAATTTAAACTACTTGATGGTCATCATACAATAATCCATGTATTGCTCATCAAAAGACTAGATTTATCATACCCTCCTCTAAAATAGAAACTTTAAACTCTCACAAAAAAAAAACTTTTGGGCTGGTGGGTTCCAATCCAAACTTTTCAATGGTAATCATAATCCAAAATGACCCAATTACCTCTCTAAGTGCTTGTCATCAAAAAATTAAGATCACCATCTTCTTTTCTTACGTTGAAACTTCTAAAGTTTGCAAAAAAAAAAAACTCTAACCAGCCCTCCTGCCCAAATTTTTGTAGATAAAAGCATTATAATTTCTTTCACCTCGCGCATATTTTTGATTGATTATCCAATTTTTAAATTTTTAGATAATACACATTCGGGCAACAGAAGTCAACAATTAAGCCTGACATAATTTATTTGTGTGCCCCGCCCACCCGCCCAAGCGTTTGTAAGAAAGGATATAATTTCTCCCATATTTTTATCAACTGTTGATTGTTTTTTGTATTTTATAGCAGCAAAAGCATTAACAGTGATTGATTAACCAATTTCTCAATAATAAATATTTGGGCGGGTGGGCAAACCACAGTAGTGTAACAATCGAGCGTGATTTGATTTAAATTTGTAAACTGCCCACCCACCCAAGTATTTTTGATCAAAAAAATTGTCCTCAAAGTTACATGTATTTTGGTAAAAAAGTTTTCCAAATGAAATGGTATTTAGGTGTTTTGTTGAAAACCATTAGAAAGTTTTTTTGGGTGCAATAAATCCCTAACAAAATACATATTGTGGTGGAAGGATCTGGGGTAATGCGCCACAGACTAAGTGTGTTAGTTGTTTGGGTTTGCTAAACAAAAATGTTACAGTAAAACCCTAGAAGATGATCTAGTATGCATAGTCATTTTTATAATTTTGCTATCTTGTGAGTCTTTTGTGTTTTTTAAAATTATTTTAATAGCTGATTACGGTACTTCTCAGAATTGCTATAATTTTTTTGTTAACCAGTTTTGTCTAGCTTTCTTTTTCAATGACAGAATTTGGAACTTCTCAGTACTGCTCTATTAACCTGTTCAGTTCAGTTAACCAAGTAATATTTTAAGCTTTAGGCTGTTAAATATCTAGCAATCATTGGTCTTAATACAGCTATCTTGTGCTTTGTGTTGCATTTTGGAATTGATTTTGGCAAACAAAAAATGTTTTGATGTAAAACTGTAGTTGCACAATTTATTTTGTCTGTTTTAATTGACCGCGTCTTTAAATCTGCATCAGTTTGTTCCATAGTCTCACTTTTTATTTTTTGTTTTTTTCTGCCTTCTAATTCAGAAGATTAATTTTTTGTAACACAATTTAGGATACGCAAATGCTAATAAAGTTAGGCTTTAATAAAGTGTTTTTTGTATCTAACAAAGCTCAAACTAGCTATGCAATGACTTTCACTTCTGCAATAATGCTTTGTTTACTTGATGTGGCTAAAGTTGCATTCTTGCACTCAGTGCGCAGCTGCAAAATTAAATTAATGCTCGGACCGCCAACAAAACGCTTCTGCTAATGTTGAAAGAGCTATGCGCAAGTTAATTTATCATTCATTAGGCATGAACGGTGTATAAAAGTGCACGCGTAAGTAACCATTGTTTAAAAACAAATCTTTGCAGCTTTGAAAAGCTATTTCTGTAAAATACATTTAAACTTTACCATTAAACCTAATTATATTTTCTAAACTGTCTTGGCCAATGACATTAAACATTTATGGCAACTTTAATCTAAATAACTTTACAAAATATTTAAGCAATTGTTTTCTTGGGCTTTAGACAACTTGTGCTATAGTTTTAAAGGTCTGCTTTTTTTGTCTCTAGTTTTTGAATATTTTTCTTTATTCCTACTTGCTCGGTGTAAGCGTTCTATATTTTTTTCCCGTCTGTGTGGTATTTTTCTCTTATAACATCTTTTCTTGCCCAATAGAGTACTTTTATCTATATTGTTCTAAAGACTTTTTTTGTTTCTAAAGTTCTGCTGTTAGAATGAGTCTTAACCAAATTTTGTTCATTCCGTTCTAAGGTATTTATTTTGCTACATAACACTATTCATATAGCAACTTTGTGCATTTGGCTTTTATTTTATATACTAAATTGCACTTGCAAAGCATTTTTTAGAAACCATCTTTGTTTTTTACTTGCTCATAATTTAAACTTGCCCGCCCACCCAAGCGTTAGTTACCGTAAAATTTATTTGGTAAACATATCTCAATATTTAAGTAACAATTGAAATTTATTTTCTTGAATATAATAGCTATAAAAACACGAAAGGTGAGAAAAATAATGGATCCTTTAATGACTAACACTTGGGTTGGCAGGTAGATCACAGTAAAATAAGTAACGCGCACATAATTTAAACTTGGTGCCCGCCTACCCACCCAAACGTTACTTGTCAAGAGATTAGTTGTTAAACAGTTTTTTGATATCTAAGTAACAATTAACATTTTTGTTTGTATATATTAGCTGCAAAAACACAAAAAGTAAAGAAAAAATTAATCCTTTAATGACTAACCCTTGGGTGGGCGGGCAAGTTACAATAAAAAAAACTACTCGCCCATAATTTAAACTTGGTGTCCGCCCGCCCACACAAACGTTACTTATCAAAAGATATACAATAATAGCTGCAAATACACAAGAATTGAGAGAAATAATTTATCCATTGATGATTTAGTACCCGCCCGCCCACGTTACTTCTCAAGAGATATATTGTAAAAATTCTTTGATATCTAAATGACAATTGACATTTCTTTTCTTGTATATAACGGCTGCAAAAACACAAAAAGTTAAAAAAATTAATCCTTTGATGACTTGGGTGGGCGGGCAAGTCACCGTAGAAGAATCTACGCATCCATAATTTGATGCCCGCCCGCCCACCCAAACATTACTTATCAAGAGATTTATTGTTAAACAATTCTTTGATATCTAAGTGACAATTGACAACTTTTGTTATGCATATAATTGCTTTAAAAATATAAGAAGTAATAATAATTGATTCTTTAATGACTAACACTTTTTAATAAATTTAAAATCAAGTACTCAGCCCGCATTTTAATAATTAAGTAATTAATAAATTTAATCCGCAATCTGTAGGCTATATATGATATAAACTTGTTACACAATAAACAAATTTCTAGTAGCTAGCCAATAAAAATATTTTAATCAGTATATTTATAAAACAATTCTAATCACAAATAATACTTATACGGCTCTGCGCATTATTCAAACCGCTGGTTATCTGAATAGCCGTTTCAACACGCTTTGTATTCAGACAGTAATAAACAATCAATCAAGTTCAGCCAACTTAGACTAAATAACATAATAATAAAACTGATTGACCTTTTTTTTAAGTTGGTAGCATTATTAAAATAAACAATCCATAACCACTCCGCTTTTGTAACGACTAGTTCGACATTTCATTTAACGTTAAATACTCAAACAAATTTGATTAAATCATACGAAGAAACATATTTCAAAGTAAGTAATTTAATCATCTAATTCATCTAAATTGTGTATTAAGCATTTATTTATAAAATTGTAAATAATATTACAATTAATTTTGTGCAATTTTCTGAATATAAACATGTTATATACAGGGTGATTCATACCATGTCATAATTTATTGATTTAATTCATATCAAACTACTAAGTTCTAAAACTAATTGTTTCATTCATCTAAATTGTGTATTAAGCATTTATTTATAAAATTGTAAATAATATTACAATTAATTTTGTGCAATTTTCTGAATATAAACATGTTATATACAGGGTGATTCATACCATGTCATAATTTATTGATTTAATTCATATCAAACTACTAAGTTCTAAAACTAATTGTTTCATTTATTTGTGTTTAGAATGGATAATATCATAGAAGTTTGGAATCCTGAAACAAATACACTTTTATGTTTTATATGCACTGATGATGCAAATCTAATTAACCGACTATTGGCGCAAAATAACTATATTGAATATATCAATTTAAACGAACCTGCAATTGAGAATGATATTGAAAAAGAAATAGCTGAAGATGACGATGACGATGACGATGACGATGATATAGCCATAAGTGACACTGAAGATGAAGATGAAGGATATGAAGAGTCAGGAATGAGAATGGAAGATGAAGATTCTGATAGCGACGAGTCCGTGGAAATTGGAATACAGGACCCGATTGTGTTCCACAATTCAGATTATGAGAGTATGTACATGATTTAATATTTAATACTAACACAGAGAATTGATTTATTGTTTAAAGTAAACAATTTAATTTTATGGAAATTTTAAAAATTTTAAAATTAAATTTAGTTTTAAGCATTTTTATGTCTTCTTCCCAGTGGCGTTCCAGTAATTTTTTTTGGCAAATTATAATTTGAATAAAATTATTACAAAAATAAATTATTTTATTTTATAATATTTTCTAACAAAATAATTCACATATGACACTAAAGCTTTGATGCCAAATCCTAAAAGTTAACTAAATTTAATATCACACATTACACCAAAAGACTACAGTGCTCTAAACAACTCTGATCAGTAAAAACAAATAAATAAATTAACTTCAAAATCATTAAATAAATAAAACCGGTTTAAGGAATCCTTTCAAAAATTAAACGCACCTTTCCATAAATTCAGTAGCGTATCTAGAACTTTTGCCGCCACGGGGCGGTCTCCAATTTGCAGCCCTTTCTAAGTCAATCAAATGATGATTTTAATAAATTGATGTCTGTATTTGAGCAATGTTTTTAGAGATAATATTTTTAACTCTACATTGACCTGACGATGAAGAAAAATATTTAAAATTATATAGTAATTCATATTTAATAGATATAAAAAATGCCGCCCCAAAATATGTGTTCCTCGGTGCTAACTGCACCTACCGCCCCCTCTAGTTACGCCACTGCACTGCCAATTACAATGGCAAAGATAAGCTCAACATTTTTCCAAAATGTGCTTTAACGTTAGAGGGTGACACGTTTGGCATGCAAGTTTGTTGCTGGTCAGGAGATACAAAGAGGTCAAGTTGGTATGTTCTATGCGCAAGCAGTATTAGGGTGTGGACACAACGGCGATCCAAACATCAAACAGCGCTTCGAGCATAGAACACTAAAATTTGTTCGGACCCTTGCACACCGCTAGAGCCTCGTATTTATATTGAACTAAAACTTTTTTTAAATATAATGTAATAATTTTACTCTCACGCCGCTAAAAAGTTTCAGTCCAATATAAATACGAGGCTCAAGCGGTGTGCGAGGGTCCGAGCTTAGAAAAAATTTTAGTGTTCTATGTTCGGAGCGCTGTTCGATGGTCGGAGCGCTGTTCGATGATCGGAGAGCTGTTCAATGGTCGGATCACCGTTGTGTCCACACACTAAGGCAACATTTTTTCTTCTGTTGAGATCTACCAGCAACTTTCAACTTAATTTTCTTTAATTTGCTCTTAAAACTTTTCCATTTTTTTGCCAATCTTTAAAATTGCGTATCTTTTGAGAACATTGAGTCCTACAGTAATGACGGGCAACTTTATTGGCCAACTTGTAGTCCTCAATACCCACATGATCCTAACAAAGGCAACTCTTTGTCTAAACCTGGTCAAGGTACATACCAAAGCTTGTATGAGCTGGACCAGAAGATCAAGCAAATATTTTGACTTTATTTATACTTAGAACTCAGCAAGTCAAACAAAAAAGAAACAATCTGTGAGGTGATGTCTTACAGTTTAGCAGGGCTTTATAAAATACATAATTCTGCGATGTATACAAAAGCTTCACCATTTACAACAAAGAAACTTCCCACTTTCTGATCCGTTTTGAAATTGACCGTATACAACTGTAGAGAATCTAGGTGTTTGGCTACAATTTTAAGAAAGTTGCTCCTTAAAATCTCAAGGCAAGTTTCTCGTTAGCTCTCAGAGGTCAGATTAAGACTCCCAAGGTAAAAACTCAGCAGAGCTAACCTCAAACACATTCGGATAGTTTACAATAAAACTCTCCTTCAGCTCCTACGCTTGAACATTCACCGGGCTACTAACGGTTGCCATAAGTCTGTATTTGCGTTGCTGCGTTTAGTTACAAGTAAATATGAGTCGGTTGTTGTAACCCTTTTTTGCTCGTGGGTACAGAAATTGCCCAAAATGCTTCCGTAGAGTATCTGATACTTGCGTTGTAGACTGCGTCAAAAGCTTTTCTAGCGGGTAAATATACCGCGCAATTGTAATCGACCCTGAACAAAACCAACAGTACCTTCTTACCACCCCAGTTAATGTTGGCCAAGCATTTGTTCAAAACTTTTCTGCACTTTATGACCAAAAAGAATACAATTTAATATATTTTTTTGTGTTTTAAGCTTACAAAATGTTATAATAAATGTTTTTTGTTTTTCAGGTGATGATGATGATGATGTACCTAATTTGTATAAGATGATGGAAGAGTAATTTCATTCTACAATGAAGCAGAAACGTTTTAAATCATGTATTTTATTATTATATTTTGTTTACTTATTAATTTTTAAACATCGAAACTCATGCCAAATTTAGAATAATGTAAATATGTATTATATGTAAATATATTTGATTCTTACTAGTTTAGATCCAATTAGAGTTTTCTATAGATTTTACAGGACAGCAATTTATATTATTCTTAATTAGTTGTAGTGCTTGTAGTGAATATAAAATAAACATAAATAATTATTCTTAAAAATTATTATTAATAATATTTCAATTTAATAAATGACTTTTCCACTCAGTGTAAGACACTACAATAGTGTTTTAAGGTATGCACTCTTCATCAGTGTCCCTAGCATCTTGCTGATCAGAAAATCAATTTACATTTTATTTTTTATGTATAAAACATCTCACTTTATACTAATACTTTACAAAATACTCATCTTTATGAAAATTAGGTAAATTTAAATTTAAAAATTCTATTTACAGTATTCAATTCAGGCAAATTTAAGCAAAAATGATCCAAAACCACTCTGTGCTGACTCATCATAATCAACCCCTTTTCACGACACTGCTGGAACAATAAACTCTTCTCTGTCCAAAATGCTGGCAACTTACATTGCAGGTAGAGTTACAGTTTTAACTAGATTCCAAACAACTGGAGAAGTTAATAATCTACTTTGGACCAGAAAAGATTGAGGAGTGGGAAAGCGTTATAAGATTTGTACCCACAATCTTTAGTGCAGCAGTCAGATTATTGCGCCACGCTCCTTAGAAAGCAATCACATCATGGCTTGCACCCATTTACGAAAATATTTAGCTACAAATCCGTGTCACTGGTAGCCAGCTCCAGAGCCTCAAGAAACTATTCCGTCATTTTAGTTTAGAGATTTGATTTCAAAACCAACTCTAGTAGCTTTTATTTTGCAAAATCAAACCAAACGGTTATCGCAAAAACATAAAACACAAAAAATTCAAACCAGCAACTCTAATCAGCAACGCTATAACTGTAACAAACTAGACTATGGCAATTAGATTGAAAGAATGTTTTGCTTTTTAAACCAAACAAATGCAGATATCTGCCCGTTCTGCAAGCAACTTACATTACAGGTGGACTTACAGTTTTAGTGGATCCCAAACCATTGGAGAGATTATTAATCTACTCCGGTCCAGAAAAGGGTCTAAGTTATAAAACCACACGCTAACAAGGCTGGTTGAAGAGTCAAAAAGCATATAAATGTTTGAAGTAGTTTCCAATGTAAAATTCAATTCCACAGTTGTTAGTGTAGTAGTTGGATGCCCAGACTACTGCGCCATGTTCCCTCTTCCAGATGTATACTTTAATAATCATACTCCAAATAACACTCACTCTAATCGGCTCAAAGCCTTTTAAAGACATATTTTGCTTTTGTCAAAGCCTTATGGTATGTTTGTAAAGTAGACATTTCTAACAAACCAAAGTTGTCTTTATCAAAATTTTGACCAAAAAGTACTTGATTTGGCCAGATTTGCTAAGCCAGACAAAAAAATATGCTTTATGCAGCGTTCAAACCAACCTTTTTCTGAAATACATTTCTCATGAGCTTTAGTGTGCAAACACAACAAAGACCTTTGCTTTGACCATAGTATCGCACCTTTGGTCATAACTTTGCTGTAGCGTTAATCCCAGCTTGTTACTCTTAGTCATTGCTCCAATCTTTGTATTTATGTAGACTAAAACTCATGTTTTAGGGTTGTAGCAAGTCTACATTGCTATGATTAAAAAGAAAATCTCAGGTAGAGTTTAGTTGGTAAGAACTTTTCTTTAGAGAGTGAATTTTCCTTAAAAACCACAAAAAAATCTACTTATTCAGCAGCTTCCAGGCGTCGTTTAACGCCCATAAAACTCGTTTTAGTTGCTGTATGTATTAGACTAATGTTCTAAATTAATAAATGCCATAATTTCTTAAAATGTTCTCCGGAGCAAGGGCTTGAACCTGCAACAATTTATGCGCCAAGATTCGAGTTAGATTAAAAAAATTGTGAAACCAAATTAAAAAAGAAAAGGTGCAAGATGACTAATGTTCTAAAAAAAATAAGAAAATTATAGTAAAATAAAAAAAAAAGATAAAAGACCAAGAAAACTGGAAAAGAAGCAGTAAAACCTGCAAAAAGCAAAACACCAGTTAAGATAATGTCTCTTCACTTAGTGTGAGACACATACACTAGTCTTTTCACAACTATTATACAATTTATGTATAAACAAATTTAGTAATCAATTATATTTTAAAACAATTGATCAACAATTACAAATCAATTGGTACGCCACTGCTTTTAAAATAAAATATGCAAAACAAACGCAACCTGCTAAAGATATATGCATTGAGGTTGCGTGCAAACTATAATAAATTGGTTAGCGCCCCAACTTTTTTTTTTTAATTATTTGCAATAACTGAAAACATACATTTTCATTTTGTTTATTAATTTTTGAAATCGTTTATGTTAATAATTTTTTTGCCAATATAAAAACATGTTTATATAAGCAAAAATTAAAATATAATTTAATTATTAAAATAATTGTAGCAGTAATGTAATTACTAATTAAAACTATTTCCGGTAGAATAAATCATACCAACTCTGAATTTGAATAAAGCATTTTTTAATCTTAATTGCTTAAGAAAATCTTAAATATTTTTTAAACTTGATTACTTATCATTGTTATGTCTACATTTCTCTTATCTTATGAGTGAATATAAATCTGCATACGCAGATAATCAACATAGCAACATAAATTACGTTGGCAAATTTGATTCTATCGATTGACTGAATCATCGACTTCTAGTAGGATCTACCTGTCCGTTCCTCCATCTTTCCGATCGTATACCTTGAAGTCGTCAGTTGTGTTCTATTAAGAAGCATCCGAATTGATTGGAGAAGTTAAGGTAATTGCTTGTTAAATAGCTCATAATGTTCCTAAAGACTAATTAATATGTTTTTTTAATAAATTACTGTAAATACAGTTTAATTTTAATGAAAGGTTTGATGCAATTTTTTTATTGTTGCTAATGGTTTAATGGATAGGTTTATTGCTTTGTTTTCTTTATATAAATATACTAGTATGTATATTTGCATTAATTACAAGTTTTTGTGCAAGAAACTCTAGTTTTTAGAACATGTTGCACAACCAGTTTTTTAATGGTTGACGCCCAAAGTAATTCGATTTATTTTGCATTTTTCATTTGTTACAAATAGTTTAATTAGTTTGCTTTTATATGGGAATCTACTAGTATATTTGTAGAGATTACTGTTTTTTGTGCAAGAAACTCTAGTTTTTAGTACACGTTGCAAAACAAATTTTTTAATGGCCGACACCTAAAGTGGCGATTATTTTGCATTTTTTTTAGTTGTTACAACGTACATATTTGTATTGATTCTATTTATTGTGCAAGGAACTCTAATCGTGCGGCTAAAGTTCTTTTAAATTTTAAAATTTAGTAACGCCTTTGGCTACGTGTTAAATCCGCCATGTGCATTATTTTCTGTAAACGGTTCTAGGTGGCTGAAGAGTCAAGTTTTGCTGTCTTGGTTAAGGTTTTGCGTTGCTCAAAATTTGTTACAATATTGTCTTTGATGTGGCAGTAGATAACAATTATTATAAGCATTATTGATTGAAATGTGCAGTGTAATCATTAGTTTTGGGTCAGTGCAACTAAAGTGTCTAAGTATCTTTCCCATATTTTATTTTCTATGTAATTTATCACTAATTTGACTTTATTATTAATGTATTTGATACGTTAACTTCTTTTTAAAACACAAAAATAGTTATTATATTTTTTTTAAATATTTTAGATTTTAACATAAATGTGATTTATGTTAAAATCTAAAATGAATGGATTTATGCTGAGGACACAATTGTTGCAAAAATGTTTTGAATTTTTAACAAAATTAAGTTCAAACATTGCACAACATAATACTTTATTCAAAATTCAATTTAAAAAAATAAAATCATTTATTATAATTTTTTTAAATATTTTAAAAATTTTTAAAAGTTTTAACCTTGCATAGATTTATGCTGAGAACACAATTGTTAGAATAATAGTTTGAAAATTTGACAAAATTAAGTTCAAACATTGCTTAACATAATACTATACTCAAAATTTATTTAAAAAAATCAAAAACAATATTTATATTTTTTTTTAATATTTTAAATTTTAATATAAATTTTAGCTTTGCATAGATTTGTGCTGAGGACACAATTGTTGGAATAATGGTTTGAAAATTTGACAAAATTAAGTTCAAACATTGCTTATCATAATTTTATAATTTTTTTTATATATTTTAAATTATTATATAAATTTTAACTTTGCATAGAATTATGCTGAGGACACAATTGTTGGAATAATGATTTAAAAATTTGACAAAATTATGTTTAAACATTGCATAAAATAATACTTCACTCAAATTTTAATTTAAAAAAACCAAAACATTTTTTATAACTTTTTTAAAAATATTAGTTTTTAATAGAAGTTTTAACTTTGCATTGATTTAAACTGAGAACAAAATTGTTAAAATAGTGTTTTAAAAATTTGACAAATATTAGTTCAAACATTACCTTACATAATACTTTACTCAAAATTCAATTTAAAAAATCAAAAACATTGTTTATAATTTTTTTAAATATTTTAAATTTTAATATAATTTTTAACTTTGAATAAATTTATGCTGAGGACACAATTGTTAAAAAAATAGTTTGAAAATTTGTTAAAATTAAGTTCAAACATTGCATAACATAATATTCTACTCAGAACTAAATTAAAAAAATTGTAAACAATTTTTATAATTTTTTTAAATGATTTAAATGTTAATATAAATTTTAACTTTGCATAGATTTATGCCGAGGACACAATTGTTGGAATAATGATTTGCAAATTTGATAAAATTAATTTCAAACATTGCATGGCATTCTACTTTACTCAAAATTAAATTAATAATATTAAAAACATTTTTTTAATTTTTTTTTAATTATTTAAAGTTTTGATATTAGTTTTAACTTTGCATAGATTTATGCTAAGGACACAAGTATTGGTATAAAAATTTAAAAATTTAACAAAATTAAGTTGAAACATTGCGTAATATAATACTTTGCTCAAAATTTAATTTAAAAGATCATCAACATTTTTTATAATTGTTTTAAAATTGTTAACTTTTAACTTTGCATAGATTTATGCTGAGGACACAATTGTTGGAATAATGATTTACAAATTTTAAATATTTAGGTTCAAATATTGCATAATATAATACTTTGCTCAAAATTCAATTTAAAAATTCAGAACCATTTTTCATAATTTTTAAATATTTTAAATTTTAATATAAATTTCAAGTTTGCATAGATTTATGCCAAGGACTCATTTGTTAGAATAAAAATTTCGAAAATTTGAAAAAATTAAGTTCATGCATTGCAAAATAAAATGCTTTACTCAAAATTTAATTTAAAAATTAAAAACATTTTTTATAAGTTTTTTAAAATTTAAAATTTTAATAGAAGTTTTAAGTTTGAATAGATTTATGCTGAAAACTCAATTGTTAGAATAATAGTTTGAAAATTTGAAAAAATTAAGTTTAAACATTGCATAACATAAAACTTTTCTCAAAATTAAATTAAAAAAATTATAAACATTTTTTTTTAAATTTTTTAAATATTTTAAATTATAATATAAATTTTCACATTGCATAGATTTATGCTGAGGGCACAATTGTTGAAATAATGATTTGAAAATATGACAAAACTAAATTCAAACATTGAATAACATAAAACTTTACTCAAAATTTAATTTAAAAAATTAAAAATATTTTTTTTAATTTTTTTTAAATATTATATAATTATATATAAGTTTTAACTTTGTATACATTTATGCTGAGGACACAATTGTTAGAATATAGGTTTGAAAATTTGTCAAAATTAAATTCAAACCTTGCATAACATATTACTAAGCAGAAAATTTAATTTAAAAAATTCAAAACATTTTTTATAATTTTTTTAAATATTTTAAATTTTTATATAAGTTTTAACTTTGCATAGATTTATCCTAAGGATACAATTGTTTGAATATTGGTTTAAAAATTTCACAAAATTAAGTTCATGCATTGCAAAACATAATGCTTTACTCAAAGTTTAATTAAAAAAACCAAAAACATTTTTTAATTTTTTTTAAATTAAATAAAAGTTTTAACTTTGCTTAGATTTATGCTGAGGACACAATTGTTAGAATAAGTGTTTAAATATTTAGCAAAATTAAGTTCAAACGTTGCATAACATAATCCTTTACTCAAAATTCAATTTAAAAAATCAAAAACATTTTTTATTTTTTTTTAAATATTTTAAATTTTAATATAAATTTTAAGTTTGCTTAGATTTATGATGAGGACACAATTGTTGGAATAATGGTTTGAAAGTTTGACAAAATTAAATTCAAACATTACATTACATAAAACTTAACTCGAAATTAAATTTAAAAACTCAAAAACAATTTTTATAATTCTTTTAAATATTTTAAACTTTAATATAAATTTTAAGTTTGCATAAAGTTATGCTGAGGACACAATTGTTGGAATAATGGTTTAAAACTTTGAAAAAATTAAGCTCAAACAATGCTTAACAAATTATTTAATTCTAAATTTAATTTAAAAATCAAAAACATTTTTTATAATTTTTTTAAATAATTTATATTCTAATATAAGTTTTAACTTTGTATAGATTTATGCCGAGGACCACATTGTTAAAATAAAAAATTAAAAAATTAAAAATTTTACAAAATTAAGTTCAAATATTGCATAACATAATACTTTATTCAAAATTTAATTAAAAATATTTAAAACATTTGTTATAATTTTTTTAAATATTTTAACTTTTAATATAAGTTTTAACTTTGCATAAATTTATGCTGAGGACACAATTGTTGGAATAATGGTTTAAAACTTTGAAAAAATTAAGCTCAAACAATGCATAACAAATTACTTAATTTTAAATTTAATTTAAAAATCGAAAACATTTTTTATAATATTTTTAAATATGTTGGATTTTAATATAAATTTTAACTTTGCATACATTTATGCCGAGGAAAACATTGTTGGAATAATGGTTTAAAATTTTTACAAAATTAGGTTTAAACATTGCTTAACATGATACTTTAGTTAAAATTAATTTATAAAAATCAAAATTATTTTTTATAATTTTTTTAAATATTTTAAATTTTAATATTTAAGTTTTAAGTTTGCATAGACTTATGCTGAGGACACAATTGTGAAAATAAAGGTTTGAAAACTTGACAAAATTAAGTTCAATTGTTGCATAACATAAAACTTTACTCAAAATTTAATTTGAAAATTTAAAAATATTTTTTAAATTTTTTTTAAATATTATATATTTTAATATAAGTTTTAACTTTCCATACATTTATGCTGAGGACACAATTGTAAGAATAATAGATTAAAAATTTGTCAAAACTAAGTTCAACCATTGCATAACATAATACTTTACTCAAAATTTAATTTAAAAATTTAATAACTTTTTTTATCATTTTTTTAAAATATTCTATATTCTAATAAATGTTTTAACTTTGCTTAGATTTTTGCTGAGGACACAATTGTTGGAATAATAACTTGAAAATTTGACAAAATTATGTTTAAACATTGCATAAAATAATACTTTACTTAAATTTTAATTTAAAAAACAAAAACATTATTTATAATTTTTTTAAAAATATTAGTTTTTAATATAAGTTTTAACTTTGCATTGATTCATGTTGAGGACACAATTGTTAAAAAAATTGTTTAAAAATTTAGCAAAATTAAGTTCAAACATTGCATAACATAATCCTTTACTCAAAATTCAATTTAAAAAATCAAAAACATTTTTTATTTTTTTTTTAATATTTTAAATTTTAATATAAATTTTAAGTTTGCTTAGATTTATGCTGAGGACACAATTGTTGGAATAATGGTTTGAAAGTTTGACAAAATTAAATTCAAACATTACATTACATAAAATTAAACTCGAAATTAAATTAAAAAACTCAAAAACAATGTTTATAACTCTTTTAAATATTTTAAATTTTATTATAAATTTTAAGTTTGCATAAAGTTATGCTGAGGACACAATTGTTGGAAAAATGGTTTAAAAATTGACAAATTTAAGTTCAAACATTGCAAAACATATTACTTTACTCAAAATTTAATTTAAAAAACCAAAAATTTTTTTTATAATTTTCTTAATTATTTTAAATTTTAATTTAAATTTTAACTTTGCATAGACTTATGCAGAGGACTTAAATGTTAAAAAAATAACTTAAAAATTTGATAAAACTAAGTTCAAATATTGCATAACATAATACTTTACTCAAAATTTAATTAAAAAAATCAAAAACATTTTTTATAATTTTTTTAAATATTTAATTTTAATATAAGTTAACTTTGCATAAATTTATGCTGAGGACACAGTTATTAAAAAAATAGTTTAAAAATTTGATAAAACTAAGTTCAAACATTGCATAACATAATACTTTACTTAAAATTTAATTTAAAAAATCAAAATCAATTTTTATAATTTTTTAAATAATTTAAATTTTAATATAAAATTTAACTTCGCATAGACTTATGCTGAGGACACAATTGTTGAAATAATGGTTTGACAATTTGACAAAATTAGGTTTACACAATGCATAACATAATACTTTACTCAAAATTTGAATTAAAAAACTAATAAAAAATTTAATTTTTTTTTTCATTATTTTAAGTTTATATTTAAATTTTAACTTTGCATAGATTTATGCCGAGAACCCAATTGTTGAAATAATTAATAAAATTTTTGACAAAATTACTTTCAAATATTGCATAAAATAATACTTTACAGAAATTTCAGTTGAAAAAATTAAAAACATTTTTTATAATTATTTTAAATATTTTAAATTTTAATATAATTTTTAACTTTGCATAAATTTATGCTGAGGACACAATTGTTAAAATATTGGTTTGAAAATTTGACAAAATTAAGTTCAAACATTACAAAACATATTATTAAACTCAAAGTTTATATTAAATAATTAAAAACATTTTTTATAATTTTTTTAAATATTTTAAATTTCAATTTAAGTTTTAAGTTTGCATAGATTTATGCTAAGAACACAATTGTTAAAATAATAGTTTAAAAAATTGAAAAAATTAAGTTCAAACATTGCATAACATAATACTTTACTCAAAAATTAATTTAAAAAATCAAAAACATTTTTTATAATTTTTTAAAATGTCTTAAAGTTTATTATATGATTTCAAAATTTGACAAAATTAAATTTTAACATTACATTACACTTTACTCAAAATTTAATATAATATCAAAAATATTTTTTTAAATTTTATTCAATATTTTAAATTTTTATATAAGTTTAAACCTTGCTTAGATTTATGCTGAAGACACATTGTTGGAATAATGATTTGAAAAAATGACAAAATTAAGTTCAAACATTACATTACATAATACTTCACTCAAATATAAATTTAAAAAATTAAAAACAATTTTTATAATTTTTTTAAATATTTTTTTTTTTTTTTAAGTTTTAACCTTGCATAGATTTATGCTGAGGACACAATTGTTAAAATAAAAGTTTGAAAATTTGACAAAATTAAGTTAAAGCATTGCATTACATAATACTTCTTAAAAAATTAATAACAATCTTTATAATTTTTTTAAATATTTTAAATTTTTATATAATCTTTACCTTTGCATAGATTTATGCTGAAGACACAATTGTTGGAATAGAATTTTAAAAATTTAGCAAAATTAAGTTCAAACATTGCATAACATAATCCTTTACTCAAAATTCAATTTAAAAAATCAAAAACATTTTTTTAATTTTTTTTAAATATTTTAAATTTTAATATAAATTTTAAGTTTGCATAGATTTATGCTGAGGACACAATAACGGTTTGAAAATTTGACAAAATTAGGTTCATGCATTGCAAAACATAATGCTTTACTCAAAAATAAATTTAAAAAAACAAAAACTTTTTTTATAAGTTTTTAAAATTTAAAATTTTAATATATATTTTAAGTTTGCATAGATTTATGCTGAGAACACAACTGTTAGAATAAAAATTTGAAAATTTGACAAAATTTAGTTCAAACATTGCCTAACATAATGCTTTACTCAAATATTAATTTAAAAAATTAAAAACATTTTTTATTATTTTTTTTAATATTTTAAATTTTAATATAAGTTTTAACTTTGCATAGATTTATGCTGGGGACACAATTGTTAAAATAATGGTTAGAAAACTTGACAAAATTAGATTCAAACGTTGCATAACATAAAACTTCACTTAAAAATAATTTAAAAAATTAAAATTAATTTTTATAATTTTTTAAATGTTCTAAACTTTAATATAAGTTTAAACTTTGCATAGATTTATGCTGAGGATGCAACGGTAGGAATAATGGTTTAAAAATTAGACAAAATTAAGGCCAAACGTTGCATAACATAAAACTTTTTTTAAAATTTAATTTAGAAATTTAAAAACATTTTTTATATTTTTTTTTAATATTTTAAGTTTTAATAAAAGTTTTAACTTTGAATAAATTTATGCTGAGAACACAATTGTTGAAAAATAGTTAGAAAATTTGATAAAACTATGTTCAAACATTGCATAACATATTACTTTACTCAAAATTTAATTTAAAAATTCAAAAACATTTTTTATATTTTTTTTAAATATTACATATTTTAATATAAGTTTTAACTTTGCATACATTTATGCTGAGGATACAAATGTTAGAATAATGGATTAAAAATTTGTCAAAATCAAATTTAAACCTTGCATAACATAATACTAAGCTCAAAAATTAATTTAAAAAAGAAAAAACGACTTTTTAAATTTTTTAATTTATTTTAAATTTTTATATAAGTTTTAAGTTTGCATAGATTTACGCTGAGGTCACAATTGCTAAAATAATGGTTTGAAAACTTGACAAAATTAAGTTCAAACGTTGCATAACATAAAACTTTACTCAAAATTATTTTAATTATTTAAAATTAATTTTTATAATTTTTTTAAATGTTTTAAATTTTATTATAGGTTTTAACTTTTCATAGATTTATGCTGAGAATACAATTGTTGGAATAATAGTTTGGAAATTTGACAAAATTAAGTTTAAACATTGCATAACATAAAACTTTATTCAAAATTTAATTTAAAAAATCAAAAACAATTTTTATAGTTTTCTTTAAATATTTTCAATTTTAATACAAGTTTTAACTCGTAGATTTATGCTGAAGACACAATTGTTAGAATAATGGATTGAAAACCTAACAAAACTAGGTTCAAACATTGGTTTACATAATAGTAAAATCAAAACCTTATTTAAAAAATCTAAATATTTTTTATAAAGTTTTTAAATATTTATATTGTAATATAAATTTTAACTTTGCATAGATTTATGCTGAGGACACAATTGTTAGAATAATGGTTTGAAAATTTGTCAAAAGTAAGTTCAAACACTGCATAACATAATACTTTACTCAAAATTCAAATTAAAAAAACTAAAAACATTTTTATATTTTTTTTAATAATTTTAAATTTTAATATAAGTTTTAACTTAGATAAGATTTCTGCTTAAGACACAATTGTTGGAATTTTGGTTTGCAAATTTGACAAAATTAAGTTTAAACATTGCACATAATTTTCTTCATTCAAAATTAAATTTTAAAAAGCAAAAACATTTTTTAAATTTTTTTTAAATATTTTAAATTTTTATATAAGTTTTAAGTTTGCAAAGACTAATGCTGAGAACACAATTGTTAAAATAATGATTTGAAAATTTGACAAAATTAGGTTTAAACATTACATTACATATTACTTCACTCAAAAATAAATTTAAAAAATTAAAAACAATTTTTATAATTTTTTAAAATCTTTTTAATTTGTTTTATAAGTTTTGACCTTGCATAGACTTATGCTGAGGTCACAACTGTTGGAAAAATGGTTTAAAAATTTGAAAAACTTAAGTTTACTCTGCAAAACATAATAAGTTTTCTAAAAATTTATTTAAAAAATCAGAAACATTTTTTATAATTTTTTTAAATATTTTAACGTTTAATATAGGTTTAATTAAACCTTGCTTAGATTCATGCTGAAGACATATTTGTTGCAATATTGTTTTGAAATTTTGATAAAATAAAGTTCAAACATTGTAAAACATAATACTTTACTCGAAATTTAACCTAAAAAATTAAAAACATTTTTTATAGTATCTTAAATAATTTAAATTTTAACAAAAATAAAAGTTTTGCATGGATTCATGCTGAGGACACAAATGTTTGAGTAATGGTTTGCAAATTTGACAAAATTAATTTTAAACATTGCATAACAAAATTCTTTACTCAAAACTAAAACTAAAAAAGCAAAAACATTTTTTTAAATTTTTTTAAATAATTTAAATTTTAACAAAAATAACTGATTTGCATGGATTCACGCTGAGGACACAATTGTTAGAGTAATGTTTTGCAAATTTAAGTTTAAACATTGCATAACATGATTCTTTACTCAAATCTAAAATTAAAAAAGCAAAAACATTTTTTATAATTTTTTTAAATAATTTAAATTTTTACAAAAATAACAGATTTGCATGGATTCATGCTGAGGACACAATTGTTAAAATAATGATTTGAAAATTTAACAAAATTGAGTTCAAACATTACATAACATCAGACTATACTTAAAATTTTATTTAAAAAATTCAAAACATTTTTTATAATTTTTTTAAATATTTAATTTTAATATAAGTTAACTTTGCATAAATTTATGCTGAGGACACAATTGTCGTAAAACTAGTTTGAAAATTTGATAAAATTAAGTTCAAACAATGCATAACTTAAAACTTTACTCAAAATTTAATTTAAAATATCAAAAACAATTTTATAATTTTTTTAAATATTTTAATATTTAATATAAGTTTAAACCTTGCTTAGATTCATGCTGAAGACACAATTGTTGCAATATTGTTTTGAAATTTTGATAAAATAAAGTTCAAACATTGTATAACATAATACTTTACTCAAAAATAGATTTAAAAAATCAAAAACATTTTTTATATATTTTTTTTTAAATTTAAATTTTAACAAAAATAACAGTTTTGCATAGATTCATGCTGAGAACACAATTGTTTAAATAATAGATTGCAAATTTGACAAAAATAAGTTTAAACATTACATAATATGATTCTTAATTCAAAATTAAATTTAAAAATCATAAACATTTTTTATAATTTTTTTAAATATTTATAATTTTAACAAAAATAACAGTTTTGCATGGATTCATGCTAAGGACACAATTGTTAAAATAATGATTTGAAAATATGACAAAATTAAGTTCGAACATTATATTACATAATACTTTACTCAAAAGTAAATTTAAAAAATTTAAAACATTTTTTATAATTTTTTTAAATATTTTAAATTTTTTTATAAGTTTTAACCTTGCATAGATTTATGCTGAGGACACAATTGTTGGAAAAATGCTTTAAAAATTTGACAAAATTAAGTTCAAATATTGCATAACATAATACTTCACTCAAAATTTTAAAAAATCAAAAATTATTTTTATAATTTTTTTAAATAGTTTAAATTTTAACAAAAATAACGTATTTGCATGGATTCATGCTGAGAACACAATTGTTAGAATAATGGTTTAAAAATTTGACAAAACTAAGTTTAAACAATGCATAACATAATATTTCACTCAAAATTTAATTTAAAAAACCATAAACATTTTTTATAATTTTTTTAATTGTTATATATTTAAATATATGTTTTAACTTTGCATACATTTATGCTGAGGACACAATTGTTAGAATAATGGTTTGAAAATTTGACAAAATTAAGTTCAAACATTGCATAACATGATACTTTTCTTAAAATTAAATTATAAAAGCTAAAAACATTTTTTATAATTTTTTTAAATATTTTAAATTTTAATATAAGTTTTAAGTTTGCATAGATTTATGCTGAGGACACAATTGTTGGAATAATGGTTTGAAAATTTGACAAAATGAAGTTCAAACTTTGCATAACATAATACTAAGCTCAAAATTTAATTCTAAAAATTAAAATAATTTTTTATAACTGTTTAAATATTTTAAATTTTAATATACATTTTAACTTTGCATGGATTTATGCTGAGGACACAATTGTTAGAAAAATGCTTTAAAAATTTGACAAAATTAAGTTTAAACAATGAATAACATATTATTTGACTCAAAATTTGATTTAACAATTCAAAAACAATTTTTATAATTTTTTTAAAAAAATTTAAATTTTAATATATAAGTTTTTACTTTGTGTAGTTTTATGCTAAAGACACAATTGTAAATGTTTTAAATTTTTGACAAAATTAATTTATTAATTATACTTTTAAGATGCGCAAATAGTAGCAATCACTTCAATACATATTACTTCTTCTTGTTGATCCAAAAAACTAATAAAATAGTTTCTTTTCAATGTTAATATTAATTATTCTTTTAACAATTTTTTAGATGTATCGCGGCAATAAAAAACCTGATGATGAAACTGATGAAAATTCAGATCCAGAATACTGGCCAGATCCCTTTGTGCAAAATATTATGGATGACTACTATCAAAAACGTGATGAATTACACCGCCGAACCGAAGAAGGGAAAAAGAGTAAATATAATTTTAATTACATGTAATAGAAGATACGCAATATACTGACATGTATTTATACATAAAAAGTATAATAATAATTGCAAATTTATGTAAATTAGATACACTATGCAATTTAATTTATTGATTAAATTTAAATATTTTTTTTAGCTAATCTTACTGTTCTTGAAGTTATGAAAGAAATGGACGAACTCCTATTATTGGAATTTGAGTTGGCTTTTCATCCCGGTCTTTTTTATAAATTTGTGAGAGACATGAGGAATAATCCCATAACACCCAAAAAAACTGAAGATGAACTTGAATTTGATGTTGAAATTGACGAACTAGCTAAAAAAATTAAACTTAGTTTTAAAATTGACGATTTATTTGATGAAGTTGAACTTGATTTAGCAAGTGAAGAAGAAGATGATGAAGCTAGATCTGATTTTAAAATTGGTAAACAAGCTGATGACACTGAATCTGATTCTAAAATTGACGAACAAGCTATTGCAACTGAACCTGATTCTAAAATTGATGAAAAAGCTGATGAAACTGAATGTGATTCTAAAGTTGACGAACAAGCTATTGAAACTGGACCTGCTTCTAAAATTGATGAAACTGGATTTGATTTTACAATTGACGAACAAGCTATTAAAACTGAACCTGAATATTATGGATATGATGAATAAGCTGATGAAACTGGATTTGATTCTAAAATTGACGAACAAGCTATTGAAACTGGACCTGCTTCTAAAATTGATAAAACTGGATTTGATTCTACAATTGACGAACAAGCTATTGAAACTGGACCTGCATCTAAAATTGATAAAACTGGATTTGATTCTACAATTGACGAACAAGCTATTGAAATTGATTCGATTTTAAAATTAATAAATAAGCTGATGAAACTGGATTTGATTCTAACGTTGACGAACACGCTAATAAAACTGGACTGGATTTATTTTTAGTTTTTGAGTATAAATACTCACATTAGTTACGTAGGACAAAATAACACTTAATAAGACATGGGTTAGCATTTTTTATTTGAGTATTAACTATTTTTAAAAGCTCAATCGCACAAATTTTCTGTTTTTTTGTAGTTTGTAGTAAGCAATTTCAAGCAATACATTATTTTTTTGTGTCATGTTATTTTTAAATATTTTTTGATGTATTATGTTTAATATTAGATTTTTGGGGGGTAAAAACTTTTGTGGTTATATAAAATTTTATATTTTGCGGCACCAAAACAGCCGCAAATTGCCGTTATCTTCATTATGTATGAAAAAGTCTATATAAAGTGTTAGATTTGATTTTTTGAAATATTTTTTTAACCTTACTTTCCACTATACAAATTATAGTAGACTTGCAACAAAATTATAACAACTATTTAGCAAATCTGCAAAAATTTTGGAAAAACTTAAATTTTATTGCAAGAACTGACTATTATGAAGTCAATTTAATTCCTGATATTTTTTTTTGCCTTGAATTGTCTTGCTTCATGTTTACTTTATAGAGCAAAACCAGTGTAGACTCCAGTAAACATCTCAAATCTCAATGCGACCAAAAAAAATGATAAAAAACGTTTTTGGTCTTGTTTTCTAACAAGCCAAAAAAAATTTAATCTTGCACAGACTGTTAACATTTTAACCAAACCAAATTTATGTTGTGAGGCTCAAAACAATAACTTTTTTTGTTTTATAAACCTTAACTAAGCATACAAATCTATGGTAAAGTTTAAGAAACTTTTTAGAATCAAGAAAAAACTAGATAAAAAAACTTTTTAAACAATTTATGCCAGATTTTGCTATTTATTATAAAAATTTATACATTTTTTGACCAAATTTTGATATTTTTGACATATTTTTGGCCCAATTTTAATTTTCTTTTAATTTGTTAGCCAAACTTTTTTTATAATATGCAGTTTTTAATAGTTTATAGTAAATTTTAGTATTTTCTGATAATATTTTCATATTTTATAAACAAATTTTGCTGCTTTTGACATTTTATGAAGAAAACTTTGCAAATTTAGCTATTTTTGACGTTTTAGAAACAAAATTTTGTATTTTTTAATCGTTTTTGACCAGATTTTGCTTTTGCTACTATATTTTGATCATTTATAGCCCGATTTTGCAATTTTTAAGATTTTATAAAAAAATTGTGGCAGTACGGCGGAGAAAACATTTGTGATTAACAGCATTAACAAAAGTTGGATGGATGTTCCCAACAAAGCAATGCAGAATGAAGCGTTCTTTCCAAATAAATCCGTTACTTTATATTGGCATCCCAACATATACATGTCTTCTCTGTGGCTCGGTGAGCCTGACACTTCAATTGCCTACCCCAAAAAGAAACGGCATGACTACAGTTAGACACAAATAGTTTGGCCGGTATAATAAGCAACTTAATATACACAAAAGTTATGTTGGCTGTGGTTGAACTCATGCTTTTGCTTGTTTTAGCATTTTCCGAGATAACCAATCAAACCGCAAAATTTTCACTTCATCCAGATAATCTCTGACAACTCTGGCTACATAAGGCTTAGCATTATCTTGCATAAAAACGCAGCGCTTGCTTATAGTTGTCCTAAAGATCATAACGTGATTTTTGAGAACCTCCATAATGTATCTGTGAGCTGTCAGGAAATCAATCTCTATAAAGACTAACTCTGTGCGTGCTTTGGTAGAAGTTCCTGCCTAAATCATAACCGACCCACCGCCAAATGGATGTCGCTCATCAATACAATCTAAAAAGTATTTTTCTCTGCGTCTTTTGCACACTTTCCGACGTCCGTCTAATCTATTAAAGCAAAAGCGCAACTCATCTGAAATCTGTACCCTGCTTCAATCCTCGTTTTCCCATGCCAGGTAATTTTGGGCAAAACCCAATCTTGCAACTGTAGCTATCTTTCTACAAAACAATCCAACAGCACGAAGCCTTCACCTAACGGTCTATTCACTAACATTTACATCTCTAACTTTATAAAGTTGATTTTGTAGATAAACTGCAAAAACCGTTCTATTCTCTGTTTGTGGTAATTATTTTGCCCAAATCCTGATCTTCTGGATATCAGGCCAGTATCCAAGTAATGCTAATACACCTTTTGTACAGCACAAAGACTTTTACCAACAATTTTTGCAATTTTACGTTTTCTTTGCCCAACTTCAATCAACGCTATAATTCTTGCCACAACAATAAGACTGAAAGGCTTTGTAATTTGATAAGTACAGTACACCGTGTGAATGACAAGTTTTGCAGAAAAAAATCAACATTATCAAAAAAACCAGAACAAAATGTAGGTTTTTAATGAATGCTGTTTCATAAAAGTCTGTAACACGATGGTAATAACTAACATATAGATAACATTTGTCAGGAAATAAATTATTAAACGCTTACTTTGGTTTGCAAACATAAATTTAAAACAAAAATTTCTAAAAATAAGTCATAACTTTGAATGTGGCGTTTAGTTTTTATATTTTTATTTTTAATTAAATATTTGTTATTTTCTGTTCTTAAAAGATTTATTTTCCAAAAAAAAACATTAAAAATTTTACTAACCTTGTTGCCCACACAGTCGCGCTGCCTATGCTATAGTAATTATTAGAAGTTAAGCCAAGCTCATTAGTTTGTGGCGCGTGCGTTATTGACTCAAAATTTGATTATAGCTCTATTTTAATATAAATACGTAAAATCATCAATACATTAGAATCATAATTACAAACGTAAGTAATAAAATTTATATATAAATTTTAACAATCTAGCAAAAATGTAAACAAAACGCGCCGCTAATACGTGTATGCGGTGGTCCAGAACAATCACTGCAATAAGTTCAGAATTCTGTTCAGGGTTTTGTTTATATTTCTGACTGGTTTATGGCTTGACGAATAATCCACTCAGTTCGACAATAGCGGTTGACGTGCGCGGAACGTTATTCGTATTGCGCGTTGCGTTTTGTGTAGTGATTTGTGTCATATCGGAGTATATAATTTTAAAATCATTGAGGTAGTGTAGTGTTATTTATTTTTAACTATTGCTTACAAGTTTATTAAAAAAAATCAATTAAAATAATTTAAATAAACGCGTTTACAAATCATTTACATTTATTAGGACCACGTTAATCACAATCTGATTCCGGAATTTAGAAGAGAACCAGGCGAAGGCGAGGTAACAAATCATTATTTTCAATAAAAACTACGGTAATGTTATAGACAAAGTTTTTTAATTGAATTCAATTAATTATTTTAATCACATAAATTTACTAATACAGAATAAATAATATTAATATAAATTCCACTTACTTGATTTAAGTAGTTTTTAAATTATTCAATTTTCGTACACAACTACGGAGCTTTTGCAAACATGTCTTGCAAGGTGTGCTTGCTGAAACGGACTAATTTCAGGAATAGCATCGAATGTGTTTCTTTATGGTATGTTGATATTGCGGGTGGTATAATTTTAAACTTATTGAAATATGTTTTATGAATTTTAATTCTTTCTGCTTCAATACTATTAAAACGACTTTTGGCTAAATTTTATAGGCAAAATTAAATATTTTAAAATATGATATAAATTGATTGTTTGTATGATTTTAATTTACATAGTTAAATTTTAGTTAATAATCAATTATACCAAAAATATTTATCTTTATTTAGATGATTATTTTTAGATATTCTCAGTAATCATTTTATAGTTTTATTATTTGTTTATATTACTGAATACTTATAGCATTATCTATAATTGGTTTTATTAATTTGTGGGATTGATTCTGATTTATTTTCGTTGTATTTTATTCGTCTAAAAATCTTCATTATCTTTTCACTATCAATCAAATCAATAAACTATTGAAGCGTCGTATATAATTTCAAATATTTTATTAATAGTGAAATAATTTTATTTTATTAATAATCAAGAAAATTTTGCGCCTAATTTAATTAATGATATTTATTTAACAAACTTATTTTAGTTATTTTGTATTTGCATGTGTTTAACCATTTTATGCTTAGTTATAATTATTTGCAAAGTTATAGTTTTTTTTTTAAACTTAGTTACAATTAATTGCAAAGTAACACAAGATTATTATTAATTGCTCTTATATATTTCTCAAAATGTTTCTGTATTTAGTCATAATTAATTGCAAGGCAACACGGTATTTTTTAGCTATTTTGCACTTAACTAATAATTAATAGCAACAAATTTAATAGTTTTTAGTCATTCTAAATATATACAATTTTTTTTAAATTAGCCTAACATAAGATTTTTTTAACAATTTTGTGTTTTATCGAAAATTAATTGTGAAGAGATAGAAGGACAAAACTACAAATTTAACCACTTCTAGCTACTTTACACTTATTCGTAATAAATCTCAAAGCAACAAATTTTTTTTCAGGTTGGGTGCAGTTAGTCATATTAATTTACAATTAATTTTTAAATAACTGTAAAGTGACAGAATGACAAGCAACAATTTTAAGTCATTTTAAACTTAGTCAAAATAATTTTTTTTAAATTATTTTGCACTTTATTATTAATCAATTTTAAGCAATATAATGACAAAATTACAAAGCAACAAATTTAATAATTTTTAGTCATTCTACACTAAGTCGTAATAAATCTCAAAGCAATAGAATGTTACTCAATTTTTGTGCACTTAGTCATAATAAAATAGAAGTAACTTACGATTTTTTAACTAATTTGCAGTTATTTAATTATTAATTGTAACAAAATTACAAAATTACAATTTTAAT
Source organism: Tachinus rufipes (assembly GCA_963932245.1). Classification (NCBI taxonomy): domain Eukaryota; kingdom Metazoa; phylum Arthropoda; class Insecta; order Coleoptera; family Staphylinidae; genus Tachinus; species Tachinus rufipes. The sequence continues at coordinate 80,185,084 of OZ010750.1, read as the reverse complement.
AGCGTTTAGTTTAGTACACCTAGTCTTAATTAATACATTTTACAGTTTTTTAACACTTTTTGTGCACTTGCTCATAATCATTTAGAAGCAACACATACATTTTTAACCAATTTGTTTTTAATTAATAATTAATTGGCTTTTAACCATTCTCCATTTAGTCATTATACATCTTACATCTTACATCTTAAAATAACCAAACGTTCTTCTTAAAACCACACAACTTATTTTGAATTTTTTGTTCTTATTTAATAATTAATTGTAATGAGGCAACACGCCAAAATTATAAAGCAACAAAATTAAATAACTTTCAGTCATAATAAATTTCACAGAATTTTTTAAATCATTTAACACTTTATTATTAATCAATTGTAAAGAAATATAATTTATATTTTTTAGTCACTTTACACTAAGTCGTAATAAATCTCAAAGCAATAGAATATTGCTCATTTTTTTTGTACATTTAGTCATAATAAATTAGTAACAACTTATGATTTTTTAACCAATTTGTTATTATTTAATTATGAATTGTAACGCGACAAAATGATAAATTTATAAAATGACAATTTTAATAGCTTTTAGTCATTGTACACTTAAGTCTTAATACATTTTACAATTTTTTTTAAACATTTTGCACTTATGCCCGTCTGACACTGTGCATTTTTCTGTATAACTTTCTATATAGTTGTCTGTACAATCCAAAAAGGTATAGTGTCATACACGAATACAATTTTCTATATAGTTTGTTATACAGAAATATATGGAAACATCATTTTATTGTATAGTTTCTGCGCAGAACACAAATTCACATATGTAAACAATAATGGCGGCGCATGTAATCAGCTGATTTTAATTTTAATTATTAATTCTACTTAATATAAAAATAAGCATGCTAAGAATGAGTCATTAGAACAAATATTAGAGGAAACTTACGAATCATCCACAACAATAACCAAAATTAAAGCAAAATATAGTTTTGTAAGGGTTATTTTGAAAGGTTATGTCAACTCGATTAAAAGCGACGTTGACGTAAATAGGTAAATAAACATAACAATCTCGAACAGCTGACGCGATCCGCAGAAAGCAGCCAATAGAATGCTGTCTTTCATGCATTTTTGCTACAATAAACTGCATAGTATCATACAGGAAAATATTAACTGTGTAGAAAATTATATAGAAACTACTCAAGGTCAATTTGTACAATCGACTATATAGAAAGTTATACAGAAAAATGTATAGTGTCATACGGGCATTAATTATTAATTAATTATAAAGTTGTGGCTTATTGTTAAATAATTCTAAAGTAACATGATAAGAAAATTAAAAAGTAACAAATTTAATAGCTTTTAGTCATTTTTTTAATCATTTTGCACTTTATTATAAACCAATTGTAAAAATTTATAAATACAAAATTACAAACCAACAAATTTAATAGTTTATAGTCATTTTACACTTTTTTTTTAAACATTTTGCACTTAGTTATTAATTAATTATAAAGTTGTGACTTATTCTTAAATAACTCTAAAGTAACAAAATAACAAATTCAAAAAGCAACAATTTAATTATTTTTTAGTCATTCTACATTTAGTCATAATAAATTTCCAATTTTTTTTTAATCATTTAGCACTTTATTATTAATCAATAAAATTACAAAATTATAAAGCAACAAATGTAATAGTTTTTAGTTATTCTAAGTCATCATAAATCTCAAAGCAATAGAATATTGCTTAATTTTTTTTGTACACTTAGTCATAATAAATTAGAAGCAATTTAGGGTTTTCTAACCAATTTGCAATTATTTAATTATTAATTGTAACGCGACAAAATTACAAAATTACAAAATTACAATTTTAATAGCTTTTAGTCATTGTACACTTAGTCCTAATACATTTTACAAATTATTTTAACACTATGCACTTAAGTAATAATTAATTGTTAAGCAACAGAATGACAAAATCACAATTGCTTCAAATCATTCTACATTTAGTTATAATCATCTTAAAACAAATGTGTTTAGTCTTTTTACAGTTAGTCATAATCAACTTAAAGTAACACAAAATAGTTTAATCATTTAGTACTTAAATAATAATAAACTATAAAACCACAAAATATCAAAAATACAAAGTTACAAATTTAATAAGTTTTAATCACTTTACACTTAGTCATAACATATCTCAAAGCAACAAAATGTTTTTTTTTTCTTTTTGTGTACTTAGTTATTTTCTTTTTGTGTACTTAGTTATAATCATTTAGAAGCAACATATACAAAACAACCATTTTGCAGCGACAAAATGACAAAATCATAAAATAACAAATTCTGTAACTTTTAGTTATTCTCCATTTAGTCAAAATTCATCTTAAAATAACCAAACGTTTTTTTTTTAAACCAAACAACTTATTTTGAGTTTTTTGTTCTTATTTAATAATTAATTGTAATGAGGCAAAACGCCGAAATTATAAAGCAACAAAATTTACTTAGTCATTGATGTTGGTGGGTGTGGATGGCCTGACTACTCTTGGATAATCAAAGATAACGCAATGGCTGTACTAATAACAGATATATTGGAATACGACTGAATACAACATATGACATATCTACATATGACACTTGACATTTATTAAGGTGTGTTTACATGGTGCAGGTTGCGGTGAATCCACAACACTCCCCCGGAACGCAAGCCCAGATTTTGTTCTGAAATCGGCTTGTTTCTCCTTGTTTACCGCTTTGGTTAGGTAGTCCGCTATCATGTCGTTGGTAGGAAGATGAATCAATTTAACATGGTTTTTGGCAACCTTTTCCTTGACATGATGATACTTGGTGTCAATGTGTTTCGATCTCTTCTTAATTGCTTCGGATTCGGCCATGCTGATCGTTGACTTATTATTGCAGAAAACAGGTGTTAATTTCATTTCTTTCGGCATGATCTCCTTCAGTAAGAGTTTCACCCAGGTCAACTCTTCTACGGCTGCTGAGAGTGCCATGTATTTGGCCTCTGCTGTGGAAAGAGCGACTGTCTTTTGTAGACGGCTTTTCCAGCATATTGCACCGCTTTGCAGCGTCACTATGTATCCTGTCACTGATCTGCGAGTGGATGGGTCGTTTGCCCAATCAGCGTCTGAATATGCTTTTAGGTCGATATCTTCGTTTTCTCCATTTCTCTTGTAGAGTAGGTTTATCTGCGTTGTCCCCTTTAGATATTTGTAGATCCCTTTGACGGCGTTTAGGTGACATTCAAGTGGTTTCTTGGCGAATCGGCTCAAGAAAGTTGTAGCTTATGATATGTCCGGTCTGGTAATACATGCGAGGTACATCAAACAACCAATCATTTCTTGGTATAGCTGAATGTCTGCTTCCTTGGTAGATGTCTCGTCAAACTGTGTTCCTACTGGCATTGGACTGATTTAAGCTGATTGTTCCAGTCCTTGCATTCTTCATTATTGTTATGCCAAGGAATTTTTTCACTACTCCAAGATTCTTGATTTTAAATGCTTGCGTCAATTTTGACTTGCATTCTTGGATGTGATTCTCGTTTTTACAGAATATTAAAATGTCATCTACATATGTTATAATTATGACGATCTCATCTTTTGTGGTTTGGTAATAAAGACATGGGTCGGCAAAGCTTCGTTTGTAGTCCATTTTGGTTAGCTCATCATTAAGTTTGATATTCCACTCACGCCCCCCTTGCTTTAAACCATAAATTGGCTTTTTAAGTTTGCATACTTTTCTCTTCTCATTTTCATTTACGAACCCTTCTGGTTGGTGCATGTATATTTCGTCGTGTAAGTTGCCTTGCAGATATGCCGTTTCGACGTCCATTTGATAAATCTTGAAGTCTATTTTTGCAGCGAGTGCAAACAATATTCGTATAGTTTTGTGTCGAATCACAGGTGAGTATGTTTCCATGTAGTTTATGCCCTGAATCTGTGAGCAACTTTTTGCTACTAGTCTCGCTTTGAACTTATCTGGCTTTTGTTTGTAAACCCATTTACAGTTCAAGATTTTAGCGTCCTTTGGCTTATCTACTAGTGTCCAAGTTTCGTTATTGTTCTGTGCTTGCATTTCATTTAGCATTGCTTGATGCCATTCATTTTTGTTCTCCCCTTCCAATGCTTCTTTGTAGGTGAGCGGTTCTTTTGTCGATACATTACACGTGTACTCCGGCCATTTTTTTGGACATGGTTTCCTTGTTGATCTCCTTAATGCGATTTGCTTTTCATCAGCTTCCTCGCTGGAGGATTCTTCTTCACTTGGGACGAACTCGGAGTTTTCTTTTTCTTGTAATGTGTCCTCTTCAAATACTTCAATGGAGTCGTCTTGATTTACATCATTTTGCTCTTGCTCGACTTCTTCATTTATTATTATTTCTTCTTGGGACGGTACAATTTCTTCTGGGAGGAAGTTTATGTCGATAACATGAGTTGGTACATCATTAGTGTCATTAATATCACCTTCACTACAATTTCCAAAATCTCCTTCTAGAAATCTGACATCTCTACTTACGACGATGCGTTTTTTTTTTATCATCCAAACGCGGTAAGCTTTGCTTTCTTTGCTATAACCAACAAATGTTCTAAGATCTGCTTTTGCTTGCAGCTAGTTTCTGTTTGGACGTTTATTTAAAACGTAAGCCTTGGTGCCAAATGACCTCAGATGTGTGATGACCGGTTTCATCCCGAACCAGATCTCGTATGGTGTCTTATTGATACTTCTTGATATGCACCTATTTCGAGTATAATTAGCTGTTGCTACAGCTTCACCCCAAAAACTTGGTTGGCATTTCGCTTCAATTAGCATGCACCTTGCTGTCTCTATCAGTGTGCGGTTTTTACGCTCCGCAGTGCCATTTTGTTGCGGCGTATATGGTGCGCTCAGCCTTCGTTGAATGCCATGAGCTTTCAAATAATCATTTGATCGGTTATCAACGATTTCTAGGCCGTTGTCAGACTGCAGATATTTTAATTTTCGCCCGGTATGTCTCTCTGCCATTTTGTGGTAATTCACGAAAGCCTCGAAAGCGTCAGACTTTTTCTTCAGCATGTTTACAATAGTATAACGCGATTTTGTATTGGTGAACGTAATGACATAAAGAGCTCTTCCATTCGAAGCTACTGGCATCGGCCCGCACAGGTCTGTGTAAACTATCTCTATCAATTCGTTTCCTCTGGTGTCACTTGATTTTGAGAATTTGGTTCGAGCCATTTTACCTTGTAGACATATTTCGCAGTTGATTTCAGTTTTGCAAATTCTTCGGCAACGGATTCATTCCAAGTACGGAATTCTTTTGAATCATTTCACATAAGCTTTTAGCATTTAGATGACCAAGTCTAGAATGCCACAGATCAAAGACTTTATTTTCTTGCCTTGTGTTGCATAAGTTGGCTTGTTCGTTGCTTTTTGCTTGTTTGACTACATAAAGATTGTTTTCCTTGATTGCAATTGTAGTTGGAATGTTCTTCTCATTGCGAATTATTGCTTTCTCTTGGCCGACTGTAACAGTGTAACCATTTTCGGTTATTTTTCCAACGGACATTAGGTTCAGTTCTAAGTTTGGAACGTACAATGTTTGTGATAGGTCACATCTCATTGTATAATTCTCAACTTCAACATCTAATTTGACAGATCCTGTTCCAACAGATGGAGAATTTGTGTGGTTAGCCATGTTTACCCGTGTCTCAGATGGATTTAGGTTTGTAAATTTGTCTTTGTCATTGCACAAGTGTGATTTACAACCATTATCAAGTAACCACTTGTCCTTTTTTTCTTGCGCTAGTGTGCATATTTCAGATGCAAAGTAGGATTCTTGATTATCCTTATTGAACCAGCAATCAGCTATTTGATGTCCATTACGTTTGCATATTGTGCACCTAGGCGGTTTCTTACTGTTACCTTGTGTTGGCTGTTTCTGTTTCAGCTGTTGATTGAATTGTTTCTTGAATGGTCTCTTCTGTTTCCAGGCTGCCAATGCTGCATCACTTGTGTAATGCCCTTGCCTGCTATGCCTAGATTCACTCTCTTCCAGTATTTTCACGCGTAGATTTTCCATCGTGGGAAGTTCATCTCTGCTTTCGATTGCAACGCGAAAATTGTCGTATGATTCTGGTAGACTGTAGAGAAGTATAATTGTGAGCAGGTCCTCATTAATTTCGAGTTCCATATCTCGGAGTTTGTCCACTGTTTCTTCCAGCTTCTCTAGATGAGCATGGGTGTCCTGGCCTTCTTTCATCTTCGTGAAGAGTAGCTGCTTCAGTAGATTTGTCTTTTTGGCAGGACCCTTTGACTCATGGATTGTGGCTAGCTTTTGCCACACATCCCTGGAAGTTTTGCAGTATTTTACTTCACGCAACGCTGATACTTCAATTGATAGTATGAGGTCAGACTTAGCTGTTTGGTCATTGTGATCCCACGACGCGGCCTTTGCTATTTTGGTAGGTTTTGCTGGGTCTGCTTCTGGTCTTCTCTTTGAGCCGTTTACATATTCCCATCTTCCGGTTTTGATTAGCAATGCCTGTGCCTGAATTTTCCAGGTGTCGTAATTGGATTTGTTCAATGGCTGGATTCTCGTAGTTGCGTTCATGGTTATTCCAATCCTATCGCACTTTCTTGCTTAATATTTGCATCTATCTGTTTATTAACTCTTCTGGGCCAATAACCTGATGTTTGTGGGTGTAGATGGCCTGACTACTCTTGGATAATCAAAGATAACGCAATGGCTTTACTAATAACAGATATATTGGAATAGGACTGAATACAACATATGACATATCTACATATGACACTTGACATTTATTAAGGTGTGTTTACATGGTGCAGGTTGCGGTGAATCCACAACAGTCATAATAAATTTTTGCATTATTTTTTTAATCATTTTGCATTTTATTATTAACCTGTTGTAAAATTATAATTACAAAATTACAAAGCAACAAATTTAATAGTTTATAGTCATTTTACACTTAGTCATAACAAATTCCACAATTTTTTTTTAATCTTTTTGCACTTTATGATTAATTAATTGTAAAGCAATAAAATTACAAAATTACAGAGCAACAAATGTAATAGTTTTTAGTCATTCTACACTAAGTCATAATAAATCTTAAAGCAATAAAATATAGTTTAGTTTTCTTGCACACTTAGTCATAATAAATTAGAAGCAATTTAGGATTTTTTAAGTATTTTGCAATTATTTAATTATTAATTGTAACAAAATTACAAAATGACATTTTTAATAGCTTTTAGTTATTGTACATTTAGTCCTAATACATTTTACAAATTATTTTAACACTTTGCACTTAAGTAATAATTAATTGTTAAGCAACAGAATGACAAAATCACAATATTAAAACAAATGTTTTTAGTTTTTTTACACTTAGTCACAATCAGCTAAAAGTAACACAAAATGGTTTCATTATTTTGTACTTAAATAATTATAAACTAAAAAACCACTGAGAATAATACAAAGTCACAAATTTAATAACACATACATTTTTAACCATTTTGCTTTTAATTAATAATTAATTGGCTTTTAACCATTCTTAATCTAGTCATAATACATCTTAAAATAACCAAACGTTTTTCTTAAAACCACACAACTGTATTTTAAATTTTTTGTTCTTATTTAATTATTAATTGTAAAGCGGCAAAACGCCAAAAGTATAAAGCAACAAATTTAATAGAGTTTAGTCACTCTACACTTAGTCATAACAAATTTCACAGAATTTTTTAAATCATTTAACACTTTATTATTAATCAATTGTAAAAAAATATAATTACAAAATAACAAAGCAACAAATTTAATAGTTTTTAGTCATTCAACACTAATTCTTAATAAATCTTAAAGCAATAGAATATTACTCAGTTTTTTTTTGTACACTTATACATAATAAATTAGAAGCAATTTAAGGTTTTCTAACTAATTTTCAATTATTTAATTATTAATTGTAACGCGACAAAATGAAAAACTTACAAAATATCAATTTTAATAGGTTTTAGTCATTGTACATTTAGTCTTAATACATTTTACATTTTTTTTTAAACATTTTGCACTTAATTATTAGTTAATTATAAAATTCTGGCTTATTGTTAAATAATTCTAAAGTAATATAATGAGAAAATTAAAAAACAACAAATTTAATAGCTTTCAGTCATTTTACACTTAGTCATAATAAATTTTTCGTTGTTTTTTTAATCATTTTGCACTTTATTATTAACCAATTGTAAAAAATTATAATTACAAAATTACAAAGCAACAAATTTAATAGTTTATAGTCATTTTACACTTAGTCATACCAAATCCCACAAATTTTTTTTAATTATTTTGCACTTTATAATTAATTAATTGTAAAGCAATAGAATTACAAAATTACAGAGCAACAAATTTAATAGTTTTTTGTCATCTACACTAAGTCGTAATAAATCTCAAAGCAATAGAATAATATTGTTCAATTTTTTTGTACACTTAGTTATAATAAACTAAAAGCAACTTAGAATTTTTTAACCAATTTGCAATTATTTAATTATAAATTATAACGCGGTAGAATGACAAAATTATAAAATGACAGTTTTAATAGCTTTTAGTCACTGTAGTTAAAATACATTCTACAAATTTAATTTTAACATTTTGCACTTAATTAATAATTAATTGAAAAGTTGTTGCTTATTGTTAAATAACTGTAAAGTAACAAAATAACAAAATCAAAAACAACAAATTTAATAGATTTAAGTCATCTATACTAAGTCGTAATAAATCTCAAAACAATAGAATATTACTCAGTTTTTTGAGCACTAAGTCATGATACATTTGAAGCAACTTAGGATTTTTTAACCAATTTGCAATTATTTAATTATTAATTCTAACGCGACAGAATGACAAAATTACAAAATAAAAATTTCAACAACCTTTAGTCATTGTACACATTTTACAAATTTAATTTTAACCTTTTCCACTTATTTATTAATTAATTGTAAAGCTGTTGTTTATTGTTAAATAACTTTAAAGTAACAAAATGACAAAATCAAAAAGCAACAAATTAGCTTTTAGTCATTTTACACTCAGTCATAATAAATTTCTCATAATTTTTTTAATTATTTTGCACTTTATTATTAATCAATTGTAAGCTATATAATTACAAAATTAAAAAATAACAAATTTAATAGTTTTTAATCATTTTACACTATGTCGTAATAAATCTTAAAGCAATAGAATATTGTTTATTTTTTGTGCTTTTACTTATAATAAATTAGAAGCAATTCAAATTTTTTTAACCAATTTGCATATTGTAACGCGACAGAAAGACAAAATTACAAAATGACAATTTTAATAGCTTTTAGTCATTGTACACTTAGTCTTAATACATTTAACAATTTTTTTAAAAACATTTTGCACTTAATTATTAATTAATTATAAAGTTGTGACTTATTGTTAAATAATTTCAAAGTAACATAATAAAAAAATTAAAAAGCAACAAATTTAATAACTTTTAGTCATTTTACACTTAGTCATAATAAATTTTTCGTTGTTTTTTTAATCATTTTGAACTTTATTATTAACCAATTGTAATGTGTCAAAATAACAATTTTAATAACGTTTAGTCATTGTACACTTAGTCATAATACATTTTACAAATTTAATTTTAACATTTTGCATTTAATGTTTTTGTTAAAATTACAAACTAACAAATTTAATTTAGTCATAATAAATCTTGAAGCATACAAACATTTTTTAATCTTTGCAGACTTAATCAGCTAAAAGTAACACAAAATTTTATATTTAATTAATAATACTATAAAACCACACATACAAAATTACAAATTTATTAATTTTGAATCATTTTACACTTAGTCATTACATATCTCAAAGCAACAATTTTTTTTCTTTCACTTAGTCATAATCATTTAGAAGCAACATATACATTTTTAACCATTTTGCAGCAACTGAATGACAAAATCATAAAATAACAAATTCTATAACTTTTAGTCATTCTCCATTTAGTCATAATACATCTTAAAATAATCAAACGTTCTTTTTGAAACCACACAATTATTTTTTTTTTTTTTATTCATAGTTAATAATTAATTGTGAAGCAATAAAACGCTAAAATTTTAAAGCAACAGATTTAATAATTTTTAGTCATTTTACACTTAGTCATAATAAATTTTACAAAATGTTTTTAAATCATTTAACACTTTATTATTAATCAATTGTAAAGAAATATAATTACAAAATTACAGAGCAACAAATTCAATAGTTTTTAGTCATCTACAGTAAGTCGTAATAAATCTAAAAGCAATAGAATATTGTTCAGTTTTTTTGTGCACTTAGTCATAACAAATTAAAAGCAATTTAAGATTTTTTAACCAATTTGCAATTATCTAATTATAAAATTTCAAAATGACAATTTTATTAGCTTTTAGTCATTGTACACTTAGTCATAATACATTTTACAAATTTAATTTTAACATTTTGCACTTAATAATTAATTTTAAAGCAACAAAATGCTAAAATTACAAATCAATAATTTTAATGGGCTTTGTACACATAGTCATAATGAATCTTAAAGGATAAAAACATTTTTTAATCTTTGCGGACTTAATCAGCTAAATGTAACACAAAATTTTACTTAAATAATAATAAACTACTATCACAGAATGACAAATATACAAAGTTACAAATTTAATAAGTTTTAATCATTTTACACTTACTCATAACATATCTCAAAGCAACAAAATGTTTTTTTTTGTGCACTTAGTTATAATCATTTAGAAGCAACATATACATAATAACCATTTTCATTAAATAACAAATTTTATAATTTTTAGTCATTCTCCATTTAGTCATAATACATCTTAAAATAACTAAACGTTCTTCTTAAAACCACACATTTTACTTTGAATTTTTTGTTCTTATTAATTATATGTAATGAGGCAAAACGCCAAAATTATAAAGCTTCAAAATTTACCAACTTTTAGTCATTGTACACTTAGTCATAATAAATTTCATATAATTTTTTAAATCATTTATCACTCTATTATTAGTAAATTGTAAAAAAATATATTTACAAAATTACAAAGCAACAAATGTGATACTTTTTAGTCATTCTACACTAAGGCGTAATAAATTTCAAAGCAATAAAATATTGCTCAGTTTTTTTGTGCACTTAGTCATAATAAATTAGAAGTAACTTAATTTTTTTTAACCAATTTGCAATTATTTAATTAATAATTGTAACGCAACAGAATGACAAAATTACAAAATGACAACTTTAACAGCTTTTAGTCATTTTACGCTTAGTTCTAATACATTTTACTTTTTTTTTAACATTTTGCACTTAATTAATAATTAATTGTGAAGCTGTTACTTGCTGTTAAATAACTGTAAAGTAACAAAATCAAAAAGCAACAAATTTAATAGTTTTTAGTCATTTTACACTTAATCATAATAATGTTCACAGAATTTTTTTAATCATTTAACACTTTTAATCAATTGTTAAGCGATATAATTACAAAACTACAAAGCAACAAATTTAATAATTTTTAGTCATTCTACACTAAGTAGTAATAAATCTCAAAGCAATAGAATATTAATAATCTTTTGTGCATTTAGTCATAATAAATTCTATATTTCTATAACCAATTTGCAATTATTTAATTATTAATTGTAACGCGACAGAATGAAAAAATTACAAAATGACAATTTTATTAGTTTTTAGTCATTGTACATTTAGTCCTCATATATTTTACAATTTTTTTTAACACTTTGATTTTAGTCTTTTTACTACACAATTTATTTTAAATTTTTTGTTCTTAGTTAATAATTAATTATAAAGCGACAAAACGCCAAAAGTATAGAGCAACAAATTAAATAGCTTTTAGTCATTTTACACTTAGTCATAACAAATCCCATAATATTTTTTTAATAATTTTGCATTTTGTAATTAATTAATTGTAGAGCAATAGAAATACAAAACTACAGAGCAACAAATTTAATAATAATAATAACAATAATAATTTTATTCGTGTTATCAAAACAAAATTTGTTACACATGTCAAAGTACAAAATAGCAAAAAAATTTATACAATTCAAACTAAATATAAAAACTAAATATAAACTAAATATTAAAAAAAAAAAAAAAAGTTACACAACATGAAAAACAAAAAGTGTTATATAGCGTCTTATAAAATGTACACATTAAAATATAGCCTAACTAAAACATATTAAAAAGTTAAAAACAATAACTAGGACATATCATTAAAATTATTTAATAAAAATTCTTCAGTAGAATAAAATGCTTTCTTACATAAATATAATTTGACTGTTTTTTTTAAATTTTACAATATCAAGCTGTTTGATAATGTTTGGCAAAACATTAAAACATTTTACACCATAAAACCTAGATCCAGTTTGGGTTCTTACCAATCTGGAATAATTTGCAATTAAATGTGATTTATTTCTTGTTAAATAATTATGCATAATTTCATGGCTATCATAGTTCTGAATATGTTGTTTTACATGCAACAGACATTCATAAATAAACACACAGGGAAGAGTTAAAATCATCAGATTGCAATAACTTTGTCGACAATCATCTCTGTACGCTATTCCTGCCACTATGCGTACTGCTCGTCTCTGCATTTTAAATAGTTTTGACATAGAACTACTATGTCCCCATGTTAAAATACTGTAAGACAACACAGAATGGCTGAATGCAAAGTATGCAGTTCGTAATACATTTTGAGACACTGAATTTGCTAATAAACGTAAAAAATATATATCTTTATTTACTTTCTTTGACAAAGTATCACCATGTCTAATCCAGTTTATCGATTGATCTATTATTAAACCTAAAAAATTGACTGAATCGTCAAATTTTGGTATATTTAGAGGTAAAAACATGGTTTTTAATGTAAAGCATATGTTTGATGATTTAGATTTATTTAAAACAAGTTGATTGACATCAAACCAATCTACAGCACTCAGGTAAAGGTTTGCATTTTGGGTCACTACTGTCTCAATACAAGAATTTGTACAAACTAAAGTTGTGTCATCTGCAAATAACACAACATTAGCCTGACCAAGGTGTTGTGGTAGATCATTTATATATATTAAAAACAGCAATGGCCCAAGAATGGATCCTTGAGGGACACCATTTAGTAGTTTTAGTTTATTTGATTTTATGTCATCATACAACTGTCTGATATCTATTTTCAAAATATGATGATATTAATTTTATGCTCTTAAAAGAAAAGTTGTATAATTCTAACTTTTTTAGTAATATGTTGTGTGGTACACAATCGAAAGCTTTTGACAAATCAAGAAAGGATCCGATTGTGTATTTTCCATCTTCAAAGCATTCAATAATTTTAAAAATAAGACATTCAATTGCCTTAGTTGTATTCTGTCCTTTTCTAAAGCCAAATTGGGTTTTAGAAAACAAATTATTATTTTCAAAAAAGTCTTTTATTTGGTATGATAATAGTTTTTCAAAAACTTTTGAAACAATAGGTAAGATGGATATAGGACGAAAGTTATTAACATCTTCCCGATTTTCTTTTTTATATATAGGAATTAATAACGCGTTTTTAAGAACATCTGAAAAAATTGATTCATTAATACATGCATTAAACAATTTTGTTATTGGACTAACTAAAATATTTGAAACATTTTTCAAAATGTTTACTCTTAACCCATATATATATATCCCTACTATAGCTCGTTGTAAGTTGCTTCCCTAAAGTTAAAGTTTAGATCAGCATCTATTTTGTTCATAAATGACAATGAGTCTTTAGATGGTAGAGTTATATTACTTAATATATTATTAGTTACATTGATAAAAAAATTGTTAAATGTTTCAGCATCAATCATATTTGTATCAACAGAGTGCAACTTATCTTTTTTATTTTTAATAACCTGCCAAATAGCTTGACTCTTATTTTTAGAGTTGCATATAAAGTTATTATTAGCATTAATTTTAGATTGTTTAATGCATTTTTCATAAGATGTCTTATAATCTTTATACAATATTTTATTACGTGGAGTTGGATGTTTTGCATATACATCACGTGTAAAACTGAGCGTCTTACGCATTCTTTTTAAATCATCTGTGTACCACACAATGTCATGTTCACAATTTGCCTTAATCTTAATTTCTGTTTCAGAATATGATTCATTAAAGCATATTGTAATTGTCTTTATAAATGTTTCGACAAGATTGTTAGCATTGCAATCAGTGAAACTAATAAAATTAGTAAAATTTTAATCAGATGAATTTGATTATAAAAAGAAAATTTTCCCAATTCTGTAGTGGGTCTTGTTTTTTTTTGAACAATTGTTTCATTGCTATTATTAATTTTTAAGGCACTTTGTATACCCAGATGATCAGAAAAATGGATATCAACTAAAGCAACATCTGTTAAAATATCTAAATTATTAGAAAAAATAGTATCGAGACAATTGCGTCCTCTTGTTGGTTGAGAATTGATGTGACTAAAACCAAAACTATTAAAAAGATCTATCAGAAATACGGCATTTAGTTTTTAGTCTACTACACTAAGGCGTAATAAAGTCGTAATAAATCTCAAAGCAATAGAATATTGCTCAGTTTTTTTGTACACTTAGTCATAATAAATTAGAAGCAACTTAGACTTTTTTAACCAATTTGCTATTATATAATTATTAATTGTAACGCTACAGATTATCAAAATTACAAAATAACAATTTTAATAGCTTTTAGTCATTCTACACTTAGTCTTAATACATTTTACAATTTTTTTTAAACATTTTGCACTTAATTATTATATAATTTTAAAGTTGTGGCTTTTTGTTAAATAATTCTAAAATAACATAATAAGAAAATTAAAAAGTAACAAATTTAAGAGCTTTTAGTCAATTTTTTCATCATTTTGCACTTTATTATTAACTAATTGTAAAAAATTATAAATACAAAATTACAAACCAACAAATTTAATAGTATATAGTCATTTTACACTTTTCTTTTTAACATTTTGTACTTAGTTATTAATTAATTATAAAGTTGTGGCTTTTGTTAAATAACTCTAAAGTAACTAAATAACAAAATCAAAAAGCAACAAATTAATTCGCTTTTAGTCATTTTACATTTTGTTATAATAAATTTCCAATTTTCTAAAATCATTAAGCACTTTATTATTAATCACTTGTAAAGCAATAAAATTACAAAATTACAGAGCAACAAATTTAATAGTTTTTAGTCATTCTACACTAAGTCATAATAAATCTTAAAGCAATATAATATTGTTTAATTTTTTTGTGCACTTATTCATAATAAATTAGAAGCAATTTAAGGTTTTTTAATCAATTTGCAATTATTTAATTAATAATTGTAACGCAACAGATTAACAAAATTACAAAATAAAAATTTCAATAGATTTTAGTCATTGTACACTTAGTCATATTGCATTCTACAAATTTAATTTTACCCTTTTGCACTTAATTATTAATTAAACGTAAAGCTGTTGTTTATTGTTAAATAACTCTTAAGTAACAAAATAAAAAAATTAAAAAGCAACAAATTTATTAGCTTTTAGTAATTTTACACTTAGTCATAATAATGTTCAGAGAATCTTTTAAATTATTTTGAACTTTATTATTAATCATTTGTAATAAAATTACAAAATTATAAAGCAACCAATTTAATAGTTTTTAGTCATTTTACACTCAGTCATAATAAATTTCACAGAATTTTTTAATCAGTTTACACTTTAATCAATTGTAAGCAATAGAACTACAAAATTACAAAGCAACAAATGTAATAGTTTTTAGTCATTCTAAGTCTTCTAAGTCATAAATCTCAAAGCAATAGAATATTGCTTAATTTTTTTGTACACTTAGTCATAATAAATTAGAAGCAATTTAGGGTTTTCTAACCAATTTGCAATTATTTAATTATTAATTGTAACGCGACAAAATTACAAAATTACAAAATTACTATTTTAATAGCTTTTAGTCATTGTACACTTAGTCCTAATACATTTTACAAATTATTTTAACACTATGCACTTAAGTAATAATTAATTGTTAAGCAACAGAATGACAAAATCACAATTGCTTCAAATCATTCTACATTTAGTTATAATCATCTTAAAACAAATGTGTTTAGTCTTTTTACAGTTAGTCATAATCAGCTAAAAGTAACACAAAATTGTTTAACCATTTAGTACTTAAATAATAATAAACTATAAAACCACAAAATATCAAAAATATAAAGTTACAAATTTAATAAGATTTAATCATTTTACACTTAGTCATAACATATCCCAAAGCAACAAAATGTTTTTTTTGTGCACGTAGTCATAATCATTTAGAAGCAACGCATACATTTTTAACCATTTTGTATTTAATTAATAATTAATTGACTATTAACCATTCTCTATTTAGTCATAATATATTTTAAAATAACTAACCGTTCTTCTTGAATCCACACAATTTATTTTAATTTTTTTGTCTTAGTTAATAATTAATTCTGAAGCAACAAAACGCTAAAATTATAAAGCAACATATTTAATAGCTTTTAATTACTCTACACATAGTCATAATAAATTTCACAGAATTTTTTAAATCATTTAACACTTTATTATTAATCATTTGTAAAGAAATATAATTACTAAATTACAAAGTAACAAATGTAATAGTTTTTAGTCATTCTACACTAATCGTAATAAATTTCAAAGCAATAAATTATTGCTCAGTTTTTTGGTGCACTTAGTCATAATAAATTAGTAACAACATAAGATTTTTTAACCAATTTGATATTATTTAATTATTAATTGTAACGCGACAAAATGACAAATTTTTAAAATGACAATTTTAATAGCTTTTAGTCATTGTACATTTAGTCTTAATACAGTTTACAATTTTTTTTAAACATTTTGCACTATATTATTAATTAATTATAAAGTTCTGGCTTATTGTTAAATAATTCTAAAATAACATAATAAAAAAATAAAAAAGCAACTAATTTAATGGCTTTTAGTCATTTTACACTTAGTCATAATAAATTTTTCATAATTTTTTTAATCATTTTGTACTTTATTATTAACCAGTTGTAAAAAAAATTAATTACAAAATTACAAAGCAACAAATTTAATAGTTTATAGTCAATTTACACTTAATCATAACAAATTCCACAATTTTTTTAAATCATTTTGCACTTTATAATTAATTAATTGTAAAGCAATAGAATTACAAAATTACAGAGCAACAAATTTAATAGTTTTTATGGCCGATCTCACCGACACTTCTTAAATCGATACTTAGTTAGGTCTTCCTAATAGTTAACTTATCCTTAAATTCTATATGCGTCTCACCAACCATTTGAAACAGATGCTTACGCTAAGTATTGTCGAATTTCTGACTAGCGAGCGGCACATCAGATTTCAGCCAAAATGCATTATATTGACTTGAACTTTTGCGTGCGCTTTCATCGCATTGTGTGCATAACTATATGAGAACAAAACAAAATAAATTTGACGTGTTAATGTAATGTATGATTTTTAATATTATAGTTGTTATATATTATATAACTTTTTTTAGTACAATATACTTTTCTTGAAGCTATGCTTTCACTTTTTAATTACTATAAAATATAATGTTTTTTAATAAATTTCTTAACCTTAAAATGATCCTTTTTATTTGACAAATGCTGTTGTGCAGAATGAGAATGCAATTAGGCACAGTTTCATCAACAAAAAGATAAATAATTATTTAATAAATATAACAAAAACTATAAATTGCATGAACATTTATGGTTGCTTCAACATTGTGCACAGATATTTTACTACGTGCAAATTTACTAAGCATTTACTTTTTAGACTAGGAATTCCATTATTAATTAAATCTAAAATAATTAAATCAAAGAAAATATCGTGTTGAGGAATTATTATATTTTCCATCTTTATTTCACTTGTCACACACAAATTTGAGGTTAAGTCGCACTTTAAGCCGGCAAAATTGACGGCTTATATTTATCCAATAGTTAAGCGTTAAGTTAATAATGTTGGTGCAACGCGCTAAGCCTCACTTAGCAATTTAACTCTGACTTAATTTTTAAGTTATGTCGGTGAGATCGGCCATTAGTCATCTACACTAAGTCGTAATAAATCTCAAACCAATAGAATAATATTGCTCAATTTTTTTGTACACTTAGTCATAATAAATTAGAAGCAATTTAGAATTTTTTAACCAATTTGCAATTATTTAATTATAAATTATAACGCAGCAGAATGACAAAATTATGAAATGACAATTTTAATAGCTTTTAGTCACAATACACTTAGTCATATTACATTCTATAAATTTAATTTTAACATTTTGCTTTTAATTAATAATAAATTGTAAGCTGTTGCTTATTGTTAAATAACTCTAAAGTAACAAAATGACAAAATCAAAAAGCAACAAATTAATTAGGTTTTAGTCATTTTACATTTAGTCATAATAATTTTCCAATTTTTTTTTAATCATTTATCACTTTATTATTAATCAATTGTAAAGCAATAGAGTTACAAAATTACATAGCAACAAATTTAATAGTTTTTAGTCATTCTCACTCACTAAGTCTTAATAAATTTTAAAGCAATAGAATATTGCTCAGTTTTTTTGTACACTTAGTCATAATAAATTAGAAGCAATTTAGGATTTTTTAAGTATTTTGCAATTATTTAATTATTAATTGTAACAAAATTACAAAATAACAATTTTAATAGCTTTTAGTCATTGTACACTTAGTCTTAATATATTTTACAATTTCTTTTAACAGTTTGCACTTATTTAATAATTAATTGTTAAGCAACATAATGACAAAATCACAATTGCTTTAAATTATTCTACATTTAGTTATAATTATTTTAAAACAAATGTCTTTAGTCTTTTTACACTTAGTCACAATCAGCTAAAAATAACACAAATCAGTTTAACCATTTTGTACTTAAATAATAATAAACTATAAAACCACAGAATGAGAAAAAATACAAAGTCATAAATTTAATAACTTAACCATTTTACATTTAGTCATAACAAAATGTTTTTTTTTGTGCACTTAGTCATAATTAATTAAAAGCAACGCATACATTTTTAAACGTTTTGAATTTAATTAATGATTAATTGTGAAGCGGCAGAACGACAAAGTCATAAAAAAACAAACTATAACTTTTAGTCATTTTCCATTTAGTCATAATACATCTTAAAATAACCAGACGTTCTTCTTAAAACTACACAATTTATTTTAAATTTTTTGTTCTTAGTTTATAATTAATTCTGAAGCAACAAAACGCCAAAATTATAAAGCAACAAATTAAATAGCTTTTAGTCATTTTACACTTAGTCATAATAAATTGTACAAATTTTTTTAAATTATTTTGCACTTTATTATTAATCAATTGTGAGCAATAGAATTACAAAATTACAAAGTAACAAATTTAATAGTTTTAGTCATTTTACACTAAGTCTTATTAAATCTTAAAGCAATAGAATATTGCTCAGTTTTTTGTACACTTAGTCATAATAAATTAGAAGCAACTTAGGATTTTTTAACCAATTAATAGTAAAGCGACAAAATGTTAAAATTACAAGTCAACAATTTTTATAGCTTTTAATCATTGTACACTAAGTCATAATAAATCTTAAAGCATAAAAACATTTTTTAATCTTCGCGGACTTAATCAGCTAAAAGTAACACAAAATTTTACTTAAATAATAATAAACTACCACCACAGAATGACAAAAATACAAAGTTACAAATTTAATAACTTTTAATCATTTAACACTTAGTCATAACATATTTCAAAGCAACAAAATCTTTTTCTTTTTTTCTGCATTTAGTCATAATTATTTAGAAGCAACATATACATTTTTTAACAATTTTGCAGCAAAACAGAATGACAAAATCATAAAGTAACAAATTCTACAACTTTTTGTCATTTTCCATTTAGTCATAATACATTTTAGAATATCTAAACGTTCTTCTCAAAACTACACAATTTAATTAAATTTTTTTGTTCTTAGTAAATAATTAATTCTGAAGCAACAAAACGCCAAAATTATAAAACGACAAATTTAATAGCTTATAGTAATTTTACACTTTGTCATAATAAATTTCTCATATTTTTTTTAATCATTTTGCACTTTATTTTTAATGAATTGTAAAAAAATATAATTACAAAATTAGAAAGCAACAAATTAATAGTTTTTAGTTGTTCTACACTAAGTCATAATAAATCTTATAGCAATAGAATATTGCTTAGTTTTGTTGTACACTAAGTCATAACAAATTAGAAACAACTCAAGATTTTTTAACCAATTTGCAATGATTTTATTATTAATTGTAAATAATACATTATAAAGTTGTGGCTTATTGTTAAATAATTCTAAAGTAATAAGAAAATCAAAAAGCACAAAATTTAATAGCTTTTAGTCATTTTTCACTTAGTCATATCAAATCTCACATTTTTTTTAATCATTTTGCACTATTATTAATCAATCAATCAAGCAATAGACTTACAAAATTACAAAGCAACAAAGTTAATAGTTGTTAGTCATTCAACACTAAGTCTTAATAAATCTCAAAACAATAGGATATTGCTTAGTTTTTTGTGCACCATAATAAATTAGAAACAACTTAAAATTTTTTTACCAATTTGCTATTCTTTAATTATTAAGTGTAACGCGACAGAATAACAAAATAAGAATTTTAATAGCTTTTAGTCATTGTACACTTAGTCATATTACATTCTACAAATTTAATTTTAACATTTGGCACTCATTTATTAAATAATTGTAAAACTATTGGTTATTGAAAATAAATCTTAAGTAACAAAATGATAAAATTAAAAAAAAAACAATTTGGCTAACTTTTAGTCATTTTACATGTAGTCATAATAAATTTCTCATAGATTTTTTAATTATTTTGCACTTCATTAATAATCAATAAAATTGTAAAGCAATAGAATTGCAATTTTAATAACTTTTAATCATTTTACACTTAAGTCATAGTATATTTTAAAGCAACAATTTTTTTTTCTCTTTTTTGCACTTAGTCATAATTATTTAAAAGCAATACATAAATTTTTAATTATTTTGAAGCGACAGAGTAACAAAATCATCAAAACAAATTCAATACCTTTTAGAAATTCTCCATTTAGTCATAATACATCTTTAAATAACCAAACGTTCTTCTTGAAACCACACATTTTATTTTAATTTTTTTGTTCTTAGTTATTATTTAATTCTGAAGCAACAAAACGCCAAAATTATAAAGCAACATATTTAATAGCTTTTAGTTATTCTACACTTAGTCATAACAAATCCCACAGATTTTTTTAAAACATTTTGCACTTTATTAATAATAATCAGTTATAAAGCAATAGAATTACAAAAATATTAGAAAACAAATTTAAAATAATTTAGTCATTCTACACTAAGTCGTAATACATCTCAAAGCAATAAAATATTACTCATTTTTTGTGCGCTTAGTCATAATAAATTAGAACAAACTTAGGATTTTTTAACTAATTTGCAATTATTTTATTATTAATTGTAACAAAATTACAAAATGACAATTTTAATAGCTTTTAGTCATTGCACACTTAGCCTTAATACATTTTACTTTTTTTTTTAAACATTTTGCACTTAATTAATAATTAATAGTGAAGCTGTTGTTTATTGTTAAATAACTCTAAAGTAACAAAATGACAAAATCAAAAAGCAACAATTTTAACAGCTTTTAGTCATTGTACACTTAGTCATATTACATTCTATAAATTTAATTTTATTATTTTACACTTAATTAACCATTAATTGTAAAGCTGTTACTTATTGTTAAATAACGCTAAAGTAACAAAATGACAAAATCAAAAAGCAACAATTTTAATAGCTTTTAGTCAATTTAAACTTAGTATAATAATATAAGTTTCTCATATTTTTTTAATCTCTTTGCACTTTATTATTCATCAATTGTAAAGCAATAGTATTACAAAATTATTAAGCAACAAATTTAATAGTTTTAAGTCATTCTACACTAAGTTGTATTAAATCTCAAAGCAATAGAATATTACTCAGTTTTTGTAGACTTAGTCATAATAAATTAGAAGCAACTTAGAATTTTTTAACAAATTTGCAATTAATTAATTATTAATTATAACGCAACAAAATGTCAAAATTACAAAATGACAATTTTAATAGTTTTTAGTCATTGTACACTTAGTCATAATACATTTAACTTTTTTTATACATTTTGCACTTAATTAATAATTATTTGTGAACCTTTTGCTTTATGTTAAATATGTGTAAAGTAAGAATTTATTCAATCATTCTGCACTTAATTGTTAATCAATTATAAGGCAATAGAATTGCAAAATTACAAAGCAACAAATGTAATAGTTTTTAGTCATTCTACACCAATTCATAACAAATTTCAAAGCAATAAAATTGCTCCGTTTTTTGTGCACTTAGTCATAATAATATAAAAGCAACTTAAGATTTTTTTAACTAATTTGCAGTTATTTAACTATTAATTGTAACGCGACAGATGAACAAAATTTCAAAATGACAATTTATTAGCTTTTAGTTATTGTACACTTTACAAATTTAATTTTAACATTTTGCATTTAATGTTAAAATTACAAACCAGCAATTTTAATAGCTTTTAATCATTGTACATTTTGTCATAATAAATCTTAAAGCATACAAACATTTTTTTAATCTTTGCAGACTTAATCAGCTAAAAGTAACACAAAATTTTGTATTTAATTAATAATAAACTATAAAACCATAGAATGACAAACATACAAAATTACAAATTTATAACTTTTAATCATTTTACACTTAGTCATAACATATTTCAAAGCAACAAAATGTTTTTCTTTTTCTCTGCATTTAGTCTTAATCATTTAGAAGCAACATATACATTTTTAACTAATTGGCAGCGACATAATGACAAAACCATACAGTAACAAATTCAGTAACTTTTAGTCATTCTCCATTTAGTCATAATACATCTTTAAATAACCAATCGTTTTTCTTCAAACCAAACATTTTATTTAAATTTTTTTGTATTTAGTTAATATTTACTTCTAAAGCAACAAATTGCCAAAATTATAAAGCATCATATTTAATAGCTTTTAGTCATTTTACACTTAGTCATAACAAATCCCACAATTTTTTTTAATCATATTACACTTTATTATTAATTTATTGTAAAGCAATAGAATAACAAATTTACAAAGCAACAAATTTAATAGTTTTTAGTCATTTTACACTAAGTCAAAAAAATTTATTCAGTTTTTATGGACTTAGTCATAATAAATTAGAAGCAACTTAGAATTGTTTAACCGGGTTGCAATTAATTAGTTATTAATTGTAACGCGACAGAATGAAAAAATTGCAAAATAAAAATTTTAACAGCCTTAAGTCATTGTACACTTAGTCATAACAAATTTTAAAAAAAATTA
Organism: Tachinus rufipes; assembly: GCA_963932245.1. Classification (NCBI taxonomy): domain Eukaryota; kingdom Metazoa; phylum Arthropoda; class Insecta; order Coleoptera; family Staphylinidae; genus Tachinus; species Tachinus rufipes. The sequence goes on along the minus strand of OZ010750.1, from coordinate 80,161,614 downwards.
AACACTTTGCATTTAATTAAAAATTAGTTTACATTATTCATCAACATTCATTCTACACTTAGTTGAATCTCAAAACAAATGTTTTTTACACTTTTTACACTTAGTCACAATCAGTTAAAAGCAACACCGTTTTGCACTTAAATAATAATAAATTATAAAACGACAGAATGACAAAACTGCAACCAATTAATGACTTTTAATCTACACTTAGTCATAACATATTTTAAAGCAACAATTTTTTTTTTGTTCACTTAGTCATAAAAAATGTCAGTTTTTTAGCACTAAGACAATATCAACTAATTAGATGCAACACAAATTCTTTTAACCATTTTGCATTTATTTATTAATTAATTGTAAAGCAACAAAATAACAAAAATCAACAAACTTAACAATTATTTATTCTACACGAAGTCATAATAAATCTCATTTTTTTTTTTAGTTTCTTTAAGACATTTTACACTACACTACAAAATGGTTTTTAGTCTTTATAATCAATTAGCAAGACAAGCATTTAACCATTCTGCACTTTATTTTAAAAACAACAATATTAATAACTTTTAGTCATTTTACAATTAGTCATAATAAATCTCACAGAATTGTTTTAACCATTTTGCAATTAATACATACACATACAGATATAATGACAAAATAAAAAAAACTACAATTTAAATCGCGTTTAGTCATTTTACACTTAGTCATAATAATTTTTAAAGCAACAAAATGTGTTTCAGTTTTTCACAATTAAGTAGAAGCAACTCATACATTTTTAACCACTTTGCAATTAATTATAATCTAATTGTAAAACGACATAATTTTTTCCAAATTTTTTTTTTAACATTTACTATTAAATAATTTATTAATTCTTAAGAGACAATACGACAAAATTACAAAACGACAGTTTTTATAATTTTAAGCATTTTACACTAAGTCATAATAAATCTTAAAGAATCAATATGTTTTTTAATCTTTGCGGATTTAGTCATAATCAAATTTTTTGAACTATTTGACACTTAATAAATAATTAACTGTACAGCAACTAAACGACAAAATTACAAACTATTTATTTTTATGATTTTTAGTCATTTTACACTTAGTCATATAACTCCAAAAATGTTTTTAATTATTTTACACAAAATTAATCATTTAATTTAAAGCGACAGAATTACAAAACCAGAAAGCAACACATTTGATCGTTTTAAGTCATTCTACACTTAGTCGTAATAAATCTCAAAGCAACAAAATGTTTTTCAGTCTTTGTGCACTTAGTCTGAATTATTTAGAGGCAACGTTTAAATTCTTAACTATTTTGCACTTAATTAAAAATAATAATAACGCAACATAATGACTAAATCACAAAACAACAAATTTATTGGCTTTTAGTCTTTTTGCACTTAGTCATAATAAGTCTTACAATTTTTTTTATCTATTTTGCACTTAATACAAATTAATAGAAAAGCGACAGAATGACAAAACTACAAACCAACAAGGTAAATGGTTTTTAGTCATTCTACACTTAGTCATAATACATCTAAAACAACTAAATGTTTTGTAATCTTTGTGCATTTAATCACAATTAATTAAAAGCATTTTTCACAAATTGTAAAGCAACGAAATGACAAAACTACAATTTTAAATAATTTTAAGTCATTTTACACTTAGTCATAATAAATCTAACAATTTTTTTAAATCATTTTACTATTACAATTAAAAAAAAACAGATTTGTCATTTATTTAATTTTTATTTTGTAAATTTTAGTTTTTGGGAGAGGCAGGTTTTGAAATAATCGTCGGAGAGCCCCCTATGCTTGTGGGCCCTTCCGTATTGCAGACCCCTGCTTACAAGTAGCTCCGCCCCTGCTCCACCACTGTATACAAGGTTGGGTAAATGTGTAGGAACACACTGCATTTTTAATTTATTTCATAAATGACTATAATAAACATTTTGTATATTTTTTATGTTTTTATGTTTAGCGTGATATGACGTCATAATCACTTTTTTAGAGGCCGGCCCGGGCTTTTGAGATTAGATTTTGGGTCGGGCTTCGGGCCAAATTTCGGGTTGGGTTTTGATCCTGGGCCGGGCCTGGTTTTAACAAAATTTAAAACGCCGACCTCTACAAGCCATTATAATATAATCTTACATTTTATACCTACCGCCAGTTCAGGGTTAGTAGTTATTATTAGGCTAGGAAATTAATTGTTTTTAAAAGAATGAAATAGGATATTCCCGGGGCAGGGAGTTCGGTTACGTGAGGTCACCAATTCTCGAAAGCTAGATATAGCTGATTTAATCTACTTTCAATATTATCGTATTTTAAATTTATCATTTTATAAATGGTTATTCAGAAACATATATGCCACCTATGATTATTTCATTATAGTGTGGGCATAAAATGAAAATAGCTTGAAATCCGACGCGTACTGTTTAATGAACTACGCGTGCAATTGTAATTTTCAGTTAGATTGCTAATAAAATCAACCATTAGTATTGTTTAGTGTAACATATGCATGCGCATGAATTTTATTTTACTAAAATAGATGAGTACATTTTTGTATTATTAACTGTTTTAATCTTAAATTTTTAAAAATTATTGATTTCGATTATGGTCACTAGAAATGATTTCATTGTTTTCATTTCAATCAAATATTTCATGATTTATAATGAGCATTAGGTTTGAATGAGCAATAAATAGATTAAATGGCGAATTGTATTATGTCATGATATGTTACTCACTTGTTATTGATCGTGTAGAAATTTAAATCCTTTTGTTAAATTTGATAAATAATTGTTATCGGCCATACATAAACAACAACCTTGAGCTAACTTTTCTCTAAACAAAGGGTACCGTTTACTATATTAGTTCATATAATCAATTTCCAAGAATAATAATTAAATCAAATATTTTTTTAGTCATTATAATGCTATAATATTTACTTTATGAAATGAAAACGTTTATATTAAAAATTGTGAATTGATTTTAAAAGTACAGTGCTGACAAGTATGTATAATTATTTTAAAGTATTATTTTAACACAAATCAATCAATAATTTATTTTACGGAACGTGAATTAGTTTGCACTAATACTGCAACTAATAAACAATTAACGCTAGATGGAATTCGTATGTGATACACGTAAGCCCTGATCATACAGCATAATTAGTGAGGGTTTCATTAAAACAAAATATTAGAAATTACACGTTCAATAAATTCAGTAATGAAAATAAACAAGAATAAAGTACCAGACAAAATAAATGCTTCAGAAAAGGGATATTAATTTTAAGTAGATTGTTGAATAGGCTATAATTTAACTATGAAATAATAAACAAGCTGATGCGTTGGGAGATAATAAATATAAACTGATTTAGTTGTTTTTAGATTAGATGAAGATTAAATTGCAATTTTCTGTATGTATAAATATATTCTGTATTTGTAAATAGCCCTTTTCTTATACAGGGTCTTTATAAATGTCTGGAATTATGTAATCACTATTTACTTTGTTTTGACAGTTCAACTTTAACTGTATTTACGCACACCGAAATTGAATTCACTATTTCACTAGAGTGGCACAAACGTTCATTAGATAATTCCAAATTATATAATAACTCTATATTTTCTTCAACTGCAGTTACATTTTTAGCAGTATCAAAACATTTTGGGATGGAGGGAAAGTTAAATTCTCATTCAGATCCAAGCACTAATTTTATCTCTTATTTTCAATTCAAATACTAAATTAAATTAAATACATTTACTATATACTGTACTTAATTATACATTTCATACACTCTTATAGACACGTTTTTGCCTAAGCCAACATGATTGATGACGTAAGTTGTGGATAAAAACGCGTACGTAGCAAAAAACTTGACTTGTATGTAAAACATTTTTACGCCTTAATTCACCAAAATGTCATCAAATCTTGTACTTGGTGTATACTTGCTGCGTCTTCTTTTTCAGCCGTCAGTTGTCTACTACTAGACGTAGGCCTCTTTAATCTTTTTCCATGTTTCTTGGTCTTGTGCTGTTTCAAACCATCTCTTCCCTGCTACTGCTTTGACATCGTCTATCCATCTTTTAAGTAGTCTGCCTGTGCTGCGTTTTGTTTGTCTTGGTCGCCAGTGTGTTATTTTTGAAGTCCATCTGTCTTAGCTTTGCCTGGCTACATGGCCCATCCATTGCCACTTGAGCTCTGCGACTGCGATGCGTTATTATGTCGGCGACCTTCGTTCTTTGTCGGATCTCCTCGTTTCTGATTTTATCTCGTAAACTAATATTAAGCATCACCTTTAGATAGTTTGCTCTTTTTTTCGTCACTGACATGGTTTTTAGGCCATAGGTCGCCACTGGTATAATGCATGAGTCAAAGACTTTTTGCTTGAGGTTTATTGGTATATCCCTATTTCTGAGTCTCTCTCTCTCTCCTCAGCCCGTATTTGTCCACTGCTGAACGTAGGCCTCCTTTAAATTGTTCCATTGCTGTCTTTCTTGCGCTTTCTGATGCCACTTCTTTCCTGCGATCTCTTTAAAATCGTCAACCCATCTCTTTTGCGGTCTGTCGGTTCCTTTTTTGGTGGTTCTTGGTCTCCAGTGCGTTATTTTGTTGGTCCATTTTTCGGTATCTTCTCTGGCTACATGCCCTGCCCAGCTCCATTTCAACTCCACCATTCGCTCTGTCACGTCTTTTACTTTGGTTCTTCGCCTGATTTTCTTGTTTGTGATCTTGTCTCTCTGGCTTATGCCGAGCATTGCTTGTTCCATTGCTTTTTGGCAAGATACATCAACCTACTTAAGCAGATCTATGCAAACGCCACTTTCCAAGTGACCGTAGACAAAAATCTAAATACAGACAAAATCAAAATTGGCAGAGGAGTCAGACAGGAAGACACAATCTCACCCAAGTTATTCACGCTCGCCCTAAAAGACATCTTCAAAAAGATGAAATGGCAAGGGAAAGGAGTAAACATAGACTGCAAATTCCTCACCCACCTGCGATTTGCCGACGGCGTTGTCCTGATCAGCTCAGACCTCAAAGAACTTGCAAACATGCTCGAAGAACTAAACAAAGCATCCAAATCGATAAGTCTCAAGATGAACATGAAAAAAACCAAGATCATGACCACAAACAACAGCCGCACCAAATAGACGGCCATAACATCGAAAAAGTCACCAAATATACGAATCTCGGGCACCAAATAAGAAAATCAAGAAGCAGAAATTACCAGAAGAATAACACAAAGCTGGGCAGCATTTAGCTGAGACATATACTGAAAGACAAAGACACCCCAATCTGCCTTAAACAAAAAGTATACGATCCCTACATACTGCCTGTTACAACATACGGGCTGGAGACTATGGCATGAACGTTGAAAAGTGCGAACAAACTGAAAACATTTCTGAGTATGTGCTTTAATTTTCCAAAGGCTGCCCATGTTAGTTTTACTCTACGCTTTATCTCAATTGTCTGATTTTCTTTGCCTATTTTAATGTCATGTCTTAGGTAAACATATTCTTTTACGTTTTCTGATTATTTTAGATTTGGTAAGATTCATTTTTAGGCCAATTCCTTTCGATGCAGTATTTAGTTGTTTTAACATATCTGATAGTTCTTCAATATCGCTGCTTATTATGACAACATCGTCGGCAAAACGTAGATGGTTTAGGTACGTTCTATTGATGTTGATACCTTTAGTTTTCCACGACAGTGACTTGGAAATGTTTTCGAGCGCTAGGGTGAAAAGTTGGCGTACGCCTCTGTTAATTAGAATTTTGTTAGTTACAAGGTTAATTTTGACCTAAAATGTGGCGTTTGCGTATATGTATTTGAAGAGGAAGGAGTATCAATTCTAGCTTGGTCCGTTGCTTGTAGGAATGCCCAGGTTTTGTCAAAGGAAAATCTATAAAAGCTAGGTGAAGGGGTATGTTGTATTCCGTTGTTTTTTCATTAGCGTACAAATTGTCTGTAAGTAGTCAACTGTTTGGTATCTTGCCTTCCTTGAGGCATCTGTTAAGAAGCAGCTGTAGTGTGTCTTTTATAATGGTTTCTTCTTTTTTTAGCATCTATCATTTCCTGCTTTGTTATCTCTGGGATCTCTTCTGATCCTATGCTTCGGATAAGCATTTCGGATGTTCTCGGTTCTCGGTTCTGGTATCGTTGAGGAGTAGAGATGGGTGTAAAAAATTTCAATATGCGTAGCAATGTTCTCCCTGTGGGTGATTACAGTATTGTGTTGATCTTTCAGTTTTGTAATCTTGTGTCTGCGTATGGAGAGTTTAGGATTTTGATGTTTGAGTTGTCTTCTATGATGTTTTTGACTATTTCGGTGTTAAATGTTTAAATATCTCTTCGGATTCTTATTTAGTTCTCGGTAATCTGTTGTGCTTCTTTCCATTTTGCTTCTTTGCTCGATAAGCTTTAACGTGTCTGGTTGTAGTTTACAATCTTTTTTACGCCTGATTTTGCTACAGGTCTTCTTGGTAGCAGTCTGAATGTCTGAGGTAATTTTCCCACATAGTTTATTCATTTCCATTTTACTTAAGGTGCTGACTGACCCCAGTTTTTTGTAATATTTGTCCTTATTTTGATCCAGCTCCATGGGAAAAATGTCTTTGTGTATTAGTTTGTTTCTTTCGATTTTCAGGTTGAATGTAAATGTTGCTCTTACAACCAGTGGTCACTTCTTGTATCAAACCGGTTTAGTGTTGGGACATTGGGCTTGCTCATGTCCATCTTCTCTGTTCCGGTTTCTTAATGTGTTAAGACAGTACCAATTTTCTTTGTTTAAGTAGTTTTCTCCTCGTTGGTTCCTGATGTCCAAGCCAAAGTTTTCAATATTTTCTGTGTCTGTTTTGCTTTTCTGGCCAATTTTGGCATTGAAGTCCCGGCTGATTATTTTGTATAGTAATTTCTCTAATTCTGCTGCTTTTGATATGTCTTTGAAGAATATTTCCATCTCCGCTGTACTTGTCGGTGCGTACCCCTAGATAATCTGGGCACTATATCTCTTCTTGAGTTTGATTACAATGTAGATGACTCTGTTAGAAATGAAGTGGAACTTGGTTATTAAGTGTCAAATTTTTTGTTTAGCAGGAAGGCCACGTCTCCCTGTCCGATTTTGTTTTTGCTGTTATTTTGGTATAGTGTATGACTTCAAGACGGTGGATTTTTCTTCTGGTAGTCTTGTTTTGCATAGCCCCAAGAAGTTCTTTTTTTTAGTCTGATGAGGTTTTTCTGTGTCCTTATTGTTCTGATGTATGTTGCTATTTGGATTTTTGTTTTGCTTAACTTTTGTTTGTTTTGTTTGATTTGGTTTAGATTTGAATTTTTGCCTTTCCCAAAATCCAATTTGAGGCAGACTGTGTGAGGTTTTACGTGTTTCGCGATGCTCACCTGGAGCTTTTTTACCTACCGTGTTGGCGAGTGAGCGGTGAGAGTTGCATTTCCTCGACGGGATTCGGTCGCCAAAGCCCCGTTTGTTATCTAGCAGGATGTACCGGATGACTAGTCATCGCTCGAGCAGGTGGGGTTGACATTTGGGCAGGCTTATGCTCTTTTTTGCCTTTGCCACTACATACCTTGCTGCATGACGTTGCTAAATTATTTTATAAACAAACATTCATTTCACATAAATATTAAATTTTGTTATAAGCGGTTAATAATTAACAATTATAAAAGAAATTAATTTTCAGCAATTGATATTTATTACCGCAAATAATTCAAAACTGCGTTGTAACTATCATTTATTAAAAATATAACGTCATAAACAGTTTCATTTTGCAAATAATATTAAAAGTTAAAATTAAAATTAAAGCGTGACGTCAATTGTGGGCATAGAACGTTGTTATGCTGGCTTCACTATGCGACAAACGGAAATAGCACACGATGCGTCTATTTAAGTAAACCAACAACAAAACATTATTAAAACGCATCAAAATCTGCAAAAAAACTGATAAAAAAGTAAAAACTATCATAAAATTTCAAAAACTGCAAAAACTAACAGATTATTTATAAAAAATCAAAAATTACTAAATGCAGTCTCTTAAAACATTAAAATATTTTCAGATAAAATCAAAATCCGGAAAACAAATTCAAAGAGCAAAATTTAAATAAAACATTAACATAAAGCACCAAAATTGGGCCATAAGCTATCATAAAACATAAAAAATTCAAAAAATTAAAAAAAAATGCAAATTCTTTTTATAAAATGTCAAAAAAGCAATTCCGGTTTTATTAAAATATTGTTAAAAATACCAAAATCAAACAATAAAACTGTAAAGAATATAAAATTCTACTCATAAAATGTCACAAATAACAAAATTTGGCATTAAAACATCAAAATATTGCCAGAAAACACCAAAATTTGATTGCAGCTCTATAAACAGTTGCAAATATTTGCGGTAAAACCTTAAAATAAAAAACGATTGCAGCGCTACAAATATTTGCGGCAAAACATTGAACTAAAAAACGTTTGTAGCGCCACAAACAACTGAAGATATTTTCGGTAAAACCTTAATCTAAAAAAACGATTGCAGCGCTACAAATAGCTGAAGGTATTTGCTGTGAAACCTTAAATTAAAAAACGCTACAAATATTTGCGGCAAAACCTGAACTAAAAAACGATTGTAACGGCATAAAAAACTAAAAATATTTGCCTTGAACTAAAAATTGATTGTAGCGCCACCAAAAGCTAGAGGTATTTGCGGCAAAACCATGAACTAAAAAACAATTGTAGCGCCACAAATAGCTGAAGATATTTGCGGTAAAACCTTGAATTAAAAAACGATTGCAGCGCCACAAGTATTTGCGGCAAAACCTTGAACTAAAAAACGATTGTAGCGCCACAAACAACTGAAGATATTTGCGGTAAAACCTTAAACTAAAAAAACAATTGCAGTGCCACAAATATTTGCGGCAAAATCTTGAACTAAAAATCAATTGTAGCAACACAAATAGCTGAAGATGTTTGCGGTAAAACCTTAAATTAAAAAACAATTGCAGCGCCACAAATAGTTGCAGCAAAACCTTGAACTAACAAACGATTGTAGCGCCACAAATAGCTAAAGATATTTGCTGTAAAACCTTGAATTAAAAAACAATTGCAACGCCACAAATATTTGCGGCAAAACCTTAAATTAAAAAACGATTGTAGCGCCATAAACAACTGAAGATATTTGCGGTAAAACCTTAAACTAAAAAAAACGGTTGTAGCGCCACAAATATTTGCGGAAATACCTTAAACTAAAAAAAACGATTACAGCGCTACAAATATTTGCGGCAAAACCTTGAACTAAAAAACGATTGTAGCGCCACAAACAACTGAAGATATTTGCGGTAAAACCTTAAACTAAAAAAACGATTGCAGCGCTACAAATATTTGCGGCAAAACCATGAACTAAAATAACGATTGTAGCACCACAAATAGTTGCGATAAAACCTTGAACTAAAAAATGATCTTAACGCTCCCAAAAGCTATTTAAGGTATTTGCAGAACAAAAATATAAATTTTGTCAATAAAACAATATTTTTTATTCAACAGTATTAGTATACAAAATTAATTCAAATTATTATTTAAGGTTCCAAACTCTACCTATTAATGGCTGGTCGTGAACGGGAACACTTTCCCCAAGTTATCAGCTATGTAATATCAGAAGTAGTATTTATAAATGTTATCTATATTTTAGAATTAATATTACATGCATTTTAGGAAACACCACCGACATTTCCCAGAAACTATTTTGCACAACCAACTGTAATTAGTTTAATTATAAATTGAGTTTAAAAAATTAATTAATAATTTTTAGAGAGGTACCGTCAATCCATCCATCAGTAATGTAAACGAATATAGATCAAATTTGGATCAAAGTTCTAGTAGTAGTTCGCAGTCTGATGTAATTAGTTTAATTGTAGATTAAATTAAAAAAATTAATTAATTATTTTTAGGATAATTCCGTCAGTTCATCTTACAGTGATGTAAACGAATATAGACCAAACTTGGATCAAAGTTCTAGTAGTAGTTCGCAGTCTGATGTAATTAGTTTAATTGTGGATTAAATTCAAAAAATTAATTAAATATTTTTAGGATAACTCCGGCAGTTCATCTAACAGTGATGTAAACGAATATAGACCAAATTTGGATCAAGGTTCTAGTAGTAGTTTGCAGTCTGATGTAATTAGTTTAATTATAATAAATTCACAAAAATTAATTAATTATTTTTAGGATAATTCCGGCAGTTCATCTAACAGTGATGTAAGCGAATATAGCCCAAATTTTGATCAAGGTTATAGTAGTAGTTCGCAGCTTTATGTAATTAGTTTAATTATATATTGAATTCAAAAAATTAATTAATAATTTTTAGGTAAATTTTGTCAATGATGTAAACGAAAATAGACCAAACTTTGATCAAGGTTCAAGTAGTAATTTGCAGTCTGATGTAATTAGTTTAATTATAAATTGAATTCAAAAAATTAATTAATAATTTTTAGAAATGTTTCGTCAAACCATCTACAAGTAATGTAAACGAATATAGACCAAATTTTGATCAAGGTTCTAGTAGTAGTTCGCAGTCTGATGTAATTAGTTTAATTATAATAAATTCACATAAATTTAAAATATCTTTTTAGGAAGTGCCGAATTTATCTACCAGATATGAAAATCAAAGTTCCAGTAATTTGCCTTCAAAAGTAACTAGCTTAAATTTAAATGTAATTCACAAATTTAATTTATGATTTTTAGCAAATCATAAATTTACCAATTGCAGTAGACATGGGATTTTTTCCATATTTTGACTTTGATTACCAACATTATAATCCATATGTGATTAGCTTAATTTTAAAAGTATTTTATAAATTTAATTATTAATTTTTAGATAAACCTAAGTTTACCAGCATATCTACCAAATCCAAGATTAGAAGATGAATATTTACCAAATTTTTACGATCAAAGAGGAGATGTAAGTTATATTTGATTAATTTTTAATCATATTTATACATCAAAATTATTTTAGGCTGATTTAAATGATATGGAAATAATAGAAAATGATTATGAACCAATTTTAAATATTTTGCAAAGATATGAATCAGATAACAGTGATCAATCAGAAGAAGATACTGATGATGAGGAATTATTTGAACAACACCTTCACGAAATTGAACAAGAATTTGAAAATGAAGTAAATCACGAAGTTATTGTAATACAAAGCAGCGACGATGAGGAAGAAATAGTAATTTTTTTTAATTTCAAAATGATATTTAAGAAAGACTAAATTTAAGCAGTCTGTGAACATTGACTTTGAATATTTGTGGATTATAAGTCTCGGGAACAACTCAATTTAAAAATTATTTTTATTTGTCGATAGTACGGTTAAAGAAAGCAAGTACTACAAGTAAATATTTGTTAAGATGGCAAAATGTCTTGTATGTCGTTTGAACAATGTCAACAAGTCAATTTGGGATCGGTAATGATCGGAATAGCTCGTTTCTGAATAGAGTTTATAAAAGATAGTTTAGATTTCAATGCTCCTCCCCATACTTGGAAACAATGATCAATGTAAGAACAAATATAAGTTTTATATATATGCAAAAGTTGAACAGAAGTAGAAATTGTTTTTACATCTATTAAGAAATCCAAGTTATTAGATACTTTCGAAGCTATGTCAACAACATGGTTGAGCCAGAGAAAATTATGTAAGATTGTAAAAAATTAAAGAAGATTTAGATATGGATTTGTTCAGTTTAATGTTTGGTACTAATGATACCTCGGATTTAGACTTTGAAACAAATTTTTTTAGAGTTAAAATTGATTATGTTAAGATATTGTTTTGAGGTCTTTGTTTAAAGATTCTAACCTAAAAAATTCAAGACGTTCTGCTTTAAGTGTCGATATGGTCTTTGGAAAGTATAAAATATGAAGAGTGCTATCATCTGCAAAATTATAAATAAGACTTTTATTTATTTGAAAAAGGTTATTAATGTAAATCCAAAATAAAGTTCACAAAATAGCAGAACCTTGAGGAACACCAGCATTTATGATTTTGGAGTTAAAACCATTAATTCTAACTATAATTCTTCTATTGTTAAGAAAATTGTTGATGAGATTTACAGTTTTTGATCAAAACTTATACAATGGAGCTTGTTGATTAGGATGTCATACCCTATCAAGCGCTTTGGAAATGATTAGAACTACTGCAAGACTTTCTTCTCCTTGTTTGCCTAAAGTAGAATTTCATTTGTGACTAACATAAGTCAAAAAATCTGTTGAACGTTTTGATCAAAATCCATATTGAGTGTCTGAGATGAAATTAATATATTTTTCAAAATTTTTGGACAATTTGGACAATAATGCAATTGGTCAATAGTTTGAAGAATCAGACTTGTCCCTTTTTAGGTATAGGTTGAACATTTTCAATTTTCCAACAATTTGGGAATGTTTCATTTTTGTATGATTAAGCAAATATTTTGGTCAAAATTGAAGCTTATTTATTTGTAAAAATTTTAAGAATGATAGGTGGAATTTTATCTATACCTGATGCCTTTTTGGTGTTTAATTAAAATATCCTTTGACAACCCATTGCCTAAAATAAATTTAGAGAACGGTATATGCCAATTACAAAAATAGTCTTATCGAAAAGATTTAGTTTAAGAAATATGCTATCATAACCAATGCCTTGAATTTTGTACGTCAGTCTAGAATATGCTTATTGTTTCTGGATGTAGGCACAAACAATGCTCAAAATGATAATCAAAATCTACTAGATTAAACCAGTCTGGATTTTTAATTTTTTACTTTAGTTTCCGTTCATGAACAGAATTTAAATTTTTTAAAGCGCAAATATTAGAGAAACTAACTTTTAAGCCACAATCAATGTCAATGTTTGGTTAATTAAATTAGTGGAACAAACAAGACCTTGTTCCGCCAATTTAGTTCATGTTTTTACTAAGTTATTATGTTTTAATATTTTTATAATATTTAGTTAGATTAAGATACTGTAAATCCGTTACTTAATAATTTGCAGAATCCATCCCAAGATACAGCAAGTTTATCCGATTCTGATAAAGACCAAAATGATTTAGAAGATACTGTAATTTCTTCTGACGAAAAATCTCAAGATTTAATAATAGACGATTTGCACGACCAAGATACCTTAGAAGCAAGTTTACCAGACCAAGATACAGCAACTTCTGCTGCAGAACAAACTCAAAATACACTGATAAACAATTTGCACGACCAAGATACATTAGAAGCAAATTTACCAGATCAAGAAACAGTAACTTCTGCTGCAGAACAAACTCAAAACATATTGATAAACGATTTGCACGACCAAGATACATTAAAAGCAAATTTACCAAATCAAGATACAGCAACTACTTCTGCAGAACAAACTCAAAATACACTGATAAACGATTTGCACGACCAAGATACATTAGAAGCAAATTTACCAGAGCAAAATACAGTAACTTCTGCTGCAGAACAAACTCAAAATATACCGATAGACAATTTGCACGACCAAGATACATTAAAAGCAAATTTACCAGATCAAGATACAGCAACTACTTCTGCAGAACAAACTCAAAATACAGTGATAGACAAATTTCTTAACCAAGATACATTAGAAAAAAATTTGCCAGAGCAAAATACAATTTCAGTTATTGAAATTAGTGATGATGAAAACATGATTGAAACAATAGATATTACTAGTGATGATGAACAAACCCCAACAACTACTTCTGCAGAACAAACTCAAAATACACTGATAAACGATTTGCACGACCAAGATACATTAGAAGCAAATTTACCAGAGCAAAATACAGTAACTTCTGCTGCAGAACAAACTCAAAATATACCGATAGACATTTTGCACGACCAAAATACATTAAAAGCAAATTTATCAGATCAAGATACAGCAACTACTTCTGCAGAACAAACTCAAAATACACTGATAGACGATTTGCATGACCAAGATACATTAGAAAAAAATTTGCCAGAGCAAAATACAGTAACTTCTGCTGCAGAACAAACTCAAAATATACTGATAGACAATTTGCACGACCAAGATACATTAAAAGCAAATTTACCAGATCAACATATAGCAACTACTTCTGCAGAACAAACTCAAAATACAGTGATAGACAATTTTCGTAACCAAGATACATTAGAAAAAAATTTGCCAGAGCAAAATACAGTAACTTCTGCTGCAGAACAAACTCAAAATATACTAATAAACAATTTGCATGACCAAGATACATTAAAAGCAAATTTACCAGATCAAGATACAGCAAATTCTTGTGCAGAACAAACTCAAAATACAGTGATAGACAATTTTCTTAACCAAGATACATTAGAAGAAAATTTGCCAGAGCAAAATACAGTAACTTCTGCTGCAGAACAAACTCAATATATACCGATAGACAATTTGCACGACCAAGATACATTAAAAGCAAATTTACCAGATCAAAATACAGCAACTACTTTTGCAGAACAAACTCAAAATACAGTGACAGACAATTTTCTTAACCAAGATACATTAGAAGAAAATTTGCCAAAGCAAAATACAGTAACTTCTGCTGCAGAACAAACTCAAAATATACTGATAGACAATTTGCACGACCAAGATACATTAAAAACAAATTTACCAGATCAAGATACAGCAACTACTTCCGCAGAACAAACTCAAAATACAATGATAGACAAATTTCTTAACCATGATACATTAGAAGAAAATTTGCCAGAGCAAAACTCAATTTCAGTTATTGAAATTAGTGATGATGAAAACATGATTGAAACAATAGATATTACTAGTGATGATGAACAAACCCCAACAACTACTTCTGCAGAACAAACTCAAAATACACTGATAAACGATTTGCACGACCAAGATACATTAGAAGCAAATTTACCAGAGCAAAATACAGTAACTTCTGCTGCAGAACAAACTCAAAATATACCGATAGACAATTTGCACGACCAAAATACATTAAAAGCAAATTTACCAGATCAACATACAGCAACTACTTCTGCAAAACAAACTCAAAATACACTGATAGACGATTTGCATGACCAAGATACATTAGAAAAAAATTTGCCAGAGCAAAATACAGTAACTTCTGCTGCAGAACAAACTCAAAATATACTGATAGACAATTTGCACGACCAAGATACATTAAAAGCAAATTTACCAGATCAACATATAGCAACTACTTCTGCAGAACAAACTCAAAATACAGTGATAGACAATTTTCTTAACCAAGATACATTAAAAGAAAATTTGCCAGAGCAAAATACAGTAACTTCTGCTGCAAAACAAACTCAAAATATACTGATAAACAATTTGCACGACCAAAATACATTAAAAGCAAATTTACCAGATCAAGATACAGCAACTACTTCTGCAGAACAAACTCAAAATACAGTGACAGACAATTTTCTTAACCAAGATACATTAGAAGAAAATTTGCCAAAGCAAAATACAGTAACTTCTGCTGCAGAACAAATTCAAAATATACCGATAAACGATTTGCACGACCAAGACACATTAAAAGCAAATTTACCAGATCAACATACAGCAACTACTTCTGCAGAACAAACTCAAAATACAGTAATAGACAATTTTCTTAACCAAGATACATTAGAAGAAAATTTGCCAGAGCAAAATACAGTAACTTCTGCTGCAGAACAAACTCAAAACATACCGATAGACGATTTGCACGATCAAGATACATTAAAAACAAATTTACCAGATCAAGATACAGCAACTACTTCTGCAGAACAAACTCAAAATACAGTGACAGACAATTTTCTTAACCAAGATACATTAGAAGAAAATTTGCCAAAGCAAAATACAATTTCAGTTATTGAAATTAGTGATGATGAAAACATGATTGAAACAATAGATATTACTAGTGATGATGAACAAACCCCAACAAAAAGCACTAAACGATTACAATCGTTTGGCAATTCCATGTATGAACCACCACACAAGGTAATTAAATGTTTTGTATAATATTGTTATGTAATTTATATTAAATTTCAGAAAATGTGTACGTCTAAGGATGAAAAAAAACGGAGGCGATGTGAATACTGTGAAAATAAGTATAAAGATGATGTGAGTGCTATCATCTGCAAAATTATAAATAAGACTTTTATTTATTTGAAAAAGGTTATTAATGTAAATCCAAAATAAAGTTGACAAAATAGCAGAACCTTGAGGAACACCAGCATTTATGATTTTGGAGTTAAAACCATTAATTCTAACTATAATTCTTCTATTGTTATGAAAATTGTTGATGAGATTTACAGTTTTTGATCAAGACCTATACAATGGAGCTTGTTGATTAGGATGTCATACCCTATCAAGCGCTTTGGAAATGATTAGAAATACTGCAAGACTTTCTTCTCCTTGTTTGCCTAAAGTAGAATTTCATTTGTGACTAACATAAGTCAAAAAACCTGTCTGAGATGAAGTTAATATATTTTTCTAAATTTTTGGACAATTTGGGCAATAATGAAATTGGTCAATAATTTGAAGAATCAGACTTGCCTTCTTTTTTAGGTATAAGTTGAATATTTTCAATTTTCCAACAATTTGGGAATGTTTCATTTTTGTATGATAAAGCAAATATTTTGGTCAAAATGGAAGCTTATTCATTTGTAAATGTTTTAAGAATGATAGGTAAAATTTTATCTATACCTGATGCCTTTCTGGTGTTTAATTAAGATATCCTTTGACAACCCATTGCCTAAAATAAATTTAGAATATGCCAATTACAAAAATAGTCTTATTGAGAAGATTTAGTTAAAGAAATATGCTATCATAACCAATGCCTTGAATTTTGTACGTCAGTCTAGAATACGCTTATTGTTTGTGGATGTAGACACAAACAATGTTCAAAATGACAATCAGAATCTACTAGATTAAACCAATCTGGATTTTTAATTTTTTACTTTAGTTTCCGTCCATGAACCGAATTTAAATTTTTTAGAGCGCAAATATTAGAGAAACTAACTTTTAAGCCACAATCAATGTCAATGTTTGGTTAATTAAATTAGTGGAACAAGCAAGACCTTGTTCCGCCAATTTAGTTCATGTCTTTACCAAATTATTATGTTTTAATATTTTTATAATATTTAATTAGATTAAGATACTGTAAATCCGTTACTTAATAATTTGCAGAATCCATCCCAAGATACAGCAAGTTCATCCGATTCTGATAAAGACCAACATGATTTAGAAGATACAGTAATTTCTTCTGACAAAAAATCTCAAGATTTAATAATAGACGATTTGCACGACCAAGATACCTTAGAAGCAAGTTTACCAGACCAAGATACAGCAACTTCTGCTGCAGAACAAACTCAAAATACACTGATAAACAATTTGCACGACCAAGATACATTAGAAGCAAATTTACCAGATCAAGAAACAGTAACTTCTGCTGCAGAACAAACTCAAAACATATTGATAAACGATTTGCACGACCAAGATACATTAAAAGCAAATTTACCAAATCAAGATACAGCAACTACTTCTGCAGAACAAACTCAAAATACACTGATAAACGATTTGCACGACCAAGATAAATTAGAAGCAAATTTACCAGAGCAAAATACAGTAACTTCTGCTGCAGAACAAACTCAAAATATACCGATAGACAATTTGCACGACCAAGATACATTAAAAGCAAATTTATCAGATCAAGATACAGCAACTACTTCTGCAGAACAAACTCAAAATACACTGATAGACGATTTGCATGACCAAGATACATTAGAAGCAAATTTACCAATGCAAAATACAGTAACTTCTGCTGCAGAACAAACTCAATATATACCGATAGACAATTTGCACGACCAAGATACATTAAAAGCAAATTTATCAGATCAAGATACAGCAACTACTTCTGCAGAACAAACTCAAAATACAGTGATAGACAATTTTCTTAACCAAGATACATTAGAAGAAAATTTGCCAGAGCAAAATACAGTAACTTCTGCTGCAGAACAAACTCAAAATATACTGATAAACAATTTGCACGACCAAAATACATTAAAAGCAAATTTACCAGATCAAAATACAGCAACTACTTCTGCAGAACAATCTCAAAATACAGTGACAGACAATTTTCTTAACCAAGATACATTAGAAGAAAATTTGCCAAAGCAAAATAAAGTAACTTCTGCTGCAGAACAAACTCAAAATATACTGATAGACAATTTGCACGGCCAAGATACATTAAAAGCAAATTTACCAGATCAAGATACAGCAACTACTTCTGCAGAACAAACTCAAAATACAGTGATAGACCAATTTCTTAACCAAGATACATTAGAAAAAAAATTGCCAGAGCAAAATACAATTTCAGTTATTGAAATTAGTGATGATGAAAACATGATTGAAACAATAGATATTACTGGTGATGATGAACAAACCCCAACAACTACTTCTGCAGAGCAAACTCAAAATACACTGATAAACGATTTGCACGACCAAGATACATTAGAAGCAAATTTACCAGAGCAAAATACAGTAACTTCTGCTGCAGAACAAACTCAAAATATACCGATAGACAATTTGCACGACCAAGATACATTAAAAGCAAATTTATCAAATCAAGATACAGCAACTACTTCTGCAGAACAAACTCAAAATACACTGATAAACGATTTGCACGACCAAGATACATTAGAAGCAAATTTACCAGAGCAAAATACAGTAACTTCTGCTGCAGAACAAACTCAAAATATACCGATAGACAATTTGCACGACCAAGATACATTAAAAGCAAATTTATCAGATCAAGATACAGCAACTACTTCTGCTGAACAAACGCAAAATACACTGATAAACGATTTGCACGACCAAGATACATTAAAAGCAAATTTACCAGATCAAGATACAGCAACTACTTCTACAAAACAAACTCAAAATATACTGATAGACAATTTGCACGACCAAGATAAATTAAAAGCAAATTTACCAGATCAACATATAGCAACTACTTCTGCAGAACAAACTCAAAATACAGTGATAGACAATTTTCGTAACCAAGATACATTAGAAAAAAATTTGCCAGAGCAAAATACAGTAACTTCTGCTGCAGAACAAACTCAAAATATACTGATAAACAATTTGCATGACCAAGATACATTAAAAGCAAATTTACCAGATCAAGATACAGCAAATTCTTGTGCAGAACAAACTCAAAATACAGTGATAGACAATTTTCTTAACCAAGATACATTAGAAGAAAATTTGCCAAAGCAAAATACAGTAACTTCTGCTGCAGAACAAACTCAAAATATACTGATAGACAATTTGCACGACCAAGATACATTAAAAGCAAATTTACCAGATCAAAATACAGCAACTACTTCTGCAGAACAAACTCAAAATACAGTGACAGACAATTTTCTTAACCAAGATACATTAGAAAAAAATTTGCCAGAGCAAAATACAATTTCAGTTATTGAAATTTGTGATGATAAAAGCATGATTGAAACTATAGATATTACTAGTGATGATGAACAAACCCCAACAAAAAGCACTAAACGATTACAATCGTTTGGCAATTCTATGTATGAACCACCACACAAGGTAATTAAATGATTTGTATAATATTGTTATGTAATTTATATTAAATTTCAGAAAATGTGTACGTCTAAGGATGAAAAAAAAAGGAAGCGATGTGAATACTGTGAAAATAAGTATAAAGATAATGTTCCTGATTTTTATGATTACTTTAAAAATCAACCTTTTTACAACGATGACGTAAGTTTTTAATTATATTTTAATTAATTAGCAATATATACTGGCCGCCAAAAGTAAAAAATTCTGAATCTCAATTTTCAGATAATATGTAAATTGTTTACACTTTTTTTAACTTTAAGAATGACATGACACGCATAGCAATGTTTTATTCTTTTATTTCACAAATAATTTTTGGAGCAATGCTTAAACTCAAATTGCCAATCTTAGCCTAACAGTATTTTTGTTTGTTTTAATAGTAGATTTACAATACAAGCATGTGAGTAAATTTTATCTGTGTATAATAATCTTGTATTAAACTAATGCATTGAATTAATAAATGCTCTGCCAAAGCTGCAACAATTTATGCTTCAATATTCAAGTTAAGCGCTTCACCTAAGTCACTCTCCTTGCAAAACCACCTTTTTACAGATCTTTTCACAAACTTAAGCTTTTTGAGTAAACTTAATTTTGGTTTCGGGACGCAATTATTTTGCAAAACCGCAAAAACAAAAGGTTTTTGAAGAAAAAACGTAGGTTTTAAAAATTGGTTTAGCGCCAAAAATTCCTGACAAATAGGCTTCCAACTACTACATTAAGAACAGAAAGCCTACTACATTCTGTTTTGCTCATGTAAGTTTGGCGTCAAAAAAAGTGTTGATGAAGCAACACACTGACATGCAAAACAACTTTCTGCAAAACAAAAATACAATTTTTGAAAAAAATAATTTTGTACAAAATTTTGAATATTGTTATTAAGAAAAGAACAATAGGAAGATCAAATTGCTTTCACTTCAAGAAAAAAAGGAAAGGTCTCAACAGAAACTACGGCCAAAAAAATCCAAAAAATTAAGCAAGAAGAAGAAGACAAAAATCACTTTAATAAAGTTGTCTGGTCTCGTTGCTCAAAACACGCAAAACGACCCAAACTTAAAGAAGCTATGTATGGTAGAGCGTAATTAGGTAATTAAAAAAGTTCAGATATTTCAGAAACAGCGTTTATCCAGACGTCAGGACAAAATTTTAAATACTATCATTAAGAAAAAAAAGAAAGAAAGATCAAATTGCTTCCAGTTTAAGAAAAAAAAAACAGCAAAACAACTCAAACTTAAAGAAATTATGTATGATAGAGCGTGATGGGTAATCAGAAAAGTTCTAATATTTTAGAAACAACGTTCATCCGGATATCAAAACAAACTTTTGAATACTATTATTAAGATA
This sequence comes from Tachinus rufipes, assembly GCA_963932245.1. NCBI lineage: Eukaryota > Metazoa > Arthropoda > Insecta > Coleoptera > Staphylinidae > Tachinus > Tachinus rufipes. The sequence continues at coordinate 80,140,661 of OZ010750.1, read as the reverse complement.
AAAAGAAGAAGAAGATCAAATTGCTTCCACTTCAGAGAGAGAAGCAAAAGTTCAACAAAAAATACGGCAAAAAAGGCCAAAAAACTAAATAAGTTGAATGCAAAAACCACTTTAATGAAGTTGTTTGGTCTCGTTGCCCAAAACCCGCAAAACGATCCAAATTTAAAGAAGTTATGTAAGATAAGATTATGTAGAGCGTGATAATTTAATAAAAAAAGTTCTAATATTTCAAAAACAACGTTTATCCGGACGTCAAAACAAAAGTTTGAATACTATTATTAAAAAAGGATTAAGAGTAAGATCAAATTGGTTCTACGTCAAGAAAAGAAGAAGTCCCAACAGAAGACACAGCAAAAAAAGTCTAAAAAAATAAGCAAAAAGAAGAAGAAAAAAAGCACTTTAATAAAATTGTCTGGTCTAGTTGCCCAAAACCCGTAAAACGGCCCAAACTTAAAGAAGTTATGTATGATAGACCGTAATTGGGATCAGAAAAGTTCAAATAATTCAGAAACAACTTTCATCAGGACGCCATAACAAAATTTTGAATATTGTTATTAAGAAAAGAACAAGAAGAAGATCAAATTGCTTTCATTTCAGGGAATAAAGCATAGGTCTCAACAAAAAATACGGCCAAAAAAGTTTAAAAAACTAAACAAGAAAAAGAAAAGTTGTCTGGTCTCGTTGCCCAAAATCCGCAAAACAACCCAAACTAAAAAAAAAAACTATGTATAACAAAACGTGATTGGATAATCAGAAAAATTCAAATATTTTAGAAACAACGTTCATCCAGACGTCAGAACAAATTTTTTAATATTAATATTAAGAAAAGATAAAAAAAAAGATCAAATTGCTTCTAGTTCAGGGAAAAAAGCAGAGGTCTCAACAAAAAATATGGCCAAAAAAGTCCAAAAAACTAAGCAAAAAGAAGAAGAAAAAGACAAAAATCACTTTAATACAGTTGTCTGGTCTTGTTGCTCAAAACCCGCAAAACTTAAATAAGTTATGTATGATAGAACGTGATTGGGTAATCAAAAAAGTTTAAATATTTCAGAAACAACGTTCATCCGGACTCAGAACAAAATTTTGAATATTAATATTAACACAAGAAGAAGAAGAAGATCAAATTGTTTTTACTTGAAGAAGAAAAACAGAGGTTTTAACAGAAAATACAGACAAAAAATCCAAAAAACTAAACAAGAAGATAATTCCAAAAACCACTTTAATGAAATTGTCTGGTTTGTTGCCCAAAAACCCACAAAACAATCCAAACTTAAAGAAGTTAAGTATGGTAGAGCGTGATTGTGTAATTAAAAAAGTTTAAATATTTCAGAAACAATGTTTATCCAGACATCAAAACAAAACTTTGAATATTATTATTAAAAAAGGAACAAGAAGAAAATCAAATTGCTTCCACGTCAGAGAAAAAAGTAAAAGTCTAAACAAAAAATACGGCCAAAAAAGTCCAAAAAAACTGAAAAAGAAAATGAAGACAAAAACCATTTTAATGAAATCGCTTGGTCTCGTTGCCCAAAACTTGCAAAACAACTCAAACTTAACAAAAGTTATGTATAATAGAGCACGATTGGGTAGCCAGAAAAGTTCAAATATTTTAGAAACAACGTCCATCCGGACGTTAAAACAAAATTTTAAATTGCTTGCATTTGAAGAAAAAAAATCAAAAAATACGGCCAAAAAAAAGCCAAAAAACTAAGCAAAAAAAAGAACACAAAAACCACTTTAATGAAGTTGTCCGGTCATGTTGTTCAAAACCCGCAAAAGAACCCAAACTTAAAGAAGTTATGTACGATAGATTGTGATTGGGATCAGAAAGTTTAAATAATTCAGAAACAACGTTCATCCAGACGACGGAACAAAATTTTGAATATTATTATTAAAAAAGGAAGAAAAGGAAGATTAAATTGCTTTTACTTCAAGAAGAAAAACAAAAGTCTTAACAGAAAGTACGGTCAAAAAAAAGTTTAAAATAACTAAGCAAGAAGAAGACAAAAACTACTTTAATGAAGTTGTCAGGTCTCGTTGCTCAAAACCCGCAAAACAACCCAAATTTAAAGAAATTATGTATGTTAGACCGTGATTGGGATCAGAAAAATTCAAATAATTTAAAAACAACGTTTATCAAGACGCCAAGACAAAATTTTGAATATTATTATTAAGAAAGAAACAAGAAGAAGATCAAATTGCTTTCACTTTAGGGAAAAAAAGCAGACGTCTCAACAGAAAATACGGCCAAATAAGTCCAAAAAATTAAGCAAGAAGAAAAAGACAAAAACCACTTTAATAAAGTTGACTGGTCTCGTTGCCCAAAACCCGCAAAACGACACAAACTTTACAAAGTTATGTATAGTAGAGCGTGGTTGGGTACTCAAAAAAGTTCAAATATTTTAGAAACAACGTTCATCCAAACGTCAGATCAAAATTTTAAATATTATTATTAAGAAAGGAAGAAAAGGAAGATCAAATTGCTTTCACTTCAGCGAAAAAAGCGGAGGTCTCAAGAAAAAATACGGCCAAAAAGCCTTGAAGATTTAAGGAATTATATGTCTCAAAAACAAGTATTCCTTTAGAAGAGTAAAAAGCTGGCAAGATCACCAAAACAAAAAATAAGAAAAGAAATGAAAAAAAAAATTTGGTAAACTTGAAGCTTGTTGATATGTTTTTTTCCCGCACCAAATTAAATTAGTGCAGCACATGTCATGGTAGGTTTATGAGTGCTTACTGGTTTTGTTCATCAGTGGGAATAGTGTCTATAGAGCTTTACGATGAAAGAACTGGAAACCGCCACAAAAAAATAAAAAACAAAAAACCTCTGGCCTAAACGGTATCCTGAGCAAAACTCTCAAAATCACGGCTCAAGCATTTCCAAAGTAAATATTAAAGATAATGAGTAAAGCTCAAAAAAATCTTGGCTAAATGGAAGAAAGCAAAATTGATACTTATCAGAAAATTTAATAAAAACAAAACAACCCAAACAAATATAGGCCAACCTACCTATTAGATACAATGGGTAAACTGCTAGAACAATTTATTAAACCAGACTGAAAGGAGAACTGGAGCAAAAGAAAGACTGTTAAAGAAAAAAGAAACACTGTACACCCACAAAGGTCAATCTTAAGTCCACATTTGTAGAACATACTTTATGATAACATATTAATGGCTTAGATACTGTAGGCCTTTGCAAATGATCTAGCTGCAGTCATAGTCAAGAAAACAAACGCTGTTTTAATGTACACAGCAAATAACACTCTAAAAAAGATTAGCAATTGACTAAAAGACCACAAACTGCAGCTAGCAACCCCAAAAAGCAGTGCTTCCAACAAAACTTAGAAGTAAAGTAGAATTTGTAGTAGACAAAGTCATCATAAAGCGAAAAAACCACATAAAGTACCTTAGAGTGACCCTGGTCAAAAACCTGTTTTTTGCAAAGCTCGTGAAGGTCAAAAAACAGAAAAGTAACTACCCAGCTTGATAAAATACTTCCTAACATAAGCGGAGCAGGAGAGAATAAAAAGAAAATACTTACATAGATTCATCATCATCATCATATTGTACGCAGCGCCCCGGTATAGAGAAGCAAAAACTAAACTTGCATTAAGAGTCACAAAAAAGTATGCCATTACATCCTTAGATGCAAACCAAGTTCAAGGAAGCATAATTCTCTACGGACTCTTAGTCGAGAAAAGGAAAAAGCAAGAAACCAAATCTGAAAAAACTCAAATGGCTGCTGCAATGAATAAAACGCCACAAAAACGTATGCCTGCGCAAGCTACAATCAGACGTAAGATCTACGGTTATTCAAAGCGCCACGAAGAAATAAACCCCCATCTCACACTAACTTCAACCTGCAAAAATGTTCGTATTGCAATGAAATCGACACGGCAGATCATACTACATTTCAGAGCAAACGATGGAAACAGAAAAAGAGAAGGGCGGAACATGAAACTGCAAACAACTGCTCACTTTCAGTCTCACAAAAGTCATTAATTAATCAAAGTTGCAAAAGAAATATACATTTTTTGTGGTTACTGATCTACAAAAGACTCAACTTTGCAAGCCAACTTTTGCTTTTCTAAGCATAAACTATGCACACTATGATTCTAAGACTACTAGCAAAGCTACTTTTGTACTGTTTGCAACGCATAGTTAATCTAGAAAAATAACAATAAAATAAACCTTTCAAATTTTTAATCATTGTTCAGTGTTTACTTTTGGCGGGTAGTATATTAGACTACATCTGCTTAATAATGTAAATTATTACTAATTTTGTGTTGTATTATTTTATTTTAGAATAACAAACGTAACAATGCTTCAACTTCTAATGCTAGTGTTAATAATAATACTCAAAAAATTTCAAAGGTAGCTAGTACTACCTTTTTGTTTAATAAAAATAATAAAAATATATTTTATGTTCAGAGTGATGACAATCTACCAGATGCAGAACCCAGCAAAGTGCATGAGGTAATTATAAAAAAAATCTAAATTTTAAAATTTTAAAAACCTATTTAATTTGCAGACTAATAATACTGAAAATGATTTGGAAACATCACCGTATGTATCCGCAATTGTTGAAGTAATTGATGCCATAATTGTGGTAATTATTTAAATGCAAATTAGATACACCTTAAAAAAGTTTTATTTTTTAGGATAGAGACCGTTTAAAAAATTCATCGAGCGTTAATATTAATACTGCAAGATTGTCAGAGGAAAATAATATAGATGCAGGACACAGTAATATAGTTACCAATTCGCAGACTGTAAACAATATTGGCGCAAAATTACCGGATGCTACCGAACCTGAAGAAGATGATCTCTCTAAATATTTAATTGAGGTAATTGTATTTTTTTAAACTAGTAAGTTGTAAATTGTCTATATCAAGAGATATATATACTTGTGTTTCAAGGTATGCATCCATCATAAGTGTGCCTTGCATCTCACTAGTCAAAGAGACAATTTAACGCTCTCTATTAGGAGAAATGTTAAACTGTTTGTGTGTGAAGGAGAGCTGTATTACAAGTTGAATTCTACACGGACAGGCAACGGCATTTTTGGTTTGATAAATTTGTTTCAAATAAAACGCGCCAAAAATGCTGTTGCTTGTCCGTGTAGGATTTAACTGTACTACTGCTTTCCTTCACACACAAACAGTTAAACGTTTCACCTAATAAAGCATTGCGTTACCACACATTACTAAACATAAACTGTTTAATCGTTATTGTGATTTTATGTAAATTGTCTCTTCAACTAGGCATACTGATAAACACAAATGTAAACAGTTCAACGTTTCTTCTAACAGCGTTACCATCTTCAACATAAAGAAAGTTTATACAAAACTAAACAAAATATTATGTAAAAAGCCAAATATAATAATTTTATATTAACTAAAAATCAGTTAATAATTTGACTGACAAACAAACTGATTTTTAAATCATGAATCAATCATTTGATTCAAATAAAAAAATATGTAGATTTTATTAAAATGTAGTACATTTATTGATTGGATATAATTTAAATTTCTAAAAACAATTTTATTTAAATAAATTTTTAATTTTCAGACTACTTCCAGGCATTTGAATCCAGCAACTATTGATCACACTTATTGCCTCAATGTAATGACTTTACTAATATATTAATTAAGTAGAAAGTAGTATGTAGACAGTACCTTTTGTAGGACTTTTGATACAAAAAGTTAATGATACAAATTCAAAAATTATTAATTTTTTGTTTTTAAAATATTTTTAGTTAAGTAGTTATAGCTCATGATGATAAGAATAATTTTATAATATAATTTAAAACATTTTCTAACAAATTTTTGATTACAGCCTAATGCAGCAGATATTGGAAACCTTGATGATATAGGTAATTTATTTACAGAACCACTAAATGTAATTATTAATTCTTAAATAATATTAAATTAATAACTAAATTTTTAAATTTAATTTTTAGGTGGCCACCAAAGATAATGATCCAGAAGCTCCTATCAGCGAGGATGGAACACCCCAAAATGTAGTTACTTTATTATAATTCTAAATTTACTTAAAAACTATTCTAATTAACCTAAATTATTTTTCTAGCTGATCTTCAATTTGTATCTTTTAGTTTGTTGCAAAGCTTTTTGTTAAATTTGAATCATGCATGAGCTTAAAAAATAATTTAAATACTTTTTCTTTCATCAACCTCAAGATTTCACCTAAAGAAGAAATATTTTTTTAATTTATTTTATTATTTGAATCGTTTCAATTTATTTTTTTAAGTCAGGTAAAGTCAATCATTTCATTACTAATAATTAACTTACGTCCAAAATAAACATTAATCTAATTTTATTAAACTGTTTTAGCATGGCCCATCAAAGGAAAACTGAGTGGAAATAATCTAACATCAACATTAATATTAACTATATAATACCTTGATACTTATAGAAATAAGTGTACTTATATTTTCTGATTATAAACATTTTCTGATTAAGCAAGAAGAATGTCAAATCTACGCTTCCGTAAATGAAGCATTCTATAAAGAAGACAATAAATGTTGTAACGCATGTACAAATCTATAGCGTGTATAGTTTATCTTGTTTGTCTATTTGTAGTAGTTTGTTTCGTATACTCATTTCTTAATTATAATTAGTTGTATATTATATTGAACTAAATTTCAATTTGTAATCGAAAATTTAGTTCACATTAACACACTAAAATTGATTTTATCTTTTGTAGAATTTATGTTTTTGTTTGAGTTCGTACTAACCAATATGTTAATTTAGAATTTTAATATATGAATTACAGTAATAAATTATTTAGTTGCCATACTAATTAAGTTGTGTTTAACATAATTAAGATATTTGTTACAATATTTATTCAATAATAAGTAATTATTTGGGAAATATAATTATAAAGTTAATTAAAATAAAAAATATATAAAACAATTAAGGTTTTTATACTTATCTTTAATTTACAGGGAGCTTTGATTGCGGTTTTTATTTTGATTGAATTTTAATTTTAATAACTTTTGGTAATTTTTAAACATTCATTATTCTATCGTAACGCATGTTAAAATATATAATTTAAAAATCAAATAAACCGATAATAACTTACATAGTAATGAATAATATTAAACATTACAATTATTTCTCAATCCATAATTTGCCGCCACTGTTGATACGCCCTTCTTTCAAATTATGGGTCATTAAGCAGGTAAGTTTTTAATTTCAATTTCTAAATCTTGGTCAATTTTTATTGCTGTTCTCTTGGATGACTGCTATTTGGCCCATTTTTGGGATTGTACCTTTGTTTACCATCCACTTTCTCTTCTTTTGGAATTTTGATCCATTTTTTTATAGCAATTGCAAAAATGTTGCTGCAATCTTTGTACGTATTGCCATCAAGATAATTAATTTAATTTTATCTCTTGTTTTTGCCAAAACATTCAATGGCTTCCAATTAAAGCATCTAGATTGTTTGGAGAAGCCAACGGTCTGGAGTTTAATATAGATTCTACTTAAGCCATCAGTGTATACAATTCCTTATAGTTTAATGCGTTTCTTCAATTGCAAATTGTAGTCTCCTATAGTCCTCCAAAATGAAGTGCACCGGGAGGAATTTTGTTTCACAATTTACCTAATTCGTTATTGGCACCTACAAAATTAAAAACGTCAAAAAATATTTTGTTCTTTGTCTTTAGGTCTGTTACTAATTCTAAGTATACTGCCTTAGTGACCATGCAAATAAATATCACCACATATTTTTACCTTCCTTCATTGGAATAGTCTACTCCTACTTTAGAAAACGGATTTGTAAGTATCACATTTTGTCTTAGCAAACTTTCTATCATAAGCGTACAGTACATGTGGGCTTGAATTCAAGGCACCTGGTACATTTTTGCAGTATACTTCTGGCAGCTAATAGCCAGTATTGACTTCTAGTTGCTTGTGGCCCAAAATGAAAGTTACTTTCATGATTGTATTGTCTTAATCTTCCTTCATCTTCATCAATAAACGGATTCAAACATAACAACTTTTTTTGCTTATTAATAATCCTTTTCTTCCTGCAATTGTTGTAACCTTTTGGCAAACTCAATTTTTTGTATTAATAGTTTTGGCTTTTTGTAACTAATCCGTTGATAGTACAACATGTGTTGATGATTCTGACAAGCCTTGTAAATAAAGAGTATCTTTCAAACCATTCCAAACCGCCTAGCTTTGGATTTGTTTGTAGTATTGATCATTTTCTTTTAGGTAAGTCCAAGTTTTTGGAGTTATCTTTGGGCAAAAGTGGCAGATTAGTTTTACAAAAAAACTATGCTACCATAAAGTTTTTGTTTGGTTTACTTACTCAATCTTGACTTTGGGATATTAACTAAATTTTGCCAACGCATTTTGACGATGACTTATTCATGCCAACATTATTATTGAGTCAGAGTAATATGTTATTTTCTTAAATTTAAGACCTAAAGCCTCACCTAATTAGAGTAAAATAAAACTTTCGATTACTCAATAGAGTACTTAACTTACCCACCAAATGTTGGTAATCAAGAGATTAGATATTACTTTTTTCTCATTTGATCTACAGGCTTCTAATGCATGCAAAAAAATAAAACTTTCTTCTCTAAAGCGTTTATTCCATTTCAAACTATTTAATAGTAATCATAAACTGTAATACTTCTCCTTCCGCCCGTCGATCATCAAAAAATTGAATATTATTTCCTTATCTTCTGAATTGGATACTTCTAACGCTTGCAGAAAAAATAAACTTTCAATTTTGTAATGTGGGAGGGCAAGCGAGCACTCCAGTACAAATAATATTCATGAATTAAAGTGACCCATTTACCCGCCAAAATGTTGGTCTTTAAAAAGTTGGCTTTTACTTCTTCCTCCTCTAACTTAAAGATTTCTGACGTTTGCAGAAAAGAAATTTCTAATCCTTCAATAACAAACTAGGTGGGCACTCCAGTTTAAACTACTCAATAGATCATAATCATAACTTGGAGTAACCCACCCACACATCCCCCAAGTGTTGGTCTTTAAAAGGTTGAATATTACCTCTTCTTTTTTTGACTTAGAAACTTCTAACGTTTTAATCTCTTGATAACAAATTTTTAAGCTGGTGAATGGAGTAAACCACTTACCTGTTCAAGTGTCTTTAAGAAGTTGGATGTTACCTCTTCCTCTTCTGATTTCAAGACTTCTAACGTTTGCAAAAAAAGAATTTTTTAATGTTTTAATAACAAATTTTTAGGCGCGTGGGTAAACATTCCAGTTGAAACAATTTGATAGAAATCATGATTAGGAGTGACCAACCTACCAACTCAAGTGTTGGTCATCTTAAGACTTAAAGACTTTTACGCTTTTTAGAAGAAACACTCCAGCTCAAACTACTTTATGATTTGGAGCAAAGTTGGCATGATTGTCTTATTGTGCATTTTTAACGTCTTACTCTTTTCGAAGTTTTATTTCTTCAATAAAAATATTGTAATCAGATTTTTTTTAGTTAGCTTATACTTGTTATTGCGGATTTTACTATAAGTCTTATTGGCACAGTCTCAAATTGCCTAAGCAGTTGCAGCAAATACTTGTCAGAGAACATTTAAACTACAATCACAATGACAGATAATCTGGTAGTATTTTCTAAGTTGGTTCAGAGTATTTTGTAATCTATTATACATTTTTTTAACGTTACTTCAGTAGAAGGTTTTGGTAAAAGAGTTGAAAAGCAATGAAACAGTGTTAAAAGCATGTTTAAGCATTTTTGGGATTAGTTACAGATTATTAAGGTTGGTCTAAGTTTTCTTTGTTTGTCTTCATAGATGATGATATAAGTTCAGTCTTTATTTCTTTCAACTTATCTGGAAGAGAACTATATAACAGTTTCTTTATCTATTACATTTGCCAAGTTAACTTTAGCTGCAAAGCAACTTTTTGGGCATTTTTGGGCTCAGTTACAAATTATTTAAATTAATCTGAATTTTCTATGCTTCTCTTCTTTGGTACGTACGGATTGACTTAGACAATGGGTTCTTCAAACCTTTCAACTTTTCTTGACAACCATTTAACAATTTCTTTAAAGCAACGTTTGTTGTTTGGTGGGGTGAGTTTTGGTGGGGTGAGTTTTGTGGCAATTGCTCGCACTAACCAAACTGAAATCAATAGAGATGGTGTTAGCAAAAAGTATTGTCTACAGATTATTTTGATTAGTTTTGCTCTTCTTTGTTTGGCTTTCTTGCTTAAATGAGCTGTGCGTTGCATTTTGTAAGCTTTACATTCCCTCAGCAGATTTAATAAACTCTTTGTGGTCGCTTCATAAAAATTTGTCTTTATTCCCATTCAATGCATGTACTTATTCAGGTCACAATGTCCACTTATCAATCCTGTAAGTTAATTCTTTTAATAATAGCTTAAAAAAACTTCATAACAGTGACGTAGCTACCTGTAAGCAAAAGTCTACTCAAATTTACAAATCACATTTTTGTAGAAATTTTTTATTGTAAATTTTTAAAATCCTAACTAAACTACTACACGTGAGTATGCAATAATATATGCATCAAAGTACTTGATAGCTGTAGCATGTTAGGTATGTTTCCAGAATTGTACTAAGCTGTAAAATTTGTTATTTATATACTAGCGTTTGAGGTCTTAATTTGGTGTTAAAGTTTTGTACATAATAACCGTTGAGAGCATGCTGTGCACTGGCAATTAAAACCTTAACATTGTACATAACAGCCGTTGAGAGCATGCTGTGTACTGGCGTTTAAAATTTTAGGGTTGCACAACAAATGCAAATTAGACAGAAAACAAAAACATAAAATATATAATTAGAAATTGATTGAACACGTGTCAAGAAAAGAACATATTTATAAAATAGAGAATATGGAAAAGGTTAAGTATTAGCACACCGTCAAATAATAATAAATATTATGACATACTGCAGCAAAATTCCTTTTTTAACCGCAATAATCATCAGCGTAGCTAATTAGAAAGATGTTTTTGCAATTCCCACCATCAACACTCTGCCGTAGCTAATGTCCCTCAATGTTTAAACAATGACTGAGCCCTGTAAAACGTTGCCAATTCTTAGGTAGTTACATATTGCTTTGATCAAATACTCAGCAACACCAATCTCCATTAGCGCATTGATGATATCCACCCGTTGTACATAGTTGAAGGCGTTCTTAATGTCAAATGTTATAAGCGCACCACAAACTTTTTCTTTGTTCTGCTGTTGCACTTTTTTGCTGCATTAATTGTCCGTTTTTGAAACCAAGTTTTTTTTTTAATTTGTCCTAAAGTCTCATGTTCAAAATTTGCTAGTAAAACTTGTCAATACAGTTCAGGCTTTTCATCCAAGATTAGCATTGCGATTTTAAAAATTGCTTTTGTTTATGAGAGTGTTAAAGGTTCTAAGCGTTTTGTCCAATCTCACTGCTTTGTCCGCCTTCTGTGGCATGCTTCTGTAGTCTCTTCACTAAAATGAAAGAGAATGTCCGAAAAGCTAAAATTCTCTTTCCCATGTTTAGCTAAGTTTGCTGAACCGACTCTTTGCAATGCTGGCTTCTTAAGAGTTGCAAAGTAATGCTCAGTCAGTAAATAAGCTTCTTTTGTGATCCTAGGTAGAATCACTTGGCATGCTGCTTCATGTTTTTTTTCAAAACCAAGTAGAATTGCGGAATTTTTTTTGAATAGTATCTTGGGCAAAAAAATAGCATGAAGACAATGTTCTTGCACTTTATCTATACATTATTTTGTTTTGCCAACCTTAGAGGTATGTAAAATGTATAAGACAGAGTTTGCATCAAAGATGGTTTTTAGCTAAGCTGCAAGTAGGTTCAAAAATTAAAACAAAAGTAACTTCTTCCTTAATATAACATTCTAGAAAAGCACTAGAAGCAGACAAAAGTAGAAACTATAGGAAGAGAGAAGCCAAATACAAGATACAAAGCAATAAACAACCAACTTTAAACTAGTACCAAATGTAAATTAAATTGCCAAAAACAGATTTACACAGAGAAGAAAGTAATGCCATGCGTAGTCATTTTCAAAGTCCACACCTTACTACGTAAAACAAAATTTCTTTTTCCATATACTTGTTCCTGCCAAAATTTGTTTGCAAAACTTGGGTTAGATCTATTCTGCTTCTCCTTTTTCTGCACTTTCACAATTGTCATATATTCCTTGCATACATAGCACTTTTAGAATTTTTAGCACACTCTGATTGTATGCCTAACCTCTCCGCATCTGTAGCAGGCATTACCATTAAAGCTACACTCTTTCTATTACATTTGTAGCATCTGTGCAGATTTTTTGCTTTATTTTTAAACCCAGATAAGCAATCTATGAAGTCTTATGTCTCTAAATTATTTTGGTTTCATCTGTGTTGTCTTCTATGTCACATTTCTAAAAACTTAAAAGCTTTTAATTAAAAAATGTGAATATAAAATGAAAATAGAAAATAAATAAACATTTTGAAATCATAACCTCGGGTTACCTCAAACCAAGCAGGTCATTACCAGTCTTAAATTTACCATCTATTTCCCAAACTGGAAGGTCAACAAGAACGTAAAGCAGCTGCTGAGTTCGTATTACAATTCACATCAGAATATATACAAAAATGTGGACTTTTATTTTCAATTTAAACTAAATTCCAATTACACAGTCAATTACCAACTACTTTACTAATAGATAATACTATAGCCAACTCTATGCCTACGCTGAATACATCTATAACTAAAGAAAAAATGTCAATGCCACCAAACCAAACAAGGTGTCGTATTCAGACCGACGGCAAATTAAGTAAATAAAGTCGTTAAACCTTACCCTGCACCATTAATGCATTTACTAAGCCACCCTTGAGTTCACAACACATCGTTAAAATTAGCCACACTCTTTACCAGCAACCTTTTCTTCGAATTTCTACCAGAAACAGACCCGTAAAAGTTTAATTTCCCCACTGATTGGGTTAAAAAGGGCACGTACAATAGTGCTTTGTATTAATTGTAATGTAATATGCGTCTGGATGATCAAAACACAATTAATGATTTAAGATTTTCTAAAAAAATAATATTAATGATCCAATTGCAATGTGCATTTGTTGCGTTGCTTTGTCGGGATTACTTTTATTGTTAAACATAAAAAAAGCAGGAATTAATGTCATTCATTAAACTAGCGCATATTAAAATGTATAAAAAAATCCACTTCCATTTTCATGCAATATTTTTGCTAGAAATGATTTTTTTAATATAAAATGTATAAATGCCGTTTGTGAAATCCTCGCTTCAGTGTAATTAAAGGTTTTCAAACGTACAAAAAATAATAATAAAGAGCAAAATGTAATTACCTACTTATAATAAATATTACATTCATTTTTCTTAATAAAATATGCTTTTTATGATGTATTAATCATAATTTCAACCCCATAATGCTTATAAATTGGTTTATTGAGAGGTTTTGATGTGATTTAAATTTGTTACTGTGAAATCAGATCTTAAAATAATCAATACATGAAAATTCTATTGTAGTCAACCTTAATCCTATGACCTACACTTTTAAAGCTATCATTACGGCTCACGGAATTATAGTTATCTCTTTTCGAGGTTGATTTAGCGCAGACTGCAACAGTCTAGAGATAACATAGTAGTCTTTAAGGAACACCAGACAACGACCCATATATTCCTGCAAGCTAAAAATTTAGATTTATTGCACATTTTTTAAAAGTTTCATCTACAATTACTTGCTACATGTTTTATTAAATATTTATCATACTGGAAACTTAGATTTTTATTTAGTTTTCACAAAGAGTTATAAAATGTTTTATGCTTAACGCACGCTTATTATTTCACGGCTCTCAAATGTTTAATTAATTAATTAATTATATAAACTAGTTAGCGCAGTAACTCTGTTAGTTATGCAATTTAATAAAAATAAAAAATGAATACATGTCGTATGCTCATTTTGTACACTTCAATTTACTTATTTTCTGATGTCACGTTCTGCTTTATTGGAATATGCACTCATTGCGTTGAATATGATCAGAGTCTACGTGTATCATATACGAATGCATTTAGTGTTATTGTTTACTAATGCAGATTTGAATTTTGGGTGGAAGCTTTATGTATGGAAAATTTAGTGAATACAAAATTGTTTGTTTATTGTTTTACAGTATTATAGGAATATTAAAATCAATACTTACACTATTTTTAAACCATTATATAAATGCTAGAACCTAAAGCTTAAAGTGTGTTGGTTTTAAAATCATTGAAGTGCTGTAAACAATTGTTTTCACACACTAATAATTATCTGGCATTAAAACCTTATACGTAACATCCAATGAGATCATGCTGTTCACTGGCATTTGAGGTTTTAAAACTGCGCAATAGCTGCAAAAGATTAAGGTTTGAGGTTGTGTGTTAACACCGTATCTAGAATTGAAGCTTTATACGTAACAGCCAATAAAGACATGCTATGCACTGGCATTTGTAGTCTTAAATTTGCACAGTAATTACAAAAGTTTACTAGGTTTGTTAGCTTAAAGGTGTTGTCGTGTAGATCAAGTATTTTTACTGTTTTTGTAGTTTTGAATAATAATTTGTTTTAGTCTTTTTTGCAAATTATTAGTATTGATCTCTACTAGCTAGTAGCAACATTTTTGCACTTTTTTTAAACATAACTTCTTTAAATTTGCTTTTAAATTGCCGTAGCAAAGAAAAAATCTTCAAAAGATATTGGGCAGTCCGTACAATAGAATATACCTTCCTTTTCTTTTTTTATGCAATGGTTTGCTTGACATTTTTTGCACTGCAATCTTGCTGAATCTATTGTATACCTCTAATTTGTTTTAAACAAAAGTATTTTAAAGTCAAAATTTAAGATGCTAATAAAATGTCTTACGTTACATCCAATAAGATCATGCTGTGCACTGGCATTTAAAATCTTAGAACTGCGCCATAACTGCAAAAAATTAAAGTCTTGGAGTTGTGTGTTAACACCGAATCTGAAATTGAAGCTTTATACGTAACAGCCAATAAAGGCATAGTGTGCACTGGCATTTGTAGTCTTGGATTTGCACAATAATTACAAAAAAATGTTAAGCTTACTAAATTTGTTAGCTTAGAGATGTTGTGGTGAAGTGGAAGCATTTCTATTTTGTTTGTAGTTTTGGCCTCTGGGCCGATATTTTATGGTTTACGCACTACCACACAAACTGCTTTTAAATATGTACCTGAAAAAACAAATATATACTATCGTTCCCGTTAATTGAAAAAATAAAAACGCTGTAGATACTGACAAGGCCTTGTATCTGGTCCACCCACACTCTCATATTAAATGTATTTATAGTTAAATTGACACTAATCATATATTAAACTAACGTCTTAAATTTAATAAATGTCATATTTTTTTAAAATTTTCTGCCGGAGCTAGAATTTGAACCTGCAACAAATTATGCGCCGAAATTCGAGTTACGCGCTTCACCCAACTGAGTCACTTTTTGGTTTCTTAGTTTAAAATTGCTATGGCGCGCCGTTTTACTAAGTTAGCTAGTTTAGAGATGTTGTTGTGTGGTAAAGACAATTTTACTTTTTTGCAGTTTTGGCCTTTGGTGTTTGAAGAATAGCACTGTTCTACTGAGATAACTAGCTTAAAGGAGTTGTCTTGTGGTAGAAGCATTTCTACTTTTTTGCGTAGAAAAGAAAATTTTTCAAAAAATACTGGGCAGTCCGTACTGTAGAATCCGCCTTGTTTCTCTCTTTCTATGCAATAGTTTGTTTGACCTTTTGTGCACTGCAATCTTGCTAAGCCTGCTCACCTCTAATTTTTTTTTAAACAAAAATATTTTAAAATCAAAATGTAAGATGCTAATACAATGTGATCATACGTAACATCCAATAAGATTATGCTGTGCACTGGCATTTAAAGTTTTAGAACTGCGCATACCGACAAGGCCTAATATATGGTCCACTCACACATTTATATTAAATGTATTTATGGTTAAATAGACACTAATCATATATTAGGCTAACGTCCTAAATTTAATAAATGCCATATTTTTTTTAAATTTTCTGCCGGAGCTAGGGCTCGAACCTGCGACAAATTATGCGTTGAGATTCAAATTAGGCGCTTCACCTAACTGCGCCCTTTTTGGAGTCCCATAAATTTGGTTTAAAATTGCTATAGCGCTATTTTACTAAATTGGTTAGTTTAAAGGTGTTGTTGTGTGATAAAGACATTTCTATTTTTTTGCAGTTCTGGCCTCTGGTGTTTGAAGAATAATAATAGTCTACTAAGTTAACTAGCTTAAAGATGTTGTCGTGTGGTGGAGACATTTCTACTTTTTTGCGTAGAAAGAAAAAATCTTTAAAAGATACTAGGCAGTCTGTACCGTAGAATCCCCTTTCTTCTCTCTTTCTATGCAATGGTTTGCTTGATGTTTTTTAAACTGCAATCTTGCTGAGCCTGTTGTACACCTCTAAATTTTTTTAAACAAAAATATTTTAAAATTAAATTTTAAAATGCTAATACTATGTGATCATACGTAACATCCAATAAGATTATGGTGTGCACTGGCATTTAATGTTTTAGAACTGCGCATATCAACAAGGCCTAGTATCTGGTCTACCCACACTCTTATATTAAATGTATTTATGGGTAAATACACACTAATTATATATTAGATTAACGTCTTAAATTAAATAAATGCAATAATTTCTTAAAATTTTTTGCCGGAGCTAGGGCTCAAACTTGCAACAAATTATGCGCCAAAATTTGCGTTAGGCGCTTCACCTAACTGGGCCACTCTCCAGTGTCCCTTAAATTTGATTTAAAATTGCTATGGCGCTATTTTACTAAGTTAGCTAGGTTGTTGTGCGGTGGCATTCTACTTTTTTGCAGTTTTGGCCTCTGGTGTTTAAAGAATAATGTTCTACTGAATTAACTAGTTTCAAAATTTTGTTGTGTGGTGGAAGCATTTCTACTTTTTTACGTAAGAAAAAAAAAATCTTCCTTCTCTCTTTCTATGCGGTAGTTTGTTAGACTTTTTAGCACTGCAATCTTGCTGAGCCTGTTGTACACCTCTAATTTTTTTTTGACAAAAATGTTGCTAAGACAATGTAGTCTTAAACTAAACAACAATATCTAGGTTCTAATATCTATTCAAATAGCTTAATAATTCTACTAAAACCCAACTATGCTTTAATCAAATTAAGTTTTAAGAATGTGTAAGACAATGCGTGCTAGTTTTAAAATCATTGAAGCACTTCTTGTTGAGTTGTCTTGTGCTGTAAGAAAAATGTTTTCACACACTAAGTCTTAGAGTTGTATGCTAACACCGGCATTGAGACTTTATACGTAATGTTCAATGAGATCATGCTGTTCACTGGCATTTGAAATTTTAAAGCTGCACCATAACTGCAAAAGGTTTAGGTCTTGGGGTTGTGTGCTAACACCAAATCTGAAATTGAAGCTGTATACATAACAGCCAATAAAGGCATAGTGTGCACTGGCATTTGTGGTCTTAGGTTTGCACAGTAACTCTAAAAGATTGTCAAGTTTACTAGGTTTATTAGCTTAGAAGTGTTGGAATAATTTCTATTTTTCCATTTTTTGTAGTTTAAGCTTTTGGTGTTTGAAGAATAGCACTGTTTTACTGATTTAGCTAGCTTAGAGGTTTAGTCGTGTGATGAAATCATTTCTACTTTTTTGAGTAATTTTTTTTTTTTTAATTATACTAGGCAGTCCATACTGTTCAGTAATGTCCGCTTTTCTTCTCTCTTTTGGTTTGCTTGACGTTTTTTGCACTGCGATTCTGCTGAGCCTGTTGTACACCTCTAAACCCTGGTAAAAAATGATTCATTTTATTTCAGTTCTTTAGGCTAGCTTGAAATGTTATCACCTAGCGTTGATCAACGTTGGTATGACGGAATTTGAAAAGGTTTTGTATCCAATGGTTCTAAAACATAATTTAAAAAATACATTAAAATATTATGCAATTTCCTATCAATTTACACTATTAACATAGGTACCAACTGTTTAAAAGTTACACACAATTAGTTAAACTTTACTGTAAGTGGGCGGCTACCAAGTTGAAGTTAAGGGCGGGTAGCGTTTTTTACTATAACCCACCTGCCCACCCAAGTGTTAGTCATCAAAAGATTCATTACTTTTTCCATTTTTTGTAGTTTTGCAGATGTTGTATACAAAAGAATGAATGTGAGATGTCACTTAGTCGTGAAATAAACTAAATTAAAAATGTAGGCTGGGAGTTTTTTACTGTGACCCGCCCACCCGCCCAAATGTTAGTCAATAAAGAATTCATCATTTCTCACATTTTTGTGTTCCTGCAGCTATTACAAGAAAATAAATATCAAAGATGTCACTTAGACATGGGATAATTTTACGATAAATCCTTTGATAACTAACACTTGGACAAGTAGCTTTTTCTATTGCAACCCATGAGTCCACCCAGATGTTATTAAAAGATCGATTACTTTTCCCATCTTTTGTGTTTTAACCCACCCACCCGCCCAAGTGCTAGTCATTAAAGGATTGATCATTTTTCTCACCTCTTGCGTTAACGCAGCTATCATATACAAGAGAATAAACGTCAAAAATGTTATTAGTCATAAGATAATTGTTTAACAATGAATCATTTGAGAACTTTACTTTTTCTAGTAACCCACCCGCCCGCCCGTATCTTATTAAAGGATTAATTTTTTCCACTTCTTGTGTTTCTGCAGCTATTATATACAAAAGAAGATGAGGTGATAAAATAATAAATTAGTAATTACTTACTATACAACGTAAGCGCACGGTGTGGTGGATGGGTAGTTTAGCGTTTGTTGCATCTATTATATAAAAAATAAATTTAAATAACTGGGCGTAAAATCATCACAAAAACATTATCTATAGCTCAGTATAGTACAAAACATAATGAATTATAAAGCTAAAAACTAGGTTATAAATAAAAACTCAAACACAACAAAAATGGTTGACAAAAATAAGTAACAAAAAAAATAAAATAAAAATAGAACGGATATTTTTAAAGACATAAAAAAATACTATATATATATATATATATATATATATATATATACAGGGTGTCCGGAAAATACGTGTACAACGTTTGACGACAGACTCCTGACGTCAAAATAGGTCGATCTAAGCCGACTTAGTTATATCCAAAATTGTCTCGTTTAGCCGGTAGAGGGCGTCAAAAAAAACAAAAGTATAACAAAGTTGAAAGTATCTATTGTAAGAAACTAAGTAAAACAAAAACATTACTTAAGCAAATGTGTAAAATGACCGCCATCTTGCTGAATACACTTATTAACACTCATTAAAAAATGATATTGGACCCTATCTAATGTCTCGGGATTATTAAAATGGTTGCCTGCATTTAAAATCCGCTGCAATAAATCATCGCGTGTGTTTACCGGAGTCTTGTAAACTTCTGTTTTAATAGCGCCCTACAAAAAGAAGTCACACATATTTAACTCAGGAGTACGTGGTAGCCATTTTACTGGTGCATCATTGCCTCTTCCAATCCATCGGTTGGGATATTGATGATGTAAGTATTGTCGAACGGCAACGGAAAAATGGGGCGGGGCACCATCATGCATATACCACATTTCCCTCCGAAGTAAAAGGGGCAAATTCTCCAGAAGAATTGGTAATGTGTCTTGCAAAAAAATTAAATAAATATTTCCATCTAACCTGTCTAGAATAACAATGGGACCAATAAGGTAGTGATCAATAATACCTGCCCAAATATTAATTTTAAATTGATGCTGATGATGTGCAACTTTAATGGCATGTGGATTTTCATCGGAATAAATATGTTCGTTGTGCAGATTGGTTACCCCAGATCTTGTAAAGCATGCCTCGTCAGTAAACATAATTTTTCTACAAAAATTTGGAACAAGGATTCTTTTGTTTCTAATAAATTGACAAAATGTAAGCCGCATGGGGGGATCAGTCGGTAAAAGTTCCTGGACTTTTTGTATGTGGTAAGGATGTAACAACTGTTCTCTTAAAACCTCATTGACAATCGTTTTAGGAACATTTAACTCACGTTCTAAGAGACGGGTACTGGTACTTGGTTCTTCTTCAACTCTTTCCAGAATCATCTCTTCTATTTCCACAGTTCGAGTTGTTCGCATACGACCCCTGCCTTCAAACTTTTTCTCAAAACTGCCCGTTTCCCGAAGATGACGCTCAATATTGGCAAATGTTTGGTGGTTTGGTTTTCGACGGTTAGGAAACCTCTCCATGTAAACCCTAACACTCTGACGCCCATTTCCTTGACAAAACCCGTATACCAGGAGCATGTCAACTTTCTGAGAGTTTGTATAATTTTCCATTTTTAATGGTAAAATGAACTTGTAATTCAAGAATGTTGATCGTATACTTGAGTAAATTTCATAGACTGGTGACAATTTGTCAATAATTGTCAAATTATTAAACGCCATAGCAACAAGGTCACTTAAAAAATTATTGTTACAGGTAATTTCTTTTTAATATTTACAAATTTTTGACGCCCTCTACCGGCTAAACGAGACAATTTTGGATATAACTAAGTCGGCTTAGATCGACCTATTTTGACGTCAAGAGTCTGTCGTCAAACGTTGTACACGTATTTTCCGGACACCCTGTATATTCAATAACCTCTTAATACCGTTAGGTGTCGAGGTGTCGGACACACCGAGCCACAGAGAAGACATGTATGGATGCTTATATGAAGTAACGTAAAAAATACTAATGTGGTATAAATTAGAAAAATAAAAGTAGATAGATAGTAACAAAAACTGTAACTCAATAAAAAAAAAAGTATCAAAATACCTAGCAGTAAATGCATAGAAATTGTATTTAATGCATAAAATTTGCACAAAAAACCTATTAACTTTATAAAATGTAGATATATTGCACAGAAAACTCATTTTATACACAAAATTTAAATAAAACTAATCAGAAAACACAATTGTTGCACAAAATTTATTAAAAATATACAAAAAAGTTATTTATTATATAAAATTTGCTTGTAACGTTTAAGCCCAAGAAAGCCTCTGGGCTTGTAGGCCCTTTTGCTTTGCAGATCTTTGTAGGTAACTACGCCACTGGATTTACTTATCTCATTTTATTCTCAGATTATATTTTTTGAAGTTTGAAATATACTCATAAACATGTTTTTTGCATGTGACGTCATTTGTGCGTGCTGTACTAAACTGTAAAAGATTGTTATTTGTACACTAGCATAAAGTCTTGGAGTTGTATGTTAACAACGTATTTGGCATTGAGGTCTTATAGGTAAAAGCCGTTGAGGGCATGTTTTATGCACTGGCATTTGAGGTCTTGGGGTTGCACAATAACTGCAAAAGATTGTCAAGTGTATACTAGCTGATTAGGTTTTGAGGTTGTATGCAGGGAACATTACATTGGTAATGAGCAACTATAAACACATTTTATTAGGTAATTGGTAATATAATATGCTATGTATTGATGTAACTATAAAGATTCTGAAATGCCTACCGGTTAATCCTAAGCTAAAAAAAATTAGGACAAACAAAAAACAAAGAAATCTTAGTGTTAAGTTAATTAAGATACGACGTTTAAGCACGGTGTGGTGGTTGGGAGGTTTAGCGTGCAATTTTATTTAAATTTTGAGATTTTTATGCAAATTTATAGTAGTTTATTTGTATTTTGTAAACAAAAAATTAATATTCTGTCTGAATTTCAAGTCATAAATAACATATTTTATAAATTTTATGCGGTAAATAAGATTTGCAACTTTCATGCAATCATAAATAGTTTTTTTACGTAATTTTTAACATATTTGCTTTTTATATTATATATTTAATGTAATAAATAAGTTTTCTGTAACATTTTTAATAATTCTAATGTTATAAATTGATTTTTTGTACAAGTATAATTTCAATATCAGAAACTAAATTAAAAAAACCAACTATGACAATTTTTTAAGTAATATGATACAATATTGTATAGATAAAAAAGTAATTTTAAAATTATAAACGTTTCTTGTCAAAATATGAAAGGTTCTACTAATCCAATGGTAAATGAAGCATGCATAATATATAAAGGGTTAAATAAAAGCTTATACTGAAAACGAAATCTGAAATGAGGTGCGTGCGACTATGTAATAAAAGTCTAATTCTTTTTTCTATTTGTACATCACACGTAAATGCACGTGACAGTAGTGCTTAGTGATGAATATAATCTAATCAGTAACAATCACATTCTACTAGAAAGCTTCATCAACATTTCCGTTGAATATTTTTAAGAAATTTAAGTTAAAAGAGGAATTGGCCAAGCGCGTTCAGCACATTGATAACCGATTAACTTCTGTCAGTCAACTTTCAATTCCCTTCAAAACGATTTTGATAAACGTCGATTTCATTAAGGCACTTTACACCGCATTGACTTTAAAACATTGATATATTTATTTTTCTTTAATAAGATCAAGACAAGTGTTGATATTAAATTCAAAACAAACAGAAAATGAGGTTGTTGCTGCCAATTACAATAAAGTTTGTCTTGATTAGAAAAGTTTGATGACATTTGAAAGTTTAATTATAGTTTCATCGATGGAAAATATAATCCGCGGTCCCTAATGCACACGCGTGTAAAAACATTTCATGAGAGAGGCAAATATTAGTTATAAACCAATCGGGACATCAATTAAACTGTATAAAGTGATAAGGGTGGAGGGGATGTTTCGACGCTCAACAGCATAAGCAAAAGCAAACCAGCGTCGCGACGGCAGTTGCCGGCTAGAGCCGCACCGGACTCGACTGCTGCTGCTGCGTGCGTTTAACGCGACCTTCGATATGTTTCGAATACTCGTTTTCGCGTTGTTAGTTCTTAGTAACACTAAAGCTTATCTCGATTTTTTCATCACACAAGAAGAGGTCTTGAAGCTATGGGGTTTGTAAACATTTTTATTGTTAGTATTATTACCGTAATAACAAATAAATTGTAACATTACTATTAAATAATTGAAAGCCTATTTAAGTGTAAATCAACTTTTAGTTTAACTGAAGGGAATTGTTATATTTATATTATTGTAATAAACTATATTATAAGCAAAAGTTCAACTAACATAAAAGTTTGTTTAAAAAAATAAACATTACTGTGGATTGTATGCAATTTTAAATAAATATTGGTTAAGTTAAACTCGGTGGCTACAAATTAGGCTGATTAAAGCTAAAGGTTGATAAAATATAAATATATAACTTTCTTACTATCATAGAATTATTATATAGTTTTTATATAATTTAAAATATTAATAGTAAATATTTAAAATACACTCTATGAAAAAGGCTTTTGTTTAAAAATGCTGCCTGCAATTTATTTGATTAAAATATAAAATATTATTAGTTACATTTTTGACTAAACTATTTGTTATTCTAATTATTCAATTTTAGTCAGAATATTTATTTTATAGAGCAAAATCATTTTTTTTCATTCATATTCATAACAATATTAATGTAATATTTTTATACATAAATATTATACAATTTTGATTTGTATATCATTCATTGAAGCATACATTTTTTCACATTTTTTGTATGCAAATACATTTGCTACTATAACTGCTACCATCTATTTTACTTTGTTTTCTTACAATTGCATTTCTGCCATAGTGCATTTGTCATCTATGCTTATTCCCATTTATCTTTGACTCATGTTTTAGTTTCTCATAAGAATATTGCTTTATATATTATTATTACTATCACAATCACGCTCATGGTTTAGATAATCAGATAGATAGTAGAGTTAATTAAGTTAGTAGCGTTAATATCTTAGTTGTGTCCTAAAATAAAAATATAAAAATAAAATTAAAAAATAGAAATATTCATATAATAAAAAATCAAACTTCATATGTTTAACTGAGCATTGGTGTAAAGAAAAAAAAAATGACTTAATGATTTTGAATCATTATTCTATTGCTGCAAACTTCTGTAGAACAAGTAATAAGCATGGTGGTTCAGCTATATTAAAAAAAATACCAATATAAAAGTAATTAAATTTTGCAATAAAATAAGTAAACAATTTCAATTTAAATGTGTAGGCGTAGAAGTTAAACTAATTACTAAAATATGTTATCAAAAACGACTAAACGGTTACAAACCTATTTTATTGACGTGATTGTATTTGTTTTATCATAAGTATTATTTGTAACATACAGTTAATACTATTAACATAAGATAACGCCAGAGTGTAAAATAACTTGTATGCGTCAAAAGATATGAATAAAATTAAACGCACGATTTAGACTTGACTGCTTACATACGTTTTCTCTATTTGTGTGGTTTATATGTGTAGTGTGCATTTATGCAATATTAGGTATTACAAGAAAAATCATAAAAAAAGTTAAGATTTTCACAGCCAAGTTTTTGTTCTTTTTGATTTAAACTATTTTAAGCATAAATTTTGTTCTAAAATCAAGTTCATTACATAACATTTATCAAAATTAAAGCAAAAAACTTATTTACAGCATAGAAAACGGGCGGAAAAGTTATTTTTGCATAAAATTTGCTTGGAAATTACGTTTACTACATACAAAAAACGTCAAAGTTATTACAATTAACTTATTTTAAACATAAACACACGTTTACTGCATCAAATTTATAAAAAATTGACGTAAACAACCCATTTACAGCACAAAAAATAAAATTTGTTCGGAAATCAATACAAATTGTTCTAAAATTACTTTTACCACATAACTTTTATATAAATTAATTAAAAAAAAACATTTACAGCATAAAAAACGGACAAAAATCTTGTTTTATACAAACATTTTGATTTTAAATCGCATTTACCACATAAAATTTAATAAAACTGACACAAAAAAACATTTTCATCAAGAAAAACGTACAAAAACCTTATTTTTAGCATAAAATATGTTGTAAAATTACGTTTACCATATGAAATTTATCTAAATTAAGGCAAAAAATCTATTTACAGCATAAAAAAAAGTTTTAAAAATACATTTTGTTCTAAAATCACATTTACTACAAAAAAATTAATAAAATTGGTGCAGATAATTCATTTTCAGCAAGAAAAACGCACAAAAAGCTTATTTTTAGCAAACACTTTGCTCTAAAAGCACGTTTACCACATGACATTTATCAAAATTCAAACAGAAAACCCATTTAAAGCACGAATAAATAGCAAATAAATGATTTTTATGTAAAAATTGCTTGAAAATTACGTTTACTACAAAAAATATATTAAAACTACAACAATAAACTTATTTTAAACAGATAATTTGCTTAGAAATTACAATTCCTGCATAAAATATGTCAAAATCGATACTAAAAGGTAGTTTTAAGCAAACAATTTGTTCTAAAATTACTTTTACTACATAAAATTTATCAAAAATGATGCAGAAAACCCATTTGCAGGATGAAATATGGTCAAAAAACTTGCTTTGTTATCTATTTTGTTCAAAATCTTATTTTTAACTTAAAATTTGCTCTGAAATTACGTTTCCCACATTATATTTATCAAAATTGAAGCAGAAAACATATTTACACTATAAAAACGCTCAGAAAACTTATTTTAAATATGAAATTTGCTCTATAAACACATTTACTGCAGTAAACTTATAAAAATTGACGTATAAAACCAACAAACGTTCAAAAAATGTTTGATAAACATTAAATATGCTTAGAAATCACAATTAATACATAAAAAATAATCAAATTAATACTAAAAAATAGTTTAAAGCATACAGTTTGTTCTAAAATCACGTATACCACATAAAATTAACGCATAAAATCCATTTTCAGCAAGAAAAAAACGTAAACATCTTGCTTTTAGCATAAAATTTGCTATGAAATCACGTTTACCGCATGACATTTATCAATATTGAAGCAGAAATTATATTTACAGCATGAAAAAAACTTATTTTTTATCAAAACTGTTCGGAAATTACGTTTACTACAAAAAATATATCAAAACTAGTACAGTAATTAGCATTTTGTTCTAAAATCAGGTTAACTACATAATAACATTTAATAATATTGACGCAAAAAATCCATTTTCAGCAAGATAAACGCGCAAAAAGCTTTTCTCTTCTCTAAAACCACGTTGACCTCATGACGTTTATCAAAACTAAAGCACAAACCCCAATTACTGCATAAAAACGCACTGAAAATTTTATTTTGCAAATAAACTGCTCAGAAATTACATTTACTATATAAAATATATGAAAATTGATACAAAAACTTAATTTTAACATAAAATTTGCTGTAAAATCACATTTTCTACATAAAATTGGTTAAGATTTACTCATAAAACTAAAATATAGCAACAAAAATAGTAAAAATTTATTTTTAGCATACATTTTGCTTTCAGTTACAACAAAAAAACCTATTTTTAAAATACATTTTAAGCTAAAATCACATTTACTACATACAATTTAATAAAATTGACTCAAAAAATCCCTTTTCAACAAAAAAAAAACGCGCAGAAAAGTTATGTTTAGCACGTTTACCTTAAGATATTTATCAAAACTAAAGCAAAAAATCTATATTACAACATAAAAACATGCAAAAAAATTATATTTGCATAAAAATTGCTTAAAAATTACATTTACAACATAAAATATATCAAAACTAGTGCAATAAACTTATTTTAATCATAAAATTTGCTATAAAAACAAGTTTTTTACACAACAAACTTTCAAACCCCATTTACAGTACAAAAACCTGCAGAAATTTTATTTTTGCATAAAAATTGTGTTTACTTCATAAAATTTATGAAAATTTACGCAAAATAGCAGAAAATTTACGATTAACATCAAATTTGCTTAAAAATCACAATTACTGCATAAAATATATCAAAATTGACACTAAAAGTTTGTTTTAGGCCTACACTTTGTTCTAAAATTACGTTTACAAAATAAAATGTATCTAAATTAATGCAAAATACCTATTTACAGTATAAAAACGCACAAAAAATTGGTTTTTGGCATACATTTTGTTCTAAAATCACAATTACTACAAAAAAATTATTAAAATTGACTTAAAAAAACCATTTTTAGCAAAAAAAAACCACAGAAAGCTTATTTTTAACATAAAATATGCTCTAAAATCAGGTTTACCACAAAATTAAAGCAAAAACCTTTAAATTTGCTTTAAATGCATGAAAATACGGCAGAAAATTTATTTTTGCATAAAATTTGTTTTAAAATCACTTTTATTACAATAAATATATATCAAAATTGAGAGAAAAACTCAGCTTTTATATGTAAAATATAAATTGACGTAAAAAACCTATTTACAGCACTAAAAACTTGGATTTTACAATTACTGCATAAAATAAATTAAAGTTGGCACTAAAAGTTTGTTTTAAGCTTAAAATTTGTTTTAAAATTACGTTTATCTATCATATGATATTTATAAAAATTGATGCAGAATTTTGTTTTAGTTATCTATTCTGTTCTAAAATCACGTTTACTACATAAAATTTAATAAAATTGACGCAAAAAATCTATTTTCAGCAAAAAAACCCACAGAAAGCTCATTTTTAGCATAAAAACTGCTCTAAAATCTCGTTTACTACCAGACATTTATCAAAATTTAAGCAGAAAACTCATTTAAAGCATAAACAAATTGCAGACAATTTATTTTTGCATATAAATTGCTTAGAAATTACGTTTACTACTAAGAATATATCAAAATTAGTATAATAAATTTACTTTAAACATAAAAATTTCTCTTAAAACACAATTTTTACACAAAATGTATAAAAATTGATGTAAAAAACCCAATTACAACACAAAGAAAAGACTGAAAATTTATATTTAACATAAAATTCGCGTAGAAATCACAATTCCTGCATAAAATATATCAAAAAAGATACTAAAACTTTGTTTTAAGCATACATTTTGTTCTAAAATCACGTTTACCACATAAAATTTAAAAAATATTTTTAACTTAAAATTTGCTCTGAAATTACGTTTTCTACATTATATTTATCAAAATTGAAACAGAAAATACATTTACACTATAAAAACGCTCAGAAAACTTATTTTAAATATGAAATTTGCTCTATAAATACATTTACTACATAAAACCAATTTAAAGCACGAAAAACGTGCAAAGAATGTTTGATAAACATTAAATATGTTTAAAAATCACAATTAATACATAAAAAATAATAAAATTAATACTAAAAAATAGTTTAAAACATACAATTTGTTCTAAAACTACGTTTACCACCTAAAATTTATCTAAACTGATGCAGCAAACTTATTTACAGCATACAAAAACTTGTTTTTAGCATACATTTTGTTCTAAAATCACGTTTACCACATAAAATTAACGCATAAAATCCATTTTTAGCAAGAAAAAAACGTAAACAACTTACTTTTTGCATAAAATTTGCTATAAAATCACGTTTCCCGCATGACATTTATCAATTTTGAAGCAGAAAATATATTTACAACATAAAAAAACTCATCTTTGCATAAAAACTGTTCGGAAATTACGTTTATTACAAAAAATATATCAAAATTAGTACAGTAATTAGCATTTTGTTCTAAAATCACGTTAACTACATAACAACATTTAATAATATTGACGCAGAAAATCTATTTTCAGCAAGAAAAACGCGCAAAAAACTTTTTTTTAGCTTAAAACTTTTCTAAAACTCTCATGACGTTTATCAAAACTATAGCACAAACCCCAATTACAGCATAAAAACTTGCTGAAAATTTTATTTTGCATATAAACTGCTCAGAAATTACATTTACTACATGAAATATATGAAAATTGATACAAAAACTTATTTTTAACATCAAATTTGCTGTAAAATCACGTATTCTACATAAAATTAGTCAAAATTTACGCATAAAACTTAAATATAGGAACAAAAATGCTAAAAATTTATTTCTAGCATACATTTTGCTCTCATTTACAACAAAAAAACCAATTTTTAAATACATTTTAATCTAAAATCACGTTTAACATACAATTTAATAAAATTGACTTTTTTTTCAATAAGAAAAACGCGCAGAAAAGTTATGTTTAGCACGTTTACCTTAAGATATTTATCAAAATTGAAGCAAAAAACCTATTTTACAACATAAAAACGTGCTAAAAAATTATATTTGCATAAAAATTGCTTGAAAATTACATTTACCACATAAAACTTATTTTAATCATAAAATTTGCTATAAAAACAAGTTTTCTACATAAAATATATGAAAACTAACTTTAAAACCCCATTTTCAGTACAAAAACCTGCAGAAATTTTATTTTTGCATAAAAATTGTGTTTACTTCATAAAATTTATGAAAATTGACGCAGAAAAGCACAAAAATGCAAAAAAATTACGTTTAATATCAAATTTGCTTGAAAATCACAATTACTGCATAAAATATATCAAAATTGACATTAAAAGTTTGTTTTAAGCTTAAAATTTGTTTTAAAATTACGTTTATGACATGATATTTATGAAAATTGATGCAAAAACCCATTAACAGGATGAAAAACGTTAAAAAAACTTGTTTTAGTCATCTATTTTGTTCTAAAATCACGTTTACTGCATAAAATTTAATAAAATTGACGCAAAAAATCTATTTTCAGCAAGAAAAACCCACAAAAAGCTCATTTTTAGCATAAAAACTGCTCTAAAATCTCGTTTACCACCTGGCATTTATCAAAATTCAAGCAAAAAACTCATTTTAAGCATAAACAAATTGCAGAAAATTTATTTTTGCATAAAAATTGCTTAGAAATTACGTTTACTACAAAAAATATATAAAAATTAGTACAATAAATTTACTTTAAACATAAAATTTGCTCTTAAAACACAATTTTTACATAAAATAGATGAAAATTTATGAAGAAAATCCAATTTCAACCCAAAAAAGGGACTGAAAATTTATGTTTAACATAAAATTTGCTTGAAAATCACAATTTCTACATAAAATATATCAAAATTGACAATACAAGTTTGTTTTTAGCACACAGTTTGTTTTAAAACTGCTTTTACCACATGAAATTGATGCAAAAATCCATATATAGCATAAAAACGCACAAAAAAATAGTTTATGGCATACATTTTGATATAAAATCACTTTTACTACAAAAAAACTAATAAAATTGACGCAGAAAATCCATTTTAGCAAGAAAAACGCACAGAAATCTAATTTTTAGTATCCAATTTGCTATAAAAACACGTTTACCACATGACATTTATCAAAATTTAAGCAGAAATCCCATTTAGAGCATAAACAAATTGCAAAAAATTTATTTTTGCATACAAATTGCTTAAAAATTACGTTTACTACTAAGAATATATCAAAATTAGTACAATAAACTTAATTTAAATATTAAATTTGCTTTAAAAATACGTTTACTACATAAAATTTATGAAAATTAATGTAGAAAACCAATTTAAAACTCAAAAAACGTTTAGAATATTTATGTTTAGCATACAATTTGCTCGAAAATTACAATAACTACATAAAATACTACAAAATTGACACAAAAACCTATTTTTAACCTAAAATTTGATGCAAAATCACGTTTACTACTTAAAACTAGTCAAAATTAAAGCTTAAAACTTAAATAAAGCAAAAAAATGCTTAAAACTTATTTTAAGCATAAAATTTACTCGGAAGTCATAATAATTAGATAAAATATATCTAAAATGATACAAAAAACTAATATACAGTATAAAAAACGCACAAAAACATAAAATTTGCTCTAAAAAAAATAAAATTAACTTAGAAAACTTATTTACAACACAAAAAATAAACAAAAAATTTATAATTAGCATAAAATTTGCTTAGAAACAATATCTACATAAAATATACCAAAATTGACATTAAAAGTTAGTTTTAAGCCAACATTTTGTTATAAAATTACTTTTACCACATAATATTGATGCAAAAAAATTATTTACAGCAGAAAACCGCACAAAAAACTGGTTTTTGGCATATATTTTGTTATAAAATTACTTCTTTTACAAAAAAAATTACCAAAGTTGACACAAAAAATCTATTTTCGGCAAGAAAAACGCACAGAAAGCTTATTTTTAGCTTAAATTTTGCTCTGAAATCACGTTTACTACATTACATTTATCAAAACTAAAGCACAAATTTCAATTACAGCAAAAAAACGCGCAGAAAATTTATTTTTGTACAAAAATTGTTTGGAAATTACGTTTACTACATAAAATATATCAAAATTGACACAAAAACATTTTTTTTACATAAAATTTGCTGCAAAATTACGTTTACTAAATAAAATTAGTCAAGATTTACTCATTAAAAACATAAATACAGCAAAAAAACTTATTTTTAGCATAAATTTTGCACATAATATCAAAATTAGTACAATAAACTTATTTTAAATATAAAATTTATAAAAATTGATGTATAAAACCCATTTACAGCATAAAAAACAAGCTAAAAAATTATGTTTAGCATAAAATTCGCTTGGAAATTACGATTATTACATAAAATATATTAAAATTTACACTAAAAGTTTGTTTTGGGCATACAATTTGTTCTAAAATTACGTTTACAACATAAAATGTATCTAAATTGATGCAAAAATCTTATTTACATCATAAAACACGCACAAAAACTAGTTTTTGTCTTACATTTTGATCTAAAATTACTTTTACTACAAGAAATTTAATAAAACTGACGCAGAAAATCCATTTTCAACAAGAAAAGCGCACAAATAGCTTATTTTTAGCTTAAAATTTGCTCCAAAATTACAACTTTATGACATTTATCAAAACTATTACACAAACCCCAATTACAGCATAAAAACTCGCGGAAAATTTATTTTTGAGTTAAAATTGCTTGGAAATCACGTTTTCTACATAAAATTGGTCAAAATTTACGCACAAAACTTAAATATAGCAACAAATATGTTAAAAATTTATTTCTAGCATACATTTTGCTCTCAGTTACAAAAAAAAAACTTATTTTTAAAATACATTTTAATCTAAAATCACGTTTACTACATACAATTAAATAAAATTGATAAGAAAAACGCTCAGAAAAGTTAAGTTCAGCACGTTTATCTTAAGATATTTATCAAAACTGAAGCAAAAAACCTATTTTACAGCATAAAAACGGGCAAAAAATTTATATTTGCATAAAAATTGCTTGGAAATAACATTTACCACATAAAATATATCAAGACTAACACAATAAACTTGTTTTAATCATAAAATTTGCTACAAAAACACGTTTTATACCTAAAATGTATGAAAACTAACTTTAAAACCGGCTGAAATTTTATTTTTGCATAAAAATTGTGTTTACTTCATAAAATTTATGAAATATGACGCAGAAAAGCACACAAAAAAAACAGAAAATTTACGTTTAACATAAAATTTTTTTGAAAACCACAATTACTGCATAAAATATATCAAAATTGACACTAAAAGTTTGTTTTAGGCCTACAATTTGTTCGTTTACAAAATGAAATGTATCTAAATTGATGCAAAATACCTAGTTACAGCATAAAAACGCACAAAAAATTGGTTTTTGGCATAAATTTTGTTCTAAGATCACGTTTACTACATAAAAATTAATAAAATTGACGTAAAAAAATTATTTTAAGCAACCTACAGAAAGCTCATTTTTAGCATAAAATTTGCTCTAAAATCACGTTTACTACTTGACATATATCAAAATTTAAGCAGAAAACCCAATCAAAGCATAAACAAATTGCAAAAAAATTATTTTTGCATAAAAATTGCTTAAAAATTACGTTTACCACAAAAAATATATCAAAATTAGTACAATAAACTTACTTTAATAATAAAATTTGCTCTTAAAACACATTGTTTACATAAAATGTATAAAAATTTATGTAGAAAACCCAATTACAACACAAAGAAAAGACTGAAAATTTATATTTAACATAAAATTCGCTTAGAAATCACAATTCCTGCATAAAATATATCAAAAAAGATACTAAAACTTTGTTTTAAGCATACAATTTGTTCTAAAATTATGTTTACTACACGAAATTTATCAAAACTCAAACAGAAAACCCATTTAAAGCATGAATAAATAGCAAAAAAAATATTTTTGTGTAAAAAATGCTTGAAAATTACGATTACTACAAAAAATATATAAAAACTACTACAATAAACTTATTTTAAATAAATAATTTGCTTAGAAATTACAATTCCTGCATAAAATATGTCAAAATCGATACTTAAAGGTAGTTTTAAACATACAATTGGTTCTAAAATTACTTTTACCATATGAAATTTATCAAAATTGATGCTGAAAACCCATTCGCAGGATGAAAAATGCTCAAAAAACTTGTTTTGTTTTCTATTTTGTTTTAAAGTCATGTTTACCACATAAAATTTGATAAAATTAGCGCAAAAAAATTATTTTAAGTAAGAAAAACGCGCAAAAAACTTATTTTCAACTTAAAATTTGCTCTGAAATTACGTTTCCCACATTATAATTATCAAAATTGAAGCAGAAAACACATTTACCTTATAAAAACGCTCAGAAAACTTATTTTAAATATGAAATTCGATCTATAAACACATTTACTGCATAAAACTTATGAAAATTGACGTATAAAACTAACAAACGTTCAAAAAATGTTTAATAATCATTA
The DNA here is from genome assembly GCA_963932245.1 of Tachinus rufipes. Taxonomy (NCBI): domain Eukaryota; kingdom Metazoa; phylum Arthropoda; class Insecta; order Coleoptera; family Staphylinidae; genus Tachinus; species Tachinus rufipes. The sequence continues at coordinate 80,107,033 of OZ010750.1, read as the reverse complement.
AATATGCTTAGAAATCACAATTAATACATAAAAAATAATCAAATTAATACTAAAAAATAGTTTAAAGCATACATTTTGTTCTAAAATCACGTATACCACATAAAATTAACGCATAAAATCCATTTTCAGCAAGAAAAAAACGTAAACAACTTGCTTTTAGCATAAAATTTGCTATGAAATCACGATTACCGCATGACATTTATCAATATTGAAGCAGAAATTATATTTACAGCATGAAAAAAACTTATTTTTTATCAAAACTGTTCGGAAATTACGTTTACTACAAAAAATATATCAAAACTAGTACAGTAATTAGCATTTTGTTCTAAAATCAGGTTAACTACATAATAACATTTAATAATATTGACGCAAAAAATCCATTTTCAGCAAGATAAACGCGCAAAAAGCTTTTCTCTTCTCTAAAACCACGTTGACCTCATGACGTTTATCAAAACTAAAGCACAAACCCCAATTACAGCATAAAAACGCACTGAAAATTTTATGTTGCAAATAAACTGCTCAGAAATTACATTTACTAAATAAAACATATGAAAATTGATACAAAAACTTAATTTTAACATAAAATTTGCTGTAAAATCACATTTTCTACATAAAATTGGTTAAGATTTACTCATAAAACCAAAATATAGCAACAAAAATAGTAAAAATTTATTTTTAGCATACATTTTGCTCTCAGTTACAACAAAAAAACCTATTTTTAAAATACATTTTAAACTAAAATCACATTTACTACATACAATTCAATAAAATTGACTCAAAAAATCCCTTTTCAACAAGAAGAACGCGCAGAAAAGTTATGTTTAGCACGTTTACCTTAAGATATTTATCAAAACTAAAGCAAAAAATCTATTTTACAACATAAAAACATGCAAAAAAATTATATTTGCATAAAAATTGCTTAAAAATTACATTTACAACATAAAATATATCAAAACTAGTGCAATAAACTTATTTTAATCATAAAATTTGCTATAAAAACAAGTTTTCTACACAACAAACTTTCAAACCCCATTTACAGTACAAAAACCTGCAGAAATTTTTAATGCAAAATACCTATTTACAGTATAAAAACGCACAAAAAATTGGTTTTTGGCATATATTTTGTTTTAAAATCACAATTACTACAAAAAAATTATTAAAATTGACTTAAAAAAACCATTTTTAGCAAAAAAAAACCACAGAAAGCTTATTTTTAACATAAAATATGCTCTAAAATCAGGTTTATCACAAAATTAAAGCAAAAACCTTTAAATTTGCTTTAAATGCATGAAAATACGGCAGAAAATTTATTTTTGCATAAAATTTGTTTTAAAATCACTTTTATTACAATAAATATATATCAAAATTGAGAGAAAAACTCAGCTTTTATATGTAAAATATATAAAAATTGACGTAAAAAATTTATTTACAGCACTAAAAACTTGGATTTTACAATTACTGCATAAAATAAATTAAAGTTGGCACTAAAAGTTTGTTTTAAGCTTAAAATTTGTTTTAAAATTACGTTTATCTATCATATGATATTTATAAAAATTGATGCAGAATTTTGTTTTAGTTATCTATTCTGTTCTAAAATCACGTTTACTACAAAAAATTTAATAAAATTGACGCAAAAAATCTTTTTTCAGCAAAAAAACCCACAGAAAGCTCATTTTTAGCATAAAAACTGTTCTAAAATCACGTTTACCACATGACTTTTATCAAAATTTAAGCAGAAAACTCATTTAATGCATAAACAAATTGCAGAAAATTTATTTTTGCATATAAATTGCTTAGAAATTACGTTTACTACTAAGAATATATCAAAATTAGTATAATAAATTTACTTTAAACATAAAAATTGCTCTTAAAACACAATTTTTACATAAAATGTATGAAAATTTATGTAGAAAACCCAAATACAACACAAAGAAAAGACTGAAAATTTATATTTAACATAAAATTTGCGTAGAAATCACAATTCCTGCATAAAATATATCAAAAAAGATACTAAAACTTTGTTTTAAGCATACATTTTGTTCTAAAATCACGTTTACCACATAAAATTTGATACATTTAGCGCAAAAAAAATATTTTTAACTTAAAATTTGTTCTGAAATTACGTTTTCTACATTATATTTATCAAAATTGAAACAGAAAATACATTTACACTATAAAAACGCTCAGAAAACTTATTTTAAATATGAAATTTGCTCTATAAATACATTTACTACATAAAACGAATTTAAAGCACGAAAAACGTGCAAAGAATGTTTGATAAACATTAAATATGCTTAAAAATCACAATTAATACATAAAAAATAATAAAATTAATACTAAAAAATAGTTTAAAACATACAATTTGTTCTAAAACTACGTTTACCACCTAAAATTTATCTAAACTGATGCAGCAAACTTATTTACAGCATAAAAAATCCACAAAAAAACTTGTTTTTAGCACACATTTTGTTCTAAAATCACGTTTACCACATAAAATTAACGCATAAAATCTATTTTCAGCAAAAAAAAAAACGTAAACAACTTACTTTTAGCATAAAATTTGCTATAAAATCACGTTTACCGCATGACATTTATCAATATTAAAAGCAGAAAATATATTTACAGCATGAATAAAATTATTTTTGATTAAAAACTGTTCGGAAATTACGTTTACTACAAAAAATATATCAAAATTAGTTTAGTAATTAGCATTTTGTTCTAAAAAAATCACGTTAACTACATAATTACAATTAATAAGAGAAAATCAATTTTCAGCAAGAAAAACACGCAAAAAGCTTTTTTTTAGCTTAAAACTTCTTTAAAACCACGTTCACTTCATGACGTTTATCAAAACTAAAGCACAAACCCCAATTGCAGCATAAAAACGCGCTGAAAATTTTATTTTGCAAATAAACTGCTCTGAAATTACATTTACTACATAAAATATATGAAAATTGATAGAAAAATTTATTTTTAACATAAAATTTGCTGTAAAATCACGTTTTCTACATAAAATTGGTCAAAATTTACGCATAAAACTTAAATATAGCAACAAAAATGGTAAAAATTTATTTCTAGCACACATTTTGCTTTTATTTACAACAAAAAACCTATTTTTAAAATACATTTTGTTCTAAAATCACGTTTACTACATACAATTAAATAAAATTGACTGAGAAAATCTCTTTTCAATAAGAAAAACGAGCAGAAAAGTTATGTTAAGCTTGTTTACCTTAAGATATTTATCAAAATTAAAGCAAAAAACCTGTTTTACAACATAAAAACGTGCAAAAACTATATATTTGCATAAAAATTGCTTAAAAATTACATTTACAACATAAAATATATCAAAACTAGTACAATAAACTTATTTTAATCATAAAATTTGCTATAAAAACAAGTTTTCTACATAAAATGTATGAAAACTAACTTTAAACCCTAGTACAGTACAAAAACCTGCATAAAGTTTATTTTTGCATAAAAATTGTGTTTACTTCATAAAATTTATGAAAATTGACGTAGAAAAGCACTCAAAAAAGCAGAAAATTTACGTTTAACATAAAATTTGCTTGAAAATCACAATTACTGCATCAAATATATCAAAATTGACACTAAAAGTTCGCTTTAGGCCTACAATTTGTTCTAAAATTACGTTCACCAAATAAAATGTATCTAAAATGATGCAAAAAACCTATTTACAGCACCAAAAATTGGTTTTTGGCTTAAATTTTGTTCTAAAATTACGTTTACTACAAAAAATTTAATAAAATTGACACAAAAAAACCATTTTTAGCATTAAAAAACCCACAGAAAGCTCATTTTTAACATAAAATATGCTCTAAAATCAGGTTTACCACAAAAATCAAGCAAAAACCTTTAAATTTGCTTTAAATGCATAAAAATATCGCAGAAAATTTTATTTTGCATAAAATTTGCTTTAAAATCACTTTTATACAATAAATATATCAAAATTAAGAGAAAAACTCAACTTTAAAACGATTTCTATGTAAAATATATGAAAATTAAAGTAGAAAACCTATTTACAGCACAAAAAGGCTTGAAAATCACAATTACTGCATAAAATACATCAAAATTGACATTAAAAGTTTGTTTTAAGCTTAAAATTTGTTTTATATTTACATTAATCACATGATATTTATGAAAATTGAAGCAGAAACTTATTTGCAGGATGAAAAACGTTTAAAAAATTCTATTATAGTCATCTATTTTGTTCTAAGATCACGTTTACTACATAAAATTTAATAAAATTGACGCAAAAAATTTATTTTCAGCAAGAAAAACCTACAGAAAGCTCATTTTTAGCATAAAATTTGCTCTAAAATCACGTTTACCACATGACATATATCAAAATTTAAGCAGAAAACCCAATCAAAGCATAAACAAATTGCAGAAAATTTAATTTTGCATAGAAATTACGTTTACTACAAAAAATATATCAAAATTAGTACAATAAACTAACTTTAAACATAAAATTTGCACTTAAAACACATTTTTTACATAAAATGTATGAAAATGTATGTAGAAAATTCAAATACAACACAAAAAAAGGACTGAAAATTTATGTTTAACATAAAATTTGCTTGAAAATCACAATTTCTACATAAAATATATCAAAATTGACAATAATAGTTTGTTTTTAGCATACGGTTTGTTCTAAAACTACTTTTACCACACGAAATTGATGCAAAAATTCTATTTACAGCATAAAAACGCACAAAAAATTAGTTTTGAATATACATTTTGATCTAAAATCACTTTTACTAAAAAAAACTAATAAAATTGACGCAGAAAATCCATTTTTAGCAAGAAATACGCACAGAAATCTAATTTTTAGTATCAAATTTGCTATAAAAACACGTTCTCCACATGACATTTATCAAAATTTAAGCAGAAAACCCATTTAAAGCATAAACAAATTGCAAAAAAATTATTTTTTCATCAAAACTCCTTAAAAATTACGTTTCCTACTAAGAATATATCAAAATGAGTACAATAAACTTAATTTAAATATTAAATTTGCTTTAAAAATACGTTTACTACATAAAATTTATGAAAATTGATGTAGAAAATCAATTTAAAACTCAAAAAACGTTCAGAATAATTATGTGTAGCATACAATTTGCTCGAAAATTACAATAACTACATAAAATACTACAAAATTGAAACAAAAACCTATTTATAACCTAAAATTTGATGCAAAATCACGTTTACTACTTAAAACTAGTCAAAATTATAGCATAAAACCTAAATAAAGCAAAAAAATGCTTAAAACTTATTTTAAGCATAAAATTTACTCGGAAGTCATAATAATTAGACAAAATATATCTAAAATGATACAAAAAACTAATATACAGTATAAAAAACGCACAAAAACATAAAATTTGCTCTAAAATCACGTTTACTACATAAAATTAACGTAGAAAACTTATTTACAACACAAAAAATAAACAAAAAATTTATATATAGCATAAAATTTGCTTAGAAATCACAATATCTACATAAAATATACCAAAATTGACATTAAAAGTTAGTTTTAAGCCAACATTTTGTTATAAAATTACTTTTACCACATAATATTGATGCAAAAAAACTATTTACAGCAGAAAACCGCACAAAAAACTGGTTTTTGGCATATATTTTGTTTTAAAATTACTTCTATTACAAAAAAATTAACAAAATTGACACAAAAAATCTATTTTCAGCAAGAAAAACGCACAGAAAGCTTATTTTTAGCTTAAATTTTGCTCTGAAATCACGTTTACTACATTACATTTTTCAAAACTAAATCACAAATCTCAATTATAGCAAAAAAACGCGCAGAAAATTTATTTTTGTATAAAAATTGTTTGGAAATTACGTTTACTACATAAAATATATCAAAACTGACACAAAAACTTTTTTTTTACATAAAATTTGCTGCAAAATTACGTTTACTACATAAAATTAGTCAAGATTTACTCATAAAAAACCTAAATACAGCAAAAAAACTTATTTTTAGTATAAATTTAGCACATAATATCAAAATTAGTACAATAAACTTATTTTAAATATAAAATTTATGAAAGTTGATGTAAAGAACCCATTTACAGCATGAAAAACAAGCTTAAAAATTATGTGTAGCATAAAATTCGCTTGGAAATTACAATTATTACATAAAATATATTAAAATTTTAAAAGTTTGTTTTGGGCATACAATTTGTTTTAAAATTACGTTTACAACATAAAATGTATCTAAATTGATGCAAAAATCTTATCTTATTTATCATAAAACACGCACAAAAACTAGTTTTTGTCTTACATTTTGATCTAAAATCACTTTTACTACAAGAAATTTAATAAAACTGACGCAGAAAATCCATTTTCAACAAGAAAAGCGCACAAATAGCTTATTTTTAGCTTAAAATTTGCTCCAAAATTACGTTCACTTTATGACATTTATCAAAACTATAACACAAACACCAATTACAGCATAAAAACTCGCAGAAAATTTATTTTTGAGTTAAAATTGCTTGGAAATCACGTTTTCTACATAAAATTGGTCAAAATTTACGCACAAAACTTAAATATAGCAACAATTATGTTAAAAATTTATTTCTAGCATACATTTTGCTCTCAGTTACAACAAAAAAAACCTATTTTTAAAATACATTTTAATCTAAAATCACGTTTACTACATACAATTAAATAAAATTGATAAAAAAAACGCTCAGAAAAGTTATGTTCAGCACGTTTATCTTAAGATATTTATCAAAATTGAAGCAAAAAACCTATTTTACAGCATAAAACGGGCAAAAAATTTATATTTGCATAAAAATTGCTTGGAAATTACATTTACCACATAAAATATATCAAGATTAACACAATAAACTTGTTTTAATCATAAAATTTGCTATAAAAACACGTTTTATACATAAAATGTATAAAAACTAACTTTAAAACCGGCTGAAATTTTATTTTTGCATAAAAATTGTGTTTACTTTATAAAATTTATGAAAACTGACGCAGAAAAGCACACAAAAAAAACAGAAAATTTACGTTTAACATAAAATTTTCTTAAAAACCACAATTACTGCATAAAATATATCAAAATTGACACTAAAAGTTTGTTTTAGGCCTACAATTTGTTCGTTTACAAAATGAAATGTATCTAAATTGATGCAAAATACCTAGTTACAGCATAAAAACGCACAAAAAATTAGTTTTTGGCATAAATTTTGTTCTAAAATCACGTTTACTACAAAAAAATTAATAAAATTGACACAAAAAAACCATTTTTAGCAACAAAAAACCCACAGAAAGCTCATTTTTAACATAAAATATGCTCTAAAATTAGGTTTACCACAAAATTCAAGCAAAAACCTTTAAAATTGCTTTAAATGCATGAAAATATCGCAGAAAAATTATTTTTGCATGAAATTTGCTTCAAAATTACTTTTATTACAATAAATATATCAAAATTGAGAGAAAAACTCTGCTTTAACACAATTTCTATGTAAAATATATAAAAACTGTCGTAGAAAATCTATTTACAGCACAAAAAAAAGACTTGAAAATCACAAGTACTGCATAAAATACATCAAAATTGACATTAAAAGTTTGTTTTAAGCTTAAAATTTATTTTAAAATTAAGTTTATTACATGATATTTATAAAAATTGATGCAGAAACCCAATTTCAGGATAAAAAACGGTTAAAAAACTTGTTTTTGTCATCTATTTTGTACTAAAATCACGTTTACTACATAAAATTTAAGCTAATTTTTAGCATAAAAACTGCTCTAAAATCAGGTTTACCACCTGGCATTTATCAAAATTTAAGCAGAAACCTCATTTAAAGCATAAACAAATTGCAGAAAATTTATTTTTGCATAAAAATTGCTTAGAAATTACATTTACTACAAAAAATATATCAAAATTTGTACAATAAACTTACTTTAAACATAAAATTTGCTCTTAAAACATTTTGTTTACATAAAATGTTTGAAAATTTATTTAGAAAACCCAATTACAACACCAAGAAAAAACTGAAAATTTATATTTAACATAAAATTCGTTTAGAAATCACAATTCCTGCATAAAATATATCAAAAAAGATACTAAAACTTTGTTTTAAGCATACAATTTGTTCTAAAATTATGTTTACTACACGAAATTTTACAAAATTCAAACAGAAAACCCATTTAAAGCATGAATAAATAGCAAAAAATTATTTTTGTGTAAAAATTGCTTGTAAATTACGTTTACTACAAAACATATATTGAAACTACTACAATAAACTTATTTTAATTAATTAATTTGCTTAGAAATTACAATTTCTGCATAAAATATGTCAACATCAATACTAAAAAGTAGTTTTAAGCATACAATTTGATCTAAAATTACTTTTACTACATGAAATTTATCAAAATTGATGCAGAAAACCCATTCGCAGGATGAAAAACGCTCAAAAAACTTGTTTTGTTATCTATTTTGTTCTAAAGTCAGTCATAACAACATAAAATTTGATAAAATTAGCGCAAATAAATTGTTTTAAGTAAGAAAAACGCGCAAAAAACTTATTTTCAACTTAAAACTTGCTCTGAAATTACGTTTCCCACATTATATTTATCAAAATGGAAGCAGAAAACACATTTACACTATAAAAACGCTCAGAAAACTTATTTTAAATATGAAATTCGCTCTATAAACACATTTACTGCATAAAACTTTGACGTATAAAACCAACAAACGTTCAAAAAATGTTTAATAAACATTAAATATGCTTAAAAATCACAATTAATACATAAAAAGTAATAAAACTAATACTAAAAAATAGTTTAAAGCATACAATTTGTTCTAAAACTACGTTTACCACCTAAAATTTATCTGATGCAGCAAACTTATTTACAGCATAAAAAATGCACAAAAAACTTGTTTTTAGCATACATTTTCTTCTAAAATCACGTTTACCACATAAAATTAACGCATAAAATCCAATTTCTGCAAGAAAAAACGTAAACAACTTACTTTTAGCATAAAATTTGCTATAGAATCACGTTTACCGCATGACATTAATTAATATTGAAAGCAGAAAATATATTTACAGCATGAAAAAAAATATTTTTGATTAAAAGCTGTTCGGAAATTACGTTGACTACAATAAATATATCAAAATTAGTATAGTAATTAGCATTTTGTTCTAAAATCACGTTAACTACATAATAACATTTAATAATATTGACGCAGAAAATCTATTTTCAGCAAGAAAAACGCGCAAAAAGCTTTTTTTAGCTTAAAACTTCCCTAAAACCACGTTCACCTCATGACGTTTATCAAAACTAAAGCAATTATAGCATAAAAAAAAATATTTTGCATATAAGCTGCTCTGAAATTACGTTTACTACATAAAATATAACATAAAATTTTCTGTAAAATCACGTTTTCTACATAAAATTAGCCAAAATTTACGCATAAAACTTAAATATAGCATCAAAAATGCTAAGAATTTATGTCTAGCATACATTTTGCTCTCATTTACAACAAAAAAAATATTTTTAAAAAACATTTTGTTCTAAAATCACGTTTACTACATACAATATAATAAAATTGACTGAGCAAATCTCTTTTCAACAAGAAAAACGTGCAGAAAAGTTATGTTTAGCACGTTTACCATAAGATATTTATCAAAATTGAAGCAAAAAACCTATTTTACAACATAAAATCGTGCACAAAATTTATATTTGCATAAAAATTGCTTGGAAATTACATTTACCACATTAAAAATATATCAAAACTAGTACAATAAACTTATTTTAATCATAAAATTTGCTATAAAAACCTGCAAAAATTTTATTTTTGCATAAAAATTGTGTTTACATCATAAAATTTATGAAAATTGACGCAGAAAAGCACACATAAAATCAGAAAACTTACGTTTAACATAAACTTTGCTTGAAAATCACAATTACTGCATAAAATGTATCAAAATTGACACTAAAAGTTTGTTTTAGGTCTACAATTTGTTCTAAAATTACGTTTACAAAATAAAATGTATCTAAATTGATGCAAAATACCTATTTACAGCATAAAAACGCAAAAAAAATGGTTTTTGGCATAAATTTTGTTCTAAAATCACGTTTACTACAAAAAAATTAATAAAATTGACACAAAAAAACATTTTTAGCAACAAAAAACCCACAGAAAGCTCATTTTTAACATAAAATATGCTCTAAAATTAGGTTTACCACAAAATTTAAGCAAAAACCTTTAAATTTGCTTTAAATGCATGAAAATATCGCAGAAAATTTATTTTTGCATAAAATTTGCTTCAAAATTACTTTTATACAATAAATATATCAAAATTGAGAGAAAAGCTCAGTTTTAACACGATTTTTATGTAAAATATATAAAAATTGACGTAGAAAACCTATTTACAGCACAAACAAAACTTGAAAATTACGATAACTGCATAAAATACAATAAAATTGACACTAAAAGTTTGTTTTAAGCTTAAAATTTGTTTTAAAATTACTTTTATCACATGATATTTATGAAAATTTATGCAGAAACCCATTTGCAGGATGAAAAACGTTTAAAAAATTTGTTTTAGTCATCTAGTTTGTTTTAAAATCACGTTTACTACATAAAATTTAATAAAATTGACGCAAAAAATCTATTTTCAGCAAGAAAAACCCACTGAATGCTCATTTTTAGCATAAAAACTGCTCTAAAATACGTTAAAACATAAACAAAATGCAAAAAAATTATTTTTGCAAAAAAATTACTTAAAAATTACGTTTACTACTAAGAATATATGAAAATGAGTACAATAAACTTAATTTAAATATTAAATTTGCTTTAAAAACACGTTTACTACATAAAATTTATGAAAATTGATGTAGAAAACCAATTTAAAACTCGATAAACGTTCAGAATATTTATGTTTAGCATACAATTTGCTTGAAAATTACAATAACTACATAAAATACTACAAAATAGACACAAAAACTTATTTTTAACCTAAAATTTGATGCAAAATCACGTTTACTACATAAAATTAACGCAAAAAATTAATTTACAACATAAAAAACAAGCAAAAAATTTATATTTAGCATAAAATTTGCTTACAAATCACAATATTTACTTAAAATATAACAAAATTGACACTAAAAGTTAGTTTTTAGTATACAATTTGTTTTAAAATTGGTGCAAAAATCATTTACAGCATAAAAAACGCACAAAAAATTGGTTTTGGGCATACATTTTGATCTAAAATCACCATAACTACAAAAAAAATAATAAAATTGACGCAAAAAATCATCAAGAAAAACTCACAGAAAGCTCATTTTTAAAATAAAATTTGTTTTAAAATCAGGTTTACCACATGACATTTATCAAAATTCAAGCAAAAAACCCATTTAAAGCATGAAAAAATCGTAGAAAATTTATTTTTGCATAAAAATTGCTAAAAACCTACGTTTACTACATAAAATATATCAAAATTTGTACAGTAAATTTATTTGAAACATGAAATTTGCTCTAGAAACACGTTTACTACATGAAACTTATAAAAACTAACGCAGAAAATTCATTTACAGCACAATAACGCGCAGACAATTTATATTAAACATAAAATTCGCTTAGAAATCACAATTAATACATAAAGTATAATAAAATTAACACCATAAATTAGTTTAAAACATCTCATTTGTTCTAAAACTAAGTTTACCACATGACATTTATCTAAACTGATGCAGCAAACTTACTTACAGCATAAAAAACTTGTCTTAGCATACATTTTGTTCTAAAATCATGTTTACCACATAAATATTAATAGAATTGACTCCTAAAATGCATTTTTAGCAAGAAAAAAACGTAGAAAATTTATTTCTAGTATAAAATTTGCTATGAAATTTACATTTATCAATATTGAAACAGAAAATATATTTACAGCGTGAAAAAAAACGCAAAAAAATTATTTTCGCATAAAAATTGCTTGGAAATTCTTTACTACTAAAAATATATCAAAATTAGTACAATAAACTTACTTTAAACATAAATTTTGCTTTAAAAAGACGTTTACTACATGAAATTTATAAAAATTGATGTAAAAAACCAATTTAAAACTCGAGAAACATGCAGAATATCTATATTTAGCATACAATTTGCTCGGAAATCACAATAACTACATAAAATACTACAAAATTGACACTAAAACTCTGTTTTTAGCATCAAATTTATCGTTTACATAAACTTTATCAAAATTGACACAAAAACTTATTTTTAAACCTAAAATTTGATGCAAAATTTTGTTTACTACATAAAAACAAAAAAAATGTAAAAAACATATATTTGGCATTAAATTTGCTTGTATAACTTACAAGCAAATTTATAATAACTAGATAAAATATATATAAATTGATATTGAATCATGTTTATTACTTAAAATTAACGTAGAAAACTCATTTACAACATAAAAAACAAGCAAAAAATTTATATTTAGCATAAAATTTGCTTAAAAATCACAATATTTACTTAAAATATACCAAAATTGACACTAAAAGTTAGTTTTAAGAATACAATTTGTTCTAAAATTACGTTAATCACATGATATTTATAAAAATTGATTCAGAAACCCATTTGCAAGATGAAAAACGTTTAAAAAACTTGTTTTACTTATCTATTTTGTTCTAAAATCACGTTTACTACATAAAATGTATCTAAATTGATGCAATAATTCTATTTACAACTTAAAAACGCACAAAAAACTGGTTTTTGGCATACATTTTGATCTAAAATTACTTTAACCACAAAAAACCATTTTCAGCAAAAAAATTTTTGGCATAAAATATGATTTAAAATCAGATTTACAACATGACATTTATCAAAATTCAAGCAAAAAACCTTTAAAATTGCTTTAAATGCATAAAAAAATGGCAGAAAATTTATTTTTTCATAAAATTTGCTTTAAAATCACTTTTATTACAATAAATATATCAAAATTGAGAGAAAAGCTCAGCTTTAACACGATATCTACATATGTAAAATGTATAAAAATTGCCACTAAAAGTTTGTTTTAAGCTTACAATTCGTTTTAAAATTACGTTTACCACATGATATTTATAAAAATTAATGCAGAAAACCTGTTTGCAGAATAAAAAACATTTAAAAAACTGGTTTAAGTCATCTATTTTGTTCTAAAATCACGTTTACTACATAAAATTTAATAAAATTAACACAAAAAATCTACTTATAGTAAAAAAAAGCACAGAAAGCTCATTTTTAGCATAAAATTTGCTCTAAAATCATGTTTACTACATAACATTTAACAAAACTCAAGCAGAAAACCCATTTAAAGCATGAAAAAATTGCGGAAAATTTATTTTTGCATAAAAATTGTTTAGAAATTACTTTTAATACATAAAATATATCAAAATTAGTACAATAAACTTAATTTAAATATAAAATTTGCTCTAAAAACAAGAAAAATAGCTAATTTTTAGCATAAAATTTGCTTCAAAACCACGTTTACTACTATAAATATATCAAAATTGAAAAAAAAAACTCAACTTTAACACGTTTTTTATGTAAAATGTATAAAAATTAACGTTAAAATCCCTTTTACAATACAAAAACTTGTAGAAATTTATTTTTGCATAAAAATTATATTAACTACATAAAAGTTATGAATTTTTTTGTAAGAATTTATACTTCAAAATTGACACTAAAAGTTTGTTTTAAGCCTTCAATTCGTTTTAAAATTACGTTTAGCACATAATATTTATCAAAATTGATGCAGAAAACCCATTTGCAGGACAAAAATGCTAAAAAAACCTGTTTTTGTCATCAACATTGTTGTAAAATCACGTTTACCACATGACATTTATCAAAAATTAAGCAGAAAACCCATAAAAACTACATAAAATTTATAGAAATTGACGTAAAAGACCTACTTACAGCACAAAAAACGCGCAAAAAATGTTTTTAGCATACATTTTGTTTTAAAATTACGGTTTTTAATCAGAATTTACGCAGAAAACCCATTTTCAGCAAAAAAAAAACGCGCATAAAGCTTAAAACTTGCTTTTAAATTACGTTAATTATATGAAATTTATCAAAACTAAAGCAGAAACTTCAATTATAGCATAAAAACACGCAGACAATTTATTTTTGCATAAAAATTGCTTGGAAATTACATTTACTAAATAAAATATATCAAAATAGACATAAAAACTTATTTTTAACATAAATTTTGTTGCAAAATCACGTTTACTATATGAAATTAGTCGAAATTTACGCATATAACTTAAATACAACAAAAAAAAATGTTAAAAATTTAATTCTACCAAAAAAATTGACCCAGAAAATCCTTTTTCAGCAAGAAAAACGCGCAAAAGGCTTATTTCACAACATAAAAATTGCTTAGAAATTATATTTACCACATAAAATATATTAAAATTAATACAATAAACTTATTTTAAACATAAAATTTGCTGTAAAAGCACGATTTCTACATAAAATGTCTGAAAATTAAAGTTGAAACCCCATTTTACAGTACAAAAACGTGCAGAAATTTTACTTTTGCATAAAATTTGCGTAGAAAACCCATTTACAGCACAAAAAAAACAAAAAAATACGTTTAACATAAAATTTGCTGAAAAATCACAATTACTGCAAAAAAATATATCAAAATTGACACTAAAAGTTTGTTTTAAGCATACAATTCGTTATAAAATTGCGTTTACCACATGAAATTTATCAAAATTGGTGTAGGAAACCCATTCTGAAGATGCCCAATTTAGGGCAAAAAATAGAAAAAAAATGACCTACTTTAAAAATTTGTAAAAAAGGTTGGGGGCAAAAATTTAAAAATCTAATTCCTACATTTTGTGGGGAAACTCTTTTTCTTTCGAACTAATCTAAGCGCAATCTTTTACGTGCAAACCCTGGGCACTTTTATTGTTTCGCGCGACCCTACTTTTTAGCAGAAAACGCGTTTTTTTCGACCTTCGACGCACCACCGCCGGTTAACGCGCGGAGATATCAAAAAATTATAAGAAGTGTTATCGAAAGATTGAGGACGGATCTCGCAAAGGAGAGGAGTCGCAATTTTCTGCGGGCCCGGGGGGACCAGAGACAAGTCTCTAAAATGAGCGTTTAAAAACCTACTTCGTGGAGCGGCAGGTCGAAAACAAAAGTTGAACTCAAAAATTGCTTCAGCTAAAAGCCCGGCTCGGCCCTTTTTCTATCGATAAGTTTTATGGCATTTTTGCGTTCAATAATCGCTAAGGTTCGCCCATTTAACTTTTGCAAAAACGCAATTTTTGACTTTAAACGCAAAATTTTTGATGACGCCGCCCCATGATCGCGATGGGGTAAAAAATGGCGCACGGTGCTCTTAAAAAAGAACGTTTTGACGTATTTGATGCTCTCGTGCAATTAAATACGGCAAAATTACGGCCGTTTTTCAAGGTTTTTTTTTCAAAAAATCGCCGTGCCGCCCCCAAAATCAAAAAAGTGCAAAAAGACGGCAGTTCTAAAAACTAACCGCCCGTTTTCCCTCTCCAACGACTAAAAAGTTAAGGAACTCCAAACCCGGGACCCCCTTTTCCTGATGAAGGCGCTATCAAGCAATCAAATCGGAAACTTTATATTTTTATGCCGGAGTGGGGCGGCCGCAAGAAAACCATTTGTCGATCTTATTCCCCGTTTGCCCCCGGCAAATTTCCGAGCACCCCGCCCCCTAATCGACAAACGGCTCGCGAACGAGAGATGCATCGGCCGCGAAAAAAATCACAAAAATGCTCCTTTACCCGGCGGATCCGAATCTGAGAACGGATTTTCCCAAAAATTAAAGAGGTTTCGGTGGCGGCCGTCCAAGTGTCGCCTGAAAACCTGCAAAATTTCGGCGCACGCCGCTATTCCAAATGCGGGGCCCAGATTTGGATTTAAAAAAGACGCAGAAAAGGCTTCGGCAAACGTTCAGAATTTTTTTTAAATTTTTTTGCTCACCGGGAGCGAAGAAAAATGCTCAAAAAACTTGTTTCTGTCATCTATTTTGTTCTAAAATCACATTTAGCACATAAAATTTACGTAAAAAATCCATTTTTATTTTTAAAAACGTGCATAAAGCTTATTTTAGTATGAAATTTGCTCTAAAATCACGTTTACCATATGACATTTATCATAACTGAAGCAAAAACTCATTTATAACATAAAAAACGCGCAGAAAATTAATTTATGCATAAGAATCGCTTGGAAAATAAATTTGCTACATAAATTCTATCAAAATTAGTACAATAAACTTATTTTAACTAAAAAATTTGCTTGAAAAACACGTTTATTACATCAAATTTATAAAAATGGACGTAGAAAACTCATTTACAACATAAAAACCGCACAACACATTTATTTTTTGCAAAAAAATTGCTTTGATTACATAAAATATATTAAAAATAGTACAAACAATTTATTTTAAACCTAAAATTTGCTTTAAAAATAAAAAATAAAATTACATAAAAAATATAATAATCGGTTTTTAAACCACAGCTTAATTAACCACAACTATTGGATGAATTTTATAAAATATCGTGTAATCCAAACAGACATTTATATATAACAATCAATCACAAAAACTTTAATCGCTTTTATATAGTAAATGAGTAATAATCAAAAACATGAATGTATTATTTTTAATTCTATTTACAACAACCATTTATTGTTGTATTTTTTTTATTACTGCTAATAGATATAAATAATTTAAATGACCAGTTTATTAATTTATTTTATATAAAAGCTTTAACAAATATTTTAAATCAATCCAGAAATTAACATTCAATTATTTTAGAACAGAATCGTTTCAGGCTAGTGAATTAATTAAAAATATTATCAGAATTTTGCAAACTTTATGCAAAGTGAAAATAGATTTAGTTTATTATTTTCTAATAAGCTTAAGGCGTTGGTTAAAAAATCAATAATTCTTTACATTAAACATTTAAAAGTATTTAGTAATTTATATATAAATTGTCTCTCTGACTAGTGAGATGCTAGGCACACTGATAAAGGATGCATACTCTGAAACACTAATGTTTTGCACTGAGTGGAAAAAAATTTATTAAAATTTTTAGGTTAAACCTTAACAAATAAATTGAACAAGCTAATATTTTGATATAAAAAGGAGCATAAAAATGTTATGCATGGTGGTAAAAATGCGAGCCAATTTCTTGTAATAAAAGTTTGATTAAGCGTAAACGTTGTTAAATAACAGTTACTTGAATATTTTATATTATTTTGCATAACTATTTTTTTTTTTAAATAAATTATCATGTTATAAATTTATCTTAGCAATATGATAATTTAATAAATTACAATATTCATAGTTATCCATTTACATTTGAGCTAATTAAATCAAATGCAATGGAATCAATTTAATAATATTTGTTATATGTAAATTTACTGCGGCAATAAATTAAATTTATTATTTATTATTCTTTTTGCAATAACGTGCATTTTTTCATTGCTATGGCTGATTACTCTAATGCAGAACTAGCCAACATGCATTTTATGTATGGTCGTGCTGATAGGATTGCCACCAAAGCGCGACGTCTTTATGTAGAAGCTTACCCAAATTGTCAGATTCCTTCACATAGTATGTTTGGAAGAATTCACCAGAGATTGAAAGATACCGGTTAACAGTGTTATCCGGCATACTAAGGTTGGTATCTACTCCTAGAGCAGAACAAGAAATTATAGCACAATAGAGCATAATCCAGAGACAAGTGTGCGGAGAATATCAGCCGAGGTAGGAATTGGTGCTACTCTTGTTTAGAGAACCCTCCACAAACAGCTGCTCTATCTATACCATGTACAACGAGTACAGGCCTTAAATTTAACTGATCATCAGGCACGTTTGGTTCTTTGTTGCTGGTTTCTACGCAAGGATGTTGAAGACCCGCAGTTTCTTGCCAAAAAAAAATTACAGATGAAATCGGGTTTACACAAAATGGAGTTGTTAATTTTTATAATGCACCTTGTTGAGCCAACAAAAAGCTCCATTCTGTAATTGAATGTAGACATCAAACATATTTTTCATTAAACATTTGGATGGGTCTAGTAGGCGACAGGTTTAGGTCTTAGATTTACCAAATCGATTAACAAGAGAACTTTCTGCAGAACACAATAAATGATCTTTTGGATGACATTCTTTTGGCTCATAGGCAACAAATGTGGTTTCAGCATGATGGGTGCTTAATCAGTTTTATAGCCAGCAAGATGGCCTGATTTAAACCTTCTTGATTTTTTTCTTTGGGGATTTTTAAAATTGTTAGTGTATGCTACTTCTGTAAATAGCCTCGGGGAGTTGCAGTTAAAAATTAATAAAAAGTGCCAAAAAATCCCAATAAAAGGGTTTTAGAAAGAATACGAATGTCCTGTTTGGTGTAAGGGGTGACGGCACTACGTGCCGACCAAACGTCTGCCGGTATAAGCAAACCCCTCTTGCTGGCCAACAGCTCCGGGTGGATGAGCTAGTAAGAGTTAGGGCACCCCTTTGTCCATGGGAAGTGAAATCTTCCCTAAAGGCGGATGAGTCAGCCACTGACCAACGGCATAGAGATGCAGAAGGCAATGGGATACCACTGCATTAAAGATCCGTATGGATAATCCCCAGGAAAATTCATCATCATGGCTGCAAATCAAATAATGACCCCTAGCTACGGGCCCCCCTTAAATGGGGGAGGGGTGCTAAGAATCTCCCGGTCAGCTATGAAGAAGAAGATAGGCACATGGAACGTGCGTAGCTTATATGAACAGGGGAAAATACATAAAAACACATAACACCATCCTTGAATTGACATTGCAATCTTGGGTGTCAGTGAAATGAGATGGCGTAACTCAGGAACATGCATGGTAGGCGAACATCAGGTGTATTACTCAGGTGAGGACAGTAGTCATCACAAGAATGGTGTAGGTTTTATAGTAACGAAAGATACCTATAAAGCGGTCACCAGTTTCATTCCACAGTCGGATAGAATAGCTATGCTTAAAATTCATGCCAGTCCCACAGATATTAACCTTATTCAGGTCTATGCACCAACATCAACAGCAACGGAACCACAGATTGAAGAATTTTACGCTGATCTACGAAACGTTATGAGCCAGACAAAAAACCATGAAATCAATATTGTCATGGGAGATTTTAACGCCAAGGTTGGTAGAGGAATAGAAGGAAAGACTGTAGGAAATTACGGTCTGGGAGTTAGAAATGAACGAGGTGATCGGCTAGTAGAGTTCTGCCAAGAAGAAGGAGTGGCATTAATGAATACGTTTTTTCAACTACCTACCAGAAGACTTTACACCTGGACCTCTCCTGCAAATAACGAAAATCATATTGTTCGTAATCAGATAGATTAGTAAAGTGCTGTAAAACATACCCTGGAGCTGACGTACCTTCAGACCACAACCTACTATTGGCAGAAGTAAGGTTTCGTCCAAAGAAAATTATAAAACAAACAAAAACTATCCAGATAGATTCCCGAAAACTCAAGAATTCGGATGTGAAAACTGAAGCCACCCATCTCTTAATATCGAAACTGAAAGCAGACGATAACCCCGAAGAAGATGTAGAAGAACTGTGGAATAATATCAGACCGGCAACGAATGAGGTGGCTTATGAAAAACTAAGGAAAGACTGACAAGGGGCAAAACAACAATGGATGACCGAAGAAATTCTTAAAAAAATGGACGAACGCAGACAATACAAAAATAATTACAAGGTTAAATACAAACAACTGCAAAGAGAAATTCGGCGTGAGATAAGAACAGCAAAAGAAACTAAGTTTGCAGATTACTGCAAAGAAATAGAAGAACTACAAGCAAGGCATGATATCTACGGTGTTCATAAAAGGATCAATAAGATAACTGGGACACGAAAAAGACTCGACGCGAGCACATTAATAAACAAGCATGGGCAAATAATTACTAGCCTAGAAGGAAAGCGAGATACGTGGAAGGAATTCATCGAGGAAATATTTCACGATTTAAGACCTAGTGAACATGATGCAGGCAATGCTACAACAGGGCCCCCAATAACAGAATCAGAGGTGCAAAAGGCACTCTCTAGAATGAAAGATGGCAAGGCAGTAGGGCCAGATGAAGTTCAGGTGGAAGTTTTAAAACTATTAGAGGACAATAGTCTTGACATACTTGCCCGACTATTTAACAAAATCTACGAGTCAGGAAATATTCCACGTGACTGGCTTAAGTCCACTTTCATAGCCCTTCCCAAAAAACCAAACGCAAGAAGATGCGGTGACTATCGTACCATCAGTTTAATGAGTCATGCTCTTAAACTTTTTCTCAAAGTCATCCATAAGAGAATATACAGCAAGTTGGAAGAACGAATAGGACACACACAGTTTGGATTTACAAGCGGCCTTGAAACCAGAGAAGCTTTGTTTTTAGTACAGGTTCTTATTCAGCGATGCAGAGATGTCAATAAAACTGTATACGCATGCTTAATCGATTTTGAAAAAGCCTTTGACAAAGTAAAACATCAGAAAATGCTTGATATACTTAAAAGCACCGGCTTAGATGATCAGGACGTCAGAATAATTGCTAACCTGTATTGGCAACAGAAAGCGACGGTGAGAGTAGAGGACAGCCTCAGCGACGAAATAGAAATACGAAGGGGAGTACGAGAAGGTTGCATCCTATCACCGCTTCTCTTTAATGTTTACTCCGAAGAACATTTTAAAGAGACTCTACAAGATGTGGATGAGGGCATTCAAGTGAACGGCGTAGCAATTAATAACATACGGTACGCGGACGACACCTTGTTAATTGCTGATACGCCTGATGGACTTCAAAGACTACTAAGCAGAGTAGCTGATGCTGGAGAGGACTACGGACTTAAACTAAATGCAGCCAAAACAAAATACATGATCGTAAGCAAAGACACAAATCCAATTGATACTGGTCTCCACGCAAACAACACGGCTATTGAAAGAGTGCAACGCATTACTTATCTGGGATGCAATATGAATGAGAACTGGGATCACTCGGCCGAAATTAAAATCAGAATTGCACTTGCTCGGGAAGCTTTCCGGAAGATGAGATCCTTGTTATGTAGTCACAGTCTCAGCTTAAAGCTCAGAATACGCATGGTTAGATGTTACGTTTTTTCGGTGTTACTTTACGGAATGGAGGCGTGAACTCTTACAGAAGCATCATCGAGAAAAATAGAGGCGTTTGAGATGTGGGTTTACCGTAGAATATTACAGATCAGCTGGATAGATCGAGTAACTAACGAGGAAGTCCTGATAAGAATACACAAAGATAAAGAAGTAATGTCAAACATCAAGAAAAGAAAACTTTCTTATCTAGGACACATCATGCGCAACTCAAAATATCAACTACTACAGCTGATTATGCAAGGGAAAATCGCCGGAAATAGGGGACCGGAAAGAAGACGTACCTCCTGGTTAAAAAATCTGCGACAGTGGTACGGGAAGACTTCCGTGGAATTGTTCCGCGCCGCCGTCAATAAAACCATTATAGCCAGATGGATCGCCAACATTCGCTAGCGGATACGGCACCAAGAAGAAGAAGTTTGGAAATAGAAAGAAAGCACTTCGAACATCTATAACTCTGTTCTTTGTAAAAATATATAAAAATAAATAATGTTCCATATCTCCAAAACCGTTGCTATGACAACCCATGTTTATTAAGACTTTTTATTTGTTGTGGTTTGTACTACTACCCTCTTAAATATTTTACATTCTTTTTTAAACACCCTGTATAGTTACAAAAATCAGAGCAATAAGCGAGAGTCCGAGCTTAGAACAAATTCTAGTGTTCCAGGGTCAGAGCGCAGCAAAAGCAACACAAAATTTTCATATTTGCACATTTGTTAATAACAAACTTCACATTTATACAATGCAGCTCTTCAAATTCAAATGTTAAATAAATATAAAACTTTTAATTAATTCCTGCATTATTTATGTAATAATAAACAAACGAATACATCTACATCATCAAATTGTTTAATTAAATTTACTATTGTTTGATAAAAAAACATGCAAAGAATTAATTAATGTAATAAAGAGTTTTATATTTCCATTTAATATATTGATTGAACATAGTTTTGATTAATTATCAAAGTTTGGGAATTTTATAATACATCATCCATATTTAACACGACTTTATTAATAAGTTCGGGAAACCCTAAGGAGTCACGCATGAACTTTGATGATACTACCAGCCTAAAGCCAAAAAATAATTTGCATACATATTTATTTATTACTAACTGCCTTTTGATTGGTTGGGATATGAAAACAAATTTGTTATATAATCAGATTGTTTACTTGCTAATTATCAATCAATTGAATTGGATTTAGTGTAAATAGGTCAATATAAATTAAGCAATAAGATATTTATCTTGTAATTTTGTGTCAAATTTATTAGAAAAGTAAACATTTGTAGATGACAGATAAAAATATGTAGGAACAACGTTAAAAAACTGCACCCGAGGACATACTTTAAATGCTAGACTGGTTCAAATATTTTATCTATGACTGATCTGCATATTTCCTACATTAATAAAGGAGACATGTAGACAAGATTAAATTTTATTTCAATTATGAATATTACAAGCATTAAATATTCAAGATAATTTAAATTATACTTACTTCAAGTTTATATTTTACAATTATTATACTGTTCAGGAAGGAATATTGATTAATAATAAAATTGAGCATTCATAAATTATTTGAATGTATACAACGATATCACATTTGCAAATGAATTAGCTCTCATTTTAACCAAAATATTTGCCTTATTGTACAAAAATAAAACATTCCCAAATTGTTGAAAAATTGCAAATGTACAACCTATACCTAAAAAAAGGAAACAAGTCTAATTCTTCAAATTATAAACCAATTGCATTATTGTCCAATCTGTCAAAAAATTTTGAAAAGAATATTAATTAGAATAAAACAAAATAACTTCATCTTAGATAATCAATATGAATTTTGATTAAAACGTTCGAGAACAGATCTTTTAGTCACAAATAGAATTCTATTTTAGACAAACTAAGAGAAAATCTTGCAGTAGCTAGACATTTCTAATAGAGTATGGCATCTTAATCTTGTCAACAAGCTCCATTGTACAGGTTATGATGAAAAAACTGTAAATCTTATCAATAGTATAATTGACAATAAACAAAATTATAGTTAGAATTGATGGTTTTAACTCTAACCCCAAAATTATAAACGCAGGTCTTCTTCAAGGTTCTGCTCTTTTGCCAACTTTATTTTTAATTTACATTAATCTTCTTCTTCTTTACGTGCCTTGTCCTCCACAAACGTTGGCGATCATCAA
Organism: Tachinus rufipes; assembly: GCA_963932245.1. NCBI lineage: Eukaryota > Metazoa > Arthropoda > Insecta > Coleoptera > Staphylinidae > Tachinus > Tachinus rufipes. The sequence goes on along the minus strand of OZ010750.1, from coordinate 80,083,659 downwards.
CATTATTTGGGTCTTGTTGACAGCTCTACGAAAAAGAGTTGTAGTGCTGACCCCAAACCACTGTCTTAGGTTTTTCAACTAGGACGTCTTTCTGCGACCTGGCCCTCGCCTACCAGCTATCTTTCTCTGCATTATATTTTGCAGTAATCTATACTTCCTCGCATGATATGGCCAAGATACTCAAGCTTGCGTTTTTTTAGAAGATATAGAATTTCTGTGTCTTTATTGAGGCGTGCAAGAACTTGGGCATTAGATATTCTATCTGTCCACACTATACGTAGCATTCTTCTGTATGACCACATCTCAAATGCTTCTAACTTTTTGCACATAGCATCTGTGAACGTCTAGGTTTCTGCGCCATACATTAATATAAAGAAAACATAACAACGTAGCAACCGAAGATCCCTGTGGCACATAACTTGCTTCATTTTATTGAAAGCCGTGCGAGCTTGTTCTATTCTGGATCTAATTTCTTTCGATTGGTCCCATTACTGATTCAGAGAGCACTCTAGATATTTGAATTGAGCGACTTGTTCAATTTGCTGATTTCCTACTTTTATGTTTGTTACCACATTTCGCTCCTTACTGACTACGATGACCTTGGTCTTGTTTATGTTTAGTTCTAGGCCTGCTTGTTCACTATTAGCCACGACACAATTTAGCAATTCTTGAACAAAAATTTCCGTATTTGTCAGCAGGACCGTATCATCTGCGTACCGCAAGTTATTCACCACCTCCCCGTTTAGTAGACTTCGGCAAATATTTGTTCGGAGTATATGTTGAATAAAAGTGGTAATAACACGCACCCTTGTCTAACCCTTCTTTGGATTTCTACTTCATCTGTATTGTTGTTATTTACTCTCACGGATGCGGATTGGTGCCAGTAAAGTTTTTCAATGATACGAATGTCTCTGCCATCTAAACCTAGTTCTTGCAGGATCGCTATGAGCTTGCTATGGTTTACACGGTCAAACGCTTTTAGTCTATAAAGCACTCGTACACGTCTACAGACACGTCTTGGCAACACTGAGTTAGTACCTGGATACTGAACCCATCTCATCGCAAAACCCAAATTGAGTATCACTTAGGCAAGCTTCACATTTACAATATATTCTTGCTTGGATGATCTTCAAGAAAATCTTCAAGACGTGGCTCATAAGACTGATGGTTTTATAGTCATCACAGTTTTTAGCAGCGGCTTTCTTTGGCAGTGTTACAAAAACAAAGGTTAACCAGTTCTTAGGAATGTTTCCGGTTGCATAAAAGGTATTAAAGAAGTCCACAAGTACGTTTAAAGCTCGATCTTCTTCAATGAGTTTTAACATTTCTGATGATATGTTATCTGGCTTTGGTGTTTTATCATTTTTGGACATTTTTATTGCGTGTATTACTTTGGTTCTTGTTATTGCGGGTCCTTCTGTCACATCGTATTCTGCCAGATGATCCACTCTTTGATCATGAAAAAGTTCTTGGATATAGTTCTTCAATTTCGCTAGCTTCTTTTGTAGGTCTAGAATAACTTTTCCTTGATTGTCGAGCAGCATTGCATATTTCCTGGGTTTGCTGAGGCCGGCAGCTTCTTTTACTTTCTTGTCTATAAGAAAAAAAATCAAATACCTCGGGGTGACACTTGAACCAAAGGGATAGAATAATTAGGTTAAGAAAGCGGTCATGGAAACAAAGGAAATGAAGAGAAAGCTCGGTAGACTCATGCCAAACAACGGAGGTACAGGAAAAAAAGCCAGAAGGTTAATAGCAACAGCAACAAAAAGCAAATTGTAATACGCCGCAGAAACATAAGGAGAAGCCATGAAGACAAAAAAAAATTGAAATAAAATAAGAGGAGCTACAAGAGCCAGTTCGTTAAGCATATGCAGGGCCTACAGAAGCGGCAGTAGAGATAATTGCGGCAATACCTCTCGCGGATATAATGGTGGAAGAAAAGATAGAAATAAAAAAAGGAACCAGTAAATTGAAAACTAAGAAAATCTAAGTCTCATATCGATATTACCATAGCAACGTGGGAAACAGCAGGAGTAGTGGGCAACTGGAACGTGACAGATAAAGCATTGCTGAGCCTACATAAATATATAAAATACAACACGATCGGAAAAGGGGAAAAAGAAGACACAAGAAAAGGAGGATGGAATGTGCGAAGGATGGACAGAGAGAAGATAAAAAGAGCCATAGAGGTAGAAGAAATAACAAAAAGCAAAAACATAGAGGAAAGATGCAAACGATACTCGGAAAAACTGAGAAAGGCAGCGGAAGAAGCAATCCCCAGGTATAGGGAAGGAGGAAGAAAGGGACGGTACTGGTGGTGCAATGAGATAAAGAAAAGCAGGAAAAAAGCAATACAAACCGGAAAAAAGATCAAAAGACAGAAACGAAAAGGGGAAGACACTGCAGAGACAGAAGAAGAATTAAAAATGGACAGAAAAGCACTGAGAAAGGCGATAAAAGACAGCAAGAAAAGATGCTGAAAAGAAATAATAGATTCCATAGATAAGGACCCCTGGGGAAAGCCGTACAAAATTGCAATAAATAAACTGGGTTAGAGAGGGAGTGTGCTTAAAAGAGGAGGAAGGGGAAGAAAAAATAATTGAAAAACTGTTTCCAAAAGGAAGAGCGGTAAAAGAACCAACAGAGACAAGTGAAGAAGAGGAAACAGATATGACAACAGTGGAGGAGATGAAACAGATCATAAGAGAACTGCCTAACAATAAGGCACCAGGTCCGAACGAGATAACAGCGGAGATAGTGAAAGCAGCGTTAGAAGAAAACAAAATAGAACTAACACAAATAATAAACAGATGTCTAAATGAAGGAACATTCCCGAAATGTTGGAAAGAGGCAAACTTAGTGCTGATTGAGAAGAAGAAAGAAACAGGTAAATCAAAAACGTATAGACCAATTTGTTTTATCAATACATTAGCAAAGATAATGGAAAAAGTTATTGCGAGAAGAATAGAGAAAAAAATAGAAGAAAGGGGTGGATGGGAAAGTGAACAATACTGATTTACCAAAAAGAGATCGACGATAGGAGCTATTGAGAAGATAAAAGCGGTAGCAAAAGAAGCAAACAGCGGCCCACATAGAAAAAGACAGCGTTGGATATACAAAACGCGTTTAATAGCGTACTATGGAAAGCAATTATAGAAGCAGCAAAAAAGAAAGAATTGACAAAGAAAACGATCAAGATAATATAGAGTTTTAAATTTAGACTGACCAGAGGGGTACCACAAGGCTCAGCACTAGGACCCAAATTATAGAACTTAGTATATAATAAGCTTCTCGGAATGCGGCTGCCAGGCAGGGTGACAATAACGGCATTTGCTGATGACTTAACTTTAGTAGGTAGGGATCCAGACATAGAAGTACTAAAGGAAAGGCTAGAGTTGGCAATTAGTATGATAAAGAGATGGATGAAAAGTAAAGGGCTAGAATTAGCACCGCAGAAAACGGAAGCGGCATGGTTATCGACAAAGAGGACAAATAGAGGAACCGGAAAAATACAGGTAGGTAAACAAATAATAACCATAGGAAAGAAGATTAAATACCTTGGAATTACACTGGAAGCAAAAGGATGGAACGAACAGATTAAGGAAGCGGTAAGAAGAACAAAGAAAATGGAAGGAATACTTAGTAGGCTCATGCCAAACAAGGGAGGACCAGGACAAGAAGCAAGAAGGCTAATAGCAACGGGGGCCAAAAGTAAACTACTGTACGCCGAAGAAACATGGGGAGATGCCTTAAAGACAAAAAAAACAGAAAAGAAATAAGAGGAGCCACTAGAGCAAGCTCGTTAAGGATATGTAGGGCTTACAGATCTGTGTCGCAAGAAGCGCTAGAGGTAATCGCGGCGACACTACCCGCAGACTTGATGGTAGAAAAAAGATTAAACATAAAGAAACTGGTAAATGAAGGAAATAGTAAACAAGAAGCAAAGAGACAAGCAAGAGATAATACAATGAAAAAATTCACAGACACAGTGGAAAGACGGAGAAAAAGGTGAATGGTCAAGAGAGTTAATACCAGAAATAAAGGAATGGGTAGAGAATAAACCGGAAACGTGTTACTATACATCACAACTACTCACCGGACATGGAGCTTTTGGAAAGTATTTACAAAATATAAATAAAATGGAGAAAGAAGAGAAATGTATATTCTGCCAAGAAGACACGTATGACAACGCAGAACATACGCTAATAGAATGCGAAGCGTGGGAGAATGATAGGAAAGAGTTAGAGAAAGTATTGGAAAACAAAATTGATAAATGTTCAATAATTAATATTTGCCTGAATGACGAAAACAAATGGAGAGCATTAAGAAACAATGCAACGGCAGTAATGAGAAAAAAAATAGAGGAGTTTGAAAACTCAAGATATAAATAAACGAAAATGGAAGTAAACACACACATCAAAAACCACAGAAGACAAAGAAAGGAGGAAAAAGAAGCTAAGTAGAAGCAAAAGAACATAGAAAAAAGCAATGAAGAGAAAAAATACAAAGAAGGTTAAGACAACTATGCCTACCAAGGAATGGAAGAGGAGAAAGTAGACAATAAAAGAATATACAATGAAACATTTGTACCTACTGAAATTGCAGAAATAAGGCTGCTCAAAGAAAGCAAACTGACGGAACTGACCAGAGAATTTTCAAATGGTAGATACGCCATTTCGAGGTTGACTGACAATGTAACCTTTAAAATGGTCAGAGTATACTTGGCAACCAGAGGATACGAAGAAATAATTCCAAATGGAGACTCAAGAATATCCTTAGAAGTTAAATTGGCAAATCTAGGATTACCAAAGGGGGTACACCTAATGGAGCTCCACAAAATATTCATGAAAGAGAGAGGATACGCCGACAAAGAAGTGAATGAAGACTTAGAGAAACTAAGAAGACATTGAGGACAAATCAAACAACTAGGCTGATAACAATAGAATGGCAGAAAGGAGAGATGAACGTCAGTATAGGACAGACAACAAATAGGGTATAGGGAGAGATGAGCCAGGGACAGCATGTGTTGCCGCAGCAGTCTGTGTGAATCCCACAAGGCCGAAACCAGCGCATCTCAAACTAATAATAGATTAGAGACAGACATGATAAGGACAAAATGACAACAGAACTAACGTAGAGAAAAAAACCGAAAGGTATTGCCCTGCGTTAGTTATTCTCAAGGGCCACTTGCTGAGACTACAACCTCACTACGTCCTAAAAAAAAAGAAAGCAAAAGAAATGACAATGGAAAGATGGCAGAGACAGTGGAATTGAGGAAAAAAGAGAGAATGGACAAGAGAACTAATTCCGGAAATAAAAGAGTGAGTAAAGAACAAATCCGAGACGTGCTATTATACTGACCGGACATGGAGCTTTTGAAAAGTTCTTGCAAAAAATTATAAAAAACAAGGAAAACAAAAGATGTATATTCTGTCAGAAAAAAACACACAATAATGCAGAACACACTCTAGTAGAATGCAAAGCGTGGGAGGAAGATAGAAAAAAACTAAAAGAGATAAAAATAATTGAAGGGCGCTAAAAAACTTTGCAACAAAAGTACTAAAAAAAAAAAAAAAAGTTTGACAATGAAAAAATATAGAAAAAAAAACAAAGAATAGAAACAAACACACAAAATAAAACCCATAGAAAAGAAACAAGAAAAACAAAATAGAAACAACAAAACAAAGAAAAAAATCAAAAAGAAAGAAATAAAGAAGGTCAGGACAATTATGCATACCAAAAAATAGAAGAAAATAGAAAAACATTTACAAAGACTACAATACCAAACAAAATTGCAGAGATAAGAAGAAGGAAAAAAAATGATGAAGGAAAACAAAAATAACGAAGCAAATACCAAATAGTGAAATCGCTATCTTGAAATTGACGAATAACGCAACTTTTGAAATGGTCAGAATATACCTGGCAACAAGAGGACACAAAGAAGTAATCCCAGATAGAGATACAAGGATATCACTAGAGATAAAACTAACAAATTTAGAACTTCCAAAAATAATACAACTGCATAAACTATTCATGAAGAAAAGATACAATGAAGAAGAAGTGAACGAAGACCTAAGAAAACTAAAAACACATTTAAAGACAAACCAAATAATTAGAATTAATAACACACGAATTGTAGAAAGAAGAAAATGTAAAGCTGGATGTCAGTGTAAGTAAAAAAAATTTAAAAAAAGACAAAAGAGACAGAAAAAAGGAGGTAGGAGTGCCAAGGCAATAGCCAGCCTACCTCAAACTACTGCCAAATTTAGACTAGTTTGACAAGAACACATAACAACAAGATTTACGCAGAGAACAAAACCGGAAGGTATTGCCCATACGTAAGTCATTCCTAAAGGCCACTTGTTAAAGCCTACACCTCACTACGTCCAAAAAAAAAACAGGATTTTTTAAAAGATGTAAAAAGTTTTTTACTTTAGTTCAACTTTTGCATACGTACAAAACTTATATTTGTCTTTGTATTAAATATTGTTCTCAAGTATAGGATGGAACATTGAAAACTACACTTTTCTCTTTTTCTCAAAATTCTATTCAGAAACAAGCTATTCAGATCATTGCCAATCCAAAATTGACTAATGACTAGATACTTTACAACACAGGCGTAATCTTTGCATTTTCTATAAATATTTTAATAGACATTGTTCAAACAAAGACATATTGCCATCTAAACAAATATTTAATTGTAGCACAAAGCTTGCTAGGAATTCTAACAAATATTCACTAACAGTTCAGAGATGTAAAACCAAAACTTTTAAAAGAAATTTTTTTAACCGTACGTACAGTATTTCACAGACTGAATCTTCAATGCAATAATTTCGGCGAGTATGATTTTACTCTAAAGTTGTAAAAATTCGTGCCATAAATACAAATTTTTAAAATTTCAAACTACATTAAACAATTATCTTATAAATTTTATGTTTTTATAAACAACATTTGATAAATTTCTTAACATTTTTTATGTTATACAAAAGTCAATGGAGTCTCGCGTTTATGGCATTTTTGTGAGATTAAACATGGTCCTATACATGCCTGGAGTCAATTTCAAAGATGGAATTTCAAAGCAATACTCATATAAGTTCATTAAATATTATTATATAATTTAAGTAGGTCTTATGTTACAAAACCGTTGTAAAAATGTACATTAAGTATCGCAAGGCTAGACGACCGCAGTAACCAATTCTCAGAAACGCGTTGAACCCACCCGCCTTGCAAGTTATCCCAAAATCATAAATCATAATTCATAATCACTATAACACCAATATAAAAATGCTGAAACAATAGTAGCAGAGAAAACACATGGCGCAATTAAATTTTGTTAAATAACCTGTAGAAAATTGATGATGATGAACTAATTAGTATTTTATTAGCTTAATTCAAGCCCAAAATTTTAATTAATTGATCCTGGTTTAAAGAAATTATTATTAAAACTTACATACGCCATCGCGCGGAGTTACCTATCTCATTCATTCAATTTATTTGATAAAATCCGGCTACAAAGCACATCACACATCACACAATTGTTTCTAATAATTTCACAAAGCATCGGTAAAGATTTAACTCAGACTGAATTAAATTAAAATCTGCATGCATTAAATTTACTTAGTCATGTTTTTTTATAAGAGATAAGATTTTATTTATTTCCGAACATTCGACCGCAAAAAAGCTTTATCATCGGTGCACTTTATTTCTATTGATTGTCTTTACTTTTTAACATTACTTATATTCAATAAATAAAACAAAATAAATAGATTAACATGTAAATTTGAAGTTTATAAAATTAATTTAAAATATATTATTAAATAACCTTTATACAGGGTGTTCAAAAAAAATTGTAAAATATTTAAGGGGTTGTCATAGCAACGGTTTCGGAAATATGGAACATTATTTATTTTTATATATTTTTACAAAGAACAGAGTTATAAAAGATGTTCAAAATGCCCTCTTTCCGTTTCCAAACAGACACGACATCTTTGTCTGCAAGACATTTGTAATTTTTCTAAAATCATTGGCTCGGATTTTTTTGGCACTTTTCATTAATTTTTAATAATAATAATAATATTTAATAATACTTTATTCACGGTATATACAAAACCATTTACATCTACATCATTATATACATAAATAACGATGAATTACAAACAATATTACAATTACACAAAAATATATAAAAGAATATTGAAAAATAAAAGCATGGAAAAAAGTATACATAAATAAAAACAAAATATAAAACTATTCATCAACACATTTTAATTGACACTTAAAACTACATTTTGAAACACAAAATAAATCAACATTATTAGAGAAACTATTTGCAATTCTACACATTCTACCAATTGGATTATTAAATCCATAATTGGTAGAATGTATAGATTCTCTGGTTCGGCGATTATTGTTGGGGACTTGAAATGGAAGAGTTACTAGTAGCTCTTGGCAATCAATCTCAGACATCATTAGTCCACGTAAAAATGATAAATCGGCTCTTTTGCGCCGAATTTTCAGCGGCGGAAGATTATATTGCAATGCAATGAGGTTAAATCGTAATTTTCGGATAAAATGCCTAATTTGTACGATAATAAACAAAAAAATTTGTTTTGAATACGTTCTATATTGCATATATGAACGCTGTAGAATGGACACCAAACTGACGGAGCGTACTCTAAATGAGAACGTACTAAAGCGCAATAAAGTAATTTGAGTGTGCTAGGAGATAGGTCAGTAGACATTCTGTAAACAAATCCTAACATTTTCATAGCACGGTTGCACATATAGTTAATATGCTCAACAAAAGTTAGTTTTGAATCAAAAATTACGCCCAAATCTTTTATTTGTGTAACATGTTCCAAAACATTATTATCGATAGTATAGTCAAACGATACTTTACTTTAAGTTCTGTTGAAGCTTATCGAAAAACATTTATTTGAGTTAAACAACAAGTTATTAATAAGACACCATGAATGAACAGAATCTAAATCATTTTGCAAACTAATGCAGTCCTCGATAGATGATATTCTTTTATAAATTTTAAGATCGTCAGCAAATAAAAGATAAGACAAAGAATTAATAGAATAAACAAGATCATTAATAAAGAGTAAAAACAGAATTGGTCCACAATGAGATCCTTGAGGAACCCCAGAAGAAACAACAATTGGTTGTGATAAAAAGTTATTAATTTTCACACACTGTGTACGATTTTCCTAAAAGCTCGACAACCACGCAACAACAGATTTATGAAAACCCAAAGCCCGAAGCTTAGCAATCAAAATACTATGATTAACGTGATCAAAAGCCTTTGAAAAATCTGTGTAAATAGAATCTACTTGAACTCTTGATTGAAAGGCATTCAAAAGATCATTTTCGCAACAAAGAAGATTTGTAAGAGTAAAACGACCCTCGCGAAACCCATGTTGCTGTTCCACTAAAATGCTTTTGCATATCCATTGTATTTGACCAGTTACAATTTGATCAAACAACTTAGGAATAGCAGACTGGATGCATATACCTCTATAATTAGTAATATCCTCCTTAGCTCCAGATTTATGTAAAGGCATAATGTAGCTTTGTTTCCAAACTGAAAGAAACTTGGCTTCATTAAGAGAAGCCTCAAAAAGTAAGTGCAATGGCATAGAAATTGAATAAATACATTGTTTTAACAGCATAGATGGAACACCGTCCGGTCCAGTGCTAAAGTTACATTTAAGGTTCTCAATCCCTTTAAATACATCCAACAATCTAATTGAAAATGATCGATGTAATACGTTTTTCTTAAAGTCAAACAAAGGAGTTGGATGAGTTTGTGTATCGTAAACAGAGGAAAAGAATTCAGCAAAACTATTAACATAGTCATCTCCATTACTGCAAGTTTTTTGTTTATAATACATTGTGGCTGGAAAATCATTAGTTTTTCTAGAGTCGCTAACAAATTTCTAAAAATGTTTAGGGTTACTTTGAATGTTGTTTTCAGTTCGAGTAATATATTGCTTGTATAGACATGTACTGAGATTATTACACGAAGTACGAACTGATTGAAACTCGTTATAATCAGACAATAGTCTTGAAGATTTATAACGTTTGTGAACAGTTTTTTTGAGTCTAGTAAGTGAAATCAATTCTTTATTAAACCAAACTGGAAAATTGTTTTCTCGCCATTGTTTTTGGGAACAAAATAGTCAATAGCAAAATGCAACACAGAGTAAAATAAATTAACGCAATTATCAACATCACAATTATAAAAAAGGGCGAACCAATCAACATTCAACAAAAAATTATTGATTGCGTTAAAGTCGGCATATTTAAAATCATTAAAAACATAATTACACATTAAAATATCACGGCTAGTATCACATTTTACATCAATCACATAAGCAATATGATGTTGGCAAAGTTTTAACAAAACATCCACAGCTTTAATCACAGAAATATCACAGATGTTAGAAAAACATAAATCTAAGAACACACCACCATCATTAGGTATAGACATACATTGAGCGCAGTTTAGAAATCCATAACAGTTGGAAACAAAATGAGCAGAATAAGTATCATTACGAATAACACTTATGCCTAACTTATCATTAACCCATACCGCTGCGGGTAGATTATAATTGCCTAGTGAAATTAGTTTACTGTCTGGATATTTGTCAGCGATAGATTCAACGGAATAACAATGATCTAAATATTTATCACATGCCGAGTTAGGTGGTAAGTAGACTGCACTGATAATATATGATACAAACTTAAACTTAACAATTACAAACAAATGTTCAACACGTAAAAATGTAGGTTGTAATAAAGTACAATTAAATCAAGTTTTAGTAGCAATTAAGACACCTCCACCGTTAAGCTTAGGGCTTGTTAATGAAGAGCAATCACATCTAAACCAACTGTAACCAATTAATTGAAGCTGCAGTTCCTTGAGGCTATTTACAGAAGTAGCATACACTAATGATTTCAAATATCCTTAAAAAAATCAAGAAGGTTTAAATCAGGCAATCTTGCTAGCCATAAAACTGGTCCGCTTCTTCCTGTCTACCTATGTGGAAAAGTTTGGTCTAAATGCTTTCTAACGGCAATCGAAAAATGAGCTAAAGCACCCATCATGCTAGAACCACATTTGTTGCCTGTGGGCTAAAAGAGATCATACATTGTGTTCTGCAAAAAGTTGAAGTTAGCAGCGCCTGTTAATGAGATTGGTAGAAACCTGTTGTCTACAATACCCATCCAAATGTTGAATGAAAAACGTGTCTGATGCCCACATTCAATTACAGCATGAAGATTTTTGTTGGCCCAACAACGTGCATTATGAAAATTAACAACTCCATTTTGTGTAAACCCGGCTTCATCCGTAAAAAGAATTTTGGCAAAAAACTGCGGGTCTTCAGCATTCTTGCGTAGAAACCAGCAACAAAAAATCAAACGTGCCTGATGATCAGTTAAACTTAAGGCCTGTACTTGTTGTACATGGTATGGATAGAGCAGCTGCTCGTAGAGGGTTCTCCAAACAAGAGTAGCACCAATTCCTACCTCGGTTGATATTCTCCGCACATTTGTCTTTGGATTATGCTCTATCCGTGCTATAATTTCTTGTTCTGCTCTAAGAGTAGAGGCCGGCCTTGATCTGCCGGAAAGTTAGCACTGTTTTTGAAGTAAACCGGTATCTCTCAATCTCTGGTAAATTCTTCCAAACATGCAATGTGAAGAAATCTGGTAATTTGGATAAGCTTCTACATAAAGACGTCGCGCTTTGTTGGCATTCTCATTAGCACAACCATACATGAAATGCATGTTGGCTAGTTCTGCATTAGAGTAATTAGCCATAGCAATAAAAACTTGTGCACTAACAACAACTGTCAAATACTAAATGTTTATTTTACAAAACATCAACAAACTATGATAAAAATGCACGATTTTGCAAAATAAAAAATGGAGGAAATAAAAAATAATGTTCCATATCTCCAAACCGTTGCTTCGACATGGTTTGTACTACCACCCCCTTAAATATTTTACATTCTTTTTTGAACACCCTGTATATCTTTATTCATATTTTTTATCTCAAACGATCAATATCCTAATAATATATTTTTTAATTAAAACCCGTGGATTATAACATGCAAGTATATTTCAATAAAATATCAGGTTACGCGTAAACATGACATTGGTGCTTTTGCTTTTGCAAACTTTACACTTTATTGCTCTCCGTGTAATATAATTTTGGGATGATTACAGACTAATGATAACGTTTTGCATGCCGAATCCTTTGTAAACTTCAGTTTAGGTTTGAAATGATCAAAGTTAATTCAATACAGGATGTTATCAAATAGACATAATACGACATTGTCTTCTAGTTTATATATATATATATTCAACGTTATAATTATAAATAAAAATGTAACAAATTTAAATCATATAATACAACATATTTGATTTTATTTTATAATAATCAATATTGTTCATATTCGTCATATTAAAATCTGTATGGGTATCGAGTTTGTTAAAGCAAACAAGTGCATTCTGATGGGCAAATATTTGCCAATAACAATCAATTTGAGATATATTTTTGCATTGAACTAATGTAAACTTCGTTGTACAAAGAAAGGGGATTTATCTTTTATAAAATTGAATGAGAAAAATGAGACGATGTTCTTGCGAGATAATTAAGAATTTCAAAGAGGTACAACTTTTTTAATTTATACAGAATTGAGAATGGGAATTCAGTGGCATAAATTTCTTAACGCGGTCAAAGAACAGCTGCAATTTGTATTTATAAAAAATATATATTCTCAGCTTAGTTACACCCTAATAAAACATTTGGTATTGGAAAAAAATATTCTTTAATTACCACTAAAGTTTCAATACGTGCGCACGTGGAAAATTGATAAAAATATGTTTAATGGAACGGCTGTATTTAGACCACCCGGCAACCGGCAGTTTAGTATTGCCATTCGTAAAACCAGCTTCAAATCAAATAAGTAATAAATGTGCATATACAGTTTTTGTAACTTGATTTTTAAGTTGCATCAGTCATTTGTATAGGGTAAATATATATATTTATAAATCTCAATTTTAGCTGGCATAATAAATCTTTGCTTGCTTCAAAACATGAGTTGTTTTCTTAAGCAAATACATTCTCAAATACATATTATTATTATATTACGATGTAAATATTTTGTATTTAAACGATTATGAGTCTAGTTTAGTTCAAATATTTTTATAATAAAATTGAAATAAATTGCTATATAAATGCCCAACTTCAATATAATTATGTAAAATGTAGATAATAAGAAGCGAAAACTGATAAATTTAATTATAAAGTGCGCTCGCTTTGTGACGGGCGTAGTGTGAACGGATTAATTGGAGGGTAGGGAAAAACTCACAATTTAATGAGCCAAATTGCCCCTAGGCACTAAAAAATAATTTTATTCGGGTGCGTAAATTTTTTTTGACAATTAAAACAAAGAAAGACATTTAAATCCACTTTCATAAGAAATATAATTAAGATGAATGGCGCCAATTTTTATTTAAAATATATTCCCAAACACCAACACAAACACGTTTAATTAAAGTGTCAAATTCAGACTTTGAAAACAATTAATGTGTTTAATTTGTTTGAGACACAACTTCGGTATGTAGGTACAATACATAACATAAAATCGTTGAAATGTAAATGATATATTTCGATTATATTACATTTTTCCTTGCTTCTTTTAGATAGTGGTTGAAAGATAATGAAAGACAAATATGACTCGACTGGAAAAACAATGAAAAACTCTCACGCGACGTATCTAATATTTCCCAAAGTGGAATATTTTATTTTTGCGTCTCTTTCAGTCTCGTTTCCTATCAAATCGACTTTCCAATTTTAGAAAAGCTACACTATGTAAAAATCCTTCTGTTATGCAGTAATATCATATTTATATATTATTTTGAGTTAAATTTACAATAAACTTTATCAAACACTGAAATTAATTTAATTAATATGTGGAAATATTTTCATAATTTGGTTATAATTAATATGCAAGCGCGATTACACGAATGTTATGCGTAGAGGGAAGCTCAATTAAAATAAAAATGTTTTAATTTCATGAATTATTTACAAATAAAAAACATCATCGGACTAAATCCTACCATTAAAAGCATGAATACGATTTAGATTCTCAAATGTTTTTAAAGCATTTCATTTATTGATTTTGTCTACTCTTTACAATTACATAAATAATAATATTAAATTAAAACTGAATTCAAAATTGCTATTTAACAAAATACAAAAAAAATCAACAATACATAAAAATAAGCGTTTATCAATTAGCTAACTTTTAATTGGAACACTGCTGGCTATATTATGTTGGGTATGAAAAAAACGAGAAGTGGATTTCCTGTGCTTTAAAATTTGTCCTGAAGTTTAAATTTTATTTGATTTTTTTAAATGTATAATTTATTGCAAAATAATTCATAAAGTATTAATTATAATTTAATAATTCTAAAGCATTAATGATTCATAAATTTTTTTCTATATTTTAATCAACAATTACGGCTTTTACCTTTATCAATGTTTCAACTCTTTATTAAAGATTCTTCATAGCTAATTTGATTAAAATTGATTGCTTGGATTCTGTTTTATTGCAAATTTAGCTTGCTGCAAAATATATAATATATACAGAGTAGTGTTGTGCATAATCTGTACGTTTATACGGTATATAAAACAAATAACATAGCAAAAATTTGTTTTTGTAAAACACATCATTATTTAAAGTTGCTGAGTTGTTGACGTAAACTAAAGAATTCATATAATTTTATAGAAAAAAAGTGTTGAATTGTACGAACGAGAAAAATAATAGACTGAAACAATCAATTCACCAAAGAAAAATTGTTTAGTTGGCAGTGTGTAAACATTGATTTAGATTTTTGGCGTTATGTAAACATTGACTTTAAATATTTGTGGCTTATAAGTTTATTTCATTTGTCAACAGTACGGTTAAAGAAATATTTTTTAAAAGTTTTGGTCTCACATCTCTAAAGTGTCAGTAAATATTTGTTAGAATTGCAAGCCTTGTACTACGAGTAAATATTTGTTTAGAAGGCAAAATGTTTTGTATTTTGTTTCAACAATATCCATTTAAATATCTATAAAAAATGCAAAGATCTGCAACACTGCGCCTGTGTTGTAAAGTGTATAAATCATTAGTCTAGTATTGACCGGACTACACCTAACCAGTTTATTCGAAGAATCCAAAAGAATGCGCCATCAAAAAGTAAAAATTTATTTTTTTGATACTTTCTGACACCTAAAATCACTCACAAACATCCACAAACATTCAATTTAATCAAGATTGTTACTGAAATAATCCTCAAATTGATGCAAACATAACCACCTTTATTTAGTCCAGTAATAATCTTTATTTTAAAATTGTTAAAAACGTAATCATCTTTATTACAATAATAATCTTCATTTTAATCGAGATTATTACTGCAATAATCCTCAAATTGATAAAAAACGTAATCATCTTTATTACAAAAATAATCTTCATTTTAATCAAGACTGCAATAATCCTCAAATTGATGTAAACATAAGACAACTTCAACTTCATATACATATTCTACTATTGGCGCAATTTCAAATTGATTTCCACTTTTTTTTATTACAGTCTCCTTTATTAATAAAGGAAACTGTAATTGCGTATGCAGATAACTTCACGTTACATGGCAGTGGCGGCGCGTTAACAAGTTGGTCTTTTTAATTTATTATTAGGTTTGTTCCAACCGACATCGCTCGGCAGTTTGCAAACTGGTTGCGACTAATACAAGGATTATTTTTGCGCAAGCGCCGACTTTGTACTGGTCCCCGACTGAATACAAATTGCTTGTCGGTTGGAACGCGCCACAACCAAATTTTTGACTAAATTCAAACATGAAATAATACAACAATTTACTACATTTTTTATCACAACATTGTGATAAAAAACGTAGTAAATTGTTTTATTATTTCATTAACATGAGTTACTGAAGTCAAAACCATCAATTATATTATATTATGACTGTTTCTGACGGTCCACAACTTGGTTTTGGACGATTTGGGGTCAGGTTGGAACGCCTGACTTCTAGTCAGAGTCATGGTTTGTGTACGGTTGGAACGCGAAAGTTCAACTGCGCACAATCCTGACGGTCCCAAACCGCGTTTAGTGTCAGTTGGAACAAACCTATTATTATCATCCCATATTATCCTACGAGTTATTTAAAGTCGGTGCGGAAAATCCAAATCCAAAGTCAAAACGGCCTTAATACGTTTGCCGCCCCAGCTGCTGCCTCATGTGTGGCTAAAAATGACTTAACATTTGGCCAACAAAACTCGTAAATTGGGTCAAGCAGAAAAAATCAAAAAATATGCTGCCAACAGTTTGTGCGGACATTCTTTTTTTGAACGAAACTAAGCGTCGATCCCCGGAATGCTTCTATTGTTTTGCGCAATCCCACTATTAGCAATTTTTTACCCTCGCGCCGCCACGTTTAATCGCAAAAATTTGGAAAACTGGAAGCCCGATCGCGACAAAACTCAGGTTCTCAAAGGAAGTCGGTGCGGCAGACCCGAATCCAGAATCAAAACAGCCCTAAATAATCCCTCTTCCACACGGCGGCCCGATTTGGGGAAAAAATGGAAAAAAAATTGGCCTACTTTGAAAATTCGTAAAAAGAGTTGCGGGCAAAAGTTCAAAAATCTAATTCCAACAGTTTGTGGAGAAACTCTTTTTCTTTCAAACTATACTAAGCGCGATCTTCCACGTGCATACCCTGGACACTTTTATTGCTTTGCGCAACCCCATTTTTTGGTCAAAAACGCGTTTTTTTCGATCTTAGACGCATCGCCGCGGGTTTACGCTAAAAGATATTTTGACAAAAAAATAAGCCATCAAAAAGTAAAAACCACTCACAGACATCCACAAACATTCATTTTAATCAAGATTGTTACTGCAATAATCCTCAAATTGATGTAAACATAATCACCTTTATTTAGTCCAGTAATAATCTTCATTTTAATCAAGATTATTACTGCAATAATCCTCAAATTAATAAAAACGTAATCATCTTTATTACAATAATAATCTTCATTATAATCAAGATTATTATTAAACAAGTAGGTCTTTTTAAATTATTATTATTATCATCCCATATTATCCTACGAGTTATTTTAAATCGGTACGGCAAATCCAAAGTCAAAACGGCCTTAAAACGTTCGCCGCCCCAGTAGCTGCCTCATGTGTGGCTAAAAATGACTTAACAATTGGCCAACATTAAAAATTTGTAAGCACAAAAAATCAAAAACCCGCTGCCAACAGTTTGTGCAGGCAGACACTCTTCTTTCGAACAAGACCATTTGGGGCAAAAAATGGAAAAAAAATGGTCCTACTTTGAAAATTCGTAAAAAGAGTTGGGGGTAAAAATTCAAAAATCTAATTCCAACAGTTTGTGGAGAAACTCTTTTTCTTTCGAACTAAACTAAGCGCGATCTTCTACGTGCATACCCTGGAAACTTTTATTGCTTTGCGCAACTCCATTTTTTGGTCAAAAACGCGTTTTTTTTTAATTTTAGACGCACCGCCGCCGTTTAACGAAAAAAGATATCCAAAAATTATAAGAAGGGTAATCAAAAGATTGAAGACAGATCTTGCAAAGGAAAACTTTCCTGCGAGCCCGGGAGGACCGGGGGCAAGTCTAAAAAGTGAGCGTTTAAAGCGTACATTGAGGAGCGGTGGGTCGAAAACAAAGGTCAAACTCAAAAATTGTTTCAGCTATTTCTCTATCAATAAATTTAACGGCATTATTGCGTCCGACGATCGCCAAGGGTCGCGTGGATTGTTTGTCCATTTTACTTTTGCAAAAACGCAATTTTTGACTTTAAACGCAAAATTTTTGGTGACAGGGTAAAAAGTGGAGCACGGGGCTTTTGGGAAAAAACGTTTTATCCGCCTTCGTGCGGTCAAAAACGGCAAAGTTGCGCCCGTTTTTCCGTTTTTTTTTTTAATTGCCGCGCCGCTCTCGGGAGTGTCAAAAAAGCGCAACGGCGCAAAAGGCGGTTTATAAAATCAAAACGCCCGTTTTCCATCTTTAACGACAAAAAAGTTACTGCCTTCTAAACGCGGAACTCCTTTTTTCCTGATGACGGCGCTCCCTCAAAATCAAAACAACGGCTTCTTTATATTTTTATCCCGGAGGGGGACGGCTGCTAGAAAGCCAACGCTAAAAACCGTTTGTTGATCCAATCTCCCGTTTGCCCCCGGCCAATTTCCCTTAATCGACGGATGGCTCACAACGAGGGTGGGGGCATCAGCCGCAAAAAATATCTGATACCCGGCGGAAAAGAATCTAAAATCAAATTTTCCCAAAAATAAAAAAAGCTCCAGAGGCGGCCGTCCGCGCGTCGTCTAAAAACCGGAAAAATTTTGTCTCGCGCCGCTATTTTTAGCGCAAAAGCGGCGTCAGGATTCGGAGCTTGTATTCGGATTTTGCCGTCCATCCTGATAGGAATTGCTGGTCGCATCAGGATCGGACGGCGGGCGCTGGAGATGCGGACCAACAAAGGGGCGGCCAAAAGGTTCCCAAAATTCCCGGTCGGCAACCCGAAAAAGCGCGAATATCTTGGAAACGTTGCGTCGGAGAGAAAATCGACTCTATTGGGGATGGACCTAAAAAAAGGCGCAGAGGTTACGGTCAAGGTCTTAAAAAAAATTGTTATTTTGCTCACCGGGAGCGGAGATAATAAAAAAAACGCAAAAACCGTTTTTTGCACATTGCGGAAAAACCGGAAAAACTTCCGGGTTTCGGTTTTGGCCGTTTTCATTTTTGTTCGGGTACAATTTTAATCGGTGGAACCGCCTCTTCGCCCAAAAAACCTTTTACCCAAAAAAACTTTTCCGAAACTGAAATAGTAATGAAGTTTTGGATCGGCAATGAACTAATTAGCTTGTTTTTGAATAAAGTTTAGAAGCAATAATGTAGTTTCCAATACTTGTAATCAATATTCAATACAAGAATAAATATAAGTTTTACTTACAAGCAAGTTAGTTTTCTAGACACTTCATAGCTATGTCGACAACATGGTTGTTCCAGAAAAGATTGTGAGATTGTATTTCTTCGAAAACAAATTGAAGAAAATTTAGATATGGATTCCTTGTTTACTTTGATATTTTAGCACTAATAATACCTCGGATTTAAATTTTGGAACAGTAAAAAGTTGAGTTAAAATTAACCATGTTGGCAGTGCCCCATTCAGATATTGGTTGATGCTACAGGTTCTAACCTAAAAATTTAAAGACGTTCTGCCATAATTGTTGATATGGTTTTTGAAAAGTATGAAGTATAAAAGGTGCTTTCATCTGCAAAACTATAAATAGGACTTTTAGTTATTTGAAGAAGTTTATTAATGCAAATCATAAATTAAGTTGGCCAAAGCTCAGAACCTTGAAGAACATCATCATTTAAGATTTTAGGGTCAGAGTTAAAACCATCAATTCTAACTATAATTTTTCTATAGTCAAGAAAACTATTGATGAGATTTACAGTGTTTTTTATCAAGACCTATACAATGGAGCTTGTTGACAAGATTACAATGCCACACCTTATCAAACGCTTTGGAAAGGTCTAGAGCTACTGCAAAGTTTTCTTTTTGTTTGTCTAAAATAGAATTCCATTTGTGACTAACATAAATCAGAAGATCCGTTAATTTGTTCTAAGAACTTGACAATGTGAAAAGTAAGTTTTAACAACAGAAGTAATAAGTGAATCATCAAAATTTTCTAAAGCAACCTCAACATTAGTTGTTGTAATCTCTGGAATAGTTGGTTCACTAAGAAGTTCATTACAAAAAAAATGTGTAGATTGCTGAATAAGTTAAGTAAGATTATGAAAAGTAGCAAAAATTATAGCTGAATAGTATTGAAAAAGCTTGTCAATACTTTCAGAAAGATCATCAAAAAAGTTTGAAATTGCCGTTTTTGGAGAACGGTATATGCCAATTACAAAAATTGTTTTATTGAGAAGATTTAGTTTAGATTGCGTTTGTTAAAACTCAGGGTCTAATAGAATTTTTTTTATATAATTCCCAGCAAGAGTATCTGATATGATTGCTTCATTACGGTTGAATTATTCAATTTCCAAGCAACTACATTCAATCGGCATGTTAAGATTGAAGATAACTATGTAGATTAATACATAATTTGTCATTTGGTAAAGCCACTTATCTTAATTAAAATTGCAAATGATTAAAGTTAACATATATAAAATAAATCTTAAATATTACAAATTAAAACTAAAAAAAATACAAAATAAAAAGGCATTTTCTCTTTAATCTCAATGGCTTTCCGTATGAAAATATACAGTCTAAAACAAACAACGAAACATAAATCTAAAACAAAAGTTAAATAGCATATTGTATTGCATCTATGAATATCTTTACATAAACCCTGACAAATTCAAATGAATATGCAATATTTGCATTCTTAAATTTCCATTAATTAAATTCAATAAACAGACATGTATTCTAACACTTTAATTAATTAATTAAAAATGACTAAACAAATGCATTTTTAAAGATAACAGTCTAGAAGATTAGTGCTTTAATGAATATTTCACGCCTGAAAAATATTCAAATAGGATTAGAAATTGTGGATTAAAAAAAATGTTAATTAGAAATATTAATAACGGTCTGGACAACCCACAACAACTGCAATGGGGAATCGATCCGTACAAAATTTGCAACTCATCAGTGTTTATTCACTCTTGACGAAAGGAAATGTACAAAAATATACTGTAATTGACGAACGCCGGGGAATACATTTGCAAATATTAAAATCAAACGCTCAGCGGAATTCTCCCCATATATTTATTTACATAGTTTATAACAAGGAGAGTTATTTAGTTAGATTGAATTTTTCATGCGTTAATACTATATTTTTACAAGCAATTCCTAGAAAATACGCTCGCCAAGACCCGGAATTATTGAAATATTGATTTTAATATGGCATTAAAAATGCATTACCATTAATTTATTACATAAAACTATAATCATCATTATGTAATAATAAACACCAATAATATAAATTAATAGAATAAAGTGAGAGTGTTTATTTTCAAAGCAATTATAATGTTGGTAATATTAGCCGCCCGGCGCCCGCACCTGGATTGAAACGTGAGACCATTTTATAAATTAGATTTCAGTAGACACAGAGTGCCTATAAAGGGACTTATTTGTCCACGAGCTTCTCTAATATTTCGTTAGTCATAAAGTACAATTAACTTAAATCTGGCCCTAACTTGTAACCTAATACCTTTTCCCAAGCTACAATTTCAAACAAAAAATATTACAGAGTAAGAAATTATAATTAAATTCCTGCAATATAAAATGTCATTGCAATTTTACAGATATATAGCAAATATTTTATTTGATAAAAACTTGTACCTTTTGAACTCTTGAATGTCTCGATTTTCAAACGTCCTTTTGATTTGTTTGACTGTAAAATATCGAAAGCTTTTTAACATAAAGTGAGTCATGTTACTATAACTCAAATAAATTTATATGAATGCGTTTTCTGCAACATTACTTTATTTATTGTGCATTCGCATCACTTCGCAAGATAATGAGCTGTTTACAATAACATGAGCACCGATCTGTAATCATATCTCAGACGTTAATTATAACTTAAATCATATAACTTTATACATTGGTTTTTTTGTAAACAATTTTCATTTTAATAATTGAATTGCCGTTTAATGCTCGAGTCGCTTTACATTTTTATTTAAATATAAATATGTAGTCGGGATGTAGACGCAAGTTTTCTCTGTTACCTATTACACAAAACAAATTCATTCTCAAACTAAATTGAAGTAGAACTTTTTAATGCCTTAGAGATTTCCTTTTTAGAGTATCTGAAATGTTTTACACATCAATAAATGTTTCAACTTAACGTTTTAATATAAAACATTTTTTTTATTAAAGCTAAAACAAATTAATTAAAAACTTTCAATATTAATTATAACTTTTAAAGTAAATATTCATTGTTTGCCACATGAGCTTGCTATATCAGACAATATAATTATATGTTTACTAAATAAATTAAAATAATTGAGAGAGACTTAAAATCTGAATAATAACAATACTTTGCGTTTATCTAAAATTGTCCAGTTTTTTAGAATTGTTAATTCTTAATTTACGATCTTGCATAAAAGAGTCCACAAACAAAGACTAACATATCTATTTCCATTCTCCACGTTGGATCGTACGGCTTGTCAAAACCACACACCCACAAAATTTAATCCTTGTTCTCGCCCACCCACCAAAGTGTTTGTGATCCAAGTCTTTTATCACAAACAATTGGGAACACCAATCCAAACCACACGCTCACAACATTTAAATTTGTTCCCGGCCACCCGCCCAATTGTTTGTGTTCAAAAAGTTGGGTTACAAACATTTGGGCGGGCGGGTGGGCAACACAAATTTAAACCACACATCCACAAAATTTAAACTTTGTTTCCACAAACAGTTGGGCAAGAGGGTGGGCAACACCAATCCAAATTACACATCCTCAAAATTTAGACTTTGTTTAAACCCACCCGCCCAAATGTTTGTGATCAAAAAATTGGATTACACACTTAGATGAGTGCTTGGGCAACACCAATCCAAACCACATATACACTAAATTTAAACTTTGTTTCCACAAACAGTTGGGCAAGAGAGTGGGCAACACTAATCCAAATCACACATCCACAAAATTTAAACTTTGTTTAAGCTCACCCGCTCAAATTTTTGTAGTCAAAAAAATGAATTACTAACACTTAGATGAGTGCGTGGGCAACACCAATCCAAACCACATATCCACTAAATTTAAACTTTGTTTCCACAAACAGTTGGGCAAGAGAATGGGCAACACTAATCTAAATCACACATCCACAAAATTTAAACTTTGTTTAAGCTCACCCGCTCAAATTTTTGTAGTCAAAAAAGTGAATTACTAACACTTAGATGAGTGCGTGGGCAACACCAATCCAAACCACACATCCACTAAATTTAAACTTTGTTCCCGCTCTCCCAAACTTTTGTGATCAAAAACTCCAATATGAAACTCGCACCCACAAAAATTTAAACTTTATTCTCATTCACCCACCCACCCACCCACCCAAGTATTTATAATTTAAGCTTTTGATCCCTCCTAACAAAATTTAATCTATGTCTCTACCCACCCACTAAAGTGTTTATAATTTAAGCTTTTAATCCCACCTACCCGCCCAAGTGTTTGTAATCTAAGTTTTTGTTCACAAACACTTGGATGGGTAAGTGGGTATTACCAATCCAAACCACACACTCCCAAAATTTAAACTTTATTCCCATTTACCCACCCACCCATCCACTCACCCAAGCATTTATAATTTAAGCTTTTGATCCCTCCTACCAAAATTTAATCTTTGTCTCTGCCCACCCACTAAAGTGTTTGTAATTTAAGCTGTTAATCCCACCTACCCGCCCAAGTGTTTGTAATCTAAGTTTTTGTTCACAAACACTTGGGTGGTTAAGTGGGTATTACCAATCCAAACCACACACTCCCAAAATTTAAACTTTGTTCCCGCTCTCCCAAATTTTTGTGATAAAAAACTCCAATATGAAACTCGCACCCACAAAAATTTAAACTTTATTCCCATTCACCCACCCACCCAAGTATTTATAATTTAGGCTTTTGATCCCTCCTAACAAAATTTAATCTATGTCTCTGCCCACCCACTAAAGTGTTTATAATTTAAGCTTTTAATCCCACCTACCCGCCCAAGTGTTTGTAATCTAAGTTTTTGTTCACAAACACTTGGGTGGGTAAGTGGATATTACCATTCCAAACCACACACTCCCAAAATTTAAACTTTGTTCCCGCTCACCCAAATTTTTGTGATCAAAAACTCCAATATGAAACTCGCACCCACAAAAATTTAAACTTTATTCCCATTCATTAACCCACCCACCCACCCAAGTATTTATAATTTAAGCTTTTGATCCCCCCTACCAAAATTTAATCTTTGTCGCTGCCCACCTACTAAAGTGTTTGTAAGTTTAGCTTTTAATCCCACCAACCCGCCCAAGTGTTTGTAATCTAAGTTTTTGTTCACAAACACTTGGGTGGATAAGTGGATATTACCAATCCAAACCACACACTCCCAAAATTTAAACTTTATTCCTATTTACCCACCCACCCACCCAAGTATTTATAATTTAAGCTTTTGATCCCTCCTACCAAAATTTAATCTTTGTCTCTGCTCACCCACTAAAGTGTTTGTAATTTAAGCTTTTAATCCCACCTACCCACCCAAGTGTTTGTAATCTAAGCTTTTGTTCACAAACACTTAGGTGGGTAAGTGGGTATTACCAATCCAAACCACACACTCCCAAAATTTAAACTTTATTCCCGCTCACCCAAATTTTTGTGATAAAAAACTCCAATATGAAACTCGCACCCACAAAAATTTAAACTTTATTACCATTCACCCACCCACCCACCCATCCAAGTATTTATAATTTAATCTTTTCATCCCTCCTACCAAAATTTAATCTTTGTCTCTGCCCACCCACTAAAGTGTTTATAATTTAAGCTTTTAATCCCACCTACCCGCCCAAGTGTTTGTAATCTAAGTTTTTGTTCACAAACACTTGGGTGGATAAGTGGGTATTACCAGTCCAAACCACACACTTCCAAAATTTAAACTTTATTACCATTTACCCACCCACCCACCCACCCAAGTATTTATAATTTAATCTTTTGATCCCTCCTACCAAAATTTAATTTTTGTCTCTGCCCACCCACTAAAGTGTTTATAATTTAAGCTTTTAATCCCACCTACCCGTCCAAGTGTTTGTAATCTAAGTTTTTGTTCACAAACACTTGGGTGGATAAGTGGGTATTACCAATCCAAACCACACACTCCCAAAATTTAAACTTTATTCCCATTCACCCACCCACCCACCCACCCAAGTATTTATAATTTAATCTTTTGATGCCTCCTACCAAAATTTAATCTTTGTCTCTGCCCACCCACTAAAGTGTTTATAATTTAAGCTTTTAATCCCACCTACCCGCCCAAGTGTTTGTAATCTAAGTTTTTGTTCACAAACACTTGGGTGGGTAAGTGGGTATTACCAATCCAAACCACACACTCCCAAAATTTAAACTTTGTTCCCGCTCACCCAAATTTTTGTGATCAAAAACTCCAATATGAAACTCGCACCCACAAAAATTTAAACTTTATTCCCACCCACACCCACTTAAATGTTTGTGATCTAACTTTATGATCACAAACACTTGAGTGAGTAACATATGTTAAAAAAAAATGAGCCAAATTGTTACTAAACAGTATACATATATTCAACTTGATTTTGGCTTATATTGGATGGCCAATCTTTTCTTTTGTAAATTAAGACTTAAACTATATACACTTATAGACACGTTTCTTGCCAACACAATGAAGCTAACTTAATGTTGACGTCAGATGTGGGCAAAAACGCGCAACCAGAAAAAATCAAAAACCGTCCAAAAACGGTTAAAAAAAGTAAATTTTTTTTTATAAAATGTCAAAAATAACTAAAATTGACCTTAAAACAACAAAGTATTGTCAAAAAACACCAGAATCCAGCTATAAACTGTTGAAAAACAAAATCTGACCATGAACTGTCAAAAAATAAATAAATTTGTTTATATAATGACAAAAAACGCCATAAAATTTAAATTTTATCAGAAAACACTAAAGCCAAGTCATAAACTGTTGGAAAATAGTAAAATCCAGGTATAAAATATAAAAATATTGTTAAAAAACACTAAAATCCAGCTATAAAATTTGTCTAAAATGTAAAATTCTACTCATGGAATGTCAAAATTATCAAAATCCGGCCATAAACTGCTAGAAAATGCAAAATTTGGCTATGAAATATCAAAATGTTGTTATAAATCCGTAAAAAATGCAAAATTCTATTCATAAGATGTCAAAAATAGCAAAATCTAGCCTATGTACATCAAAATTTTGCTAAGAAGCTCCAAAGTTATTAAACAATCCTGAAATCTATAAAAATCTGGCTTTAAAATATCAAAATATTGTTAAAAATAACAAAATTTGGTAATAAACTGCTAAAAAGTGAAAAATTCTAATTATAGAACGTAAAAAATAACAAATATATGTCAGAAATAAGCAAAATTCATTCAAAATCAGTTAAAAATTGCAAAAAACTACAAAATTCTGTTAATAAAATGTATAAAATTACAAAATCTAACCAGAAAGCACCAAAATTTAGCCATTCAGCTGTAAAAAAATGTAAAAATCTTCATAAAATTTCAAAAATAACAAAATTCAACTATAAAATATTAAAAATATTATTAGAAAAAAGCAAAATCCGGCCATAAACTGTCAAAAGTGCAAAATTCTTTTCATAGAATGTCAAAAATAACAAAATCTGACTATAAAATATAAATTTTTGTCAAAAAAAACACCAAAATTTGGCAAAATTCTACTTATAAACAATCAAAAATAATAAAATTGGCCATAAAGTATTAACATGTTTTTAAATAGAACAAAAATCCATCTAAAAACTGCAAAACTCTGTTCATAAACTGTGTGTGACGTCATTCGTGGGCATAGAACGTTGTTATATTGGTTTCACCAAAAGACTAGCAGAAAATATCACAAAATGCGTCTATAAAAATATATATAACCTAAGGATTTAGAGAATTTTTTTTCTTAAATGTCAAATTCACTCTTAAAAGCGCCTACCAACTAAACGCCTTCCTATTTAAATTTTTAGTAGTTTGGCACCTCGGATGAGCAAATAGTATTGATCTTAGTGTAAAAATACTGGTAGTGCACATAGTATGCCAGCCTTATAAGCATTGCATAAAAATTGTGGAGAACTTGTATCACATCTATGTCTGAGAGCAGACTGTTGGGCAATTGGTCTGTCTCTAGTCTCTAAAATCAACTTTGAAAGCCTGGTTTTCCGCTACATGCGAGTAGAATTTCTCCTTTAAAACCTTAGATAAAGTTTAGCTTGTTCTTAGTTTGAGATAAGCTCAACAGCCTTTGTAGCTTGCTGTGTGCAACTCATTGCAATATGCCCTGATCTTTTTGTCTTGGTGCACGTAAAGCAGGGATGGACTCCAACACATATCACGCCAACAATCCTTAAAATACGGTTTTATTCCGTATAACATTACTAGATGAGCTTTTTAAGGCAGCAGGTGTTGTCAAAATGTTTAAACTTAATGGAAAATTTAAGAAGCTATTAGGCTGACCAGAGGTAGACGCCTGAGCCAAATTAAAGATTTTTTAGCCTTGTTGGCTGATGGCTTTAATTGGATTTAAACGCCTGACTTGCTGAGCCGGTTGTTGGTTTAATTGTAGCAGAAACTAACAAGGGTTTGCCCAATTTTGTTTTCTGTTTCTTTGACTTCTTTTTAAAACTGACCACAACGGTTAATCTCGCTTTTAGAAGCGGACATTACTATTTCAACTAGTCATCCGTTTGCTTTTTGTTCTTGGATAGTCTAGAATAAACCGAGTTCTTGGCTGGTCTTTTGAAGGAAGTCTTAACCGCAATCCAAAATTTTGGTACGCTGTGGTTTGGCTGCAACAGCAGTAGAAGATGCAAAGGTCTTTGCGACCTCTTTGGAAGATGTCTGAGCCAAAACTGTTTGTGACTTGGTTGGCGGGGTGGCATGCATGGCAATGAGGATTATCGTAGTCGCGGTAAAAGCAACTTTACTATTTTTGATTTTTTGTGTAATATTCTTATGCAAACCAAAAAGGGACTCCTGTTTGATCTCGTCGGCTACGTTTTCAATTCGCTCTGATTCATCTCTCATTCTAATGACGTATTCTTTTGGACCGTTGATCTTCTCGTCCTGCTTTTTCAGATAGTCCTAAAACTTCTGAAGTTGGACGTACATTATCCCTAAGATCTTGTCATCGGTAAACAAGCTTAAAATTACAATAAAGCTAATTTTTGACAAATGGGCTGTCGTGTAAAGGTTCAACCCTTATGGCGTGTAGACCTAAGCTCTGGACCGCTTTACCACTCAAAAGCTTTAATTACCTACTAAAAAACACACAAAATGCACTAAGAAAGCGTTGGAATAAAATTTTGGGCTACAGACAGGCAAAGGAAGCAATTACTACTTGCGACTGTCCAGAAAGAACCTGCAAATTATGATTATCCTCCAACTCTAAATCCAAAACTCAGAATAAAAGCTATAAATTTCTTTGTGCATCTTGTCGGTTGAACTTTATAGGTTTGTTCTGTCGGAGTACGGAATATAAAACTTATACGTTCATTAAATTCTTTATTTTTATCAATTTACGTTTATATAAATGATTTATGATATAATTAAAATACTTATTTCACTTTTATCATAAATATGTTGTGTGTGAAACATTTTTCAGTTGTTATGTGTCAAGATTACAATGCATGTTGCATATTTATATACGCATATTTAGCTGGGTTTTAGTCGTAATATATTTAAAATGTGTGAGCATTAAATCGGCGACTATAATGTAAATTAGTAGACTTTTCTAGACAAAAATAATGTGACAAAACTAAATTTTTAATAAGCTATCAGAATTAAATATATGTGCCATGAAATATTATTCACAGCCAATTAAAAAAGAAACATTTAATTATAAAAATAATTAAAAAGCATTATAAATTCACATATTTTTTGCAGGCATAGATGGAGAATTATTCTATGTTCGAGATGGCGTTGTCAACACATATGCATTAAATTTCATCGTCAAAGTACCACCCAATATATCCGATCTGCAATTCTCCTGGAAAAGTATCACATCTAGACCGGTAAGCAAGCTTTAATTATATTTGTGTGATTTAATCCAAACCCAGCACGCATTTGTCGAAATATACAACTCACGCACTTATCCGCACTATAAAAATGAATGAGCGATAAAATCTGACAAATAAATGCAATAACAAGATTGATTTATGACTCATTTGTGTCTTCGCTACTATTATTTATTGCTACTTTACATTCTCATTTATTTAAATGTACAATAAAATTAATATATTTAAGCGGAAAATGTTATTTTTTGCCGGGTAGACTCGTATCCTTTGTGTGGCTGGAAAATTGCACATCGTGTGGGAAATTTTCAGGACAAGCAAAATTCCACATGTTAAGTTAGGTCGTGGTATATTGACGATTACGTTGCATTGTACCCTAAATTTTACAGTAATGTGTCTACGAAGTACATATGAAAACAGAGAATTTTATTTGTTTTAGCTTCATGCTTTCTTTATATATTCTCTTATATTTCTTTATCGAATTGAATAAAAATCAATATAATTAAACTATAACCCACGGCAGTGTAAATATATCATTCAATTGTATGTAGTAAATATGTTTGTTATAATTAATTAATAATTTACTTATATAACTCTGTTGATGTAACAAAACAATTTCATCAATGGCATTGTCGCTTGCAGATATTATAATGAGCATAAATAGATGCATTGTTTGTTTTAATATCATATTGAATTAAAAACGTTAATTGAATGTTCCACCATATAGCAACCGACAATCGCATACGTGATTATTTGTATATGTTTTTTATATGAATATACACGTAAAACAACGTAAGCCAAATCAATTTTAATGCATATACTCTGTGTAATAGTATTACGTTGTACTAAATTTACATCCATCATATGTCAGTATTAATATTGAAAGCAACATCTATCATCCAGATGTTATAGCTGTTTAATAAACTAATGTCATTAATTAGGATTTTAATTAAAATATAAAATAAAGTAAAGTGGGATTTAATTGGATTATATAAAATAATTTACACTATTTATAAATCAAATATTGAATTTATACATTTATTTAGGTGTCGCATATGCATGGATGAATAATATTTTATTTATTTTAGTGTTATATTTATTTAACCGAATGACAACTGATACAAATCAACAATAAACTTAAAATAAAGAAAAATATCAACAAATACACATTTTACACTTTCAATAGCGCTGTTAATACATACATGTCTTCTATGTCGTACTGCCGACTCACAAAATAACCATATTAACCATGATTTATAGTTATAAATCTTTATTTATACTAACTGAACAAAATATTATAAAACTATTTACTCACATGTGCAATATAAGTAGCATAAAAATCAACTTGCGTAAAATCAAAAATGTTGAGTCTTTTTTTTTTTTTTTTTTTTTTTTTAATAAGTTTTGAAGAGCAATAAAGGCACTAAACGGTGAAGTTCACCTTCTAGTTTATAGCGGATTTTTGGTATACTTATATTACAAAAACGTGTGAAACAAATATAGTTTTAACCGGCCGAGGAAGACGCAATTGCTCTTGTGGCAAGCCAACGGACCCCGGCAGAGGTTTTTGCAAACCGGAAGTCCGTAGGTCAAATGGTTTTCCTTCGGCGATCAATTGTACCGTTTATTACGTACGCAAGCTCGTGTTTGTCACAGTAAAATCCACAAATGTGGATAAAAGTTTGTCATTTTTTGCTTTCTGGGGTAATTTAGAGCCCAGATTACAATTTTGATATTGCCGTTTTGATATTCTCATTATTTCCTCCTCTTATCCAATAATGGCTCATTTCGGTCAATTTGAAAGTTCTAAATGCGTGAAACTAACACACTTCTAGCCGGCCGATGAGGACCCAGATTTTTTTGTGTAAAGCTACAGACCCTAGTAGGTTGTCGGGGAACGCGGAAGTCCGTGCTTTAAGGGGTTCTCCTTCGGCGATCAAAAGAGTCGAAACATACCAAAGGGGGGAGTCTTTCTTCTTTTTTGACTTGGATTTTTTCAATTTTAGGAAAAAAAGGTCGGTTTTTTTGCATTTCCTGACGTAAAATGAACCCCTGATTACAATTTTGGGGGTCCGACTCCGATATTCCTAGCACCCTGGCGGCAATTTTAAAATAACCGCAAAAAACACGATTTTTTTGCGTTTCGAAGAGCAATAAAGGCACTAAACGGTGAAGAGCAGGGACGCAATTGCTTCTGAGAGTAGCCAATAGACCCATCTAAATTCCCTCCAAACCGGGAGTCTGTTGGTTAAAGGGTTTTCCTTCGGCGATCGACGAAAGTTTCGGTTTTAACTTAACCTAACCTAACCTAACCTAACCTAACCTAAGCTACGTTGCCACACTAAAACTCGCAAACGTGGACCAATGTTGGTAATTTTTTGGTTACTAGGGTAATTTGGACTCCTGATTACAATTCCGGAATCGACGTTTCGATATTCTTAACCGTTCACCTTCTAGTTTATAGCGGTTTTTTGGTATACTTATATTACAAAAACGTGTGAAACAAATATAGTTTTAACCGGCCGAGGAAGACGCAATTGCTCTTGTGGCAAGCCAACGGACCCCGGCAGAGGTTTTTGCAAACCGGAAGTCCGTAGGTCAAATGGTTTTCCTTCGGCGATCAATTGTACCGTTTATTACGTACGCAAGCTCGTGTTTGTCACAGTAAAATCCACAAATGTGGATAAAAGTTTGTCATTTTTTGCTTTCTGGGGTAATTTAGAGCCCAGATTACAATTTTGATATTGCCGTTTTGATATTCTCATTATTTCCTCCTCTTATCCAATAATGGCTCATTTCGGTCAATTTGAAAGTTCTAAATGCGTGAAACTAACACACTTCTAGCCGGCCGATGAGGACCCAGATTTTTTTGTGTAAAGCTACAGACCCTAGTAGGTTGTCGGGGAACGCGGAAGTCCGTGCTTTAAGGGGTTCTCCTTCGGCGATCAAAAGAGTCGAAACATACCAAAGGGGGGAGTCTTTCTTCTTTTTTGACTTGGATTTTTTCAATTTTAGGAAAAAAAGGTCGGTTTTTTTGCATTTCCTGACGTAAAATGAACCCCTGATTACAATTTTGGGGGTCCGACTCCGATATTCCTAGCACCCTGGCGGCAATTTTAAAATAACCGCAAAAAACACGATTTTTTTGCGTTTCGAAGAGCAATAAAGGCACTAAACGGTGAAGAGCAGGGACGCAATTGCTTCTGAGAGTAGCCAATAGACCCATCTAAATTCCCTCCAAACCGGGAGTCTGTTGGTTAAAGGGTTTTCCTTCGGCGATCGACGAAAGTTTCGGTTTTAACTTAACCTAACCTAACCTAACCTAACCTAACCTAAGCTACGTTGCCACACTAAAACTCGCAAACGTGGACCAATGTTGGTAATTTTTTGGTTACTAGGGTAATTTGGACTCCTGATTACAATTCCGGAATCGACGTTTCGATATTCTTAACCGTTCACCTTCTAGTTTATAGCGGTTTTTTGGTATACTTATATTACAAAAACGTGTGAAACAAATATAGTTTTAACCGGCCGAGGAAGACGCAATTGCTCTTGTGGCAAGCCAACGGACCCCGGCAGAGGTTTTTGCAAACCGGAAGTCCGTAGGTCAAATGGTTTTCCTTCGGCGATCAATTGTACCGTTTATTACGTACGCAAGCTCGTGTTTGTCACAGTAAAATCCACAAATGTGGATAAAAGTTTGTCATTTTTTGCTTTCTGGGGTAATTTAGAGCCCAGATTACAATTTTGATATTGCCGTTTTGATATTCTCATTATTTCCTCCTCTTATCCAATAATGGCTCATTTCGGTCAATTTGAAAGTTCTAAATGCGTGAAACTAACACACTTCTAGCCGGCCGATGAGGACCCAGATTTTTTTGTGTAAAGCTACAGACCCTAGTAGGTTGTCGGGGAACGCGGAAGTCCGTGCTTTAAGGGGTTCTCCTTCGGCGATCAAAAGAGTCGAAACATACCAAAGGGGGGAGTCTTTCTTCTTTTTTGACTTGGATTTTTTCAATTTTAGGAAAAAAAGGTCGGTTTTTTTGCATTTCCTGACGTAAAATGAACCCCTGATTACAATTTTGGGGGTCCGACTCCGATATTCCTAGCACCCTGGCGGCAATTTTAAAATAACCGCAAAAAACACGATTTTTTTGCGTTTCGAAGAGCAATAAAGGCACTAAACGGTGAAGAGCAGGGACGCAATTGCTTCTGAGAGTAGCCAATAGACCCATCTAAATTCCCTCCAAACCGGGAGTCTGTTGGTTAAAGGGTTTTCCTTCGGCGATCGACGAAAGTTTCGGTTTTAACTTAACCTAACCTAACCTAACCTAACCTAACCTAAGCTACGTTGCCACACTAAAACTCGCAAACGTGGACCAATGTTGGTAATTTTTTGGTTACTAGGGTAATTTGGACTCCTGATTACAATTCCGGAATCGACGTTTCGATATTCTTAACCGTTCACCTTCTAGTTTATAGCGGTTTTTTGGTATACTTATATTACAAAAACGTGTGAAACAAATATAGTTTTAACCGGCCGAGGAAGACGCAATTGCTCTTGTGGCAAGCCAACGGACCCCGGCAGAGGTTTTTGCAAACCGGAAGTCCGTAGGTCAAATGGTTTTCCTTCGGCGATCAATTGTACCGTTTATTACGTACGCAAGCTCGTGTTTGTCACAGTAAAATCCACAAATGTGGATAAAAGTTTGTCATTTTTTGCTTTCTGGGGTAATTTAGAGCCCAGATTACAATTTTGATATTGCCGTTTTGATATTCTCATTATTTCCTCCTCTTATCCAATAATGGCTCATTTCGGTCAATTTGAAAGTTCTAAATGCGTGAAACTAACACACTTCTAGCCGGCCGATGAGGACCCAGATTTTTTTGTGTAAAGCTACAGACCCTAGTAGGTTGTCGGGGAACGCGGAAGTCCGTGCTTTAAGGGGTTCTCCTTC
Organism: Tachinus rufipes; assembly: GCA_963932245.1. Lineage (NCBI taxonomy): Eukaryota > Metazoa > Arthropoda > Insecta > Coleoptera > Staphylinidae > Tachinus > Tachinus rufipes. The sequence goes on along the minus strand of OZ010750.1, from coordinate 80,049,831 downwards.
GGCGATCAAAAGAGTCGAAACATACCAAAGGGGGGAGTCTTTCTTCTTTTTTGACTTGGATTTTTTCAATTTTAGGAAAAAAAGGTCGGTTTTTTTGCATTTCCTGACGTAAAATGAACCCCTGATTACAATTTTGGGGGTCCGACTCCGATATTCCTAGCACCCTGGCGGCAATTTTAAAATAACCGCAAAAAACACGATTTTTTTGCGTTTCGAAGAGCAATAAAGGCACTAAACGGTGAAGAGCAGGGACGCAATTGCTTCTGAGAGTAGCCAATAGACCCATCTAAATTCCCTCCAAACCGGGAGTCTGTTGGTTAAAGGGTTTTCCTTCGGCGATCGACGAAAGTTTCGGTTTTAACTTAACCTAACCTAACCTAACCTAACCTAAGCTACGTTGCCACACTAAAACTCGCAAACGTGGACCAATGTTGGTAATTTTTTGGTTACTAGGGTAATTTGGACTCCTGATTACAATTCCGGAATCGACGTTTCGATATTCTTAACCGTTCACCTTCTAGTTTATAGCGGTTTTTTGGTATACTTATATTACAAAAACGTGTGAAACAAATATAGTTTTAACCGGCCGAGGAAGACGCAATTGCTCTTGTGGCAAGCCAACGGACCCCGGCAGAGGTTTTTGCAAACCGGAAGTCCGTAGGTCAAATGGTTTTCCTTCGGCGATCAATTGTACCGTTTATTACGTACGCAAGCTCGTGTTTGTCACAGTAAAATCCACAAATGTGGATAAAAGTTTGTCATTTTTTGCTTTCTGGGGTAATTTAGAGCCCAGATTACAATTTTGATATTGCCGTTTTGATATTCTCATTATTTCCTCCTCTTATCCAATAATGGCTCATTTCGGTCAATTTGAAAGTTCTAAATGCGTGAAACTAACACACTTCTAGCCGGCCGATGAGGACCCAGATTTTTTTGTGTAAAGCTACAGACCCTAGTAGGTTGTCGGGGAACGCGGAAGTCCGTGCTTTAAGGGGTTCTCCTTCGGCGATCAAAAGAGTCGAAACATACCAAAGGGGGGAGTCTTTCTTCTTTTTTGACTTGGATTTTTTCAATTTTAGGAAAAAAAGGTCGGTTTTTTTGCATTTCCTGACGTAAAATGAACCCCTGATTACAATTTTGGGGGTCCGACTCCGATATTCCTAGCACCCTGGCGGCAATTTTAAAATAACCGCAAAAAACACGATTTTTTTGCGTTTCGAAGAGCAATAAAGGCACTAAACGGTGAAGAGCAGGGACGCAATTGCTTCTGAGAGTAGCCAATAGACCCATCTAAATTCCCTCCAAACCGGGAGTCTGTTGGTTAAAGGGTTTTCCTTCGGCGATCGACGAAAGTTTCGGTTTTAACTTAACCTAACCTAACCTAACCTAACCTAACCTAAGCTACGTTGCCACACTAAAACTCGCAAACGTGGACCAATGTTGGTAATTTTTTGGTTACTAGGGTAATTTGGACTCCTGATTACAATTCCGGAATCGACGTTTCGATATTCTTAACCGTTCACCTTCTAGTTTATAGCGGTTTTTTGGTATACTTATATTACAAAAACGTGTGAAACAAATATAGTTTTAACCGGCCGAGGAAGACGCAATTGCTCTTGTGGCAAGCCAACGGACCCCGGCAGAGGTTTTTGCAAACCGGAAGTCCGTAGGTCAAATGGTTTTCCTTCGGCGATCAATTGTACCGTTTATTACGTACGCAAGCTCGTGTTTGTCACAGTAAAATCCACAAATGTGGATAAAAGTTTGTCATTTTTTGCTTTCTGGGGTAATTTAGAGCCCAGATTACAATTTTGATATTGCCGTTTTGATATTCTCATTATTTCCTCCTCTTATCCAATAATGGCTCATTTCGGTCAATTTGAAAGTTCTAAATGCGTGAAACTAACACACTTCTAGCCGGCCGATGAGGACCCAGATTTTTTTGTGTAAAGCTACAGACCCTAGTAGGTTGTCGGGGAACGCGGAAGTCCGTGCTTTAAGGGGTTCTCCTTCGGCGATCAAAAGAGTCGAAACATACCAAAGGGGGGAGTCTTTCTTCTTTTTTGACTTGGATTTTTTCAATTTTAGGAAAAAAAGGTCGGTTTTTTTGCATTTCCTGACGTAAAATGAACCCCTGATTACAATTTTGGGGGTCCGACTCCGATATTCCTAGCACCCTGGCGGCAATTTTAAAATAACCGCAAAAAACACGATTTTTTTGCGTTTCGAAGAGCAATAAAGGCACTAAACGGTGAAGAGCAGGGACGCAATTGCTTCTGAGAGTAGCCAATAGACCCATCTAAATTCCCTCCAAACCGGGAGTCTGTTGGTTAAAGGGTTTTCCTTCGGCGATCGACGAAAGTTTCGGTTTTAACTTAACCTAACCTAACCTAACCTAACCTAAGCTACGTTGCCACACTAAAACTCGCAAACGTGGACCAATGTTGGTAATTTTTTGGTTACTAGGGTAATTTGGACTCCTGATTACAATTCCGGAATCGACGTTTCGATATTCTTAACCGTTCACCTTCTAGTTTATAGCGGTTTTTTGGTATACTTATATTACAAAAACGTGTGAAACAAATATAGTTTTAACCGGCCGAGGAAGACGCAATTGCTCTTGTGGCAAGCCAACGGACCCCGGCAGAGGTTTTTGCAAACCGGAAGTCCGTAGGTCAAATGGTTTTCCTTCGGCGATCAATTGTACCGTTTATTACGTACGCAAGCTCGTGTTTGTCACAGTAAAATCCACAAATGTGGATAAAAGTTTGTCATTTTTTGCTTTCTGGGGTAATTTAGAGCCCAGATTACAATTTTGATATTGCCGTTTTGATATTCTCATTATTTCCTCCTCTTATCCAATAATGGCTCATTTCGGTCAATTTGAAAGTTCTAAATGCGTGAAACTAACACACTTCTAGCCGGCCGATGAGGACCCAGATTTTTTTGTGTAAAGCTACAGACCCTAGTAGGTTGTCGGGGAACGCGGAAGTCCGTGCTTTAAGGGGTTCTCCTTCGGCGATCAAAAGAGTCGAAACATACCAAAGGGGGGAGTCTTTCTTCTTTTTTGACTTGGATTTTTTCAATTTTAGGAAAAAAAGGTCGGTTTTTTTGCATTTCCTGACGTAAAATGAACCCCTGATTACAATTTTGGGGGTCCGACTCCGATATTCCTAGCACCCTGGCGGCAATTTTAAAATAACCGCAAAAAACACGATTTTTTTGCGTTTCGAAGAGCAATAAAGGCACTAAACGGTGAAGAGCAGGGACGCAATTGCTTCTGAGAGTAGCCAATAGACCCATCTAAATTCCCTCCAAACCGGGAGTCTGTTGGTTAAAGGGTTTTCCTTCGGCGATCGACGAAAGTTTCGGTTTTAACTTAACCTAACCTAACCTAACCTAACCTAACCTAAGCTACGTTGCCACACTAAAACTCGCAAACGTGGACCAATGTTGGTAATTTTTTGGTTACTAGGGTAATTTGGACTCCTGATTACAATTCCGGAATCGACGTTTCGATATTCTTAACCGTTCACCTTCTAGTTTATAGCGGTTTTTTGGTATACTTATATTACAAAAACGTGTGAAACAAATATAGTTTTAACCGGCCGAGGAAGACGCAATTGCTCTTGTGGCAAGCCAACGGACCCCGGCAGAGGTTTTTGCAAACCGGAAGTCCGTAGGTCAAATGGTTTTCCTTCGGCGATCAATTGTACCGTTTATTACGTACGCAAGCTCGTGTTTGTCACAGTAAAATCCACAAATGTGGATAAAAGTTTGTCATTTTTTGCTTTCTGGGGTAATTTAGAGCCCAGATTACAATTTTGATATTGCCGTTTTGATATTCTCATTATTTCCTCCTCTTATCCAATAATGGCTCATTTCGGTCAATTTGAAAGTTCTAAATGCGTGAAACTAACACACTTCTAGCCGGCCGATGAGGACCCAGATTTTTTTGTGTAAAGCTACAGACCCTAGTAGGTTGTCGGGGAACGCGGAAGTCCGTGCTTTAAGGGGTTCTCCTTCGGCGATCAAAAGAGTCGAAACATACCAAAGGGGGGAGTCTTTCTTCTTTTTTGACTTGGATTTTTTCAATTTTAGGAAAAAAAGGTCGGTTTTTTTGCATTTCCTGACGTAAAATGAACCCCTGATTACAATTTTGGGGGTCCGACTCCGATATTCCTAGCACCCTGGCGGCAATTTTAAAATAACCGCAAAAAACACGATTTTTTTGCGTTTCGAAGAGCAATAAAGGCACTAAACGGTGAAGAGCAGGGACGCAATTGCTTCTGAGAGTAGCCAATAGACCCATCTAAATTCCCTCCAAACCGGGAGTCTGTTGGTTAAAGGGTTTTCCTTCGGCGATCGACGAAAGTTTCGGTTTTAACTTAACCTAACCTAACCTAACCTAACCTAACCTAAGCTACGTTGCCACACTAAAACTCGCAAACGTGGACCAATGTTGGTAATTTTTTGGTTACTAGGGTAATTTGGACTCCTGATTACAATTCCGGAATCGACGTTTCGATATTCTTAACCGTTCACCTTCTAGTTTATAGCGGTTTTTTGGTATACTTATATTACAAAAACGTGTGAAACAAATATAGTTTTAACCGGCCGAGGAAGACGCAATTGCTCTTGTGGCAAGCCAACGGACCCCGGCAGAGGTTTTTGCAAACCGGAAGTCCGTAGGTCAAATGGTTTTCCTTCGGCGATCAATTGTACCGTTTATTACGTACGCAAGCTCGTGTTTGTCACAGTAAAATCCACAAATGTGGATAAAAGTTTGTCATTTTTTGCTTTCTGGGGTAATTTAGAGCCCAGATTACAATTTTGATATTGCCGTTTTGATATTCTCATTATTTCCTCCTCTTATCCAATAATGGCTCATTTCGGTCAATTTGAAAGTTCTAAATGCGTGAAACTAACACACTTCTAGCCGGCCGATGAGGACCCAGATTTTTTTGTGTAAAGCTACAGACCCTAGTAGGTTGTCGGGGAACGCGGAAGTCCGTGCTTTAAGGGGTTCTCCTTCGGCGATCAAAAGAGTCGAAACATACCAAAGGGGGGAGTCTTTCTTCTTTTTTGACTTGGATTTTTTCAATTTTAGGAAAAAAAGGTCGGTTTTTTTGCATTTCCTGACGTAAAATGAACCCCTGATTACAATTTTGGGGGTCCGACTCCGATATTCCTAGCACCCTGGCGGCAATTTTAAAATAACCGCAAAAAACACGATTTTTTTGCGTTTCGAAGAGCAATAAAGGCACTAAACGGTGAAGAGCAGGGACGCAATTGCTTCTGAGAGTAGCCAATAGACCCATCTAAATTCCCTCCAAACCGGGAGTCTGTTGGTTAAAGGGTTTTCCTTCGGCTATCGACGAAAGTTTCGGTTTTAACTTAACCTAACCTAACCTAACCTAACCTAAGCTACGTTGCCACACTAAAACTCGCAAACGTGGACCAATGTTGGTAATTTTTTGGTTACTAGGGTAATTTGGACTCCTGATTACAATTCCGGAATCGACGTTTCGATATTCTTAACCGTTCACCTTCTAGTTTATAGCGGTTTTTTGGTATACTTATATTACAAAAACGTGTGAAACAAATATAGTTTTAACCGGCCGAGGAAGACGCAATTGCTCTTGTGGCAAGCCAACGGACCCCGGCAGAGGTTTTTGCAAACCGGAAGTCCGTAGGTCAAATGGTTTTCCTTCGGCGATCAATTGTACCGTTTATTACGTACGCAAGCTCGTGTTTGTCACAGTAAAATCCACAAATGTGGATAAAAGTTTGTCATTTTTTGCTTTCTGGGGTAATTTAGAGCCCAGATTACAATTTTGATATTGCCGTTTTGATATTCTCATTATTTCCTCCTCTTATCCAATAATGGCTCATTTCGGTCAATTTGAAAGTTCTAAATGCGTGAAACTAACACACTTCTAGCCGGCCGATGAGGACCCAGATTTTTTTGTGTAAAGCTACAGACCCTAGTAGGTTGTCGGGGAACGCGGAAGTCCGTGCTTTAAGGGGTTCTCCTTCGGCGATCAAAAGAGTCGAAACATACCAAAGGGGGGAGTCTTTCTTCTTTTTTGACTTGGATTTTTTCAATTTTAGGAAAAAAAGGTCGGTTTTTTTGCATTTCCTGACGTAAAATGAACCCCTGATTACAATTTTGGGGGTCCGACTCCGATATTCCTAGCACCCTGGCGGCAATTTTAAAATAACCGCAAAAAACACGATTTTTTTGCGTTTCGAAGAGCAATAAAGGCACTAAACGGTGAAGAGCAGGGACGCAATTGCTTCTGAGAGTAGCCAATAGACCCATCTAAATTCCCTCCAAACCGGGAGTCTGTTGGTTAAAGGGTTTTCCTTCGGCGATCGACGAAAGTTTCGGTTTTAACTTAACCTAACCTAACCTAACCTAACCTAACCTAAGCTACGTTGCCACACTAAAACTCGCAAACGTGGACCAATGTTGGTAATTTTTTGGTTACTAGGGTAATTTGGACTCCTGATTACAATTCCGGAATCGACGTTTCGATATTCTTAACCGTTCACCTTCTAGTTTATAGCGGTTTTTTGGTATACTTATATTACAAAAACGTGTGAAACAAATATAGTTTTAACCGGCCGAGGAAGACGCAATTGCTCTTGTGGCAAGCCAACGGACCCCGGCAGAGGTTTTTGCAAACCGGAAGTCCGTAGGTCAAATGGTTTTCCTTCGGCGATCAATTGTACCGTTTATTACGTACGCAAGCTCGTGTTTGTCACAGTAAAATCCACAAATGTGGATAAAAGTTTGTCATTTTTTGCTTTCTGGGGTAATTTAGAGCCCAGATTACAATTTTGATATTGCCGTTTTGATATTCTCATTATTTCCTCCTCTTATCCAATAATGGCTCATTTCGGTCAATTTGAAAGTTCTAAATGCGTGAAACTAACACACTTCTAGCCGGCCGATGAGGACCCAGATTTTTTTGTGTAAAGCTACAGACCCTAGTAGGTTGTCGGGGAACGCGGAAGTCCGTGCTTTAAGGGGTTCTCCTTCGGCGATCAAAAGAGTCGAAACATACCAAAGGGGGGAGTCTTTCTTCTTTTTTGACTTGGATTTTTTCAATTTTAGGAAAAAAAGGTCGGTTTTTTTGCATTTCCTGACGTAAAATGAACCCCTGATTACAATTTTGGGGGTCCGACTCCGATATTCCTAGCACCCTGGCGGCAATTTTAAAATAACCGCAAAAAACACGATTTTTTTGCGTTTCGAAGAGCAATAAAGGCACTAAACGGTGAAGAGCAGGGACGCAATTGCTTCTGAGAGTAGCCAATAGACCCATCTAAATTCCCTCCAAACCGGGAGTCTGTTGGTTAAAGGGTTTTCCTTCGGCGATCGACGAAAGTTTCGGTTTTAACTTAACCTAACCTAACCTAACCTAACCTAACCTAACCTAAGCTACGTTGCCACACTAAAACTCGCAAACGTGGACCAATGTTGGTAATTTTTTGGTTACTAGGGTAATTTGGACTCCTGATTACAATTCCGGAATCGACGTTTCGATATTCTTAACCGTTCACCTTCTAGTTTATAGCGGTTTTTTGGTATACTTATATTACAAAAACGTGTGAAACAAATATAGTTTTAACCGGCCGAGGAAGACGCAATTGCTCTTGTGGCAAGCCAACGGACCCCGGCAGAGGTTTTTGCAAACCGGAAGTCCGTAGGTCAAATGGTTTTCCTTCGGCGATCAATTGTACCGTTTATTACGTACGCAAGCTCGTGTTTGTCACAGTAAAATCCACAAATGTGGATAAAAGTTTGTCATTTTTTGCTTTCTGGGGTAATTTAGAGCCCAGATTACAATTTTGATATTGCCGTTTTGATATTCTCATTATTTCCTCCTCTTATCCAATAATGGCTCATTTCGGTCAATTTGAAAGTTCTAAATGCGTGAAACTAACACACTTCTAGCCGGCCGATGAGGACCCAGATTTTTTTGTGTAAAGCTACAGACCCTAGTAGGTTGTCGGGGAACGCGGAAGTCCGTGCTTTAAGGGGTTCTCCTTCGGCGATCAAAAGAGTCGAAACATACCAAAGGGGGGAGTCTTTCTTCTTTTTTGACTTGGATTTTTTCAATTTTAGGAAAAAAAGGTCGGTTTTTTTGCATTTCCTGACGTAAAATGAACCCCTGATTACAATTTTGGGGGTCCGACTCCGATATTCCTAGCACCCTGGCGGCAATTTTAAAATAACCGCAAAAAACACGATTTTTTTGCGTTTCGAAGAGCAATAAAGGCACTAAACGGTGAAGAGCAGGGACGCAATTGCTTCTGAGAGTAGCCAATAGACCCATCTAAATTCCCTCCAAACCGGGAGTCTGTTGGTTAAAGGGTTTTCCTTCGGCGATCGACGAAAGTTTCGGTTTTAACTTAACCTAACCTAACCTAACCTAACCTAAGCTACGTTGCCACACTAAAACTCGCAAACGTGGACCAATGTTGGTAATTTTTTGGTTACTAGGGTAATTTGGACTCCTGATTACAATTCCGGAATCGACGTTTCGATATTCTTAACCGTTCACCTTCTAGTTTATAGCGGTTTTTTGGTATACTTATATTACAAAAACGTGTGAAACAAATATAGTTTTAACCGGCCGAGGAAGACGCAATTGCTCTTGTGGCAAGCCAACGGACCCCGGCAGAGGTTTTTGCAAACCGGAAGTCCGTAGGTCAAATGGTTTTCCTTCGGCGATCAATTGTACCGTTTATTACGTACGCAAGCTCGTGTTTGTCACAGTAAAATCCACAAATGTGGATAAAAGTTTGTCATTTTTTGCTTTCTGGGGTAATTTAGAGCCCAGATTACAATTTTGATATTGCCGTTTTGATATTCTCATTATTTCCTCCTCTTATCCAATAATGGCTCATTTCGGTCAATTTGAAAGTTCTAAATGCGTGAAACTAACACACTTCTAGCCGGCCGATGAGGACCCAGATTTTTTTGTGTAAAGCTACAGACCCTAGTAGGTTGTCGGGGAACGCGGAAGTCCGTGCTTTAAGGGGTTCTCCTTCGGCGATCAAAAGAGTCGAAACATACCAAAGGGGGGAGTCTTTCTTCTTTTTTGACTTGGATTTTTTCAATTTTAGGAAAAAAAGGTCGGTTTTTTTGCATTTCCTGACGTAAAATGAACCCCTGATTACAATTTTGGGGGTCCGACTCCGATATTCCTAGCACCCTGGCGGCAATTTTAAAATAACCGCAAAAAACACGATTTTTTTGCGTTTCGAAGAGCAATAAAGGCACTAAACGGTGAAGAGCAGGGACGCAATTGCTTCTGAGAGTAGCCAATAGACCCATCTAAATTCCCTCCAAACCGGGAGTCTGTTGGTTAAAGGGTTTTCCTTCGGCGATCGACGAAAGTTTCGGTTTTAACTTAACCTAACCTAACCTAACCTAACCTAACCTAACCTAAGCTACGTTGCCACACTAAAACTCGCAAACGTGGACCAATGTTGGTAATTTTTTGGTTACTAGGGTAATTTGGACTCCTGATTACAATTCCGGAATCGACGTTTCGATATTCTTAACCGTTCACCTTCTAGTTTATAGCGGTTTTTTGGTATACTTATATTACAAAAACGTGTGAAACAAATATAGTTTTAACCGGCCGAGGAAGACGCAATTGCTCTTGTGGCAAGCCAACGGACCCCGGCAGAGGTTTTTGCAAACCGGAAGTCCGTAGGTCAAATGGTTTTCCTTCGGCGATCAATTGTACCGTTTATTACGTACGCAAGCTCGTGTTTGTCACAGTAAAATCCACAAATGTGGATAAAAGTTTGTCATTTTTTGCTTTCTGGGGTAATTTAGAGCCCAGATTACAATTTTGATATTGCCGTTTTGATATTCTCATTATTTCCTCCTCTTATCCAATAATGGCTCATTTCGGTCAATTTGAAAGTTCTAAATGCGTGAAACTAACACACTTCTAGCCGGCCGATGAGGACCCAGATTTTTTTGTGTAAAGCTACAGACCCTAGTAGGTTGTCGGGGAACGCGGAAGTCCGTGCTTTAAGGGGTTCTCCTTCGGCGATCAAAAGAGTCGAAACATACCAAAGGGGGGAGTCTTTCTTCTTTTTTGACTTGGATTTTTTCAATTTTAGGAAAAAAAGGTCGGTTTTTTTGCATTTCCTGACGTAAAATGAACCCCTGATTACAATTTTGGGGGTCCGACTCCGATATTCCTAGCACCCTGGCGGCAATTTTAAAATAACCGCAAAAAACACGATTTTTTTGCGTTTCGAAGAGCAATAAAGGCACTAAACGGTGAAGAGCAGGGACGCAATTGCTTCTGAGAGTAGCCAATAGACCCATCTAAATTCCCTCCAAACCGGGAGTCTGTTGGTTAAAGGGTTTTCCTTCGGCGATCGACGAAAGTTTCGGTTTTAACTTAACCTAACCTAACCTAACCTAACCTAAGCTACGTTGCCACACTAAAACTCGCAAACGTGGACCAATGTTGGTAATTTTTTGGTTACTAGGGTAATTTGGACTCCTGATTACAATTCCGGAATCGACGTTTCGATATTCTTAACCGTTCACCTTCTAGTTTATAGCGGTTTTTTGGTATACTTATATTACAAAAACGTGTGAAACAAATATAGTTTTAACCGGCCGAGGAAGACGCAATTGCTCTTGTGGCAAGCCAACGGACCCCGGCAGAGGTTTTTGCAAACCGGAAGTCCGTAGGTCAAATGGTTTTCCTTCGGCGATCAATTGTACCGTTTATTACGTACGCAAGCTCGTGTTTGTCACAGTAAAATCCACAAATGTGGATAAAAGTTTGTCATTTTTTGCTTTCTGGGGTAATTTAGAGCCCAGATTACAATTTTGATATTGCCGTTTTGATATTCTCATTATTTCCTCCTCTTATCCAATAATGGCTCATTTCGGTCAATTTGAAAGTTCTAAATGCGTGAAACTAACACACTTCTAGCCGGCCGATGAGGACCCAGATTTTTTTGTGTAAAGCTACAGACCCTAGTAGGTTGTCGGGGAACGCGGAAGTCCGTGCTTTAAGGGGTTCTCCTTCGGCGATCAAAAGAGTCGAAACATACCAAAGGGGGGAGTCTTTCTTCTTTTTTGACTTGGATTTTTTCAATTTTAGGAAAAAAAGGTCGGTTTTTTTGCATTTCCTGACGTAAAATGAACCCCTGATTACAATTTTGGGGGTCCGACTCCGATATTCCTAGCACCCTGGCGGCAATTTTAAAATAACCGCAAAAAACACGATTTTTTTGCGTTTCGAAGAGCAATAAAGGCACTAAACGGTGAAGAGCAGGGACGCAATTGCTTCTGAGAGTAGCCAATAGACCCATCTAAATTCCCTCCAAACCGGGAGTCTGTTGGTTAAAGGGTTTTCCTTCGGCGATCGACGAAAGTTTCGGTTTTAACTTAACCTAACCTAACCTAACCTAACCTAACCTAAGCTACGTTGCCACACTAAAACTCGCAAACGTGGACCAATGTTGGTAATTTTTTGGTTACTAGGGTAATTTGGACTCCTGATTACAATTCCGGAATCGACGTTTCGATATTCTTAACCGTTCACCTTCTAGTTTATAGCGGTTTTTTGGTATACTTATATTACAAAAACGTGTGAAACAAATATAGTTTTAACCGGCCGAGGAAGACGCAATTGCTCTTGTGGCAAGCCAACGGACCCCGGCAGAGGTTTTTGCAAACCGGAAGTCCGTAGGTCAAATGGTTTTCCTTCGGCGATCAATTGTACCGTTTATTACGTACGCAAGCTCGTGTTTGTCACAGTAAAATCCACAAATGTGGATAAAAGTTTGTCATTTTTTGCTTTCTGGGGTAATTTAGAGCCCAGATTACAATTTTGATATTGCCGTTTTGATATTCTCATTATTTCCTCCTCTTATCCAATAATGGCTCATTTCGGTCAATTTGAAAGTTCTAAATGCGTGAAACTAACACACTTCTAGCCGGCCGATGAGGACCCAGATTTTTTTGTGTAAAGCTACAGACCCTAGTAGGTTGTCGGGGAACGCGGAAGTCCGTGCTTTAAGGGGTTCTCCTTCGGCGATCAAAAGAGTCGAAACATACCAAAGGGGGGAGTCTTTCTTCTTTTTTGACTTGGATTTTTTCAATTTTAGGAAAAAAAGGTCGGTTTTTTTGCATTTCCTGACGTAAAATGAACCCCTGATTACAATTTTGGGGGTCCGACTCCGATATTCCTAGCACCCTGGCGGCAATTTTAAAATAACCGCAAAAAACACGATTTTTTTGCGTTTCGAAGAGCAATAAAGGCACTAAACGGTGAAGAGCAGGGACGCAATTGCTTCTGAGAGTAGCCAATAGACCCATCTAAATTCCCTCCAAACCGGGAGTCTGTTGGTTAAAGGGTTTTCCTTCGGCGATCGACGAAAGTTTCGGTTTTAACTTAACCTAACCTAACCTAACCTAACCTAACCTAAGCTACGTTGCCACACTAAAACTCGCAAACGTGGACCAATGTTGGTAATTTTTTGGTTACTAGGGTAATTTGGACTCCTGATTACAATTCCGGAATCGACGTTTCGATATTCTTAACCGTTCACCTTCTAGTTTATAGCGGTTTTTTGGTATACTTATATTACAAAAACGTGTGAAACAAATATAGTTTTAACCGGCCGAGGAAGACGCAATTGCTCTTGTGGCAAGCCAACGGACCCCGGCAGAGGTTTTTGCAAACCGGAAGTCCGTAGGTCAAATGGTTTTCCTTCGGCGATCAATTGTACCGTTTATTACGTACGCAAGCTCGTGTTTGTCACAGTAAAATCCACAAATGTGGATAAAAGTTTGTCATTTTTTGCTTTCTGGGGTAATTTAGAGCCCAGATTACAATTTTGATATTGCCGTTTTGATATTCTCATTATTTCCTCCTCTTATCCAATAATGGCTCATTTCGGTCAATTTGAAAGTTCTAAATGCGTGAAACTAACACACTTCTAGCCGGCCGATGAGGACCCAGATTTTTTTGTGTAAAGCTACAGACCCTAGTAGGTTGTCGGGGAACGCGGAAGTCCGTGCTTTAAGGGGTTCTCCTTCGGCGATCAAAAGAGTCGAAACATACCAAAGGGGGGAGTCTTTCTTCTTTTTTGACTTGGATTTTTTCAATTTTAGGAAAAAAAGGTCGGTTTTTTTGCATTTCCTGACGTAAAATGAACCCCTGATTACAATTTTGGGGGTCCGACTCCGATATTCCTAGCACCCTGGCGGCAATTTTAAAATAACCGCAAAAAACACGATTTTTTTGCGTTTCGAAGAGCAATAAAGGCACTAAACGGTGAAGAGCAGGGACGCAATTGCTTCTGAGAGTAGCCAATAGACCCATCTAAATTCCCTCCAAACCGGGAGTCTGTTGGTTAAAGGGTTTTCCTTCGGCGATCGACGAAAGTTTCGGTTTTAACTTAACCTAACCTAACCTAACCTAACCTAACCTAAGCTACGTTGCCACACTAAAACTCGCAAACGTGGACCAATGTTGGTAATTTTTTGGTTACTAGGGTAATTTGGACTCCTGATTACAATTCCGGAATCGACGTTTCGATATTCTTAACCGTTCACCTTCTAGTTTATAGCGGTTTTTTGGTATACTTATATTACAAAAACGTGTGAAACAAATATAGTTTTAACCGGCCGAGGAAGACGCAATTGCTCTTGTGGCAAGCCAACGGACCCCGGCAGAGGTTTTTGCAAACCGGAAGTCCGTAGGTCAAATGGTTTTCCTTCGGCGATCAATTGTACCGTTTATTACGTACGCAAGCTCGTGTTTGTCACAGTAAAATCCACAAATGTGGATAAAAGTTTGTCATTTTTTGCTTTCTGGGGTAATTTAGAGCCCAGATTACAATTTTGATATTGCCGTTTTGATATTCTCATTATTTCCTCCTCTTATCCAATAATGGCTCATTTCGGTCAATTTGAAAGTTCTAAATGCGTGAAACTAACACACTTCTAGCCGGCCGATGAGGACCCAGATTTTTTTGTGTAAAGCTACAGACCCTAGTAGGTTGTCGGGGAACGCGGAAGTCCGTGCTTTAAGGGGTTCTCCTTCGGCGATCAAAAGAGTCGAAACATACCAAAGGGGGGAGTCTTTCTTCTTTTTTGACTTGGATTTTTTCAATTTTAGGAAAAAAAGGTCGGTTTTTTTGCATTTCCTGACGTAAAATGAACCCCTGATTACAATTTTGGGGGTCCGACTCCGATATTCCTAGCACCCTGGCGGCAATTTTAAAATAACCGCAAAAAACACGATTTTTTTGCGTTTCGAAGAGCAATAAAGGCACTAAACGGTGAAGAGCAGGGACGCAATTGCTTCTGAGAGTAGCCAATAGACCCATCTAAATTCCCTCCAAACCGGGAGTCTGTTGGTTAAAGGGTTTTCCTTCGGCTATCGACGAAAGTTTCGGTTTTAACTTAACCTAACCTAACCTAACCTAACCTAAGCTACGTTGCCACACTAAAACTCGCAAACGTGGACCAATGTTGGTAATTTTTTGGTTACTAGGGTAATTTGGACTCCTGATTACAATTCCGGAATCGACGTTTCGATATTCTTAACCGTTCACCTTCTAGTTTATAGCGGTTTTTTGGTATACTTATATTACAAAAACGTGTGAAACAAATATAGTTTTAACCGGCCGAGGAAGACGCAATTGCTCTTGTGGCAAGCCAACGGACCCCGGCAGAGGTTTTTGCAAACCGGAAGTCCGTAGGTCAAATGGTTTTCCTTCGGCGATCAATTGTACCGTTTATTACGTACGCAAGCTCGTGTTTGTCACAGTAAAATCCACAAATGTGGATAAAAGTTTGTCATTTTTTGCTTTCTGGGGTAATTTAGAGCCCAGATTACAATTTTGATATTGCCGTTTTGATATTCTCATTATTTCCTCCTCTTATCCAATAATGGCTCATTTCGGTCAATTTGAAAGTTCTAAATGCGTGAAACTAACACACTTCTAGCCGGCCGATGAGGACCCAGATTTTTTTGTGTAAAGCTACAGACCCTAGTAGGTTGTCGGGGAACGCGGAAGTCCGTGCTTTAAGGGGTTCTCCTTCGGCGATCAAAAGAGTCGAAACATACCAAAGGGGGGAGTCTTTCTTCTTTTTTGACTTGGATTTTTTCAATTTTAGGAAAAAAAGGTCGGTTTTTTTGCATTTCCTGACGTAAAATGAACCCCTGATTACAATTTTGGGGGTCCGACTCCGATATTCCTAGCACCCTGGCGGCAATTTTAAAATAACCGCAAAAAACACGATTTTTTTGCGTTTCGAAGAGCAATAAAGGCACTAAACGGTGAAGAGCAGGGACGCAATTGCTTCTGAGAGTAGCCAATAGACCCATCTAAATTCCCTCCAAACCGGGAGTCTGTTGGTTAAAGGGTTTTCCTTCGGCGATCGACGAAAGTTTCGGTTTTAACTTAACCTAACCTAACCTAACCTAACCTAACCTAAGCTACGTTGCCACACTAAAACTCGCAAACGTGGACCAATGTTGGTAATTTTTTGGTTACTAGGGTAATTTGGACTCCTGATTACAATTCCGGAATCGACGTTTCGATATTCTTAACCGTTCACCTTCTAGTTTATAGCGGTTTTTTGGTATACTTATATTACAAAAACGTGTGAAACAAATATAGTTTTAACCGGCCGAGGAAGACGCAATTGCTCTTGTGGCAAGCCAACGGACCCCGGCAGAGGTTTTTGCAAACCGGAAGTCCGTAGGTCAAATGGTTTTCCTTCGGCGATCAATTGTACCGTTTATTACGTACGCAAGCTCGTGTTTGTCACAGTAAAATCCACAAATGTGGATAAAAGTTTGTCATTTTTTGCTTTCTGGGGTAATTTAGAGCCCAGATTACAATTTTGATATTGCCGTTTTGATATTCTCATTATTTCCTCCTCTTATCCAATAATGGCTCATTTCGGTCAATTTGAAAGTTCTAAATGCGTGAAACTAACACACTTCTAGCCGGCCGATGAGGACCCAGATTTTTTTGTGTAAAGCTACAGACCCTAGTAGGTTGTCGGGGAACGCGGAAGTCCGTGCTTTAAGGGGTTCTCCTTCGGCGATCAAAAGAGTCGAAACATACCAAAGGGGGGAGTCTTTCTTCTTTTTTGACTTGGATTTTTTCAATTTTAGGAAAAAAAGGTCGGTTTTTTTGCATTTCCTGACGTAAAATGAACCCCTGATTACAATTTTGGGGGTCCGACTCCGATATTCCTAGCACCCTGGCGGCAATTTTAAAATAACCGCAAAAAACACGATTTTTTTGCGTTTCGAAGAGCAATAAAGGCACTAAACGGTGAAGAGCAGGGACGCAATTGCTTCTGAGAGTAGCCAATAGACCCATCTAAATTCCCTCCAAACCGGGAGTCTGTTGGTTAAAGGGTTTTCCTTCGGCGATCGACGAAAGTTTCGGTTTTAACTTAACCTAACCTAACCTAACCTAACCTAACCTAACCTAAGCTACGTTGCCACACTAAAACTCGCAAACGTGGACCAATGTTGGTAATTTTTTGGTTACTAGGGTAATTTGGACTCCTGATTACAATTCCGGAATCGACGTTTCGATATTCTTAACCGTTCACCTTCTAGTTTATAGCGGTTTTTTGGTATACTTATATTACAAAAACGTGTGAAACAAATATAGTTTTAACCGGCCGAGGAAGACGCAATTGCTCTTGTGGCAAGCCAACGGACCCCGGCAGAGGTTTTTGCAAACCGGAAGTCCGTAGGTCAAATGGTTTTCCTTCGGCGATCAATTGTACCGTTTATTACGTACGCAAGCTCGTGTTTGTCACAGTAAAATCCACAAATGTGGATAAAAGTTTGTCATTTTTTGCTTTCTGGGGTAATTTAGAGCCCAGATTACAATTTTGATATTGCCGTTTTGATATTCTCATTATTTCCTCCTCTTATCCAATAATGGCTCATTTCGGTCAATTTGAAAGTTCTAAATGCGTGAAACTAACACACTTCTAGCCGGCCGATGAGGACCCAGATTTTTTTGTGTAAAGCTACAGACCCTAGTAGGTTGTCGGGGAACGCGGAAGTCCGTGCTTTAAGGGGTTCTCCTTCGGCGATCAAAAGAGTCGAAACATACCAAAGGGGGGAGTCTTTCTTCTTTTTTGACTTGGATTTTTTCAATTTTAGGAAAAAAAGGTCGGTTTTTTTGCATTTCCTGACGTAAAATGAACCCCTGATTACAATTTTGGGGGTCCGACTCCGATATTCCTAGCACCCTGGCGGCAATTTTAAAATAACCGCAAAAAACACGATTTTTTTGCGTTTCGAAGAGCAATAAAGGCACTAAACGGTGAAGAGCAGGGACGCAATTGCTTCTGAGAGTAGCCAATAGACCCATCTAAATTCCCTCCAAACCGGGAGTCTGTTGGTTAAAGGGTTTTCCTTCGGCGATCGACGAAAGTTTCGGTTTTAACTTAACCTAACCTAACCTAACCTAACCTAAGCTACGTTGCCACACTAAAACTCGCAAACGTGGACCAATGTTGGTAATTTTTTGGTTACTAGGGTAATTTGGACTCCTGATTACAATTCCGGAATCGACGTTTCGATATTCTTAACCGTTCACCTTCTAGTTTATAGCGGTTTTTTGGTATACTTATATTACAAAAACGTGTGAAACAAATATAGTTTTAACCGGCCGAGGAAGACGCAATTGCTCTTGTGGCAAGCCAACGGACCCCGGCAGAGGTTTTTGCAAACCGGAAGTCCGTAGGTCAAATGGTTTTCCTTCGGCGATCAATTGTACCGTTTATTACGTACGCAAGCTCGTGTTTGTCACAGTAAAATCCACAAATGTGGATAAAAGTTTGTCATTTTTTGCTTTCTGGGGTAATTTAGAGCCCAGATTACAATTTTGATATTGCCGTTTTGATATTCTCATTATTTCCTCCTCTTATCCAATAATGGCTCATTTCGGTCAATTTGAAAGTTCTAAATGCGTGAAACTAACACACTTCTAGCCGGCCGATGAGGACCCAGATTTTTTTGTGTAAAGCTACAGACCCTAGTAGGTTGTCGGGGAACGCGGAAGTCCGTGCTTTAAGGGGTTCTCCTTCGGCGATCAAAAGAGTCGAAACATACCAAAGGGGGGAGTCTTTCTTCTTTTTTGACTTGGATTTTTTCAATTTTAGGAAAAAAAGGTCGGTTTTTTTGCATTTCCTGACGTAAAATGAACCCCTGATTACAATTTTGGGGGTCCGACTCCGATATTCCTAGCACCCTGGCGGCAATTTTAAAATAACCGCAAAAAACACGATTTTTTTGCGTTTCGAAGAGCAATAAAGGCACTAAACGGTGAAGAGCAGGGACGCAATTGCTTCTGAGAGTAGCCAATAGACCCATCTAAATTCCCTCCAAACCGGGAGTCTGTTGGTTAAAGGGTTTTCCTTCGGCGATCGACGAAAGTTTCGGTTTTAACTTAACCTAACCTAACCTAACCTAACCTAACCTAACCTAAGCTACGTTGCCACACTAAAACTCGCAAACGTGGACCAATGTTGGTAATTTTTTGGTTACTAGGGTAATTTGGACTCCTGATTACAATTCCGGAATCGACGTTTCGATATTCTTAACCGTTCACCTTCTAGTTTATAGCGGTTTTTTGGTATACTTATATTACAAAAACGTGTGAAACAAATATAGTTTTAACCGGCCGAGGAAGACGCAATTGCTCTTGTGGCAAGCCAACGGACCCCGGCAGAGGTTTTTGCAAACCGGAAGTCCGTAGGTCAAATGGTTTTCCTTCGGCGATCAATTGTACCGTTTATTACGTACGCAAGCTCGTGTTTGTCACAGTAAAATCCACAAATGTGGATAAAAGTTTGTCATTTTTTGCTTTCTGGGGTAATTTAGAGCCCAGATTACAATTTTGATATTGCCGTTTTGATATTCTCATTATTTCCTCCTCTTATCCAATAATGGCTCATTTCGGTCAATTTGAAAGTTCTAAATGCGTGAAACTAACACACTTCTAGCCGGCCGATGAGGACCCAGATTTTTTTGTGTAAAGCTACAGACCCTAGTAGGTTGTCGGGGAACGCGGAAGTCCGTGCTTTAAGGGGTTCTCCTTCGGCGATCAAAAGAGTCGAAACATACCAAAGGGGGGAGTCTTTCTTCTTTTTTGACTTGGATTTTTTCAATTTTAGGAAAAAAAGGTCGGTTTTTTTGCATTTCCTGACGTAAAATGAACCCCTGATTACAATTTTGGGGGTCCGACTCCGATATTCCTAGCACCCTGGCGGCAATTTTAAAATAACCGCAAAAAACACGATTTTTTTGCGTTTCGAAGAGCAATAAAGGCACTAAACGGTGAAGAGCAGGGACGCAATTGCTTCTGAGAGTAGCCAATAGACCCATCTAAATTCCCTCCAAACCGGGAGTCTGTTGGTTAAAGGGTTTTCCTTCGGCGATCGACGAAAGTTTCGGTTTTAACTTAACCTAACCTAACCTAACCTAACCTAAGCTACGTTGCCACACTAAAACTCGCAAACGTGGACCAATGTTGGTAATTTTTTGGTTACTAGGGTAATTTGGACTCCTGATTACAATTCCGGAATCGACGTTTCGATATTCTTAACCGTTCACCTTCTAGTTTATAGCGGTTTTTTGGTATACTTATATTACAAAAACGTGTGAAACAAATATAGTTTTAACCGGCCGAGGAAGACGCAATTGCTCTTGTGGCAAGCCAACGGACCCCGGCAGAGGTTTTTGCAAACCGGAAGTCCGTAGGTCAAATGGTTTTCCTTCGGCGATCAATTGTACCGTTTATTACGTACGCAAGCTCGTGTTTGTCACAGTAAAATCCACAAATGTGGATAAAAGTTTGTCATTTTTTGCTTTCTGGGGTAATTTAGAGCCCAGATTACAATTTTGATATTGCCGTTTTGATATTCTCATTATTTCCTCCTCTTATCCAATAATGGCTCATTTCGGTCAATTTGAAAGTTCTAAATGCGTGAAACTAACACACTTCTAGCCGGCCGATGAGGACCCAGATTTTTTTGTGTAAAGCTACAGACCCTAGTAGGTTGTCGGGGAACGCGGAAGTCCGTGCTTTAAGGGGTTCTCCTTCGGCGATCAAAAGAGTCGAAACATACCAAAGGGGGGAGTCTTTCTTCTTTTTTGACTTGGATTTTTTCAATTTTAGGAAAAAAAGGTCGGTTTTTTTGCATTTCCTGACGTAAAATGAACCCCTGATTACAATTTTGGGGGTCCGACTCCGATATTCCTAGCACCCTGGCGGCAATTTTAAAATAACCGCAAAAAACACGATTTTTTTGCGTTTCGAAGAGCAATAAAGGCACTAAACGGTGAAGAGCAGGGACGCAATTGCTTCTGAGAGTAGCCAATAGACCCATCTAAATTCCCTCCAAACCGGGAGTCTGTTGGTTAAAGGGTTTTCCTTCGGCGATCGACGAAAGTTTCGGTTTTAACTTAACCTAACCTAACCTAACCTAACCTAACCTAAGCTACGTTGCCACACTAAAACTCGCAAACGTGGACCAATGTTGGTAATTTTTTGGTTACTAGGGTAATTTGGACTCCTGATTACAATTCCGGAATCGACGTTTCGATATTCTTAACCGTTCACCTTCTAGTTTATAGCGGTTTTTTGGTATACTTATATTACAAAAACGTGTGAAACAAATATAGTTTTAACCGGCCGAGGAAGACGCAATTGCTCTTGTGGCAAGCCAACGGACCCCGGCAGAGGTTTTTGCAAACCGGAAGTCCGTAGGTCAAATGGTTTTCCTTCGGCGATCAATTGTACCGTTTATTACGTACGCAAGCTCGTGTTTGTCACAGTAAAATCCACAAATGTGGATAAAAGTTTGTCATTTTTTGCTTTCTGGGGTAATTTAGAGCCCAGATTACAATTTTGATATTGCCGTTTTGATATTCTCATTATTTCCTCCTCTTATCCAATAATGGCTCATTTCGGTCAATTTGAAAGTTCTAAATGCGTGAAACTAACACACTTCTAGCCGGCCGATGAGGACCCAGATTTTTTTGTGTAAAGCTACAGACCCTAGTAGGTTGTCGGGGAACGCGGAAGTCCGTGCTTTAAGGGGTTCTCCTTCGGCGATCAAAAGAGTCGAAACATACCAAAGGGGGGAGTCTTTCTTCTTTTTTGACTTGGATTTTTTCAATTTTAGGAAAAAAAGGTCGGTTTTTTTGCATTTCCTGACGTAAAATGAACCCCTGATTACAATTTTGGGGGTCCGACTCCGATATTCCTAGCACCCTGGCGGCAATTTTAAAATAACCGCAAAAAACACGATTTTTTTGCGTTTCGAAGAGCAATAAAGGCACTAAACGGTGAAGAGCAGGGACGCAATTGCTTCTGAGAGTAGCCAATAGACCCATCTAAATTCCCTCCAAACCGGGAGTCTGTTGGTTAAAGGGTTTTCCTTCGGCGATCGACGAAAGTTTCGGTTTTAACTTAACCTAACCTAACCTAACCTAACCTAACCTAAGCTACGTTGCCACACTAAAACTCGCAAACGTGGACCAATGTTGGTAATTTTTTGGTTACTAGGGTAATTTGGACTCCTGATTACAATTCCGGAATCGACGTTTCGATATTCTTAACCGTTCACCTTCTAGTTTATAGCGGTTTTTTGGTATACTTATATTACAAAAACGTGTGAAACAAATATAGTTTTAACCGGCCGAGGAAGACGCAATTGCTCTTGTGGCAAGCCAACGGACCCCGGCAGAGGTTTTTGCAAACCGGAAGTCCGTAGGTCAAATGGTTTTCCTTCGGCGATCAATTGTACCGTTTATTACGTACGCAAGCTCGTGTTTGTCACAGTAAAATCCACAAATGTGGATAAAAGTTTGTCATTTTTTGCTTTCTGGGGTAATTTAGAGCCCAGATTACAATTTTGATATTGCCGTTTTGATATTCTCATTATTTCCTCCTCTTATCCAATAATGGCTCATTTCGGTCAATTTGAAAGTTCTAAATGCGTGAAACTAACACACTTCTAGCCGGCCGATGAGGACCCAGATTTTTTTGTGTAAAGCTACAGACCCTAGTAGGTTGTCGGGGAACGCGGAAGTCCGTGCTTTAAGGGGTTCTCCTTCGGCGATCAAAAGAGTCGAAACATACCAAAGGGGGGAGTCTTTCTTCTTTTTTGACTTGGATTTTTTCAATTTTAGGAAAAAAAGGTCGGTTTTTTTGCATTTCCTGACGTAAAATGAACCCCTGATTACAATTTTGGGGGTCCGACTCCGATATTCCTAGCACCCTGGCGGCAATTTTAAAATAACCGCAAAAAACACGATTTTTTTGCGTTTCGAAGAGCAATAAAGGCACTAAACGGTGAAGAGCAGGGACGCAATTGCTTCTGAGAGTAGCCAATAGACCCATCTAAATTCCCTCCAAACCGGGAGTCTGTTGGTTAAAGGGTTTTCCTTCGGCGATCGACGAAAGTTTCGGTTTTAACTTAACCTAACCTAACCTAACCTAACCTAACCTAAGCTACGTTGCCACACTAAAACTCGCAAACGTGGACCAATGTTGGTAATTTTTTGGTTACTAGGGTAATTTGGACTCCTGATTACAATTCCGGAATCGACGTTTCGATATTCTTAACCGTTCACCTTCTAGTTTATAGCGGTTTTTTGGTATACTTATATTACAAAAACGTGTGAAACAAATATAGTTTTAACCGGCCGAGGAAGACGCAATTGCTCTTGTGGCAAGCCAACGGACCCCGGCAGAGGTTTTTGCAAACCGGAAGTCCGTAGGTCAAATGGTTTTCCTTCGGCGATCAATTGTACCGTTTATTACGTACGCAAGCTCGTGTTTGTCACAGTAAAATCCACAAATGTGGATAAAAGTTTGTCATTTTTTGCTTTCTGGGGTAATTTAGAGCCCAGATTACAATTTTGATATTGCCGTTTTGATATTCTCATTATTTCCTCCTCTTATCCAATAATGGCTCATTTCGGTCAATTTGAAAGTTCTAAATGCGTGAAACTAACACACTTCTAGCCGGCCGATGAGGACCCAGATTTTTTTGTGTAAAGCTACAGACCCTAGTAGGTTGTCGGGGAACGCGGAAGTCCGTGCTTTAAGGGGTTCTCCTTCGGCGATCAAAAGAGTCGAAACATACCAAAGGGGGGAGTCTTTCTTCTTTTTTGACTTGGATTTTTTCAATTTTAGGAAAAAAAGGTCGGTTTTTTTGCATTTCCTGACGTAAAATGAACCCCTGATTACAATTTTGGGGGTCCGACTCCGATATTCCTAGCACCCTGGCGGCAATTTTAAAATAACCGCAAAAAACACGATTTTTTTGCGTTTCGAAGAGCAATAAAGGCACTAAACGGTGAAGAGCAGGGACGCAATTGCTTCTGAGAGTAGCCAATAGACCCATCTAAATTCCCTCCAAACCGGGAGTCTGTTGGTTAAAGGGTTTTCCTTCGGCTATCGACGAAAGTTTCGGTTTTAACTTAACCTAACCTAACCTAACCTAACCTAAGCTACGTTGCCACACTAAAACTCGCAAACGTGGACCAATGTTGGTAATTTTTTGGTTACTAGGGTAATTTGGACTCCTGATTACAATTCCGGAATCGACGTTTCGATATTCTTAACCGTTCACCTTCTAGTTTATAGCGGTTTTTTGGTATACTTATATTACAAAAACGTGTGAAACAAATATAGTTTTAACCGGCCGAGGAAGACGCAATTGCTCTTGTGGCAAGCCAACGGACCCCGGCAGAGGTTTTTGCAAACCGGAAGTCCGTAGGTCAAATGGTTTTCCTTCGGCGATCAATTGTACCGTTTATTACGTACGCAAGCTCGTGTTTGTCACAGTAAAATCCACAAATGTGGATAAAAGTTTGTCATTTTTTGCTTTCTGGGGTAATTTAGAGCCCAGATTACAATTTTGATATTGCCGTTTTGATATTCTCATTATTTCCTCCTCTTATCCAATAATGGCTCATTTCGGTCAATTTGAAAGTTCTAAATGCGTGAAACTAACACACTTCTAGCCGGCCGATGAGGACCCAGATTTTTTTGTGTAAAGCTACAGACCCTAGTAGGTTGTCGGGGAACGCGGAAGTCCGTGCTTTAAGGGGTTCTCCTTCGGCGATCAAAAGAGTCGAAACATACCAAAGGGGGGAGTCTTTCTTCTTTTTTGACTTGGATTTTTTCAATTTTAGGAAAAAAAGGTCGGTTTTTTTGCATTTCCTGACGTAAAATGAACCCCTGATTACAATTTTGGGGGTCCGACTCCGATATTCCTAGCACCCTGGCGGCAATTTTAAAATAACCGCAAAAAACACGATTTTTTTGCGTTTCGAAGAGCAATAAAGGCACTAAACGGTGAAGAGCAGGGACGCAATTGCTTCTGAGAGTAGCCAATAGACCCATCTAAATTCCCTCCAAACCGGGAGTCTGTTGGTTAAAGGGTTTTCCTTCGGCGATCGACGAAAGTTTCGGTTTTAACTTAACCTAACCTAACCTAACCTAACCTAACCTAAGCTACGTTGCCACACTAAAACTCGCAAACGTGGACCAATGTTGGTAATTTTTTGGTTACTAGGGTAATTTGGACTCCTGATTACAATTCCGGAATCGACGTTTCGATATTCTTAACCGTTCACCTTCTAGTTTATAGCGGTTTTTTGGTATACTTATATTACAAAAACGTGTGAAACAAATATAGTTTTAACCGGCCGAGGAAGACGCAATTGCTCTTGTGGCAAGCCAACGGACCCCGGCAGAGGTTTTTGCAAACCGGAAGTCCGTAGGTCAAATGGTTTTCCTTCGGCGATCAATTGTACCGTTTATTACGTACGCAAGCTCGTGTTTGTCACAGTAAAATCCACAAATGTGGATAAAAGTTTGTCATTTTTTGCTTTCTGGGGTAATTTAGAGCCCAGATTACAATTTTGATATTGCCGTTTTGATATTCTCATTATTTCCTCCTCTTATCCAATAATGGCTCATTTCGGTCAATTTGAAAGTTCTAAATGCGTGAAACTAACACACTTCTAGCCGGCCGATGAGGACCCAGATTTTTTTGTGTAAAGCTACAGACCCTAGTAGGTTGTCGGGGAACGCGGAAGTCCGTGCTTTAAGGGGTTCTCCTTCGGCGATCAAAAGAGTCGAAACATACCAAAGGGGGGAGTCTTTCTTCTTTTTTGACTTGGATTTTTTCAATTTTAGGAAAAAAAGGTCGGTTTTTTTGCATTTCCTGACGTAAAATGAACCCCTGATTACAATTTTGGGGGTCCGACTCCGATATTCCTAGCACCCTGGCGGCAATTTTAAAATAACCGCAAAAAACACGATTTTTTTGCGTTTCGAAGAGCAATAAAGGCACTAAACGGTGAAGAGCAGGGACGCAATTGCTTCTGAGAGTAGCCAATAGACCCATCTAAATTCCCTCCAAACCGGGAGTCTGTTGGTTAAAGGGTTTTCCTTCGGCGATCGACGAAAGTTTCGGTTTTAACTTAACCTAACCTAACCTAACCTAACCTAAGCTACGTTGCCACACTAAAACTCGCAAACGTGGACCAATGTTGGTAATTTTTTGGTTACTAGGGTAATTTGGACTCCTGATTACAATTCCGGAATCGACGTTTCGATATTCTTAACCGTTCACCTTCTAGTTTATAGCGGTTTTTTGGTATACTTATATTACAAAAACGTGTGAAACAAATATAGTTTTAACCGGCCGAGGAAGACGCAATTGCTCTTGTGGCAAGCCAACGGACCCCGGCAGAGGTTTTTGCAAACCGGAAGTCCGTAGGTCAAATGGTTTTCCTTCGGCGATCAATTGTACCGTTTATTACGTACGCAAGCTCGTGTTTGTCACAGTAAAATCCACAAATGTGGATAAAAGTTTGTCATTTTTTGCTTTCTGGGGTAATTTAGAGCCCAGATTACAATTTTGATATTGCCGTTTTGATATTCTCATTATTTCCTCCTCTTATCCAATAATGGCTCATTTCGGTCAATTTGAAAGTTCTAAATGCGTGAAACTAACACACTTCTAGCCGGCCGATGAGGACCCAGATTTTTTTGTGTAAAGCTACAGACCCTAGTAGGTTGTCGGGGAACGCGGAAGTCCGTGCTTTAAGGGGTTCTCCTTCGGCGATCAAAAGAGTCGAAACATACCAAAGGGGGGAGTCTTTCTTCTTTTTTGACTTGGATTTTTTCAATTTTAGGAAAAAAAGGTCGGTTTTTTTGCATTTCCTGACGTAAAATGAACCCCTGATTACAATTTTGGGGGTCCGACTCCGATATTCCTAGCACCCTGGCGGCAATTTTAAAATAACCGCAAAAAACACGATTTTTTTGCGTTTCGAAGAGCAATAAAGGCACTAAACGGTGAAGAGCAGGGACGCAATTGCTTCTGAGAGTAGCCAATAGACCCATCTAAATTCCCTCCAAACCGGGAGTCTGTTGGTTAAAGGGTTTTCCTTCGGCGATCGACGAAAGTTTCGGTTTTAACTTAACCTAACCTAACCTAACCTAACCTAACCTAACCTAAGCTACGTTGCCACACTAAAACTCGCAAACGTGGACCAATGTTGGTAATTTTTTGGTTACTAGGGTAATTTGGACTCCTGATTACAATTCCGGAATCGACGTTTCGATATTCTTAACCGTTCACCTTCTAGTTTATAGCGGTTTTTTGGTATACTTATATTACAAAAACGTGTGAAACAAATATAGTTTTAACCGGCCGAGGAAGACGCAATTGCTCTTGTGGCAAGCCAACGGACCCCGGCAGAGGTTTTTGCAAACCGGAAGTCCGTAGGTCAAATGGTTTTCCTTCGGCGATCAATTGTACCGTTTATTACGTACGCAAGCTCGTGTTTGTCACAGTAAAATCCACAAATGTGGATAAAAGTTTGTCATTTTTTGCTTTCTGGGGTAATTTAGAGCCCAGATTACAATTTTGATATTGCCGTTTTGATATTCTCATTATTTCCTCCTCTTATCCAATAATGGCTCATTTCGGTCAATTTGAAAGTTCTAAATGCGTGAAACTAACACACTTCTAGCCGGCCGATGAGGACCCAGATTTTTTTGTGTAAAGCTACAGACCCTAGTAGGTTGTCGGGGAACGCGGAAGTCCGTGCTTTAAGGGGTTCTCCTTCGGCGATCAAAAGAGTCGAAACATACCAAAGGGGGGAGTCTTTCTTCTTTTTTGACTTGGATTTTTTCAATTTTAGGAAAAAAAGGTCGGTTTTTTTGCATTTCCTGACGTAAAATGAACCCCTGATTACAATTTTGGGGGTCCGACTCCGATATTCCTAGCACCCTGGCGGCAATTTTAAAATAACCGCAAAAAACACGATTTTTTTGCGTTTCGAAGAGCAATAAAGGCACTAAACGGTGAAGAGCAGGGACGCAATTGCTTCTGAGAGTAGCCAATAGACCCATCTAAATTCCCTCCAAACCGGGAGTCTGTTGGTTAAAGGGTTTTCCTTCGGCGATCGACGAAAGTTTCGGTTTTAACTTAACCTAACCTAACCTAACCTAACCTAAGCTACGTTGCCACACTAAAACTCGCAAACGTGGACCAATGTTGGTAATTTTTTGGTTACTAGGGTAATTTGGACTCCTGATTACAATTCCGGAATCGACGTTTCGATATTCTTAACCGTTCACCTTCTAGTTTATAGCGGTTTTTTGGTATACTTATATTACAAAAACGTGTGAAACAAATATAGTTTTAACCGGCCGAGGAAGACGCAATTGCTCTTGTGGCAAGCCAACGGACCCCGGCAGAGGTTTTTGCAAACCGGAAGTCCGTAGGTCAAATGGTTTTCCTTCGGCGATCAATTGTACCGTTTATTACGTACGCAAGCTCGTGTTTGTCACAGTAAAATCCACAAATGTGGATAAAAGTTTGTCATTTTTTGCTTTCTGGGGTAATTTAGAGCCCAGATTACAATTTTGATATTGCCGTTTTGATATTCTCATTATTTCCTCCTCTTATCCAATAATGGCTCATTTCGGTCAATTTGAAAGTTCTAAATGCGTGAAACTAACACACTTCTAGCCGGCCGATGAGGACCCAGATTTTTTTGTGTAAAGCTACAGACCCTAGTAGGTTGTCGGGGAACGCGGAAGTCCGTGCTTTAAGGGGTTCTCCTTCGGCGATCAAAAGAGTCGAAACATACCAAAGGGGGGAGTCTTTCTTCTTTTTTGACTTGGATTTTTTCAATTTTAGGAAAAAAAGGTCGGTTTTTTTGCATTTCCTGACGTAAAATGAACCCCTGATTACAATTTTGGGGGTCCGACTCCGATATTCCTAGCACCCTGGCGGCAATTTTAAAATAACCGCAAAAAACACGATTTTTTTGCGTTTCGAAGAGCAATAAAGGCACTAAACGGTGAAGAGCAGGGACGCAATTGCTTCTGAGAGTAGCCAATAGACCCATCTAAATTCCCTCCAAACCGGGAGTCTGTTGGTTAAAGGGTTTTCCTTCGGCGATCGACGAAAGTTTCGGTTTTAACTTAACCTAACCTAACCTAACCTAACCTAACCTAAGCTACGTTGCCACACTAAAACTCGCAAACGTGGACCAATGTTGGTAATTTTTTGGTTACTAGGGTAATTTGGACTCCTGATTACAATTCCGGAATCGACGTTTCGATATTCTTAACCGTTCACCTTCTAGTTTATAGCGGTTTTTTGGTATACTTATATTACAAAAACGTGTGAAACAAATATAGTTTTAACCGGCCGAGGAAGACGCAATTGCTCTTGTGGCAAGCCAACGGACCCCGGCAGAGGTTTTTGCAAACCGGAAGTCCGTAGGTCAAATGGTTTTCCTTCGGCGATCAATTGTACCGTTTATTACGTACGCAAGCTCGTGTTTGTCACAGTAAAATCCACAAATGTGGATAAAAGTTTGTCATTTTTTGCTTTCTGGGGTAATTTAGAGCCCAGATTACAATTTTGATATTGCCGTTTTGATATTCTCATTATTTCCTCCTCTTATCCAATAATGGCTCATTTCGGTCAATTTGAAAGTTCTAAATGCGTGAAACTAACACACTTCTAGCCGGCCGATGAGGACCCAGATTTTTTTGTGTAAAGCTACAGACCCTAGTAGGTTGTCGGGGAACGCGGAAGTCCGTGCTTTAAGGGGTTCTCCTTCGGCGATCAAAAGAGTCGAAACATACCAAAGGGGGGAGTCTTTCTTCTTTTTTGACTTGGATTTTTTCAATTTTAGGAAAAAAAGGTCGGTTTTTTTGCATTTCCTGACGTAAAATGAACCCCTGATTACAATTTTGGGGGTCCGACTCCGATATTCCTAGCACCCTGGCGGCAATTTTAAAATAACCGCAAAAAACACGATTTTTTTGCGTTTCGAAGAGCAATAAAGGCACTAAACGGTGAAGAGCAGGGACGCAATTGCTTCTGAGAGTAGCCAATAGACCCATCTAAATTCCCTCCAAACCGGGAGTCTGTTGGTTAAAGGGTTTTCCTTCGGCGATCGACGAAAGTTTCGGTTTTAACTTAACCTAACCTAACCTAACCTAACCTAAGCTACGTTGCCACACTAAAACTCGCAAACGTGGACCAATGTTGGTAATTTTTTGGTTACTAGGGTAATTTGGACTCCTGATTACAATTCCGGAATCGACGTTTCGATATTCTTAACCGTTCACCTTCTAGTTTATAGCGGTTTTTTGGTATACTTATATTACAAAAACGTGTGAAACAAATATAGTTTTAACCGGCCGAGGAAGACGCAATTGCTCTTGTGGCAAGCCAACGGACCCCGGCAGAGGTTTTTGCAAACCGGAAGTCCGTAGGTCAAATGGTTTTCCTTCGGCGATCAATTGTACCGTTTATTACGTACGCAAGCTCGTGTTTGTCACAGTAAAATCCACAAATGTGGATAAAAGTTTGTCATTTTTTGCTTTCTGGGGTAATTTAGAGCCCAGATTACAATTTTGATATTGCCGTTTTGATATTCTCATTATTTCCTCCTCTTATCCAATAATGGCTCATTTCGGTCAATTTGAAAGTTCTAAATGCGTGAAACTAACACACTTCTAGCCGGCCGATGAGGACCCAGATTTTTTTGTGTAAAGCTACAGACCCTAGTAGGTTGTCGGGGAACGCGGAAGTCCGTGCTTTAAGGGGTTCTCCTTCGGCGATCAAAAGAGTCGAAACATACCAAAGGGGGGAGTCTTTCTTCTTTTTTGACTTGGATTTTTTCAATTTTAGGAAAAAAAGGTCGGTTTTTTTGCATTTCCTGACGTAAAATGAACCCCTGATTACAATTTTGGGGGTCCGACTCCGATATTCCTAGCACCCTGGCGGCAATTTTAAAATAACCGCAAAAAACACGATTTTTTTGCGTTTCGAAGAGCAATAAAGGCACTAAACGGTGAAGAGCAGGGACGCAATTGCTTCTGAGAGTAGCCAATAGACCCATCTAAATTCCCTCCAAACCGGGAGTCTGTTGGTTAAAGGGTTTTCCTTCGGCGATCGACGAAAGTTTCGGTTTTAACTTAACCTAACCTAACCTAACCTAACCTAACCTAAGCTACGTTGCCACACTAAAACTCGCAAACGTGGACCAATGTTGGTAATTTTTTGGTTACTAGGGTAATTTGGACTCCTGATTACAATTCCGGAATCGACGTTTCGATATTCTTAACCGTTCACCTTCTAGTTTATAGCGGTTTTTTGGTATACTTATATTACAAAAACGTGTGAAACAAATATAGTTTTAACCGGCCGAGGAAGACGCAATTGCTCTTGTGGCAAGCCAACGGACCCCGGCAGAGGTTTTTGCAAACCGGAAGTCCGTAGGTCAAATGGTTTTCCTTCGGCGATCAATTGTACCGTTTATTACGTACGCAAGCTCGTGTTTGTCACAGTAAAATCCACAAATGTGGATAAAAGTTTGTCATTTTTTGCTTTCTGGGGTAATTTAGAGCCCAGATTACAATTTTGATATTGCCGTTTTGATATTCTCATTATTTCCTCCTCTTATCCAATAATGGCTCATTTCGGTCAATTTGAAAGTTCTAAATGCGTGAAACTAACACACTTCTAGCCGGCCGATGAGGACCCAGATTTTTTTGTGTAAAGCTACAGACCCTAGTAGGTTGTCGGGGAACGCGGAAGTCCGTGCTTTAAGGGGTTCTCCTTCGGCGATCAAAAGAGTCGAAACATACCAAAGGGGGGAGTCTTTCTTCTTTTTTGACTTGGATTTTTTCAATTTTAGGAAAAAAAGGTCGGTTTTTTTGCATTTCCTGACGTAAAATGAACCCCTGATTACAATTTTGGGGGTCCGACTCCGATATTCCTAGCACCCTGGCGGCAATTTTAAAATAACCGCAAAAAACACGATTTTTTTGCGTTTCGAAGAGCAATAAAGGCACTAAACGGTGAAGAGCAGGGACGCAATTGCTTCTGAGAGTAGCCAATAGACCCATCTAAATTCCCTCCAAACCGGGAGTCTGTTGGTTAAAGGGTTTTCCTTCGGCGATCGACGAAAGTTTCGGTTTTAACTTAACCTAACCTAACCTAACCTAACCTAACCTAAGCTACGTTGCCACACTAAAACTCGCAAACGTGGACCAATGTTGGTAATTTTTTGGTTACTAGGGTAATTTGGACTCCTGATTACAATTCCGGAATCGACGTTTCGATATTCTTAACCGTTCACCTTCTAGTTTATAGCGGTTTTTTGGTATACTTATATTACAAAAACGTGTGAAACAAATATAGTTTTAACCGGCCGAGGAAGACGCAATTGCTCTTGTGGCAAGCCAACGGACCCCGGCAGAGGTTTTTGCAAACCGGAAGTCCGTAGGTCAAATGGTTTTCCTTCGGCGATCAATTGTACCGTTTATTACGTACGCAAGCTCGTGTTTGTCACAGTAAAATCCACAAATGTGGATAAAAGTTTGTCATTTTTTGCTTTCTGGGGTAATTTAGAGCCCAGATTACAATTTTGATATTGCCGTTTTGATATTCTCATTATTTCCTCCTCTTATCCAATAATGGCTCATTTCGGTCAATTTGAAAGTTCTAAATGCGTGAAACTAACACACTTCTAGCCGGCCGATGAGGACCCAGATTTTTTTGTGTAAAGCTACAGACCCTAGTAGGTTGTCGGGGAACGCGGAAGTCCGTGCTTTAAGGGGTTCTCCTTCGGCGATCAAAAGAGTCGAAACATACCAAAGGGGGGAGTCTTTCTTCTTTTTTGACTTGGATTTTTTCAATTTTAGGAAAAAAAGGTCGGTTTTTTTGCATTTCCTGACGTAAAATGAACCCCTGATTACAATTTTGGGGGTCCGACTCCGATATTCCTAGCACCCTGGCGGCAATTTTAAAATAACCGCAAAAAACACGATTTTTTTGCGTTTCGAAGAGCAATAAAGGCACTAAACGGTGAAGAGCAGGGACGCAATTGCTTCTGAGAGTAGCCAATAGACCCATCTAAATTCCCTCCAAACCGGGAGTCTGTTGGTTAAAGGGTTTTCCTTCGGCTATCGACGAAAGTTTCGGTTTTAACTTAACCTAACCTAACCTAACCTAACCTAAGCTACGTTGCCACACTAAAACTCGCAAACGTGGACCAATGTTGGTAATTTTTTGGTTACTAGGGTAATTTGGACTCCTGATTACAATTCCGGAATCGACGTTTCGATATTCTTAACCGTTCACCTTCTAGTTTATAGCGGTTTTTTGGTATACTTATATTACAAAAACGTGTGAAACAAATATAGTTTTAACCGGCCGAGGAAGACGCAATTGCTCTTGTGGCAAGCCAACGGACCCCGGCAGAGGTTTTTGCAAACCGGAAGTCCGTAGGTCAAATGGTTTTCCTTCGGCGATCAATTGTACCGTTTATTACGTACGCAAGCTCGTGTTTGTCACAGTAAAATCCACAAATGTGGATAAAAGTTTGTCATTTTTTGCTTTCTGGGGTAATTTAGAGCCCAGATTACAATTTTGATATTGCCGTTTTGATATTCTCATTATTTCCTCCTCTTATCCAATAATGGCTCATTTCGGTCAATTTGAAAGTTCTAAATGCGTGAAACTAACACACTTCTAGCCGGCCGATGAGGACCCAGATTTTTTTGTGTAAAGCTACAGACCCTAGTAGGTTGTCGGGGAACGCGGAAGTCCGTGCTTTAAGGGGTTCTCCTTCGGCGATCAAAAGAGTCGAAACATACCAAAGGGGGGAGTCTTTCTTCTTTTTTGACTTGGATTTTTTCAATTTTAGGAAAAAAAGGTCGGTTTTTTTGCATTTCCTGACGTAAAATGAACCCCTGATTACAATTTTGGGGGTCCGACTCCGATATTCCTAGCACCCTGGCGGCAATTTTAAAATAACCGCAAAAAACACGATTTTTTTGCGTTTCGAAGAGCAATAAAGGCACTAAACGGTGAAGAGCAGGGACGCAATTGCTTCTGAGAGTAGCCAATAGACCCATCTAAATTCCCTCCAAACCGGGAGTCTGTTGGTTAAAGGGTTTTCCTTCGGCGATCGACGAAAGTTTCGGTTTTAACTTAACCTAACCTAACCTAACCTAACCTAACCTAAGCTACGTTGCCACACTAAAACTCGCAAACGTGGACCAATGTTGGTAATTTTTTGGTTACTAGGGTAATTTGGACTCCTGATTACAATTCCGGAATCGACGTTTCGATATTCTTAACCGTTCACCTTCTAGTTTATAGCGGTTTTTTGGTATACTTATATTACAAAAACGTGTGAAACAAATATAGTTTTAACCGGCCGAGGAAGACGCAATTGCTCTTGTGGCAAGCCAACGGACCCCGGCAGAGGTTTTTGCAAACCGGAAGTCCGTAGGTCAAATGGTTTTCCTTCGGCGATCAATTGTACCGTTTATTACGTACGCAAGCTCGTGTTTGTCACAGTAAAATCCACAAATGTGGATAAAAGTTTGTCATTTTTTGCTTTCTGGGGTAATTTAGAGCCCAGATTACAATTTTGATATTGCCGTTTTGATATTCTCATTATTTCCTCCTCTTATCCAATAATGGCTCATTTCGGTCAATTTGAAAGTTCTAAATGCGTGAAACTAACACACTTCTAGCCGGCCGATGAGGACCCAGATTTTTTTGTGTAAAGCTACAGACCCTAGTAGGTTGTCGGGGAACGCGGAAGTCCGTGCTTTAAGGGGTTCTCCTTCGGCGATCAAAAGAGTCGAAACATACCAAAGGGGGGAGTCTTTCTTCTTTTTTGACTTGGATTTTTTCAATTTTAGGAAAAAAAGGTCGGTTTTTTTGCATTTCCTGACGTAAAATGAACCCCTGATTACAATTTTGGGGGTCCGACTCCGATATTCCTAGCACCCTGGCGGCAATTTTAAAATAACCGCAAAAAACACGATTTTTTTGCGTTTCGAAGAGCAATAAAGGCACTAAACGGTGAAGAGCAGGGACGCAATTGCTTCTGAGAGTAGCCAATAGACCCATCTAAATTCCCTCCAAACCGGGAGTCTGTTGGTTAAAGGGTTTTCCTTCGGCGATCGACGAAAGTTTCGGTTTTAACTTAACCTAACCTAACCTAACCTAACCTAACCTAACCTAAGCTACGTTGCCACACTAAAACTCGCAAACGTGGACCAATGTTGGTAATTTTTTGGTTACTAGGGTAATTTGGACTCCTGATTACAATTCCGGAATCGACGTTTCGATATTCTTAACCGTTCACCTTCTAGTTTATAGCGGTTTTTTGGTATACTTATATTACAAAAACGTGTGAAACAAATATAGTTTTAACCGGCCGAGGAAGACGCAATTGCTCTTGTGGCAAGCCAACGGACCCCGGCAGAGGTTTTTGCAAACCGGAAGTCCGTAGGTCAAATGGTTTTCCTTCGGCGATCAATTGTACCGTTTATTACGTACGCAAGCTCGTGTTTGTCACAGTAAAATCCACAAATGTGGATAAAAGTTTGTCATTTTTTGCTTTCTGGGGTAATTTAGAGCCCAGATTACAATTTTGATATTGCCGTTTTGATATTCTCATTATTTCCTCCTCTTATCCAATAATGGCTCATTTCGGTCAATTTGAAAGTTCTAAATGCGTGAAACTAACACACTTCTAGCCGGCCGATGAGGACCCAGATTTTTTTGTGTAAAGCTACAGACCCTAGTAGGTTGTCGGGGAACGCGGAAGTCCGTGCTTTAAGGGGTTCTCCTTCGGCGATCAAAAGAGTCGAAACATACCAAAGGGGGGAGTCTTTCTTCTTTTTTGACTTGGATTTTTTCAATTTTAGGAAAAAAAGGTCGGTTTTTTTGCATTTCCTGACGTAAAATGAACCCCTGATTACAATTTTGGGGGTCCGACTCCGATATTCCTAGCACCCTGGCGGCAATTTTAAAATAACCGCAAAAAACACGATTTTTTTGCGTTTCGAAGAGCAATAAAGGCACTAAACGGTGAAGAGCAGGGACGCAATTGCTTCTGAGAGTAGCCAATAGACCCATCTAAATTCCCTCCAAACCGGGAGTCTGTTGGTTAAAGGGTTTTCCTTCGGCGATCGACGAAAGTTTCGGTTTTAACTTAACCTAACCTAACCTAACCTAACCTAAGCTACGTTGCCACACTAAAACTCGCAAACGTGGACCAATGTTGGTAATTTTTTGGTTACTAGGGTAATTTGGACTCCTGATTACAATTCCGGAATCGACGTTTCGATATTCTTAACCGTTCACCTTCTAGTTTATAGCGGTTTTTTGGTATACTTATATTACAAAAACGTGTGAAACAAATATAGTTTTAACCGGCCGAGGAAGACGCAATTGCTCTTGTGGCAAGCCAACGGACCCCGGCAGAGGTTTTTGCAAACCGGAAGTCCGTAGGTCAAATGGTTTTCCTTCGGCGATCAATTGTACCGTTTATTACGTACGCAAGCTCGTGTTTGTCACAGTAAAATCCACAAATGTGGATAAAAGTTTGTCATTTTTTGCTTTCTGGGGTAATTTAGAGCCCAGATTACAATTTTGATATTGCCGTTTTGATATTCTCATTATTTCCTCCTCTTATCCAATAATGGCTCATTTCGGTCAATTTGAAAGTTCTAAATGCGTGAAACTAACACACTTCTAGCCGGCCGATGAGGACCCAGATTTTTTTGTGTAAAGCTACAGACCCTAGTAGGTTGTCGGGGAACGCGGAAGTCCGTGCTTTAAGGGGTTCTCCTTCGGCGATCAAAAGAGTCGAAACATACCAAAGGGGGGAGTCTTTCTTCTTTTTTGACTTGGATTTTTTCAATTTTAGGAAAAAAAGGTCGGTTTTTTTGCATTTCCTGACGTAAAATGAACCCCTGATTACAATTTTGGGGGTCCGACTCCGATATTCCTAGCACCCTGGCGGCAATTTTAAAATAACCGCAAAAAACACGATTTTTTTGCGTTTCGAAGAGCAATAAAGGCACTAAACGGTGAAGAGCAGGGACGCAATTGCTTCTGAGAGTAGCCAATAGACCCATCTAAATTTCCTCTAAACCGGGAGTCTGTAGGTTAAAGGGTTTTTCTTCGGCGATCGACGAAAGTTTCGGTTTTAACCTAACCTAACCTAACCTAAATCACGTCGCCACACTGAAACTCCCAAACGTGGACCAATGTTGGTTATTTTTTGGTTACTAGGGTAGTTTGAACTCCGGATTTAAATTCTGGAATCGACGTTTTGATATTCATAACCGTTCATCTTCTAATCCAAAGCGGGTTTTCGGTTTATTTTTATTACAAAAACGTGTGAAACAAATATAGTTTTAAGCGGCCGAGGAGGACCTATTTGCTCCTATGGCAAGCCAACAGACCCCGGCAGATGTTCTTGCAAACCGAAAGTCCGTAGGTCTAAGAGTTTTCTTTCGGCGATCGATTTTATCGCTTAATACGTACGCATGCTTGTGTAGTAATATCTACAAATGTAGGTAAAAGTTTCAAATTTTTTTGCTTTATTTTGTAATTTGAAGCATTGAGTTCAATTCTAAAATCACCGTTTTGCAATTGCTCCTGAGGCTAGTCAACAGATTTATCTGAAATCCCGCCAAACCGGAAGTCTGCGGCTCATATGTTTCTTTTTTCGCGATCAAAGCACTATTAATAATTAAAAAACAACGCCATCTTATCTGCAAAGTAAGCTCATTAAACTACAGAAATATCTGCAAGACTTAATCAGAAGTAGTTGATTATTACTATTACTATTGTAATTAAAATATGGTGCGTAAGTTTGATGCACTTCCAATTGTTGTTTGATTTTGATAGAAACATCAATTTGTAAAATTGTAAAAAAGAAGAATATTAAGATTCAGCACGTAAAAATAGATTGAGAACGTGTCGAATTGAAATATTGATTTGCTTTATATATTATTTTATATAGAACGTATACATTCATATCACATGTCATGTTTCCTAGGTGTTGTCGAATACGACATATGTCAAATGCAGTTTATACAAGCTCAACATTAATAACATGCAAAATTGGCATTGTGAATGTAACGACATTCGTGAGCTGAAATTGTTTTGGAGATTAAATATAAAAACTCACTCGGCTGCAATCCAGACAAATAAAATATTGTGAGAGTGAGTGCAAAGCAATTGCCATATTATTACAAATCTTAAAACGCAATTTCTAACAGAATTGTTTCATGCAATGATCTAAATTACAATTTGATTCCCATCAAAGTTATTTCTGCTGATTTTAATTGATAAAAGCAAAGTGTCAATTTAATCCCAATGTTTGTTAGTATTAAGTTTAATGTAAACGTTGTTATACAAAATATAGTCACGTGCATGTGCACGATAAAGACTATGAATAGCGCTTCAATAATAATTGAATAATCGAATTTTGTATATAGCTCATATCCACCTTTATGATCTCGTTTAAAGTAGTATTGACCGGACTATATTAGTATTATAAAAGTGTGAATCCTTTGATTAAAAAAGGTCAATCCGATCCATCGTATAAGATTTAAGACCAAAATTTAATTAACGAACATATTGTAAATAAGAAATTGTCGACCCTTTAGTCCATTCAATGTTTTTTGCGGTAGAGACCCCAAAGCTAGAAAGCTGTCGCAATAAGTTTAATTAACTCGATTAAATTGAAATAAAATGTTATTATTTGTTCCTTGATATAATAAAATTTGCATGGTTATCACAAACATTAGAAAATTGCGTGCTTAATCAGACCATATATATTTCTACGGCATGATAGATTACGATCAAAATTAGTTCTGAACTATCTGAGAAAGTGTGACCTGCATCGAAGGGGAGTCGTAAAGTTTTTTTATTGGAATTTATTAGGCGATAAGTTTCGGTCGTTTTAAGTTTTACTATTGTGGTTAAGGCATACAGGAAAAGCAAGGGGCGCTTTTGTACATTTAAATTTAATCTCTCATTCTAAATTTTAATTATTCTGGCATGAAGATCGAGTTTGTGAAGTCGCAAAGTGATGGGCGCAATTTCCGTGTATACGTAGCACAAAACTCTGCCAGAACTCTCCGGGTACGGCTTTGCTATATTTAAACAACGTAATTGCTAACAGCAATCCGGAAACCTTCCTGTGACCATCCCGTTCCGTTCTCTCTAGGGACTTTAGGACTCACTTTTTTCATTCAACAGGAAACATACTGTAGTTTATACTCACACATGCATTGAGCCCTTAACGCTCACACAATTATTTTGTTCTCGAAATATCCGGCCGGACTCAATCAATTCGCTTTTTAAATTTATTTACATGTTTTAATTTACATGAAAATTGCTGCCGGTTATATTTTTTATTGCTCACGCGACTTTTTACTTAATTACAAGCAGTCGCTGAATTCATTTTAAAAGTAGCTCATCCCAATAAATGACAGCACGCAACTCTCTTGATACTTAAAATGAGATTTAATTATTTTAAAATTGACATACCACAGCATAACATATTTTTTATATGTTAACTTTGTAGACATAAATAATAATTATTAATGGTTTTTTTATGCATTGCATGAAATAATTTAATACAAATTAAATAAAATCACAGTAACTATGTTTAGCAATGTGTCGAATGTGGTAACGCAATGCCCCCTATTAAGAGAAACGATGAACTGAACAGACGCGTTTTATTTGAATATCTGACCAGTGAGTTGCTAGACATACTGATGAAAGGTGCATGCCCTGAAACACGAATGTTTTTTTGTTCAATATTTTTTGCAGTCGTTTCTAAATATACTAAAATTACTTTAAATGGCATAAATAAAAAATGTTTATTAGCGCATAATACTAATATATCGTAGGCGGTTGTTGAAATCAATGTGAGAAATTTTAATATTTTCCTTTGTAACGACACGGGGGTGTCACCATGCCTACACAAATGCCCCTTTAATCTTCTCCGTTGATTCTTTTAAAGCAACTAGTAGTGAGTAGCCGAAACAAAAAAACCTTTTATATTAAATTCTGCTTCAAATTTAAATTATTGACAAAGCATAGCTCAAATACATTTTTATATTGTTTATAATAATAATTAATTAATTTTCTATAAAATTAATTAATGACGTTGTTATTTTATCAAATGAAACAGCAATTACTAATTAAATTAATTGTGCATTAAATCTACTATTGAGTTTTATACAAAAATAAATGTAATTATTAATTAATTACAGATAATATTTTGTTATGTATTGATCGTTTTTGAAGGATTTGTGCCATGTCAATTAACACTTAATTATATACTTGGGTGCAAACACGGTACATATTAAAGTAGATTTAAGCGTTAAAAGCTCTCAATTTCAAACGTTTTATTAATGCTTGATGTCACATAATTAAAGAACTTCATATACGTCTTACATTTAATAGTTTTGAAATTTAGCTCGTACTTTTGTATATGTGCCGAAGCAAATTAAATTCTACTACAACCATGTGGAACTAACAAGAATAAACTGGTGACATTACTCCTTGGAAAGAAAAAAAGAAGACCCAAAACAAAAAAAATCCAATAACACTCGCAAAAATCCCTACAATTTACAAGCTTAACATTTTCTAATGTATAATAAATAGAATTATTTGAGATCTTGGGTTTCAATTTAGCGCCTGGATTAATATCCCTGGATTAGTCCGGACTTTGAAAGCAGAAAAGCTTTTAAAGGATGCACTTCATATATACTTCCTGCTCTTAGAAAATATTGCCTCCGCATAACCCGGAACACCTAATTTTACACTTTAATTTAATACGAGTAGTGAGGGTTGTAGATAATATTTAAAAAAACTCGTATAAAATTAACTGAATGAGAAGCAGGATTTTTCCCCACTTTTATGTTTATATATTATGAAAAATACACGTTTTTTTTTTTTTTATTTCGAGGAGCTTAATGTTTTAATTATGAAATGGAACTTTTTAACAATAAAAAAGCAAAACATTCAATTTAAGGTGGCACTTTAATTAGCTTTAAATTATAATGGCTTCTTCTCGTTATTTTTTTTTAATTTACTACCAAACAAATTTTTATATTCTAAAAATATTACAGTATTTATTTTAACTAGTAGATGGTATTAAAATCAATAAAATATTCTGTTTTAATAACGCAATTATATTTTACCGGCAATGGTCAATTCAAATTTACGTGTATAATTAATTAATTAATTTCATTTATCATGAGTAAATTCAGGTTTTTGTTAACATTTTTTAGATTGTTTTTAAATAATTAAAGCTACAAATATGTTGTGACATTTATACTTTAAAAGTATAATAGTATTTATGTAAATTGTGTTTCCAATCAGTAAGATTTGAATGAAAAAATATTTGTTGATTTGCGATTGTTTCT
Source organism: Tachinus rufipes (assembly GCA_963932245.1). Lineage (NCBI taxonomy): Eukaryota > Metazoa > Arthropoda > Insecta > Coleoptera > Staphylinidae > Tachinus > Tachinus rufipes. The sequence goes on along the minus strand of OZ010750.1, from coordinate 80,008,944 downwards.
TTGTTTATCCTTTTTGCAGAAGAGTTGTGATTGTAGTTCACTTGCTTATTGCTTTTTTTACAATAATACGCCTGCAATACGACAGAAAGGACTTGTATAATAACAGCAATCCGTTACCTCATATAGGCATCCAAACATACATGTCTTCTCTGTGGCTCGGTGTGCCTGACACTTCGATTGCCTACCTTGAAGAAAACGGCGTGACTAGATATACAGGTATTGCGCCACTTTTCTCTGTTCCTGGACTCTCTTGCTGTTTGTGAGGTCGTTTTTATAAAGTTGATCTATCTTTTTGGCAATCGTCTTTTTATTCATGCAGCATTTTTTGCCAACACCACAATTGCATGCCTCAATCTTTAGCCAGTCTACTGCCTTTAGTGTCCATGATTCAGCCCCGTATAGTAGTATAAAGATTAATGTTTTCATAATTTTTTTCTTAGTGTTTGATATTAGGTCAGAATCTATGTTTTTTCTTGGTACATCCTCCTATAAACTATTACGGGGGCAGCTGGTTCAAGTGCGAGATTGATGGGGTGACTCCTAATGATGGTCTCCAGAAGTCTTTGAGAGAGTGTTTAGCATTGTTTAAACATACTAGAAGTTTTGATTAACACAAAAGACTTCAAACTCGCTCTGAGTCATCAAATGATCAACCACCAAAACTAACAACCAGGTTGGGATCCTGTCAAACATAAAGTTCTAAAAAAAAATCCCGTCACCACAACGTAATTAACCATCATAACTAAACTGCCATAGACCATAGACTTTCTCAAGATAGTCCAAAGCTATTGCAACCTGGTACTCTGCAATTGCACTTCCACCAGAGTACCACACACAAACAATAAGAATCAATATGGAAAAACAAATCTATACCAAACTGGAAAACTTCTTTCTTCGAGCAACTTCAATCTTAGGACATAACTCAATACTTCCAACACGGCCACGCCCTTAACACCTAAGAGAATGCAGCCGGTAACAACTTTTGGTTCTAACTTGGAACGATGATGGTGTCTAGGTGACGTCAATTTGGTTTTGGCACAATGTACGGAAGGAAAGTAGTCTATAAACAAAAAAGTGTCTACTAGGGTTTCACTATTTGAAATGTGGTGAAAACTGGTTATGGTCCAGGTTTTGGTCTTAAGAGCACTAACTAAGAAGTAAAGATGTTTCACACTATTCCCGCACTTGTGGTGTAACGCGGTAAAGCACGAGATCCGCCTGTAGAGGCGGTTGGCAGCGGAATGTCTATACTTTGATCAAAACTTCAGGACCACCGCCTATTAGAAACGGAGAAACAGACGGCTACAGCTAGAGTCAAAGCACGCCAAAATGGGCTTTTTGCCAAAAAATCTACAACGCTACCAAGACCACGCTTACGAACACTTGACAGACTAAGTTGGCCAACGCCACGCCAATCCGAGCCGCACGCTACTCTTATAATGCTTACAAGAAAGCATTGAATTACCAACATTGGCGTCCGGTATAATCAAGCACAGTACCAGCAAATACGGCGCTTCCGTCGTCATTATAAAAATAAACAGAGATATTGCATTGCACACCACTACCCAAGATTAAAAAAACACGAATCTCACCACGAGCAAATACCAATGCAACCGCCAAGAAACAACTGCGGAGCTTCCTCAGCTTATGCACTTGGCTGAAGGAGTATGTCCCCGATTTTGCCAAACTAGCGGTACCGCTGATAACCATGCAAGACCTAAAGCAAAATTTCAGTTGGACAAGGTTGGATCACTAACACTTGAACGGGTAATCAGAGGACACAAGTTTATGACTACGCACGAGTGGTTTCAATTAAAGAGCCCTCCCGCCCGCCCAAGTGGTAATAATCAAAAGATTGGGTAGGCGGGGACACAAGTTTATAATTCTGCGCAAATAGTTTTGATTGGAAAACACGCCCCAAGTGTTTGTTATCAAAAGATTGGATGACTAACACTTGGGTTAGTAAGTGGGAGCAGAAATTTATAATTACGGGCAAGTTTTGTCCAAGATTTTTGTCCAAGAGTTTGTTAAAAAAATGGATGACTAATGATTGGGTGGGTCAGGGAAGTTTATGATACCGCGCAAGTAATTTTGATTGAAGTGCCCGTTTACCCGCCCAAGTGTTTGTTATTAAAGGATTGCGTAATTAACACTTGAGTAGTTGTGCCAAGTTTATAACAATGCGCGAGTAGTTTTGATTGGAGTCCTCGCTCACCTGCCCAAATGTTTGTTATCCAGAAATTAGACATTTCCTGTCTCTGTATACGTCAATTGTCATTATGTCATAGGAGGCAATGGTGATATCTAACTTCTTAAAGACAAACACCTGGGTTGGTGGACGGGAACACAAACTTATAATTGCGCGCCAGTAATTTTGATTAGAGTGCCTCACCCACCTGCCCAAGTAGTTGTTGTCAAGAGATTAAATGACTAACACTTAGAAAGGTGGACGGGTACATCTTTTTATGATTCCGCGCGAGTAGTTTTGATTGCAAAGCCCGCCCGCCTGCTTTAATAAGTCATTTTGTTGGAGAATGAGGCGGTAGTACCCAAACTTTTAATGTTGTGGGTGGGCGGGGACACAAGTTTATGCGGATAGTGTTTGTTGTCAAGAGATAGAATGACTAACACTTGGGTGGGTAAGCGGGGACACAAGTTTATAATTCCGCACAAATAGTTTTGATTGGAGTGCCCCACCCACTCGCCCAAGTGTATTTTGTCAAAAAACTGATTAACTAACATTTGGGTGAGCGGGGAACACAAATATATACTACGCAACATCGCTGTAGCCTTCAAACAACATACGGAAGCTATCAATCGTCCCCTTAAGATGGCCAGACTGCAGCCCGGCTTACATTTTGTGCTGCAAACCAAAGCAAGCAACAAAGTCGTTGGTGCAATCCTTTACCAAAAAAAGAAATTAAAGAAACATATCTCTTACAATAACGCAAACCTGATAAACAGACAAAATCAATTCTACTCCAACAAATTGGAGTGCATAATCATTGTATAGGTCTTAAAAAAATACCCGACCTTACAAGACAAAGTTTTTACCCTCAGACTATACAACAAGACATTTTCACTTGTCAGACACAGCAAGTTCCCAGACGCGAAGGAAGGTTTTTCTTTTGCCACTATCAAAAACATTTGCACCTTTGTGCGTAAGTGCACAATTTTAAATTAAAGTGATCAGAAAATGCTGTTTTAGACTAAAAACAGTTTAGGTCAAAAAGTAATCAAAAAAATGTTATTTTGTACAAAATAGTTGCAAAATTATTAGAAAATACTGTTTTCAACAAGCAATTTTGGAATAAAAGTGTTCAGAAAATGCTGTTTCTTACTAACAAAAAATGCTTTTTTGATTAAATAATAAAAAAATGTATTTTTGGTGCAAAAAAAGTTTAAAAAATCCATGAAAAAGCTGATTTGGATCAATAATTAAACAAAAAAAGCAATTTTGGACTAAAAAGTATTCAGAAATTACTCATTCTGAGTAAAAACGTAATAGAAAATTTTTATTAGACTAAAAAAATCAAAAAAAGTAATTTTGTGCAAAAAAAATTTAAAAAAATTGTTCAAAAAATGCTTTTTTTAACTAAAAACTTAACAGAAAATGACTTGTAGGCTAAAAATTGATGAAAAATGTAATTTAGTAAAAAAAAGTTACAAGATTTATTAAAAAAAAGTATTTTTTCCTAAAAATTATTTAGAAAAAACTATTTCTAATTAAAAACTTGATAAAAAATGCTTTTTAGACCAAAATACAATCAAAAACCTTAATTTTATGCAAAAATGTTAAAGAAAACTAATAAAAAATACTGTTTTGAACTAAAAATTAAACAAAAAAACAATTTTGAATCAAAATGTTCAGAAAATGCAGTTTATGACTAAAAACTTTATAGAAACTGCTTTTTTTTATCAAAAAAAATTATAAAAAATGTATTTTGTGCAAAATCAATTACAGAAAACTTAAAAAAAATACAGTTTTGGACTAAAAACTAAACAAAAAAGACAATTTTGGATTAATAAGTATTCAGAAATTGCTGTTTCTGAGTAAAAACTATTAAAAAATACTGTTTGTAACTAAAAATTAAACAAAAAAAGCAATTGTAAATAAAATTGTAAAGAAAACGCTTTTTTTGATCAAAAAATAAAATTTTGTGCAAAAAAAATACAAAAAACATACAGTTTTAGACTAAAAATTAAACAAAAAATACAATTTTAGACTAAAAAGTGTTCAAAAATGCTGTTTCTGACTAAAAACTTAATTCAAAAAGCTTTTTAGATCAAAAATGGCAAAAAAAATTATAGAAAATTAAAAAAAAAAAAGTTTTGGACTAGAAATTGAAAAAAAAATTTAACTAAGGTGTTCAAAAAATGCTGTTTTGATTAAAAATGTGATAGTAAAAGCTTTTTAGATCAAAAAGTAATTTAAAAAAATATGATTTTTTGCAAAAAAGTTGCAGAAAATAGTGTTTTAAACAAACAATTTTGGAGTAAAAAATGCTGTTTCTGATTAAAAGCTTTTTAGACAAAAAATGAACAAAAAGGCAATTTTAGACTAAAAAGTTTGTTTTTTAGAGCTAAACTCAACAAACAAGCAAACAACCCTGGAAAAAGGTAGCCGTTGACTACATCGCCCTCTTATTCAATAGACAATACTCCGCTCACCGCATTGCTAAAAAGATCTTATCAACAGCTCTTAAACAACAAATCGGTTGTCTAAAAGGCCCAAAACCTATTGGAAACAGCCAAAATACTTTTGAAAACTTACTTCCCAGGCTGTACCACCTCAACACAAGAGTATTGTGGCTGCAACCTTACCCCTATCAGGGTTTAACTGGGACGCTACACACCACTTTATAGAAGATACGCGTATAACCTGGGCAATCAGAAACTTCTTACCATACAAAGCATCAAAACGGAATTTTCCGGCCTTTTTGCAATGGGGCAATATCATTCCAGCCTACCTGATGCAAATCTATGAAGCATGTATTGCCTTCCGCTACATCTCGAAAGCATGGATAAACGTAAAAGTTTTATTTATACCAAAACCAGAACGCTGTGATTACACCATAGCAAAGTCTTATCGCCCGATAAGTCTTACTGTGCAAAAGATCAGTTTGGCACTTATTATTAAGCCGATACACTCAAACCAACATGCATACACTCATGGAAGATTTACTAAATCAGCTTTACAGATCGAATTAAAAAATTATTACAAAATGTCCAGCCTAGGAGTACTTTGGTTGGAAATTTATAAAATTAAAATTATTTAATGAACGTATTTTAATTTACAAATAAAAGCAATAGAATAAATTATCGCTCATTGTACGGTACGTTGTTTGTTATATAATTATCGGCTAATTACTTTTATAAATCTGTGCATGTTGGTTAATTAATGCAAGCCAACCACAAAAAGTCTCAGCATTTCATGCAGTTAGAGCATTTAGTGAATAAATAGAGCGAGCTTTAATAAATTAAATTCACCCTTCACTTAAATATTTACAAACAAATAATTGGATGCAATCCACGGATAAATAATAAGAGAAAATCATTTTTTTTTTTAATAATAATAATGAATGTCTATTAAGTGTGAATAAATCTATTTAAATCGGAATGTCTTAATGCGAAAAGCTTAAATGTCCATTTGGTATTCAAGTAAATGCATGTTGTAAATAATAGAGGTATCTTCCATTGTTCGATTTTCAAATGAATATTAATGTATAAGGGCTGCAATCAAATAGCTTGTTATTTGGTAAGTTGGGGGTTTTGTACACGCAACGTCAATGAACACAAGTAGTCGAATCGATTGCACGTGACATGAGGAATGTTCGGTATTCAATTAAAGTTGTTCGTTGTCATTGAAGTGTCGAGATTTGTCTTCAAGTTCTGTTCTTGTCCCCCTCCGTCCCTCACCCTTATGGAACCAGATCTGTCAATGCGGCCGATTCCATAACACAAAAGTAGAACAATTTACTATCCAATTTCCTCATCTTACTTCCCAACTTTCAAAGGGAAAATATTTATATTTGGGGAAAAATAGACGTTATTGCACATTCTTTCGGCCCTTCACCTTGTACACAACAACAAAAAATCTGCTACGATACAGATATCGCATCCAATTTCATTAAAGCGTCCATCAAATTCAATCTAAGTCGAAACAGAATATTCTGATATCGCATCAGACAGTATTCCTCACATTTAATTAACGTCAGATATAATATTTCATGTAACTAACATTTTAATTTAATTTCTACCTTAAGTATTGTCAAATTGTAGGAGTTAATTAATACAATACTCTAGAGATTTTTGTCTAATAAAGTATTCATTAATAATTAATATTAATGTATCACAATGTACCTAAAATTTCTGCATCACATGTAGACATACATATAGATGACTAAGTAATAAACTTGAAAGCTGCCTGCGACCGAAACTTTGTGGAGCTTTAATTCCGGTTTGTATTGCCGAACCGCAGCGTTTACAGCGTCATTCAAAGCGCCCTCTGTATCCAGCCGATATTAGTCGTCCATGGAATAGGGCGAGCTGTTACAATTTACAACGATAATTACTGCTACCCTAGTATTGATAAAATTTTATTTTCAATCAATTTCAATTATTGTTATAAAATATATTTTTTATTACTTGTTTATGAATGCATTTTGTAAAATTTTTATATTTAAATTTAGTACATTTTAAATTATTGTTAGCATTAATATTTAAACTATCAAATCTAAAACAAAATTGATAGTTTTCTAGATATAAATCTTCAATACCTCAAGTGTGGGGTTTGCTAGTCCCTCATCGGGCGCCTCTTTAAGTGGCGGATAAGTGGATGCTTCTCAGATATGAGTAGTAACTGGAAAATCAAATACCATGAGTAGACTAAAACAAATTCAAAGAAACAGCTGCATCGTTTAGTAAGATAAACTTACAAAAACAAACCTCCGTGAAGAAGCTTATTCATCTTAAACTCACAAGCAAATATCAACATAATCAATATAATCACACTGCAATGGAGAAAGCAACTGGAAACTACCCCATAAAACTCTCAAGACAACAAAAACAACAATTGTAAAAACCGTACAGATCACAGGCTAAAAACCAAGTTTGGATAGAAAAAGAGAATACTAATGGATCAAAAAAAGATCAAAATAAGTACTTAGAATGCAAGAGCCATAGCACAAGAAGAAAATATACAAATCGCCATTCAAAAATAATGGGAGTTAATGAAATTTGATAGCTCGGTACAGAAGGTTGCACAATAAAAGACCACACAGTTTACCACTCTGGAAAAGATGTTGCACGGCCAGTATCGGTGGCAACGGCCGGCCCAGATTTTTTTCATAACAAGATACTTTGTTGCTGCTTTGACGTTGGGGCTCAGAGTAAGATCTGCGCAAAAAATTGGTTAAAGTATGGCCGAGCAAAAAGATAAAACGCCGCTCAAGAAGGCCTCTTGATGGTAAAGAAGCTGTGCTTTAAAAAAAAATTTTTCTTCTTCCTGGGCCGGTAGCAATCTTCCTTTCTTACGTGACAAAGCTTGGAGTACTGTATTGGATAATGAGATGGCGCCTGGAAAGTGCTTGGTCGCCCTTCTTTTGAGGTGTTTATGGTGGTCTGATCCTACGCAAATCTTTTGTAGCGCGAGGTTCCTGCTTGCTTCGGTCCTAGAATCCGGTGGCTTTGAGATGGGTACTTCCATTCAAAGTGGTGGTTAGGATTCCTGTTTTAGTTTTAGTTTAGGTTTCTTTGGCCTTCCAACCCCAAACCTTTTCTTCTTCTTAGTGCTTGCCTGCCAAAAACTCGATATCGATTGCTAGTCTAGTCTAGTTGATCTGCACTTTTTTTTTTTTGGATTGTCGATTGTTTTCCACATAACGGAACTAGTCCGGAGCCATTGCGAGTAGCCCAGCTTAAATGAAATTTTCTGTTGATTGATTTGGTAAGTTTGCGCCTTTTTTCAGTTGCACGTGATTACCTTCAAAACTCAAAGATTTTTGTTTAGTTGTTTCTTGATCGTTTGTTGAAAAGAACTAAGTTGGTGTTAGTGTTGGACGATCAAATTACTTCAATTAGGGAAGGAAGAAATTTTTTTCCTTTTTCTTCTAAGTTTTGTTCGGTGTATTTTTTTTTTTTGTTTACTAGAAACAGTTAAAGTTTTCCTTTTTGCATGTCCTTTGGTTATCAGTGTCCAAGCATTTGCTGAAATTTGGCTTTCGGCTTTAATTTGGCCCAATCGGAAATGGTCATCAACTTTATCTTCCGGGTCCAGTTCATCCATTGAGTCATCTAGAAGGTCCTCGCTGTTTGGGAGTTTCCTCTGCTTTTAGGTCGGTGTTCTCGGGTTAAATATCTTTCTTTTTTTCTCGTCCTTGGTCGGTTTGATTGCTAAAGAGAAAATCTAGTTTTAGGATTTGGCCTCTAGTGTCAGCTGGGATTTTGCTTCTTTCTTGGTTTTGTTCATGACTTCCTTTAGTTTTTTGTCTTCTTCTTTATGAACCTGTTTTTTTCGTGCTGCTGAGTTCTAGTTTTTTTATTCTGAAAGCTTGCGTGGCAATGAAGAGGACGCGGTTTTGTCAATCGGTAGGACTATCTAGGTTCTTGGCCGTCATCTGCAGCGTAGTTTACCCTGTTTATCGATTGAATTTTTGCAGCTGTGGTTAGGTTAGGTTAGGTTAGGTTAAGTTAGGTTTCATCTGTGGTTAGGTCGTTTATTGAGGGTAAATCTATCTAATCTAAATTTGTCTGTGTGCGGGTAGTAAATTTGTCTTAAAGCTGCGTAATTTAGCAGGAATTCTTCTGTTGTCTTTTGTAGTCCTTGAACCTGGTACATACGGCGTTAATAGTCTTCTTAGGCTGATACGCCAAAAATCTAAACTAAATAACTGAACCTGGCACATACTGTTCTTTCTGTAATGATAAGATCATGTAGTCTCACTGGGTTTTCCATCTCAACTTCTTTTGCTGCTTTTGCTAGTTTCCTTAGCGTAGATAAACGTTTGTGCTTAATTTGTTTTAGTGGTGCAGTTTTCTACAACCTGGAGAAATCGACTTCTGCAATGCCTTCAACGCAATTCTTAGAGTTGTAGTGTTTCCAGAGAAAACGGTTATTATTTTGTAGGGATTGTGCGTTGTTTTGAGTTTTTTTCCTACTAGAAGTTGCTGCAGAAAGTGGACAGTTATAAAATGATTGTCTTTTTAGAAAATTGCGTACAAAAGTGGTTACCCTGCAGGATATCACAGAACCTCAGCAAAAGTTGTAGGAGATGCTCTTTCGGTTATGCGTTTGGAAACAAGTTTGGCCCAAAATATACAAGTTTTAGCAAAAATTGTCAAAAACTTCTTTTAGAAAATGTGTATTCTAAAACAGGCAATCATGGTCCATTGCGGTTAGTAGATTTTTCTCAATAGTTAAGTTGCTTGATGTTGGTAGAAACAGAAGAACTGTTGTGGTCTCAAAGTTTGTTTTGATGTTGAAACAAAAGATTTGTTGTGGTTTGTTATTGGTTGAAACAGGAAAATTGTTGTGGCCTCAAAGTTGACGGTAGCATTGTTTTTAGCTTATTGCTTTCACTTACTGCTCCAATTCTTGTATTTATATATTTCTGGAACCAAATCTCCAAGATTGAAGAACTAAGCAAGTTTGCAACGCTATGATCAAGCAAAAATCTAAGGTGTGTTTGCAGCATAACTAAACACTGTGACCCAAACACAAATAGAATCCAAACAAGTTTTTGGAAAGCCTAAGTTAACTAAAAAACAAAAATTCTAGCAGAGTAAGAACTAAAAGTGTACAATAGAATCAATAATTTGCAGTGCAAAAACTCCAAACGTACCACAAAATGTTTTTGAAACCGTAAAATACAAATTATTTTTCTTTAAAAAAGTGTAAAAACTTCCTTGGTCAGAAGAAGAAGTAATATCCAATTTTTTGATTACCAACACTGAGGCAGGAATTTGAATCATTTCAAATCTTTCTCGTCCAACAGCTTGTTATCAAAAAATTATTTTTTTTTTCAAAAAAAATTGAAGTTGAAGTCTCTTGTTCAAAAAGAAGAAAGTAATATTTAATATGTTAATGACAAACACGTAGGCGGATAGGTAGGTCACTCCAAATCATGATTACCATCAATCAGTTAAAACTAGAGTGCCCACTCACCCGGCCAAATGTTTGATATTTAAAAATTAAAAAATTCTCTTCTTTACAAGTGTTAGAAGTCCTTTAGTCAAGAGAAAAAAGCTTAGACGAGTGGGTTGGTCACTTTTGACCATGATTACCATCAAATAGTTTAAACTGGAGTGCCCACCCAAAAGTTTGTTAACAAAAAATTGGTTCTTTTTTTTGCAAGCATTAGAAGTCTTAATGTTTGAAGAAGAGAGGATGAGTCTAATCTTTTGATGACCAACACTTAAATGAGCGGGTAGTTCACTCCAGATTATGAATACCATTAAATAGTTTGAACTAAAATGCTTAGCCCGTTCAAAAATTGGTAATTCCTTTTTTGTACAAGCGTTAAAACTTTCTTTGTCAAGAAAAGAAAAAATTATATTAATTTTTTTAATGACCAATACTTGATCATGATCATGATTATCACCAAAAAAGTTAAGCTGGAATGCTCATCCCTTATTCACCCACTCACCCAAATAATTGTTATCAAAAAATTAAAAATTTTTTTGCTCACAAAAAAAGTAACGAATACTTAGGCGGATAGATAGGTCACTCCAGATTGTAACTATCAGGAAGTAATTTAAACTAAAGTGTTCAGCCACCCGCCTGAGTGTTTGATATCAAAGAATTTCTTCTCTTTGCAAGCGTTAGAAGTCTTTTTGTCTAAAAAAAAAATGTAAAATCCAATTTTTTGATGACCAACATTTGGGCGGGTGCGTGAGTAATTCTAGATCATTATTAGTTTAAACTGCAGTGTCCACATACCCGCCCAAGTGTATATTATTAAAGAAAGTTTTGTTTTTTGCAAAACGTTAGAAGTTTCTTTGCCTAAAAAAAAAGTAATATCCAATCTTTTGATAACCAACACTTAGGATGGTTGGTGGGTTACTCTAGATCTTGATTACCAGCAAGTAGTTCAAACTAGAGTACCCACTTACCCTACCCGCCCAAATGTTTAATATCAAAGAAGTTTCTTTTCTTTGAAAGCTGTCTTTTTGTGACCAACATTTAGGAAGGTAGGTAGGTCAGACCATGATTACCATGAAGTAGATTGAACTAGAGTAAATACCTACCCACCCCAAAATTTGTTATAAAAAAATTGAAAACTTTTCCTCTTTGTAAGCGTTAGAAGTCTTTTTGTCCAAGAAAAAGAAAGTGTATTCAAACTTTTGATGATCCAACATTTGAGCGGGTAGATAAGTCACTCCAGTTCAAACTAGAATGCCCACTTATCCGCTAGAATGTTTGTTATTAAACAAATTAAAAGTTTCTTCTACAAATGTAAGAAGTCTTTTAGTCAAAGGAGGGGTAAGTGATATCCAATCTACTTATTGAAATGAAATTGCAAATGTTGTGGAAAGCTTTTGCTTATGTTACTCGTAGCTAAGATTTGTAGGCTTAAAAAGCCCCCCCCCCCCTCTATAGTTAAAAGTAGCGTGTATTTTATACTTTTTCTTTCTAACTCCCCCCCCCCCCTCCAAGTTTTTGATAAATCGTGGCATGGCGTTGCTCCACGTGTGATAATCTTGTAGAAACGTAGAAAGACCATTCTTTTGAATACTGTTATACATATTGTGTCCTCGTATTCCAACAAAAAATATAAACAAAAAAAAATGTTACAGTATTGATCATCAAATAAAAATTTAAATTTTAAATTAAACCAAATTGTAATTCATAAAATCAAGTGACAACAAATAATAGTTTGTAATATTTATAGATTGCAATAAAAACGTGTTTGTAATTACATTAAAGTAAGTGCATTGTTGCATGATAGTGGCTGATGATTGGTCGCAATGGGAATATTCGAGAAATTAGCTTAACTTAATAAATAGCTCAGTTGACATAAACAGAACGGCTGCATATTATACAACTATTAAACTAAATTATAACATGAGAGCAAAACTAGTATAATTCAATAAAGTGCTGACATAATTAGTGCATTTAAATTCTTTACACATTAAAACTTTCCTTAATGAGTTACGCTATAAGTTTCCTATGCGGCAAAAAGCATAATTATGCTCAGAAACATCTACTGTGGTAAATATTTCATCTGCATACAATTTTTTTAATTCTTACAATTTATTATCGATAAAAATCGGTTTTTGCAAAAGTAAATTTGATTTATCAAATAAGATTTGAGACTAATTTGGATCGGTAATGTAATGGAGTTTACCGATAAACGCGATAGGAAAACAATGGCGCTTCGTGTACATACACGCTATATTATAGGTTTTGTGTAATCTATATTGATACATAACTTCCGACCCTTCAATGCCGCTATAAAAAATGCATTCATTAATCAAGTCCTATTACGAAACATAGATACTGGTAACTTTTACTATACTTATAACATTATTCCGTATAAAGAAATTTATATTTGATTAATGTATTTTTTGTGCAAATTAATCTTAATCCGAATGCAAATTACGCGCCGTTAAAATGTAATCTAAACAACTGTTTCATATAGCACAGGAGTTACCTGTTTAGTTATAAATTCAAATGAGTATTGTAAAGGGGAGCAAAATTACAAAGTGTGCAATGAAATGGTATCTTATTACTAATTCCAATTAATCAACCAAAATCAATCAGTTTAGGGTTGCACTATCATTAGATATCTCTGGGGATGATTATTAATCATTTTTTGCTGTTTGTAAAATGATAGATGTGTCTCAATTTGGCAATGGTATTTAACTATCCCATCACTTTTGAGGTAACTGATGAATGAAACATTGATCATAGAAGCGCACATCTATCTAATTACAATTATAATATCAAAGGGGGGTTGTAGCCTCAAGGGATTTTAGGCGATACTTGACCTATGGCTCTTATTTTACCCTCATATGATGTGGAGAGTTTAATGGTTAATAATAAATCATAGAGTTTTTGACGTAATTATATTTCAGTAGTATCTTTTATTCTGAATGAAATTAAAATGGAATTATGTTGGGAAAAAATAATTCTATTTTAATCTTTCATTAAAACTCATATTTAAATTTAAGCTCAGCAAAATTTCAATTGTTTTCTTTTGTAATTTAAGTATAAGTCAAAGAATAAGTATTAAAAAACTTTTTTGTAATATTATCCATCTAAAATTTGAATACAACTTAAATACATTGAAACAAATCAGCTTTATTTAAATATTTTTTAGTAAAAGTAACAAAACACAATTTTGAAAAAAATAATAATGCGTTTTATCTCCATGTCTCTAATGAATACATATTCATCAACTCCATAAAAGCTGGTGACGCAGTTTATCTAAAATGTTTGGAGAATGCGGTAAACGACGCAATGTTCTGTCCATCATGTCCCAAACATGTTCTATAGAGGTCCTAATTGGGTGATCTTGATGGCCAAGACAAATTATTCTTGTTTTGTTTTAAAGCTATTAGTCTAGTGGCATGACCAATTACTGCTCAAAAGTAGTATTAGTACAAAAAAAAGATAGCATTCTGCATAAACTTTTGCAAAGTGAACAGTGGGACCCAAAAAAAAAACTATTACTACTACTACCTTGTATTAAAAAAATATTGAAGAATTATGGCCTCAACCTGCACTACTAAAGCCTGACAAAAACGGCCTAAAATCTGGCATTTGGACAAAAAGAAGTAAAATACTTTAGAATCCTTAACCTACCAACAAATAAATACAAAAATGTATAAGAATGTGCACCTGACTACAGGAATACACTTCCAATTTTGCCCAAATTTGGCTATTTGGGCAAAATTGGGAGTGTATTCCTGTGTATCACTAATGGAGCACCGAAAAGCCCTTCAAGTGGTCACAGAAGTTATGACAAAACTTTTTAAAACGTAAAATCTTTGATGGACCAACCCTTGAAACTTGCAGGACGTAGACGTGCAAATTTCAGGGGTCAGTGTATCAAGGTTATTGTAAAGATATTCAGAAGAAACCAACATACTCTCATCTCAAAAAAACTTTACCCAATGATATCAGGAACAGCTAATTGGAACCCAGCGGCAAACAAAATCTAACCAAAATGCAGTTCACTAATGGGAAAGCTCCAAACAAAATACACAATTTTTAGACAAAAACCCGTCAGAACCTCAATGAACAAGCAGAAAAAAAGAAATCAAATAACCCCAAAATAAATGTTTTATTCCGCCACTATCTTGAAGTCACTATGAAAGACCACCTACGACACCTTTAGCATTGCCATCACCAGCAGAAATCCTGCCTGGGCTTCTCAACCGTGAGCAAAATGGACTCCGCGTACAGTTAGAGAACTCCTCCATCAAACTCCAAAAAAAACACACTCCACCCTTGTTGGTAAGGACCATCAAACCCTATCAACACGTGACAACGCATCCATCATGCAAAGCAACGCTGGCAACTTGTTAGCCAACAAAATAAATTAAACCACAACCGTCTCCACCAAAAACCACTATGCGCCTACCCATGCTCACTGATGCTGTTTATGGATTGAACCCAATAACCGTCCTTGGTGTGCTACCCATAACACCTAGTTTGCACGGGGATCTACACGCCTGCACAACCTGGCTATTCAAATTACTATTGGTCTACTTCCACACCAACGACTCTTTTTAAGGCTCAACAACTCACGGCTTTGCACACACCGCCGGTTGCGTGGCAACGTCCGCTTCTACAGCAACCTCAACATTTCTTTCCAGTAACCTATCAAATTGTTCCTTTTTTTGGCCGCGAGTTTGGTCGGGTAAGTATGTATAAAACAACCCCATACGCTTGTCAAGGCTTCCGGAAAATAATTTGGTTTGTGTTGTGTGCTTGAAGGGACTTGGAGTTTCTTACGGAGTGACTTCGTATACGCCCGCTGAAGATACGTTTTTGCAGACGCTTTGAAGCTACTTTTAAGTAACAGTAGTAGGCTAATTACTGTAGTATGTACAGAATCACTCCGTTGCCATACCTCCGCCACTGTTTCTGTAAGCGTTATGGATTTATTTAGCCCAAGTTTCTGTCCCCAAGTAATAGGGGTGTGGCCATGTATACCCTTGTTATCTACCAAGGTCGTCGTTGCTTGGCAAAGAAGGCTCTCGTGGTAGATATGGGTTGTTTGGTTCATACCAATTCTATGTTTGTTTGTGATGTTCTCTGGTGAAAGTGCAAACCAGAAAACAATAGCCTCGGCCTAACTCAGAGGTATCTATTGTGTGTGGTGGTCAACGACACCGTGCAAAAAGGTTCATGTCGGAAGCTGCAGTAGCAATGATGGTGATTACCAGATAACCCAGATGAAATTTCTGTCTATGATTGTCAGAGCAATGTTGGCTCCATTGTTCTCTGCTTGGCTCTACGTGTCGGATTCACCATTTTGGAAGCACCTACCAACTAAGCCCGACCAAATCTGGGAATGCCTGGACAATAATTGTGCATGAACTTTCCGATAGAAATTTTTTTAGAAGACTGGAAATTGTTTAGGTATGCCCTATAGGCTAGTCAAGGGATATTATTATCCAGGCGTATTATGCTGCGGTTGCTATATTTTGATAGTTTATCAAAGAACTTTACGACAACACTCGCGTAACTCCGAGATCGACTGACAGTAGCCGTGAAAGTCGAGTATTTATAGGAGAGAGTACAAAAAATTAAGATGCTATTGGTGGAGTGAGGCTTACAAAACGGTATCAATTCCCCCCACTTTCTCAGATTGAGCTTCAGACTCTCTAGTATGATGATGGTATCCAGATGACGTTGAATTTGTTTGGTAACTGCACTATGATTGTGGCAAGAGTAGTTTAAATGTAAAAGTGTCTACTAGGATTCCACTAAAATTCGGG
Organism: Tachinus rufipes; assembly: GCA_963932245.1. Taxonomy (NCBI): domain Eukaryota; kingdom Metazoa; phylum Arthropoda; class Insecta; order Coleoptera; family Staphylinidae; genus Tachinus; species Tachinus rufipes. The sequence goes on along the minus strand of OZ010750.1, from coordinate 79,992,993 downwards.
TGTCGCATGTTCAAAATGTGTGGATACACTCGCGACACGGGCTAGCCCGTAATTGTTTAAGGTCCAAGCTTGGGCTGTGGTGGCACATAACGTTCAACCTCCAACTCGTTGAGTTTTAGAGCACTACGCGGCAGTTCACTGTAGCACGACTTCCGCCTGGAGTGGTAGTGATCGGCCGAGGTTGTCTTCTTCTTCTTCCGGGTACGTTCATTCATTATGTGCACTGTGTCCCGTTCTCTTTTGCGCAACCTTTTTGTTGTTTTAAGAAAGTTCTGCGTGCCAAAGTCGTCTGTTTTGTCGTGGTGAACGGCAATTATTGGGTCGGTGGCATAGACTGTGCATGTTGCGTTGAGCGCTATGCCGTGCTCAACTGCAGGCGTATCAGGTTGAACGTCTTAGGTTTTTCATAAAAGGTCTAATAAGTAGATAGTCAAAATGTGACCGGTCTGTAATTCCTTCAATATCTCTGAAGTGCAAAGCTTTGCAATGTCAGCCGTAAAGCGGCTTTTATTCGGTTAGTTTTCTTCGGTTAAGTCACAGGTGGCGGTGACGGTAAGTAGGGTCAAGCGTCAGCAAGGGTCTGAACGAATGTTACGGTGGTTGTGGCCTGGAGTGATTTGATGTTTGGTTTTGATGATGCTCACATGCTGATTTTCGATTGATTCCGGTATAGGTTCCTAGACTTCTCTGGTTTCTTCGGCAAGCATATTAAGGTCAGCGTGCTTTAGCTGACTTTGCACAGTCCGGTATCTCGTTTGGTTGTTCATGTCGACTTGTGGATTGCAGATGTATTCTTTGTAATAACTAATGGATGACGTTGTAGCTGGTGGTGTCTCGATTCATTTCTGCATTTACCTGAATGGCGTTAACTAGGTAGGTTAGATCTGAGGGATCATCGGGGTAATGAGTTAAGGTAATCAGACTGTTCTCAGAGGCTATAGTGCTCATGGTGCTATATGCTTAGCTCTCAAAGTTTGACTGACAGTGTTTTGTGGCTTAGGAAGAAAAAAAATTTAAAAACTTAAAGTGTCGAATTCACCTTCACGAGAAAGGTGCCTACCGACTAGACGCCCCTTGTTGAATTCCCCGGAAGTTCAAGACCGTAAGGCTCATAAACCTTCCTATAGTAAAAGACAAAATAGGAAGAATAGGTAGGTAATTAGGTGATGTTAATCAGTTGATTAACTAGCCGCTTATGTCGCAATACTTCCTTGTCTGGCTCGGCAAGTCGGACCAGATCAGGATTGGAATGAACCGCGAGATTGTCAAAGTACTTTGAGGCCAAAGCTTCGATATGAGAAAGAGATAATTGACTGCACGTGCTACTTGTACGTCAGCCCCTTGTCAAAGGTTATCTTCAGATACTTGGCAAAATCGGACCACAATATGAAAACGTCGTTGAAACAAACGTTTTTATAAAGCCGTGTAAAAAAAAACGGCTTTGCTTATTTCTGGATTTACTTTGACTTGCCAGTCATCTAACCAGCGTTTTAGAACGGTGGTAGCTTTCTGTAGCCTGGAAATAATCATAATAGGTGATCTTCCATCTAAAAGGCATGTCCGCGATGAAGAAGTTAAAATAGACTGGAGCAAAAACGGAGCCTAGGGTTACTTCTGTCGTAATATCAAGTGTGGTAGAAATGTGTTTTTAAATTTTAACAGCCAAGGTTCTGCGGTTTAAATATAAAGCTATCAGTCTTATAAGATGCAAAGGAAAGTTTTGACTGTGGAGTTGGAAAAAAAGACTCTCAATCCAGACTTTGTCAAAGGCTTTCTCCATGTCCAAAAGAGGCTTTTTCAACCTAAAGCCCTCTGTAACTTGATTTAGCTGGTAGACCACTGAATGTTTCTATCAAAATCCGTACTGGTAAGGAAGACGCAGATTGTTAGAATCAACGTGATCCTAAATTATGTCTAATATAACCTTTTCTATGACCTTACTCAAAGTGCATAGTAAGTTGATTGGCCGGTAGTTTTGAGGAAACCGCTGGTCTTTTCCAGATTTTAGGATGTAAATAACAATTGAGCTTTTTCAAACCGTAGGGATATGCCTGGTACCAGTGGCGTACCTAGAACTTTTGCCGCCCAAAGCCGTTTCCAATTTGCCGCCCTGTTTAAGTGAATCAAATGATAATTTAACCCTACATTGACTTGACAATAAAAAAAATTATTCAAAATCATATAGTTATTTATAATTCGTAGAACTACTAAAAAATGTCGCCCCAAAATATGTGCCGCTTGGTGCGGACCGCACCCATTGCCCCCCTTTAGGTACGCCACTGCCTGATACAAAGAATCGCATTGATAATATTGGTGAGAACCAGTATCGCCTTGTGCGAGAATCAATTGGGCGTACTTTGGGGAGTCAGAGCCAAAAGGAGACCGGGTTTTTTGTCTGTTGATTATCTTTTAAATTTGAGACGGTCTAACGCTTTGCAGCGGCGCGGCGCCGTCAACGGCTTTCAGCCAGAGTTTCACATCAATCACATCAAACCCAATTCAATCTAAAATTATTGGTTATTTCTAGACTTTTTAGCCCTCCAAGAATATTATATGAATTTAGACCGTAAAAAATAATTTAATTTAAAATTTTAATTTACTTTATTATTTGTGCGTTTTTATAATAATAACTATCCATTCACTTTACGCTATAGTGACCCGGCGCTGCCGCCAATGTATTTAATGAGCTTTATATAAATAAAGCATTCTATTTGTTTCATCAATAGAACAAAATGTACTATTACTAAATGACTATCCTCATCAACTGCGGTTTGTTTGTTGTATTGAAATATCATTTCTTATTATGTTTGCAAATAATTAATGATAAAAAGCTAAAATATATTATGATTAATTAAATAATTATTTCAAATAGCTGAGTTAATTAAAAAGCTGGATGTTAATTAGGAGTAATCGCCAGGTTACTCTCTCGCTCTAAATTCTTATTTCATTACAGCGACTTTACATTTAGGGAGCCTGCAATCATTCACTATACAAAATGCAAAACGAAAATTGCAGATTCGGTTGAGCGCATTCAGTTCCAATTATGCGATATTGGTTACTACGGGTAACCAGTTATTGAGGTATGATTGCGCTTGCAAAACGGTGCGTTTTATTACTATTAAACAGCACTTGAAACTGTGGCATTTACACTAATTGATTAAAATTGTTTAGATTAGAAATTGATTTATTTAAATGATGCGTAGGTGTGTAATTTAGTTAGGTATACGGAAGAAAAACAATAGGTGCCATTAAAGTGAAAGCACAATCAATGGAATTCGAATGGGTGGTGTTGAATATGGAATTTCAATTTGTGTGGGAGAAAAAATAGCATATTATATGTTATCGATTTGTAAAGCGTCACTACTATCAGTATCAATCTTTGCCGGCCCATTTTGTTAAGAATGTCAAATGCTCGAATTTCCATTATTTGTTTCGTTACAACAAATGAATTTCCATCTGCAAACGACATATGACATAGATGACCTATTTATATTAGGTTAGAATTGTAATTATTTTACCCTATTGTGCTACCACTGGTTGTTTGTCTTTCAGCGAATAGTGCGACATTCTGCACTTCCTGGGTATAAATGCCGGCGCATTAATTAAATTGGTAGTACTCAGCTGTAATAGACCCATGTTGAAATAGTCGAGTGTAAACATGGCCCTCGATTATAGGGATATAAAATGACATAAGCTTCAAAGCGTTCAATTTAACATGCATCAAAGTGAACTTTTATAAATCAAATCCCAACCAATACATTTATTTTTATTCATATCAATTCAATCATGACCATTTATTCTTTTGAAGTACTACCAATAGATCATATTTGCATTAAGATATTTCAAAATATTTTCTTGCTCACAATATAAAGTACTATTATAAATTGTACGTCACTATAGAAAATTGTGTTGCATTAAAGTTGGGGCTTTAATATTTCAAAGTGAAAGAGGTTTTATTTTCTAAAATAATATTTGAACGTAAGTGCTGTTAAAAAATGCAACAATGCTGCGAATCATTAATCAATCGTAGAAAAAAGATAGGATGGTGGAGTAGCGACGAGACAATAAATTATCTTTTCTTTTAAACTTAAAAGTTTGCACATCATGTTTCAATAAATCTCATAAATAAACATCAATGTTTGTGTTTTTCTTAAGGTTAATTTTGGTTAATTATTATGCATAATAATAAGATTATACAGGGGACTACGCTGGAGATAATATATACGTGGACTATTAATCTTTACTCGCATAGTAAATTTAGTTGTATGGTAATTTAGCAAGGATCTATTATAATAGCGACATTATCCTGTGTATTTAATATGCAAGGATGATAAATTAAGGAATATGGTTATTGGAGTATGCTTATTATCGATTTACCGGTTAGTTTGCTCTGCTAGTCTCTCCTGCATCCTGTTCAAGTTGGGGTGGCTTTTTAGATCGGAAATGAAAATTTTAAAGAGAATATTTACAAACGGAACATGAAATACATATAGGGAATCACGCAACAGGAGAGTGGGGGACAACGTTGCGAAGGAACTCACCCTCGTTCAGTCTCTCAAAGAACCATACACCTCGATGCCTCGAACGATTAAATTACAGTATAGGACTTGCATCTTCAACGTTCAAATTATTCAGGCCCTTCAATTACTTCACATCCTCTTAAATGTTTTCTAACTACTTAATCAACGTTTGTACGTATATTACAACCAAAATTAAATATTATATTAACATTTAATTAATTAATAAAAATAAACCAACAAATTAAAACGGAGTGGTTGGTAATTAATTAATTAACTAATTAATTAATTAATTAATTAACAAATCATGTTGGGAAATGCTATGCACATCTCGGGAAAACTAAATGAAATTGTTTACTTGTTTTTAGAAAGCATATCTAATTGAAACTCCTTACAACATGTTTACTTCAATCTAAATCTAATAGTATATGGAATGTACATAACTCTATTTATTGCAAAAAGATATCTGCACAATATTAGCTAATAAGATTTAATTAAGGACAACAACACATCCTATGCTAACTTAAATGAATGAGTGAGTGAGACAATACTCAAACAGCGCGTCGTCTGCTTTAAACCAATATGTGATGCCGACGCGTAGACATAATTTAATTTTGGAAAGGAGACAATGCTTAACAAAATATTTATAAACATAGAGAAAAGGTGAATAACAAAAATACATAACTTAACTCACACGGGTTTAAAAGATAAAGGATCTTGCAGCTTAGCTTCAATATATAAGCGTCTAGCAAATATTAATAGCATTTATTGCCTACTTTGATAAAAACAGAAAGTTATTAAAAATATATCTGAAACCGCCAAAAACAGTCGAACATATATCAGAAACTGTCAAAAAGTGCCAGAAACATCAAAAATATGTCACAAACTGGCCAAAATATGTCAAAAACTTGCAAAACCGTAAAAACTGTCAAAAATGTATCAGAAACTAGTAAAAACATGTCAAAAGTTGTTTAAATATATCTAAAACATGTGCATGGGGAGAAAAGACAAAAAAAATTTTGATTTGGTTGGTTGGGTTGACACACTCAGATGCGATGAGACCGCCGGCACTTCTACCACGATCGCATTAGATTCTGGAGTCAGAGTGTCTGGGGTATTTACTTCAGAATGGTTTAGCGATCTTCTTGCAAAGATCACTGTCCCATGCTTCTTGTCTACTTCCAACGTTTTCAAATACGTGAAGGTGTTTGAGAGTCTCATTGCGTGTCTGGGCTTATAATTTGACAAGAAGAATTTTTCCACCCATTTTATCTGGAAACAAACATTCCAGAAATTTACTTTTAATAATACTTCTGGTGTATTATCTATTGTGTTTGTTGGTGATATGACTTTTGGTCATGGCCATAATTCTTTTTTGAGACTGAGTAGCTCTGTGAGAAGATCTGCTATCTGATTGTTTGCCATTTTTGGGGCTTGTGGCGACATCTTGTTGGCAAACGTTGTGTTTGTTGCTGCCAGTTTCCGGGAACCTAAGCTTTGGAAAGCTTTCGGCGCAGGCACTGTCACCGGAGTGGAGCTTTTCTTTGGCGCTATTATTTTGATGTAATCCCTGCATTACTGAAAACTGGTGGGGTGGAGGCCAGAGCATAGAACACACTTTGGAGGTGTGCTTTTTGAGCATGCCACAGACTAGAGGGGACTCAAACAATAATGCCCTAAAGCATCTCATTTTTGGCATTTTTGATATTGAGCGTGTCTCCGTTTCTTTATTTTTTGGTTTAATTCTGACTGTAAGATTAAGGATTTGTTGTGGTTTCCATACTATTTTCCTTCTTGAGAAGTTGTACGGAAATTATTGTGGAACGACCAAACTTGATTTCTATGCGATGTACGTTAGATGGCTTAAAGCCCATCTCCTTCAAAACCTTCCCTGCCTTTTCTTTGGTAAGGTAGAGCGGCAAGTTGCAAATTACCACTTCCATGCATTTTCTTTAAGAAGAGACCAAGTAAAGTTTTGAGATTGGCGTAGCCTTTCGGTGGTCGTCATTAGACTCCGGAGTGACCTAGATTGTAGGTACGTTGAGCTGAGGCAATGTTGATCATATTGTTCTTGCAATATTGTGAAAAGTCCGGGAATAAGTCTTTGGCAATAATGACAAACGCCGTTGGCAAGAGTGAGAAGCAGGAATTTGCGCGGGTGGGGTTGGAATTTTGTTATTGGCTTGGTCTAGGTCCTTAGAGGCAATCTTGAATATGACTTTGATGAATGAAGCGGGGGAAGCGCTTTTGGGAGTTGATTGCTTTTGTGCATGTCTATCGGGAGTTGAGGACTGCCCGGGATTGGCTGATGGCCGGTTAGTTAATAGATTTGATTTACTCTTGTTTTTTTTTTAATTCTGGACTACGACGTACTCCTCGTTGTCATTCTTAACGTCCTTGATTCCCTTGATGGGAGTTGAAGATTGGTTTGCCTCTATGAGTGCGGAGGCGTCCTAGGACTCTTCTTCAAAATCCTTTGCGGTTGCTTGGAAGTGATCAGCGGCATTGGTTTAGTTTTTGGATTGGGAGTGGTCCGCTGGATGCTTGAGTTTTCTGGGAAGGGTCCTTTCTTTGAACCTCTTCTTGGTATCTTCCTGCTACACGTTTTCGTTGTCGTTGACGGGGGTGAAAGGAAATAGTATCCTCCAGCTTACCCATGCGAGTTGCCATGATTTTGATAGCTTTCATCATGTTGTCCTTCTTAGCGTCCTTGATTCCATTGATGGGAGTTGGAGATTGGTTTGCTTCTAAGGGTGCGGGGGCATTCTGGGACTTCTCTTCAAAGTCCTTTGAAGCTGCTTAAGAGTGATCGGCTGCTTCGGCTTTGTCCTCGGAGTGGGAGCAGACCTAGCCGCTTGAGTTTTGTGGAGAGGGTCACTTCTCTTCTTCTTGCTCCATGGATAAAAATAAGGAAAAAATTGTCTATGTTGCAATCACAAAAGATTAATTATTTTAAAACATTTATGAGAATTGGTTCACTAGGACTATGGTTTTGTTTTATCGACGTGAAAATGCCGTGGCTGAAACCCTGGCAAAGTATGCAATCACAGAGTGGTTGATGTGTAGTTCTCCGGAAAAGCCAGGAGTTAATACTACGAGATTGCGGAGTAGTTTTGGAATATGCCAAAGAATCTACTTGCTAGAGGTCAATAATACCAGGGGTCTGGCGGAAACTGCAGTGATGACAGGGTTGCAATTATCAGCAATCAATGCCTGCCCTGAAATCTTAGCGGGGTGTGCAAGCACAAGGTGGTTGATGTGTAGTTCCCCGAAGAAGTCAGGGGTTGAACAATAATACCAGGAGTCTGACAAAAGCTGTAGTGATGATAAAAGTAGGTCACCTAGGAGCACCAGTCGGAAATAACCAGACAGTGGTGGCTAGGTGAAAGCCTTTTCTCTTCTTGCTGCATTGCTCTCTTGGACTTGACTGACTTATGGGTCACCAGCTCGTGTTTGATATCTTTTGATTATGTTCTGGGTCTGCGAACACGATTGTTGCGCGTGTCGGACAGCCTCAGCCAAGATATCTTTTTCAAGAAGGCACAGTATGACCCTGTGTGAATTTTGAGCTCAGCCAAAAAGTTGGTACAGTTGACCCATGCTGGCGGCCTAATCTTCTGGCGGTAGCAGCCTTTTTAAGTTGTCCACCGACTCGGCAATCAAGTTGTAGTTGGAGTGTCAACTGACCCGGTGTATGTTTGACTTTGAAGTAAAATTCCTGCAAGATCAGCAATCATCTGGCAAACTTGGCTTTAACATCAATTAAATTTTCCAACCATACTAACAACCGATTTTTGATTTGCAGCTTCTTCCAGATACGCTTTATACTTTTTTATTGCCCAGAGAATAGCACAGCATTCTAACCTATTAGAGTGGTATTAAGAAAGTGAGTTTGGCACTGTCGTATGAAATAATATGCCGTTTCAGTCCTTCTTCTTGGTATAGAACTGCCCCTTTGCCAATGTTGCAGGCGTCCGTTTGCAGCACAAACGGCAATCCTGGCTTAGAGCATTAAAGGTTGATCCAGGGCAACCTTAAAATTGTTGAACTCAGTGGCCTCCACTTTGGTTCGCACACATGACTTCTTAGAGCCTTGTAGGGCCATGAGGAGAGCGGTTATCTTCAAACGTTTTTTTTATCAGCCGTTTTCTACCCTTCTTTGGGTATAGGCCTCCCTCATATTCTTCCACACTTCTCTGTTCTGTGCTTTGTTGTACCAGTTTAAACCTCCTGTCCTTTTTAGGTCATCACCCCATCTCTGCTGTGGTCTTCCTGTGCTTTGCCTTTTTCCCCACGACCTCCATCGGATCACTTTTTCACACCACCTGTCTTTGGCCCTGATGGCGTGGCCAGCCCAGCTTCATTTTTGTGAGCTGATTTTCTTAGCAATATTGTCCACGTTGCTCTTTCCTCTGATCCACTGGTTGGTCTTGTGGTTCTTTAATGAGATTCCAAGTATTCTTCTTTCTATTGCCTTTTGATGTACTTTCATTTTGTTAATTATATTTTGTGTTAAGACCCACGTTTCTGCAGCATATTTTGTACATGGAAGTATGCACTTTGAACGTACTCCCTAGAAAGCTGCGAAGTTGCTTCTTGTTCCAAAACTGTATTGTCACGGTCTAGATTTTGTAGGAGGCGGTAGCTGACGGCGGTTTTCGGCTGGAGTTATGCCTTTTTGCTGTTTAGAGATTAATAATGGGATAAGTGCAGGGTATAAGGTTATTTGTTTCCCCTGGAAATGCTTCAGAGAGTGGAACGTGCTCTGGGGCTGTCGGTTCAGAGGAATGCGTCCTGAATACGGACAGAGTAACCCTCCAAGGTACCACAATGTTTTGGCGGAGGTCGACAGAGGCTTTCCTCTCAATAGATGTGGGACTAGATCACCTCAGACCCGTCGTGGCGATGGTCTCGCCGCTGCGGTAGAACTCAAACTCACACTTTTTAATGTGGCAACTCCTGGACTAGGCAAAGATGCACCAATTACTTATCGTAGTTTTTGGAATATACTAAGATGTTGTCTAAGTACAGCACTACAATGTTGCCTAGCAAGCCAGGCAGCTTTTGAAAAGTGGTTAGTGCATTTTCAGTCCAAAAGGCATCACCTTAAAGTGATATGTGCCACTGTCCGGAGAAGAAAAGGTTGTCAGGTGTCGGTAGCTTTCATCCATGGGGATCTCCCAGTAACCTGTCTTCAGATAGATTTTACTGATAACCTTTGCGTCGCCAAAATCTTTCAGGGTTTCTTGTATTTTTGGCAGAAAGGCCACCTCTTTGCAAATAATTTTGTTTCTGGGGTAGTGTCGGTCAAGTCAATGCGGAGCTATATAGTCGGTGTTGTCGTGAGTGTGACATCCTCTCGAAAAACTGATGAAAATTTACGTACCAATCGTTCAAATCCTGCTGGTTCTGGAACAGAGTGTTGTAGAAGTTTGACCGGTTTATGGAAAGCTGGTGTGGATTTTTGATGGTACCCAATAGAACGTAGAGCGTCGAGCTTTGCCATAGTGGATACATTAGCAAAGGTAATTCATAGCGGCTTAATATTTTTTAGCTAAGAGTTGCTCAGTACAACTTCTTCACCCAGGGTAGGAGTTACCCAAAATAATATACCATAAATCTGACCTCCAATGCTCACATTGGCTGAGACTTTTCTGTTAGTTGTCAGTAAAGCAGTGGGGTTCGCTTGTGCAATAGCCATGGTCAGCGGGGTTGTCCTGCAAAGATGTATCTTTATGAAATTGTGGCTGGCTTCAGAGTAAACCAGTGCTTCCACCTTTCTTTTATCAATCGTAATGCGGAGTAAATTGTAGTTGCCCACAGCGCCTACACTTGCTGGGAATCGATTGTGCTCAAGGCGTTTGGTCCGATGCTTTATTCTTGTTGCCAGCTTGCCGGCGGGCAATGTTGGTCTTGCATTTCGGCGCCATTGCAAAAACTAGTCAAATGTTTAGAAATTAATCAGGAATTGTTGAATCCTGGTTTCAACTAGGGTAGCTAGCACATTTGCTAGCGTCTGTTGTGTGTAGTGCGGGCATATCCTTTGATAAAGTGTGGCCTGACGTCAAAAAAAATAAATAGTTTACTGCTGTTTACTGACCATCCAACAACATCAGTCTGGCTACTGAAGCAGTATACAATGCTTAATGTTTTTGTACGAATGGGTAGGTTTCCGTTAGTACCATTGCTTAAATCTATGAGCTTCCCCTTTCAGGCTCTGTAATAGCAAGAGGTATTGAGCTGTGTACGTAAATATTGTAAAAATGTTGTTCCAATTTGTGGAAAAATAAGTGCGGTAGTTTGGGGTGGTGTAGGTATTGGCCACCTCGGCTATGCATCAGCGCTAGTGCGGTTGCTTGCAAGATAGCAGCTTTGGTTACGGATGCTTTCCAGCATCGCTTCGTAGACCTGGTCTTGTTGGATGAGGGTAGCATTTGGCACTTGATCCCATCTGGAAGTGGTTTAGATGTTCCACTTCTATCCGGCTGTCAGCCTGCTTTTGGCTGCAGGGTCTCTTGTCGCTGGTTCTTATGGTTCAATCTGGATACTTAAGGCATTATGCTCTTCATAAACCCTACGTTGGGCGAAATTTGTTACCGAATCCTGTCCCCTATACCCTTTCATTGTCTTGGTGTCTGCAGAAGGTGAATAATTGTAGTTATTCAGCTGGTGGTAAAAGCGGACGTATCTGGAGGTCTCGTACCACATGGTAGGTCCAACCATGAAATTGGTTTAACTCCACCTGGTGCCCGCACGCATCTTGATAGAAGCGCTTTCCAGGGCCGAGGGCGACTGGCAAACGTGTGGAATGGTTCAACAGTTTGCGGGGGACTAACGCGCGGTCAAAAGAATGCACTCTCTAATAGTTGGCTAAGTGGTGATTGTTTTGTTGTTGTCGCAATGTCAAGCTGCAGGCTTGGGACAAAAGTGCAAGACCCCAAGTCTGACGTTAGTGTAGAATCGATCCAATATTAGTTGTCCAGGTGAATAGCTGTGGTGGGCTAGTTAGATTCCCCGCCTGGCGGGAAGGAACTTACGGCGGATGATGCAAACCGGTAGATTCTGTGCAGCCCAGGAGTTACAGATAGGTCTATTGGGGCAAACTTTGATGTGCAGATTCTGTGGGGTTATAGTCTTGCATGGTGGCTTTGATGGACGGTGTATTTTCAGTCGTTCCGAAGACTAACGTTGCTTGTATGACACTGAACTTTTAGTATAAATGCTACCGGTATAATTTAGTCATCATCAATCCTTATTCAGGGCAGGTGTTATGCCTGAGAAAACGGTTTTTTTGTTGGGGTTGTGCAGTTGAGGTATGTTTTCTCTAGAAATAAAAAAAAAAGATTTTGAAACTGGGCAATTGGGTTGTTGATACTTTCCATGGTACCACGAGGTTGCTGGAGGAAAGTCGTCTGAGATAGGGAAAACTGTGTCGGCCAGTCGCGCCAGCTTCAGTAGTGTGGGGACTGCAAGGTCTCGTCGAAGGTCGGCAACGTTACCCACCAGGGGATGAATCGTTCTAGAACAGGTGTAAATCGGAGGTGGATGACAATGGTTATCCACTTAAACTTAATTTATGGGAACTTTTTGGCGTTTGGTTAGTATTGCCATCTAGCGTTTGTCAGGTGCTAGTAGGCATCTTAAAAGCGTCTGTCTTCTAAGGGTAGCGTATGGAGTTGGTCTATAGCCTGCAAAAATTAGATTAGGTTGCACGTTGGTTGCTAGAGAAAAAGTTTGAGATTGCTGTAAAAACTCCGTCATGGTCATATTATTGTTGGCATTATTTGTGTTTGAATCTCGAGGACGTGGCAATTCCGTAAGTTGTTTGTGGTCTTGAAGTGTGAGTGCAAGCCCCAAGACCGTTGTTGGTGTAAAAGTAAAATAGTTTTTATTCAGTCAGCATCAACAAATTTTTTTGGTAGTTTCCAATAGTATGGCAAGGTGTGCAGGCTTGTAAGTCCCATGCAAACCAGGTGCTATGAGTATCGCTTTTCACATTCAAGTTTTCTTTAAAAAATGGCACTCTGGGTAAAAAAACATGCAAACATGACATTTACGTTTTAAAATTCATCAAAAATTAAGCAAAATTCCTATTTATTACAAAAAAATTATAAATATTGCTTAAAAACTTTTTTGTTGCCCAAAATTGATTAAATTTTTTTTGTAGCATTATCTTTTTTATTTATTATTTGATTTTCTAGTTTATTATTGCTTAATATAATTTATAACGCATTTTGTCTATAATAATGCGCCTTAATTTATATCCAGATTGAATAGAAAGTAAAGCCATTAATAGTACAAGTAAGGTGATGCTAATAAAGGAAGAAGTATTAACCAATATTGTCTAATAATAATTCTGAATTACTCTAGAGTGTATTTGATATTTACTATGAGATTGTACGGTATTATACTGGAGTTTGAGTTAGTGAGTAAGACTCCGAGTGCAACAGTACAAGCTGGTTCCTATCGATTGTGTTATTATTCTGTCACATATATCGCGGTATTATTGCAAAGTCGGTTACAGTTGAGAGAACGTGGGTGGCCTTATTAGAATTTAATTAATATCTGTTTGTAAATAAATGTATCAAGCATGGTTTAAGTATAGGCAAATCTCTACCGTAGACGCAATATGAATGATTTATGAGACTACATGCTAAATTTAAAACCAATAAGCACTAAAGTATTAAATGACAATTATAACTGTCTTTACGTCGTACGCAGTATAAATCTATTTTAAATGGATATTAGAAGAAGTTTTCATTTAAACATATTCAATATGCAATGTGGAAGCAGGCTGGGCATGTATAATGCTATTGAAAGCGCTCTTTGTTTTAAAGAATAATGTTTCTTTTAAGATCTAAAATGTATTTTAATGTAAAAACTTTTTGTTTGTTTTTGCTTCACACACATACCAGACAGCTCACCCCTATTGAAAAATCATAAATCTTAAAATATTTTAAAAGGAAACTATAAAGCAAGCAAAACTTTATACACAAGATAATATAATCGATAACTTATAATACTTCAACAACAAATCATTTATAATAAAGTAAATAGCAACTCACTTTATACTAACTAGATGTGCTTTTAAGAAGCTTTGCAACACATGGGACCGATAGTTTGTATCTAACTTTTACACTACCTACTACAATCAGTAGATTGGAATGATGCATTACTTAATTTTATTGTAGTAAAGCTTTATAATCTTAATTAATTATTTAGCTTAGCTTAATACAAATTAATATTTATCGATTGATTTCAGACCTAATATATTCTAAGTATTTTGTCGTGTAATGTAATAAACAAGATTAAATCGATGATGCATATATCTTCTACGCGCTGAAAGTTAATATAGCAATATAATAACATGTCAATGCCAACCCTAGGTGCAAAATTACCATCGTTTAGAAGGGTGGTTGCTCTACGGCATTTTTTCTCACAATTTTCAATATGAATATTTCAATAATTTATTTGCATGCCTGAATATTTCTACTACAATTACAGCTTTATTTGATTTTTTTATGAAATTAACGTATATTGATTTTCATTTAAGCCCAATGACCGGAAAAATGTACTAAGCACATTAGCTCCGCAATTAAAGAGGGGACATACTCCTCAAACAGCAAACCATCGATGAAAAATTACAACCACCATCCCTAACCGTGTGATATTCAATAAAGCAGACTGATTTTATACGCTTGTTTTTAAAATATTTTTTACATGCGATAAATTTATGTACAGACGACTATTATATTTGTCAACACATCTTAGGGGAATTGCTTGTATTACGTCTTATGTTACATTGAACATTTAAATTTTAAATCCATTTGTACCTCAGACACACGGTTGCATACATTAACAGTAAATTTACTCTAGATTGTATAGAAACATCGTTTAAAATATCTATTGACAGACATATTTATTATTGCCACTAGAACGACTAACTTAGCATTTAACTAATATTCAACGCTAGGGACAACAAAGAAAATTGTCAACAAACATATAATTTATACCAAGGAAAAAGTTGCAGTCGTAAATTCATAAAATCAAAACCAAGGCCGTATCAAGCTAGAGAGTTCAATCTCTTAACTCCAGGTCATAAATATCATTGAGTTGTTTGAACCGGAGTGTTTGTTGTCAAAAGATAGAAGTTTTCTGAATTTTGCAAAGCTATAGAAGTCTTTAAGTCAGAAGAAAAGATAATTCCAATCTTTTGATTACAATTAAACTGTACCTACCCATTAGATGAAGTGTTTGTTATCAAAAAAATAAAAGTCTCTTTTTTAAGGCAAGTGTTAGTCTCTAAGTCAAAAGAAGGGATAATAAATCCAATCTTTTGATAGACAACAATTAAATCGATGAATGGATTACTCCAGATCATTAAATAATTTGAACAGGAGTGCTCACCCACTTGCTTAATACCAAAAATTATTTTAAACTTGATCTCATGATGACCAACATTTTGGCAAATCATAATCATCATGAAATATTTTAAACTGAAATGCTCACCTACTCGTCCAAGTGCCAAAAGTTTTTTTTTGCAAAGTTTTAGAAGTCTCCAAATCAGAAAAAGAAATAATGACTTCAATCTATTAATGACCAACACTTGCTTGGGTTACTCCACATTATGGTTACCATTGACTAATTTAAACTAAAGTGCCCATCCATCCGCCCAAGTATTTGTTATCAATACATTAGAAGTTTCTTCTTTTTGCAAAGCTTAAAAAGTTTCTAAATCAGAAAAAAGATGATAAAACAATTCTCTAGATGACCAACAGTTAGGAGTGTAGATGAGTCACTCCAAATCATGATTACCAGCAAGTAGTTTAAACTAAAATGCCTACCTACTAGCTCAAATTTTTCTTTTTTTTTGCAAAAATTTTGCAAGAAGTTTCTAAATTAGAAGAAAAGATCTTGAATCTAATCTCTTAATGATCAACTCTTGGATGGGCAGGTAAGTCATTCCAAACTAAAATTGTTCTTTTTTACAAGCGTTAGAAGTTTCTAAGCCAAAAAAGTAAATAATAAATCTAATCACTTAATAAACAACACTTGCCTGGGTGGCTGCTTAAATCACTCCAGATCATCATGACCTAAGTGTTTGCTACAAAACAAAAATTTCTTCTTTTGCAAAACTTTAGACGTTTCAAAGTTTCTCTTTTTTGCAAGCTTTGCAAGTCTCCATGTCAAAAAAAGAGATGTTAAATCCAATCTCTTAATAACTAATATTTGAATAAGTGGGTGGTTTACCTCAGAACAAGATCAAGTGATTTGATCTAAATTGCCAAGTTTTTGTTATCATGAAATAGAAAATTTTGCTTTAAATTTTTTTAAGTCAGCAGAAAGGTTGATCAATTCAATCTTTTAATAACCAGCAGTTGGTCGAGTAAATAAGTAATTTTAGATTATCATTACCATCAAGTAGTTTAAACTAGAATGTTCACCTAACCCACCCGCTCAACTATTTGTTATCAAAAGATTGAAAGTTTTCTTTTTTTTTGCAAAGTTATAAAAGTCTCTAAGTCAGAAGAAAAGAAGATGAATTTAATTTTTTGATGACCAACATTTGGGTGGATAAGTAGTTCAATTCACGTAATGGTTACTATTGAGTAGTTTGAATTAGAGTGCCCACCAGCCCAAGTGTTTGTTATCAAAAGATTAGTAATTCTTTTTTTTGCAAAGCTCTAAAAGTTTCTAAGCCAGAAGAGGTAATTAATCAAATCTTTTAATGACCAACAGTTGGGTGAGAAGCTAGGTCACTCCAGATTATGATTACTATCAAGTAATTTGAATTACAGTAACTACTCACCCGTCCAACTGTTTGTTATCAAAAGATTTCTTAGTTTTGCAATGCTTTAGAAGTTTTTAAGTCAGAACAGACAATCAATCTAATCTTTTAATGACCAACACTTGGGTAGGTGGGTTAGTTATTCCAAATTAGAATTACCATAAAAAAAAAAGTGTAAACCTCCAGCCCAAAAGTTGTTATCAAAAGATTGAAAGTTACTTCTTTTCGCAAATTTCCAAAGAGGGAACAATAAATTTAATCTCTTTACGGTCAACATTTGGGTGGGTTGATGGATCACTCCAGATCTCAATTACTATTGAGTAGTTTGTAGTGCCCAAGTGTTTGTTATCACAAGATTAAAAGTATCTCTTTTTTGCAAAGCTTCCAAAATTTAAGAAGTACTGATAAATCCAATCTATTGATAACCAACATTTGGGTGGGTGGGCGGATTACTCCAAATCATCGAGTAGTTTAATCTGAATTGCCAACCTTCCCGCACAACTGTTTATAGCAAAATATTGAAAGTTGCTTTTTTTGGAAAGCTTTAGAAACCTTTAAGTCAGAAAATGATAAATCCAATCTCTTAATGACCAACAATTGAGCAGGTGGATAAGTCACTCCAAATTATGATTATTTATTTAGAAATCTTTAAGTCAAGAAAAGAGATAATGAATCCAATCTTTTGATGAAAAACACTTGACTGAGTGGGTGGGTCATTTCAAATCATAATTACCATTAGAAGTTTAAACTGAAGTTCCCAGGCACCAAACTAAGTTTGTTATCAAAAAATTAAAAATTTCTCCTTTTTGCAAAGCTTTAGAAGTTTTAAAGATCAAAGTCAGACAAAAAAATCCAATCTCTTGATGACCAACACTTGGATGAGTAGTATTTACTACAAATTATATTTACTATCAAGAAATGTAACAGCAGTGCTCACGCATCCGCTCATGTAATAGTTATCAAAAGATTGAAAGTTTCTATTTTT
Source organism: Tachinus rufipes (assembly GCA_963932245.1). Classification (NCBI taxonomy): domain Eukaryota; kingdom Metazoa; phylum Arthropoda; class Insecta; order Coleoptera; family Staphylinidae; genus Tachinus; species Tachinus rufipes. The sequence goes on along the minus strand of OZ010750.1, from coordinate 79,975,703 downwards.
GCAAGCCAGAAGAGCAGATAACAAATCAAATTTCTTGATGAGTCACTCCAGATTACCATCAAATAGTTTAAACTGAAGTAACCACTTGCCAGGCCAAGTATTTGTTATCACAAGAATAAAAGTTTTTCCTTTTTGCAAAATTTTTGAAATTTCGAAGTCAGAAAAGGAAATTATGAATCAATCTCTTAGTAACCATCACTTGGGTAGGTGAGTAAGTCTAAACCATAATTACCATCAAGTAGTTTAAACTGGAGTATCCACTCATACGCCCGACTGTTTGTTATCAAGAGATTGAAAGTTGCTTCTTTTTGTAAAGCTTTAGAAACGTTTATGTCAGAAAAGAGGATAATAAATCCAATCTCTTGGGCGGGTGGATAAACCACTTCAAATTGTAATTATTAGCAAATAATTTGAACAAAAACGCCCACTCACTCGCTCAAATTTAACCAAAAATTTAAAAGTTCATCCTATTGTAAAGTCTCCAAGCTAAAAGAAGCAGTGATAATCCCATTTTGTAATGACCAACACTTGGGTAGTATGTTACTCCAGATCATATTTACCATCAAGGAGTTTAACTGCACCCGCTTAAATAGTTGTTCTACAAAAACTGAGAAAGTTTGTCTTTTTTGCAAGCGTTAGAAGTTTTTAAGTCAGAAGAGGAGATGATGAACCCAATCTCTTGATGAATCACTCCAAATCATGATTACTCCAACCACTCAAGTGTTTGCCATTCAAGAAATTGAAAGTTTTTTGTTTCTGCAAAACTTTAGAAATTTCTAAGTAAGAAGAGATAATGAAACCAATATTTTGATGAAAAACAGTTTGGTTTGTAGGTGAGTCACTCCAGACCATAAAGAAGTTTGAACTGAAATACTATTCCACCCGTCCGAGTGTTTGTTATCAAGATATTGAAAGTTTTTTTTTTGCAAAACTTTAGAAGTTTAGAAGTCAAAAGAGAAGATAATGGGTTACTTCAGATCATGATTATTATCAAATAGTTTGAATGGAAATGCCCACCCACTTGCCCAAGAGAATGAAAAGAAAAACCTGCAAAGCTTTAGATGTCTCTTAAGTCAGTAGAGAGGATAATAAATCCTAATCTCTTTATGACCATAAACATTTAGGTGGGTTACTCCAGATCATAATTACCATTCTTTCTTCAGCCTGTATCTGTCTACTATTGAACGTAGGCCTTTTTTAGACTATGGAATTCCATGTATTTCTTTCTTTTGCAACTTGATACCATTAATTTCCTGCAATCTGTGTTGCGGTCTTTTAATGATTTGTTTAGTAGTTTTTGGCCTTTAAAATGTGACTAGGTAGGCCCATTTGTTGGTATTTTCCTAGCTCCACTTACATTTGCAAATTCGTTTAATTACATTTTTAACTTTAGTTTGTCCTTCTTGATTTGTGATTCTATCTCTTAAGCTTTACCAAATAGTGCACGTTCCATTGCTCGTTGGCAGATTTTTAATTTGTTTGCACTTTTCACTGTTTATGACAACGTTTCGAGGTCGTACGTTGTAACGAGTAACAAGTGCATCGTATACTTTACGTTTTGAGCAATGCGGTTAGCGTTTTTGAAGATGTACTTTTCCAAATGCGGCCCAGCTCAGTCTTGGTGATCTCCGCTGCTTTTTTTTTTTTTGTCTAGTTTTATTTAGTTACCAACTAGTAATTTGAACTGCAGTAAAGAATCAAATACAATTAAATTATCGGTTAGCATTTAAAGAAATATCTAATCATTAAGGGCGCGGTTTATCATAAAACTACAAGCAGAACTTACGCAATTTAACTTTTTTTATAAATCGGTTTTTTGGAACGTGTGAAAATAAAATTTCCAGTCTAATAAAATATATAAAAATCTAAAACCTTCAACTGTTTGAAATGATACTTTATTGTCAAAATATTTGTTTAAACTTTAAGACTTTAAAACTTCATTGAACATCAAATTTAGTAAACTTTTTATTGTGCTATAAGTGCTTATAGTTCTGTTTGTAGTTCTGACAGTTTGGTACTGCTGCTATGTCTGATTAAAATTATGACACTCTTTAAACCGCGCCCTTAATTGCTTTTGTTTGTTCTAGGCAGACCAATTTTGACGTTAGCTATAAATTTAAATTTAATAATTGATGTATTGTATGTAAATTGACTCTCCAGTATGGAACACAAAGTATGCACCCTTCACCAGAGTGCCTAGATAGAGATAAAATGTTAAATGACTAATATTACATTTTCTCTATAAACTGCAATAGTTTATTGCTTGCTAATTAAATTTGTACCAGTTTTGCATTGTAAAATAGGTTGTCGCATAACAATAACAAAAAAATCAATGAAAGAAATTTGTAATATTCATATTTAATGTAACATTATTAGATACATATTTTAGATAAAAACTGTCACATTAAGTATGAAAAGAAGGCTGTAATTATGAGCCAACAATGAGACATGCTTTTGTATGCTAACATTTCTATTGATGTTATCTCAATGCAATAGAAAAAAAAAATAGTAGATGGAATAAATTTCCTGTAAATGTATTAATAAGTAAAATCTATATATAATTATGCGCGCGACAATACAAAAATACCCATTTATATTCTAATGATATTATAAAGTTTGTACATTAATCAATAGTGGCAAAATAAATCCCATTGTTTTAAATTTAAATAAAAGATTTGTTGTGGAAAATGTGAAGCTTATTTTTAATGGAAAATGGATTTTCTCCCAGACATGAAAAATCAGTATTTAAACACAAATATATTTTCATTTCCGAATAAGATAAAATAAATTTAAATAGTTGAAGCATAATTAATTCTCTTATTGTGCATGTAGCATTCTCTAATCGTTAATTAGTGAAGTGTGCAGATAGTGCAAGGGAAATGTTTGATGTATTGATTAGAATTAGTTCCTATTGTAGTTTGTTATTGGCTGTAGTGTGTAAAGACAATTTCAACTGACTGGGTAGCTATCCGTAATTCAATAGTTTAGCTTATTGACAATTTGGTTTAAATAGCATAATATTATCTTTGTGATTTCTGTGATTTCAGTTACCGTATGTATTAACAGTCAACTACGACAAGAGGCAAAGCGCGATGTTGGAACCCCAAATGAATATTTCATCCACGGGTGTTATACCAACATCTGTGCAGTCGTTTAGGTACGTAGAATATTAGAAGTTAGTTATGAAAATTGTTGTAATAATTACTATTTTATTTACAGAATACGACTGCCTTGCACTGGTCTCATTAGTTCACAAACTGAAGTACAAGTTTATGTTAACGTGACCAGTACAAGTAAACATTACAACAACACCTCATTCAGATTTAGAAGAAATAGAATTTGTCTCAAAGGTAAGATTAATTTATTTTATTTATGAATTGTTTAAATTAAATGCACAATATTCTTAAATTAAGGATTGTTTATCTTCTGAACTGAACTGAACTCGTGAACCGAATAAAAAATGTTCAAGCATAATTTGAATTTAAATAACTGAGCGAGCAAGGGAACACACCGAACAAAAAAATGATACATATTAAATTAGGGATTCGCATTTATTTTAGCCAACAGATTCGACTTTGAATATTTTAAAATACAGATGAATGAACATGATTATCAGATTCGTGCAAAATTACAATTTCCCTGCTTGCACGGAACGAGAATATGTATGGAAATGTGTATAAAACGCATTGGATTTTTAAGGAATATTATTTCATTGATGTAGATTTCAACGGAATTTGCATTCCGTTTATATAACGATATTCATGTGGGTAAAAGAATTCGCATTCTAATAGTGATTTTATTTTGCTATTAACGCGATTAGATTTAATTATAATTATGCATTACATGCGTATAAAAGCTGATAATGTAATTGCTGTGAAAAAAAGAATGAATTATTATTGCAAAAACAACACCTGACCGTATGCAACTATATATACAACTTTGTATAAATAAATAAAATAAATTTTATAATTACACTTTAAGGATTGGCTGTTTTCTCATCCAATACACAACAAATTTTACGCATTGATAATTTACAAAGTTGTCCGACCTTGCCGATGTCGGTTCAGGTATCCTACCCTACCTGGTATATATATATAGCTTATTGGTTCGCAGGTGTACAGGTATAAAATGTCGAATGCTTGTGGGTGGTACTGGCATAAAATTAAAAATTTATTATGTACACGCAGGCGGTCTATTGAATATAGTTTGGCTAACATGATTGGTTGTTAGTCATTTCCTGAATTTTATTAACTGGTATTCTGTATTTAGAATCTCATTTCCGGAGGCCAATAGAAATTCACATTTGATTGCAAAATTCCTCATTTGATTTTAATAAAGCTGTTTGGCTTACAATCACGAAATTCTATTTTTGATTCGGGGAATTTTACTAATAAAAATAGAAACTAATTACTAACTGCAGCTGTACAATTTTATTATTAAACTCCCACTCGCATATTTTAGATTGAAATGAAATGAAACGCAAAAACCCATACGGTTAATACTAACCAATATTGATGAAAAATAATGCGTGCATCATACACCAATTGTAAAAAAATATATTTATTTCAAAATGTGGTTTTTAGAAATTACTTAATATGTCACAATATAAAAATACCTTTAAATTTTAACGGGTGAAACCGCACTCGTTCAAATCGCAAGATTTAAGAGCATACCGACCGCTACCTTGATTTGTTGTATTTTAACAAAAACGGCAACTTTGGCTTCATCGCTGCTTCTACAAATAATTTGATAATCGATTTATTTTTTTACCAGTATATTTAGAACATATTAAACTAAGCGATCTGGATTTTTATTATTTACTTTGGTTTCAGTAAAAAAAAAAAGAATAGAGTTTTCTATGTTTAAGATGCTAATGAATCAAATTTAAATTCTTTTTTAGTCCACAAATATTAGAAAAATGTGCTTTTAAGCCACAAACTAAGTCAGTGTTTTGTTGATTACCATTGGTTAGTGGAACAGGCAATGCCTTGTTCCGTTATTCTTCTTCTTCTCGTATTAGTAGTATTTTTGATGATTCATTTCAAATCAACGGCTCCTGTCCGCACATCCAAATAAGAAGCTGCTTTACATGCAAAATAATTAGATTTAAAACAAGCCATCATAATATAATCTTACAATTTATACCTACCTACAAGTTGGGGTTAGTAGTTATTGTTAGTAGTTAGGTTAGGAAGTAAGATAAAATAGGATGGTCCCGTGGCAGGGAATTCAAGTACGCAAAATCACCAATCCACGAAAGCTAGATTTAGCTTCTCTACGTTTGGAATAAGTAGGAATAAGGTATTTTGAACCCGTTACCTATAGTTCGAGTACGCAAGGACACTACACCTCAAAAACTAAATTTGTCCTGGTTTTAAATACCAGAATTCCTACCCCCGAATGATAGGTCCTGTTCCCCTGCTGTAAGAAATTATGAAAAATAATAGTAAAAAGTCAAGTATTGACCTGACTACACCTAACCAGTTTATTCAAGTCTAAAAGAGTGCGTCATCAAAAAGTATTTTTTTTAAAGAAACAATTTTTTTTTTATACTTACAGACCTAAAATCACTCACAGACATTCATTTTAATTAATATTGTTACTGCAATAATCCTCAAACTGGTGCAAACATAATCACCTTTAGTAATAATCTTCGTTTTAATCAAGATTATTGCTGCAGTAATCATCAAATTGATGCAAAAGTAATCATCTTTAATACAATATTAATCAAGATTCATAATGCAATAATCCTCAAATTGATGCAAACATAATCATCTTTAGTCCAGTAATAATCTTCATTTTAATGAAGATTATTTATTATTTTCTTTTATTAATAAAGAAAACTGTGATTGTGTATCATGTTACATGACAGTGGCAGCGCGTAAACAAGTTAGTCTTTTTAAATAATTAATATTATCATCTCATTTTATCCTACAAAATATTTAAGTCGGTGCGGCGGATCCGAATCTAAAATCAAAACGGCCTTAAAACGTTTGCCGTCCCCGCTGCCGCCTCATGTGTGGTTAAAAATGACTAAATTTGAAAATTCGTAAATCGGGTCAGACACAAAAAACTAAAAAATCCGCTGCCAACAGTTTGTGCGGAAACGCTTCTTCTTTCGAACGAGAGACCAAGCCCGGTCCTCTGCGTCGATCCTCGGGACGCTTCTATTCTTTCGCTTTTAACGATTTTTTACCCTCGCGCTGCCACACTTCAAAAATCGCAAAAATACGGAGAACGGAAAGCCGGGTTCTCCGATTTGGGGCAAAATATAGACAAAAAAATCGGCCTACTTTAAAAATTCGTAAAAAGGGTTGAGGGCAAAAATTCAAAAATCTAATTCCTACAGTTTGTGGGGAAACTCTTTTTCTTTTGAACTAAACTAAGCGCAATCTTCTACGTGCAAACCCTGGGCACTTTTATTGTTTTGCGTCACTTTTTAGCAAAATACTCGTATTTTCGACCTTCGACGCACCACCGCCGGTTAACGCGCGGAGATATCAAAAAATTATAAGAGGGGTAATCAAAAGATTAAGGACAAATCTCGCGAAGGAGAGGTGTCGCTATTTTTTGCGGGCCCGGGGGAACCGGAAGCAAGTCTCTAAAATGAGCGTTTAAAGGCCTACTTCGAGAAGCGGCGGGTCAAAAACAAAGTTTCGCTTCAGCTAAGAGCCCGGCTCAGCCCTTTTTCTATCGATATGTTTAACGACATTTTTGCGTTCGATAATCGCTAGGGATCGCGCAGATCGTTTGCCCATTTTACTTTTGCAAAAACGCAAGGAAGGCAAGGAAACCGACGCCAAAAATCGCTTATCGATACAACTCCAAGTTCGCCACCGGCAAATTTCCAAGCACCTTGCCCCCTAATCGACAAAAATGCTCCTATACCCGGCGGATCCAAATCTGAAAACGGATTTTCCCAAAAATTAAAGGGGCTCCGTCAGGAGCCGTCCAAGCGTTGCCTGAAAACCGAACACATTTTAACGCACCAGATTTCGATTTATAAAAGGCGCAGAAGAAATTTCGGCAAACGTTCAGAATTTTTTTTAAATTTTTTGCTCACTGGGAGCGGAGTTAACTGAAAAAAAACGCAAAAGTCGTTTTTTGCACATTGCCGGAGACCCAAACAAGCTTTCGAGTTCCGGTTTTCGTTGTTTTCATTTATTTCGAGTATAATTTTGGTCGGCGGCTCCACTTTTCGCCCGGAAACACCTGTTCAAAACTAAAATAGTCCTGTAATAATTTTTATTTGAAGCAAAATTATTATTGTAACATTCCTCAAATTGATGCAAACATAATCATCTTTAGTTCAGTAATAATCTTTATTTTAATCAAGATTATTTTTTATTTATTTTTATTAATAAAGAAATCTGTGATTGCGTATGCAGATAACTTAACGTTACATAATATCATCACATATTATCCTAAAAGTTGTTTAAAGTCGGTGCGGCGAATCTAAATCCAAAGTCAATACGGCCTTAAAGCGTTCTCCGCCATCGCTGCCGCCTCATGTGTGGCTAAAAAATTAAAAACTCGTAAATCGAGTCTGTCACAAAAAAATCATAAATCCGCTGCCAATAGTTTGTGCGGACTCATCTTCTTTTGAACAAGGCCAAGCCCGATTCTCTGCGTCAATCCCCGGGACGCTTCTAATCTTCCGCGCAATCTCACTTTTGACAATTTTTTTACTATTGTGCCGCCACACGGAGAACGAAAGGCCAGATCGCGACAAAACTTGGGTTTCCAAAGGAAAACGTTGCGGCAAACCCGAATCCAAAATTGAAATGTCCCTAAATAATCCACCTACCGCACGGCAGGCCAATTTAGGGCAAAAAATAGAAAAAAAATCGGCCTACTTTAAAAATTCGTAAAAATGGTTGGGGGCAAAAATTCAAAAATCTAATTCCTACATTTTGTGGGGAAACTCTTTTTCTTTCGAACTAAACTAAGCGCAACCCCACTTTTTAGCAAAAAACGCGTTTTTTCGACTTTCGACGCACCGCCGCCGGTTAACGCGCAGAGGTATCGAAAAATTATAAGAAGAGTAATCAAAAGATTGAGGACGGATCTCGCAAAAGAAAGGTGTCGCAATTTTCTGCAAGCCCGGGGGAACCGGAAGCGGGTCTCCAAAGTGAGCGTTTAAAGGCCTACTTCGGAGAGCGGCAAGTCGAAAACAAAAGTTGAACTTAAAAATCGCTTTAGCTAAGAGTCCGGCTCGGCCCTTTTTCTATCGATAAGTTTAACGGCATTTTTGCGTCCGAAAATTGCTAAGGGTTGCGCAGATCGTTTGCCCATTTTACTTTTACAAAAACGCGATGTTTGACGTTGAACGCAAAATTTTTGGTGACGCCGCCCCCTGATCGCGACGGGGTAAAAAATGGCGCACGGTGTTCTTATTGAAGAACGTTTTTACGTGTCCAATGCCCCCGTGCAGTTAAAAACGGCCAAAAATACGGCCGTTTTTCCGTTTTTTTTTTCAAAGAAAGGCCGCGTCGCCCCCAAAATTTAAAAAAGTGCAAAAATACGACGGTTCCAAAAACTAACCGCCCATTTCCCCTCTCCAACAACGAAAAAATTACGGAACTCTAAACACGAGACCCCCTTTTCCTGATGACGGCGCTACCACGCGATCGAAACGGGAGCTTCATATTTTTATGCCGGAGGGGGGGGGGGGCGACCGCGAGGAAACCGACACCAAAAATCGCTTATCGATACGACTCTCCGTTCGCCACCGGCAAATTTTTAAGCAACCCGCCCCCTAAACGACGGACGGCTCGCAAACGGGATGGGAACCGGCCGCAAAAAAATCCCAAAAATGCTCCTTTACCCGGCAAATCTCAAAAATTAAATGGGCTCTGTCGGCGGCCGTCCAAGCGTCGTCTGAAAACCAAAAAAAATTTGGCGCACGCCGCTATTCCGAATGTGGAGCCCAGATTTCGATTTAAAAAATGCGCAGAAGAAGTTTCGGTAAACGTACAGAATTTTTTTATATTTTTTTGCGGAGAACGAAAGGCCAGATCGCAACGAAACTCGGGTTTCCAAAGGAAATTGTTGCGGCAATCCCAAATCCAAAATTGAAATGTCAATAAATAATCCACCTACCGCACGGCGGCTCAATTTAGGGCAAAAAATAGAAAAAAAATCGGCCTACTTTAAAAATTCGTAAAAAAGGTTGGAGGCGAAAATTCAAAAATCTAATTCCTACAGTTTGTGGGAAAACTCTTTTTCTTTCGAACTAAACTAAGCGCAATCTTTCACGTGCAAACCCTAGGCATTTTGATTGTTTCGCGCGACCCCACTTTTTAGCAAAAAACGCGTTTTTTTGACTTTCGACGCACCGCCGTAGGTTAACGCGCGGAGATCAAAAAATTATAAGAGGGGTAATCGAAATATTGAGAACGGATCTCGCAAAAGAAAGGTGTCGCAATTTTCTGCAAGCCCGGGGGAACCAGAAACAAAAAGTTTCGGTAAACGTACAGAATTTTTTTTAAATTTTTTTTATGAGAATGAAAGGCCAGATCGCGACAAAACTCGGGTTTCCAAAGGAAATCATTAGGGCAAACCCGAATCCAAAATTGAAATGTCATTAAATAATTCACCTACCGCACGGCTACCCAATTTGAGGCAAAAAATAGAAAAAAAATCGGCCTACTTTAAAAACTCGTAAAAAAGGTTCTGGTCAAAAATTCAAAAATCTAATTCCTACAATTTGTGGGGAAGCTCTTTTTCTTTCAAACTAAATCAAGTGCAATCTTCCGCGTGCAAACCCTAGGCACTTTTATTGTATCGCGCAACCCCACTTTTTAGCAAAAAAACGCGTTTTTTTGACTTTCGACGCACCGCCGCCGGTTAACGCGCGGAGATATCGAAAAATTATAAGAAGAGTAATTGAAAGATTGAAGACGGATCTCGCAAAGAAAAAAAATTGCAATTTCATGCAAGCCCGGGGGAACCAGGGGCAAGTTCCCAAAGTGAGCGTTTAAAGGCCTACTTTGGGGAGCGGCGAGCCGAAAACAAAAGTTGAAGTCAAAAATCGCTTTAGCTAAGAGCCCGGCTCGGTCCTTTTTCTATAGATAAGTTAAATTGCATTTTTGCGTCCGATAATTACTAAGAGTCGCGCAGATCGTTCGGCTATTTTACTTTTGCAAAAACGTGATTTTTGACTTTGAACGCAAAATTTTTGATGATTTTTTCCGCCAATCCGTGATTCAGTTTCTTGACTACAAACACTTGGATGGATGGATGGTTTGGCATAAACTAAGCTGAAATTAAATAAATACGTAGTAGTTTCACTTAGATGGATGAGCTATATTTAAATTTGGTGAGCTTTTGGTTTAAATTGGCGTTTCCTTCTGTCACTAGCGCATCTTTGTGATTGCCCACAGAGCGCGCTGGTGTTTGTATCCAGGATTCATCCTCCAGAGCGTTGGAAACGTTGTTGTCGTACAAGTACTTTGTTTGGTGTAGAAAGCTGCAAAACTGAAATAAACAGAAAAATAATGAAATAAAAAGAGAAATATACAAAGAAATAGTAAAATGAACAAAAAATAATAAAATGAACAGAAAAATAATAATGTTAGCTGTTTTCTATAATTATTTTAAAAGTTGTTGAAGAAAAAAATGTTGTGTTATTTAACAAACTTAAAGGTTTATTTCCACAACATATGTGTGACGTCAATTGTGGGCATAGAAAAATGTTATGTTGGATTCACTACAAAACAAACATCAAAAGATGCGTCTACAAAAGTATATAGTCCCATCTTAAGTTCAATCATAACCCTTCCAAATTAGTTTCTCTAAGTCTCAACATCTTATAAATTTTCTAATTTAAATGTTGATTGATTTCCTTGCCTGTCCTTGATATGGTATTGTTTGATAATTCAAAAATACCCCTTCAAACTATTTTACTCTTAAAAATCAGAATGCAGCGGTAATGGAAAATAAGCCGCCCGAGCTTTAATCAAGTACTAAAACACAACAGCAAATAAACAATCAAAAATTTTAGGATAAAATTGTTTAAAACGTTTGTGCTATTCTATTAAAATTAATCAAAACATTTATCAAAACCCTTTAGTATAATGAGTCAAAAAATAAAGGTTTTAATATTTCAACACTCTTACAATTAAAATTTATGCAAACGACTGAAATTTGAATACACTGTTGGGTATAATAAGTATAATTCATGTAAAATCGTGTTACTTTGTTGAAGTTTCATCTATTACTCCCTATTATAAATTATACGATCTATAAAATGGATGCAGTGAAACTAACATTTTATATAATATTAGTAACATTTTTATTAGTCTTTGAAGAAAGTATTTGCTATTTAACGATATAAGTTTCAACCAAGATTGTATTACTCCGATTTTTAAAATTGTTTACTTGTACTGATACTGTCAGCTAAAAGCTGCTGAAATATCATCCAACAAAAATATAAAAATGCTTTTTATGTATACGCCACTTTATATTGAAACAAAATTGTGTTTACTTGAACTAACCATTAATATTGATGATTTTTTTTACAGGGGTTCCACTAGGCTTGGATACAATCCGATTGGATCCCGATAGTTTGGCAATTTCTACAAACACATTATACGTAGCTGTTGGCTGCTCCGTGGCCATGATAATTATACTAGCAACCATTACATCAACATTATGTATTAGAACCAAGAAAAAGTCTCAAGAGCCACAGTAAGTGATCTAAATTGGTTATCTTTATGTCTCTAGGGATCGATCCGACCCTGTATGATTCACCCCCATTATTATAATTTTTCCAACGATATTTTTATATCAGTCCTAATGGGAAATCAATGATGTTTATGGTGTATTGCATTGGCTATTAAGCGGAGCTTGACGTAAAAATTAAATTTAGATGTAATAATTTTAAATATGTGACAAAAACAGACATTGAAAGTGATTTGATTATAGTTTTTGAATGACATGACAAAACAATATACGGGGGAATTGTTGGCAGATCACGTTTATAGAGAGGGGTGTAGTAATATCTTTTTAAGGGTAGAAATTTCAATCAAATAATGTACAACAAAGATTACTAATATCAGCAAAAGTTAATTAAATTGCATTGCATACAATTTCAAATTAATATAATCAATGGTATCTAATAAGCCTTGCATGCTGCAAAACTAATACAGTTGATTTGTTCATAAGTAATTAAATGTTTTGATTCCATCGAAAGCTCAGCTATAACAAATGTATTGGTGTTTTGGTGTAATTAAATATCCATTGAAATAGTTACTGGATTTACATAGAAGTTTATTATTATTATTATTTCAAAAACTGATTTATTCACAGAAATTGAAATTCAAATTAAAAACGTTGTTGAGACTGGTTATATATTATTTCAATTAATCGATACGTTTTTTCTGCGGAGATCAAAAGAATAAATTGAATTCAAAAAACAAATCGGGAGCTATATATTTTGTATAGAAGACTAGCAATATTTTTAATAACTTTTAAGAATAATATTCCATTTCTCTAGATCCAACGGACAAGCGGTTTTCCTTCAGCAATTATAAAAATTTGATTTTATAATTTTACCGGACACTAAATCGTGCATTCAAATTGCATACATAACAAGAATCAAATATACAGCATAATATTTGATGCTGTCTGTGTTTATGCTTATACTCATAACAGGAAACAAATAATCAAACTAAACATACAAATCCCAGAATCCAACCTTGCTGTGCGAGATCAAATTGTAATAACTGCAACTAGTACCTGACCACTGCAAAGTTATGAGCTCCTTTGTCGTGGGTAGACCATAAAAATGTTTGAAATATCATAATAATATGATTGATGGTTGTAAGTTCCATATACTGGAGACCCGACCTGCGTTTATAAAGTGACGCAAATTATATTACGGTGGCCATATTGTGTGTGATTTGATCATACTAAGCATGTATTAAAAACATCTTACGTTTTAATTTTTTGAAACTATTAAGATTGTAAAGTAACTATTAAAATGTTCAACAATTGGTTAATTGGATCTGAAATTAATATATTAATATCCCTAAACGGACCTATGAGCTAAATTTTACGGCCGTGTCCGGTGCGCTAACCTTCTTAAGCTTAAAAAACGTGATGAATATCAACCTAAAATATGAGCCGTTACAATACGTACAGCATTAAAAACACATAGTAACAGCGCATAATTCATATACACGGCGCGTACAGGGATCCCAGTGTGCATAATATCTATACACATATACACATGGCAGTTAAATCAGATCGGCAACAATCGTAAAACATCTCAAAACATAAGCCATTTTGCATTTAGATTCTTATTTGTAAACTTCATGTGCGTGCCATCGTTTAGCAAAAATAAATATAAAAAAATTAAAATTTGAGCGACGTACTCTGTAATTATAAGATTAATAGTTTTATTACCAAATGTCAAACCAACACTAGTTTTGGCTCAACTAGAGCCTTCTGCAGATATAGTAAGGTAACAAAGTTAAAGAATTGCGGTGTTTAAAAAAAAAAATGTCAACTTCAGAAGAAACCTTTTACCAAATTCTAGAATCTTATAAGATGTTTTAGAAACTTTTGAATAACTCTAAAAACTTTTATTTTAAATATTTTAGACAATAAATCTAGAAACTTTAACAAAATCTTATAAAAAAATTTTAAATCATTGACGGCATAATTTTTTTTTTCAAATTTGCAATAGCTAAAGTAGAGAGGTGGGCACTCCATAGCATATCTACCAGTCGGTAGTTTGAACTAAACCCACCCGCCCAAGTGTTGGTGATCCAGAAATTGGAGTTTCTTCTCTGCTAGCGTTAGAAGTTTCTAAGTAAGAAGCAATGAAAGTACTATTTCTTGGATAACCCACACTTGGGTAGGTGATTGGAACACTCAATAACATAATTACCAACCAGTAGTTTAAACTGGAGTGCCCACCCAATCGCCCAAGCGTTGGTGATACAAAAATTAAAGTTTTTTCTCTCTACCATCGTCAGAAGTTTTTAAGTCGGAGGAAGCAATAAAAGAACAATTTTCTGGATAACCCACACTTCGGTGGGTAGGCGGAACACTCCATAACATGTCTACCAGCCGGTAATTTAAACTGGGGTGCCCACCCACCCGCTCAACTGTTAGTGATCCAGAAATTGGAGTTTCTCCTCTCTGCCAGCGTTTAAAGTTTCTTCAGAGGAAGTAATAGTACAATTTTCTGTACACTCTATAACATAATTACCAACTAATAGATTAAACTGGAGTGACCACCCACCCCTTGGAGTTTCTTTTCTCTGCTCAAGTAGGAAGTGTCTATGTCAAAAGAAGCAATAGAGAAACAAATTTCTGTATAACCAACACTTGGGTAGGTGAGCAGGGCACTATATAACATGATTACCAACTAGTAGTTTAAACTGAAACTCTTGAACTAACTATAGAAACTTCAAAGCAATTACAAAAACAATTGACCAATTTTAAGAAATTCTGAAGGTAATTTAGAAACATTTTGCCAACTCTAAAGAATTTTTACTAAATTTTAAAAATTCCTATAAACTATTTTTAGATATTTATAGAAAATCCAGAAATATTTAATCAAATTCTGAAATCTTCTAAAAAACTAAAAACCTTTGTTCAAAATCTAGAAACTTCTTACTTTAGACCAACTTTACATTAGATCAAATTTTAAAATCTCTTGAAAGAAAACTCCTAAAAAAAGTTCTAAAATTTTTTGACAAACTCTAGAAATACAAGAAAATTTTTATAGATTTTTATCAATTAATCAAATTCTAAAAATTGTGTTTTAAAAACTTTAATCATATCTAGAAGTTCTAGAAACTGTTGACCAACTTGTAAAAAAAAACAGAAACATTTGATCAAATTCTAAAAACACCCAAAGTGTTCTAGAAACTTTCTATCAGCTCTAAAAACCTTTTGCCAAGTTGTAGACACTCCTAAAAAAATTTAAAAATTTTTGATTAATTCTAGATACTTTAGAAGAAACTTTAGAAACATTTGATCAAAATTCTAAGATTTTTTGGGTAACTATAAAAGCCTCTTACTAAATTTTAGATATTCCTAAAAAGTCCTAAAAGTTTTTAGCCAGCTCTAGAATTTTAAAATCTATTGAAAAAAAAACTCCTAAAAAGTTCTAGAAACTTTTGACAAACTCTAAAAATACATTTTTGAAAAGTTTTAGAAACATTTAATCAAATTCTAAAAACACCCAAAGTGTTCTAGAAATTTTCTGTCTGCTCTAAAAGCCTTTTGCTAAATTCTAGACACTCTTAAAAAACTTTTGACTAACTCTAGATACTTTTTAAAAGCTTCAAAAAAATTTGATCAAAATTCATTTTTTGGTTAACTATAGAAGCCTTTTACTAAATTTTAGGTATTCATAAAAAATTCTAAAAATCTTTGACCAGCTCCAGAACTTTAAAATCAGTTGAAAAAAAACTCCTAAAAAGTTCTAAAAACTTTTGACAAACTCTAGAAATACATTGAAAACTTTTGAGAATTTTTAGAAACATTTAATCAAATTCTAAAAGTGTTTTAGAAACTTTGATCATATCTAGAAGTTTTATATTAAATTTAAATACACCTGAAAAATTCAAAAAACTTTTGAAAAACTCAAAAAAATTTGATCAAATTCTAAGAACACCCAAAGTGTTCTAGAAATTTTTGTCAGCTTTAAAAACCTTTTACCAAGTTCTAAACACTCATAAAAAAACTTTTGACTAACTCTAGATACTTCTTAGAAACTTCAGAAACATTTGATCAAATTCTAGAAAGTTTTTGGTTGACTATAAACCTTTTTACTAAATTCTAGATATTTCTAAAACATCCTAAATGTTTTTGAAAAGCTCTAGAACTTTGAAATTTGCTAAAAAAAAACTCCTAAAAAGTTCTAGAAACTTTTGACAAGTTCTAGAAATACATTGAAAACTTTTGAGAATTTTTAGAAACGTTTAATCAAATTCTAAAAATGTTTTAGAAACTTTTATCATATCTAGAGGTTTTTTATGAAACATTAAAAACATCTGAAAAGTTCTAACAATTTTGACCAACATAAAAAATTTCAAAAACATTTGATCAAATTTCTAAAAACACCCAAAGTGTTTTAGAAATTTTTGTCAGCTCTAAAAACCTTTTTTCAAGTTCTAGACACTCCTAAAATTTTTTTGATTAAGTCTAGATACTCCTTAAAAACTTCAGAAATATTTGATCAAATTCTAGAAATTTTTTGGTTAACTATGAAACTATTTACTAAATTTTAGATATTCCTAAAAAATTCTAGAAGTCTTTAGCCAGCTCTAGAACTTTGAAATCTGTTGAAAAAAAACTCTTAAAAAGTTCTAAAAACTTTTGACAAACTCTAGAAATACATTGAAAACTTTTGAGAATTTTTAGAAACGTTTAATCAAATTCTAAAAATGTTTTAGAAACTTTTATCATATCTAGAGGTTTTTTATGAAACATTAAAAACATCTGAAAAGTTCTAACAATTTTGACCAACATAAAAAATTTCAAAAACATTTGATCAAATTTCTAAAAACACCCAAAGTGTTTTAGAAATTTTTGTCAGCTCTAAAAACCTTTTTTCAAGTTCTAGACACTCCTAAAATTTTTTTGATTAAGTCTAGATACTCCTTAAAAACTTCAGAAATATTTGATCAAATTCTAGAAATTTTTTGGTTAACTATGAAACCATTTACTAAATTTTAGATATTCCTAAAAAATTCTAGAAGTCTTTAGCCAGCTCTAGAACTTTGAAATCTGTTGAAAAAAAACTCTTAAAAAGTTCTAAAAACTTTTGACAAACTCTAGAAATACTTCAAAAACTTTTGAGAATTTTTAGAAACATTTAATCAAATTCTAAAAATGTTTTAGAAACTTTTATTATATCTAGATGTTTTTTTGATTAAATTTTAAAATACCTTTGACCAACTTGTAAACAATTTCGGAAACATTTGATCAAATTTTAAAATCACCCAGTGTTCCAGAAATTTTTGTCAGCTCTAAAAACTTTTTGCCTAATTCTAGACACTTAAAAAACTTTTGACTAACTCCATAGAAACTTCAGAAACATTTGATCAAAATTTCAAGATTTTTTTGGTTAACTATAGAAGCCCTTTACTAAATTTTAAATAATCCTAAAAATCCTAAAAGTCTCTAGCCAGCTCTAGAACTTTAAAATTTGTTAAAAAAAGACGCCTAAAAAGTTCTAAAAACTTTTGACAAATTCAAGAAAGACTTTAAAAACTTTTGAGAATTTTTAGGAACATTTAATCAGATTCTAAAAATGTTTTAGAAACTTTTATCATATCAAGAGGTTTTTTATTAAACTTTAAAAACATCTGAAAAATTCTAAAAATTTTGACCATATAAAAAACTCAAAAACATTTGATAAAATTCTAAAAACACCTAAGGTGTTCTAAAAATTTTTGTTAGCTTTAAAAACCTTTTACCAAGTTCTAAACACTCCTAAAAAAACTTTTGACTAACTCTAGATACTTCTTAGAAACTTCAGAAACATTTGATCAAATTCTAGAAAGTTTTTGGTTGACTATAAACCTTTTTACTAAATTTTAGATATTTCTAAAACATCCTAAATGTCTTTGAAAAGCTCTAGAACTTTGAAATTTGCTAAAAAAAACTCCTAAAAAGTTCTAGAAACTTTTGACAAGTTCTAGAAATACATTAAAAACTTTTGAGAATTTTTAAAAACATTTAATCAAATTCTAAAATTGTTTTAGAAACTTTTATCATATCTAGAGGTTTTTTATGAAACTTTAAAAACATCTGAAAAGTTCTAAAAATTTTTGACCAACTTAAAAAATTTCAAAAACATTTGTCAAATTCTAAAAACACCTAAAGTGTTTTAGAAATTTTTATCAGCTCTAAAAACCTTTTTTCAAGTTCTAGACATTCCTAAAATTTTTTTGATTAACTCAAGATACTCCTTAAAAACTTCAGAAATATTTGATCAAATTCTAGGAATTTTTTGGTTAACTATAGAAGCTCTTTACTAAATTTTAAATAATCCTAAAAACCCTAAAAGTCTCTAGCCAGCTCTAGAACTTTAAAATTTGTTAAAAAAAGACGCCTAAAAAGTTCTAGAAACTTTTGACAAATTCTAGAAAGACTTTAAAAATCTTTGAGAATTTTTAGGAACATTTAATCAGATTCTAAAAATGTTTTAAAAACTTTTATCATATCAAGAGGTTTTTTATTTAATTTTAAAAATATCTGAAAAATTCTAAAAATTTTGACCATATAAAAAATTCAAAAACATTTGATAAAATTCTAAAAACACTTAAAGTGTTCTAAAAATTTTTGTTAGCATTAAAAACCTTTTACGAAGTTCTAAACACTCCTAAAAAAACTTTTGACTAACTCTAGATACTTCTTAGAAACTTCAGAAATTGACTATAAAGCTTATTACTAAATTTTAGATATTTCTAAAACATCCTAAATGTCTTTGACCAGCTCTAGAACTTTAAAATTTGCTAAAAAAAAACTCCTAAAAAGTTCTAGAAACTTTTGACAAGTTCTACATTAAAAAAATTTTAGAATTTTTAGAAACATTTAATCAAATTCTAAAAATGTTTTAGAAACTTTTGTCATATCTAGAAGTTTTTTATCAAATTTTAAAATTTCCTGAGAAGTTCGAAAAACTTTTGACCAACTTGAAAAATTTCCAAAACATTTGATCAAATTCTAAAAACACCCAAAATGTTTTAGAAACTTTTGTCAGCTCTAAAAACCTTATGCCTAGTTTTGGACAATCCTAAATTAAATTAAAAACTTTTGAGTAACTCTAAATACTCCTTAGAAATCTTAGAAACATTTGATCAAATTTTAAGAACAATTTGGTCAACTATAAAAGCCCTTTACTAAAATCTAAATATTCCTAAAAATTCCTAAAAATCTTTAGCCAGCTAGAAATAGTTGATAAACTCTAGAAATACAATAAAAACTTTTGAAAATTTTTAGAAACATTTAATCGAATTCTAAAAATGTTTAAGAAACTTTTATAATATCTAGAAGTTTTTTATTAAATTTTAAAAACACCTGAGAAGTTCGAAAAACTTTTGACCAATTTGTAAAAAAATTAGAAACATTTGATTAAATTCTAAAAACACCCAAATTGTTCTAGAAATTTTTTTCAACTCTAAAAACCTTTTACCAAATTTTGGACACTCCTAAAAAAATTTAAAAAAATTTGACCAACTCTAAATACTCCTTAGAAATCTTAGAAACATATGATCAAATTCTAATAACTTTTTGGTTAAGTATAGAAGCCCTTTACTAAATTTAAAATATTCCTAAAAAATTCGAAAAGTCTTTAGAACTTTAGAATCTGTTAAAAAAAACACCTAAAAGGTTCTAGAAACTTTTGACAAACTTTAGAAATACATTAAAAACTTTTGAAAATTTTTAGAAACATTTAATCAAATTCTAAAAATGTTTTATAACTTTCATTATATTTAAAAGTTTTTTAATAAATTTTAAAAACACCTGAGAAGTTCTAAAAACTTTTGACAAACTTTAAAAAATTCAAAAACATTTAATCAAATTCTAAAAACACCCAAAATGTTCTAGAAATTTTTGTCAGCTCTAAAAACCGTTTGCCAAGTTCTAGAAACTCCTAAAAAACTTTTCAATAACTGCATAGAAACTTCAGAAGCATTTGATCAAAATTCTTAAATTTTTTGGTTAACTATAGAAGCTCTTTACTAAATTTTAGATATTCCTAAAAAAATCCAAAAGTTTTTAACCAGCTCTAGAACTTTAAAATTTGTTAAAAGAAAACTCTTAAAAAGTTCTAGAAATTTTTGATAAACTCTAGAATTACATTAAAAACTTTTAAGAATTTTTAGAAACAATGTCAGCTCTAAAAGCCTTTTTCTAAGTTCTAGACACTCCTAAAATTTTTTTGACTAACTCAAGATAGTCCTTAAAAACTTCAGAAATATTTGATCAAACTCTAGGAATTTTTTGGTTAACTATAGAAGATCTTTACTAAATTTTAGATATTTCTAAAAAATCCTAAAAGTCTTTAGCCAGCTCTACAATTTTAAAATCTGTAAAAAAAACTCCTAAAAAGATCTAAAAACTTTTGACAAACTCTAGAAACACATTAAAAACTTTTGAGAAATTTTAGAAACATTTAATCAAATTCTAAAAATGTTTTAGAAACTTTTATCATATCTAGAAGTTTTTTATTAAATTTAAAAAAAAAAACCTGAAACGTTCTAAAAACCTTTGACCAACTCATTTGATCAAATTCTAAAAACACCCAAAGTGTTCTAGAAATTTTTGTCAGCTCTAAAAACATTTTGTCAAGTTGTAGACACTTTTGACTAACTCTACATACTTCTAAAAAACTTCAGAAACATTTGATCAAAGTTCTAAAATTTTTTTAGTTAACTATAGAAGCCCTTTACTAAATTTTAGATATTCCTAAAAAGTCTTAGAAACTTTTAGCCAGCTCTAGAACCTTTTAAAATTTTTAGAAATATTTGATCAAATTCTGAAAACTGAAAGGTGTTTTAGAAAGCTTTGGCCAACTCTAAAAACTTATCAGCGAGTTCTAAAAAACTTACAAAATTCTAAATTCTGTTTTTGAAACCTTTAATACAAACAAATTCAACAAAATTCATCAATTAGTCCAAAAATTAAGAATTAAACATTTTTGAAAATTTCAAAAAAATACTGTTAAATAAAAATTTTACTTTTTTGTAACTTTAATGATTAAAGCATTAGTTAATGCAATTAGTACAAACATTTACAATAAAATTCATCGATTAGTTTTTATTTTAACCCACAATTAGTGATTAATGTTCTAAATTAGCAAATAAACAATTTAGTAGAAAAAATGCTGATCGTACGTTGATCATTAAAGCATTGATTGATGATCATGTACACAAATTTACAATACAATTCATCGATTAAATTGTAAGAAACATATATAATAATAATAATAAACAGCCATTTGAGTTGAAAAAAAGTCGGGGAAAAGTATTGCTACTATTTTGATCAAACCTATTACCAGAAACCATTTGCCAAATAGCAATTCGTTTAGTATTTGGAGTTTTAACTCTCCGTTCAAGATATAAATATATAAATAGCGTCCCATTTAAAGTCGGCCCCATTGCAAGTTAAAATATAATAAAAGTGTGTACAATCAAATAAAATAATATATAGTACCTAGAAATTAAACATAAAAAATAATTAAACTTAACTGTACACTTTAAAGTAATAACCTGAATTAAGAAAAATCAAAAATGCATAAAGTAATAATAATTCAGAAACCTCTCCAATATTTCTTGGCTGCCCCAAGTCTCTGTACATTTATCAAGCAAATTAATAAAAATCATAGTAACAAATAACACAATCAAATTAAAAATTGTTATTAAATAAGCAAGAAATCTGCAATATATTAACAAAATACAAGTACAATTTAATTATTCTATCAGCGACATTATCAAAAAGATGACTCAACAATCACATTTATTAATAATTTATTTATTAAGCAATTAATTAAATTGAAGTCTTGTACAAAATGATTAAAACTTACATCATATTCCTCTATTGTACTTCTCCATTACACACACTTATAAATTAAACTGAATAAAATAAGTATCATATGCATTCATTGTATACAGAGCTGAAGCACAACCTATCACAGAGACAGAATTTACTAGAATGTATATTTGCATTTTATGGTGTAATATTAGAAACAAGAAATGATTAAATTTATTCCGGATAAAAATAAACTCTTATCTCTGTGCGCTCGGATGTATTGAAAGTTTTTTGCATGTAAAATAACCCATTGGAAATATTCTTATCAACAATAGATAAATATAGCAATGACATTTCCATACAAATTGATTTATTTTGTAAATGTTAAATTTTATTATAAAATTATTTTGCAAATATTGAATGTAATGAATGCAATTTAATTTAATTAATATTTGGCAAACAAAGTATTAATTCAACAGTCGGAAAATAGATACAAATACGTACATACTCTCACAAAGTTATAAAAATATGGACATACACGATACGAACGCTTAAAAGCTCAAGTATCAGTATCAAAGCTCATTTATAGTCAAGTAATAAATGTATAAGTACATAATCTGTGCGTGTTTTACTAAATGTAGATCTATTAATTTACTCACGTTAATTGTACACATTCTCGATACAAAATAATGGTCCTTAGATTTGATTTGATTCACTGAAGCACCACACATCACAACTTACTAGAATGAATAAATTATATTTTATAATATAAATTGGAAACAAGCAATGATGACGCATATTTATTTCCAGAACACGGCCGAAGTAAAAAAACTCTTATCTCTTCGTACGCTCGGATTTATTGAAAGTGAATAGTTTTTGCATGTTAAAATAACCCATTGGAAATAATTCTTATCAACTGAAGGATAAATATAGAAGCGACATTCTCATACAAATTGATTTACTTTGTAAATGTTAAATTTTATTATAAAATATTTAAATTATTTTGCAAATATTGAATGTAATGAATGCAATACTGTTATATGCAATATTAATTAATTAATGTATGCGTAAACTCTAACCAGCAACAAGTATTAATTAGTTCCTTGTATTGGTTTAAAATTTTAAAAGTTTGAAATTAAATTAACAAATACATACATACTCACTCAGTTATAGAAATCTGCACATTGAAAGCTTTAAATTTCACTACAAAAGCTGTCTCTTGATGCACTAGACCTCTACATCTATACATGTTTTACACAAATATAGACCTAATTAAGATTCACATTAATTGTGCACATTCTTGATACGAAGCAATGGTCCTTAGATTTGATTTAATTCACTGAAGCACCACACATCACATACACCTTTACTAGAATGAATAAATTACATTTTATAATATAAATTGGAAACAAGCAATGACGATGCACATTTATTTCCAGAACACGGCCGAAGTAAAAAACTCTTATCTCTTCGTACGCTCGGATTTATTGAAAGTGAATGTTTTTTACATACTTAAAATAACCCATGGGAAACAATTCTTATCAACAGAAGGATACATATAGAAATTTAGTTTATACGTAGTAAAATGATTTACTTTGTAAATATTATAATTTTATTGTAAAATAATGTAAATTATTTTCAATATGTAATGCAAAGCTAATGTTATATTAATTCCTAATTCTGATTCAAGTCTGAAATTACGTTATTAGATACTAAATAATAAAAATGATTTAGTGAAAGTTATAAAAATATCAAAACAAAAGTTTGAAAGCTCAAATATTACTACCAAAGCTCACTAATAGTCAAATAAATGTAGAAGTACATGTTTTTTAATGCGTTAGACCTATACTAATTCAAAATTCTATTCTAATTTGAGCGCAATTTAAAGAAATATTATTCACTATCTATCAATGAGATAATGAATTAAAACATTGAAAGCATGAGCAACAAGTGTTTTACAAATAACTAATAGATACGATTTGGCACGAGTTCTTGTCTTATTATCATTTTAGTAGTCAGTAATTTCAATTATCTTGATTGAATTACCCGCAACAAAATTATCATGCCGGATTCTACACTCAGTAATTTAATAACTAGCTCATTTGCAGTGAA
This sequence comes from Tachinus rufipes, assembly GCA_963932245.1. Lineage (NCBI taxonomy): Eukaryota > Metazoa > Arthropoda > Insecta > Coleoptera > Staphylinidae > Tachinus > Tachinus rufipes. The sequence continues at coordinate 79,952,087 of OZ010750.1, read as the reverse complement.
ATTATCTTTAGAACCGTCATTACTTATCAAAGCCGATTTTTCTATAAAGAGAGTCAAATACAGAACACTTTTTGGAGCTTGGGTACAAACATAAAGTGCGATTAATCAAAAAAGTTTACAATTTGTATGTAAAGTAGTTTATACACTTTCTCAAAAAGTAAATATTTAATTTTTCAAACTTACAATTTATTGACAGGTTTGTTAAAAAAATGTTGACTGTAAATTAAACGCTTTGTCAGCGTCAGACAGTTAATAATTCTGAAAGGTGGTAACGCAATGCCTCCTATTAGGAAAAAAGTTGAACCGTTTGTGAGTGAAAGAGAGCTGTAGTACAACAGCATTTTTGGCGCGTTTTATTAGAGTCAGATGACCAAAAAAAAATTTAATAAATGATGTAATTTATGTAGGTTGCTTTTTCACTCAATGTAAGACACATCAACTAGTGTTTCAAGGTATGCACCCATTATTAGTGTGCCTTGCATCTCACGTTTACAAAGAATTATATGGCAATTTCAATTCAAAAGTTTTTTATTTCTTAAACTTGCTTACAAGAGCTATTAACATATGCTTTTACTTTTTCAATCAGCACACCATTAATATAGATATTAAACCTATTCTTTTTAGTTTTCTTTAGTCCATTCCTGAATGTAGGCTTCTATGAAACCCGCAGTTGATCTATTATTGTCCAACCATCTCCTTTGTGGCTGGTCTTTGCTCTTCTTTGTTTTTTTTTGGAAGCCAGTGCGTGACTGAATGCTCATCATGGCCAGACCAGCTTCATTTTAATTTTTCCATCTTTTTTGACTAGCCTAGATTTTTTTCTGATCTGATCATAGTACTTTCCATTGCTCTTTGTATTGTTTGCATTCTATTCATACTCTTCTTAGTAAAACTCATAGTTTCTATTTAGATTTATGAGTATGCTATTGTTTTTCAAACAAAATGTGTCGCAGTTTACCAAATACCGCCAAAGTAAGGCTTATACGTCTATTGACTTCTGCTGTTTAAAAAAAAAAGTTTTCTAGTCTTGCGGTGAAGAGAAAGTAAGAGAAAAGTAGCAAAATCCAGCCATAAACTGTTGAAAACTGTAAAATTTAATTTATAGAATGCCAAAAATAGCAAAATTTGGGCTTGAAACATTAATGTACCAAAATCCGGCCAAAAAACTAATGTAAAGTGAAAAATTTGATTTATAGAGTTTAAAAACTAACTTCAAAATATTCTCAAAAAACACTGTTAAAAATTTTGGCCATAAAACATTTTAAAAACAAAAAATTAGCCAAAAACGGTCAAAAACTGCAAAATTCTGTTCATAAAATATTAAAAACACCAAAATCCAGTTTCACAACTTTAAAGAATTGCCAGAAAGCATCAATATCTGACTATAAATTCTTTAAAAGTGTAAAAAAATCATAAAATTTTAAAAATACAACATTTGATTGTTAAAAAGTGCAAAATTTGACTATAAAATTTTAAACAATTACTAGAAAGCACCAAAATTCGGTCATAAACTCTTTAAAAGTGTAAAAATGTTCATAAAATTTTAAAAATAGCAAAATATTAAAAATATTGTTAGAAAGAACCAAAATTCGGCATAAAATTTTATTTATGGAATGCCAAAAATAGCTAAATTAGGCCTTAAAACATCAAAATATTTTCAGAATGTACCAAAATCCGACTATAAACCGTTGAAAAATGCAAAATTTGATTTTTAGAGTTTGAAAATTAACGTAAAAACATTGTCAGAGAACAATGGTAAAAAATCCAGCCATAAAACATAAAAAAAAATTTAAAAAATGGGCAAAAACGGTCAAAAACTTCAAAATTCTGTTCATAAAATATCAAAAACACCAAAATCCGATTTCACAATTTTAGATAATTACCAGAAAGCACCAATATCAGGCCATAAACTCTTTAAAAGTGTAAAAAAACATAAAATTTTGAAAATATCAATATTTGGTTGTTAAAAAGTGCAAAATTTAGCTATAAAATTTTAAATAATTTTCAGAAAGAACCAAAATTCGGCATAAAATTCTAATTATGAAATGCCAAAAATAGCTAAATTTGGGCTTGAAACATCAAAATATTTTCAGAATGTACCAAAATCCGGCCAAAAAGTGCAAAAATTAATTTATAGTGTTTGAAAACTAACATAAAAATATTCTCAAAAGAACACTGTTAAAAAATCCGATCATAAAACATTAAAAAAAACAAAAAAATGGGCTAAAAACCGTTTAAAACTGCAAAATTCTGTTCATAAAATATCAAAATCCGGCCATAAATTCTTAAAAAGTGTAAAAAAATCATAAAACTTCAAAAATATCAAAATTTGGTTATTAAAAAGTGCAAAATTTGGCTATAATATTTTAAACAGTTATCAGAAAGCACCAAAATTTGGCCATAAACTCTTAAAAAGTGTAAAAAATTTCATAAAATTTGCAAAATAAACCAAAATTTGGCATAAATTCTATTTATGGAAGGCCAAAAATAGCAAAATTTGGGCTTGAAACATCAAAATATTTTCAGAATGTACCAAAATCCGGCCATAAACCGTTAAAACGTGCAAAAATTAATTTATAAAGTTTGAGAACTAATGTAAAAATATTCTTAAAAAACACTGTTAAAAAAGCCGGCCATAAAACATTAAAAAAAAAAAACAAAAAACAAAAAACCAGCCAAAAACGAACAAAAACTGCAAAATTCTGTTTATAAAATATCAAAAACACCAAAATCCGGTTTCACAATTTTAAATAATTTCCAGAAAGCGTCAATATCTAGCTATAAACTTTTTAAAAGTGTAAAAAAATAATAAAATTTTAATAATTCCAAAATTTAATTGTTAAAAAGTTTAAAATCCGGCTATAAAATTTTAAACAACTATCAGAAAGCATCAAAACTCTTCAAAAATGTTAAAAAAATATATAATCTTAAAAATAAAAAATCCCAGCTTTAAAATATTAAAAATATTGTTAGAAAAAACCAAAATTTGGCATAAACTGTTAAAAAATGAAAAATTTTTGTTCCCGGCTTTGTATGTAGGGTATCTTCTTCTTCTAATGAGTGGTTTGATGAGCATGTAGCTCACTTGGCTGCTCTTTCCAGATAAATTTTCAACGTCTTCCTTTTTTTATTTATATAAGAATCAAAGTCTAACTTCAAATTATTAAGAAATGTAAAATTCTATTCTTAAACTGTCAAAAATAGCAAAATCCGGCCATGTAATATAAACATGCTTTTAAAAAGTAGCAAAATCCATCTACAAACTGTTAAAAACTATAAAATTCAATTTATGGAATGCCAAAAATTGCAAAATTTGGGCTTGAAACATCAAAATATTTTCAGAATGTACCAAAATCCGCTCAAAAACTGCAAAATTTAATTTATAAAGTTTAAAAACTAACGTAAAAATATTTTTAAAAAACATTGTTAAAAAATCCGGTCACAAAACATTAAAAAAAACAAAAAATTGGCTATAATTGGTCAAAAACTGCAAAGTTCTGTTCATAAATATCAAAAACACTAAAATACGGTTTTACAATTTTAAATAACTGCTAGAAAGCTCTAATATCTGCCCAAAAACATTTAAAAAATGTCAAAAACCAATCAATCAATCAAAAATATCAAAATTTGGTTGTTAAAAGTGCAAAATCTAACTATAAAATTTTAAACAATTACCAGAAAGCACCAAAATCTGGCCATAAACTTTTAAAAAATTAAAAAATTTCATAAAATTTTCAAAATATCAAAAATATCGTTAGAAAAAACCAAAAATGTATTTATAAAATGCTAAAAACAGCAAAATTTGGGCTTGAAACATCAAAGTATTGTCAGAATGTACCAAAATCCGTTGAAAAGTGCAAAAATTAATTTATAGAGTTTGAAAACTAAAGTAAAAATATTTTCAGAAAACACTGTTCAAAAATTCGGCCATAAAACATTAAAAAAATTTGAGCAAAAACAGTCAAAAACTGCAAAATTCTGTATAAAATATCAAAAACACTAAAATACGGTTTCACAATTTTAAATAACTGCCAGAAAACCCCAATGTCTGGCTACAAACTCTTAAAATGTGTAAAAAAATTATAAAATTTAAAATATACTAAAATTTGGTTGTTATAAAGTGCAAAACCCAGCTATAAAATTTTAAATAATTATCAAAAAGCACCAAAATGTAGCCATAAATGTAAATAAATGTGTACAAATAGCAAAACTTAGCTTTAAAATATTAAAAATATTGTTAGAAAAAACCAAAATTTGGCTTAAACTGCTGAAAAGTGCAAAATTTGGGTATAAAATTGTATAATTTAAAACTTATATATCAAACATATAATAATGCATATTGTTAAATGCTTGTTTGACAATGAGCAGCCTCCCGCAAAAAAACTAGCACAATCCTGTTTCCCCTTTCTGGCTTTGTCCGGATAGGTTTCAGTTTTAGCTTTAATTAAGTGGTTTCTTTTTCCGGCTTTGTCCGTAGATTAACTTCTTCTTCTACTTTTATGCATTTTTTTTGTGGCTACTTTAATGGGTGGTTTAATGAGAATATAGCTCAATAAATTTGTTGACATCTTTCTCTCTATATCTAAATCGAAGAGCCAAGCACTCGGGTCCTCGTTTTTGGTGGTATAAAAAAAACTCTTTACGTCAAGCTTCTGGTTATGTCTCTTCAGGCGACTCAAGACTTTCTCAATAACATCCGGAAGACCCAAAAGCTAGAAAGTGGCTATTGTCTGTCTAGAGAAGTGATCTGTCTTTACAACGCTACATTTTGACAATAGTTCTTCTGTAGATGTGTCATAATCACAGGTGATCTTAAAAATCTCTTTGTGTATGACCACTTTTGCAAAGATAAAAAGTGTTTCCTCGGAAGTAGACAGATCTCAAGTTAGAGCAGCTTTTACTTTGTCTTGGCGATTGGTAGTGGATGGTGACAGCACTTGGAGGTGTTTGAGTACAGCTTTTTTATAGCTGACTCTTACTTTTTTTTGTTAAAAGAAAAACAGTTTTTAGGTTTAACCTAGACTTTTTTCTAATTGAATTCTCAGAAATGGATAAGCAAAACCTTTTCTTTTGCTACCTACGTTTCAAAAGGTTTTTTTTTTGCCCGGAGACTTAGAATCTCTTTTTTCTAAAGATGGTGACAGAACGCACGGTGGGGTGGATGGTACACTGAGCGATTGAATCAAAATAGACAAAAGTGTCAGACAGGGATGCGATTATGTGGTTGTTTAACATATTTATGGATAAATGCGTAAAGAATACTTGTGAAAACCTTAATGGTGTATGGTGTGGATAGATAATCTAAATATAAGAGTGCGATTGTATGCTGACGATGCTGTAATAGTGTGTAAAATTAAAAGCGTTTTACAAAATGCACTAAACCAAGTAAATGTTGCAGCAAATAAACTGGATCTTTGTATAAATGTAGCAAAAATTAAATTCATCGTAGGTAGTGATTGTAGAATCGGGTTAAACGGTAAACGCTTGCTTAAAGCAAGTAAATTCTTTTGTAAATCTGGAAAAAATGTTTAATAAAAATAGTAATTTAGATAGAAAAATTAAAAAACAAGTGTGTATGATTGCAAAAATAAAGTATAATTCAAGAAGACAAAGACAACAATTCTGCTGTATGGATCTAAAGCATAAATATGTCAAGAGAAACACAAAAGTAAAATGTGTGTGTGTGTAGAAAAACTTGTATAAAAATAATTAAAAATTTGCTTTAAAAGTAACACCAATAAACCAGTACAAACGTAGCATTCTACGTTAGTCTGGCCATGTTGAGAGAATAAGTAAAGATAGAATAACAAAGCTAGTCTATGATGGAAATGTATCTGTTTTAAAATGCAGAAGTAGACTATGTTAAAGTTCGATAAATGTAGTAGAAAAATGCATGAAAAAAAAATTAAAATGAAAAAAATACGCAAACATGCAAGACCAGATGTATGGCTATTGCTGAAGCATAGAAAGTGAGTGAGGACAGGCGACAAATTGTACTAAGTAAGGTTTAAGAACCAAAGTAGGCTATTGTACAGTGTTACTTCCTACCCCAAAAGAAATAACGTGTATGTATAAATCAACTCTTAAAAAAATTATTTTTAATAAGAAGTTTACTATATTTTTTTTTCATTCTTACGGAATACTTTTATGGATTAATTCCTCACATACAGCAAAAAAAAATTAAATATATGTTAGAAAAATTTGTAAAGGTTGAAACTTGTTACGGTTATTAAATCCTGGTATATTTATGATATAGTACATAGAAAATTTGTTTTATTTATTTTATAATAAACTATCACATAGTAACGGACACCACCATTCAATTCAAATTTATTTATTTTATATTGTATGACTTAAATTATTATTACTATTACCATAAGCTCTCAAAAAAACATAAAAATCTTTAAGAAATAGCAAAATCCAGTTATAATTTATGATAAATATTGTAAAAAAATCAAATTAAATCAATCTAGCCACGGATTTTAAAATAAACGTGAGACGGCCTTGCAGGCTTGTGCTTGGGTTTCGTATTGCAGACCCTTGCTCTTGTGGAGGCACACTTAACATCTGTCTATAAAAAGTTAAATATTTCAGCTTACACCTAAAATGTTATTAAAAATCCTATAAAATTATAATAAAACCAATTACTTAAGTCTTAATATATTAAAAATTAATTAATTGACATCTTTCTTTGTTTTAAATTCAATTCAATTTCCGCGGATAATTTTGCAACGGGAATTTTTTTGCAGACTTTACTGAGTCATTTGGGGCTTTTAAGTTGCTTTAAATTCTAACCAATGATGTAGCGAGGGGAGTTTAGAATATGCCGGTGCATGCGCTTATGCGAAATCATGATTTCTATTTATGTAAAGTAATTAGCAGTTAAATATAATTTTAGTTCCGATACGTGCTTCTATGTATAGAAAACAAATCAGAACGCATCTGGCCCCAGGGTAGGGTTGAAATTTAAGCTTAATTGGTTGTGCAGATGTGAAATGTACAGGAAAGAGACCGCATATATTCCGGTATGGCTGCTGGTCGTATCTTATTGGTTAAGCACTCAAGGTCTAAAATAAACTTACAGAAATAACAATGCAGGTGGGGGTGGTTTGTTGTTTTAAAAATAGAACGCATCCTTAAAAGGAGTGTGTGGTGCGCCCTACCACGTCGGCGTCCGCAGTGGGGATATTTTATTGTCACAATCAAAAGTATAAGAGCGCAAGGTAAATTCTAATCGATCCATATTGAATGTGTGCAGATCGAAGTTAAGAAGTTCGCGACCCAAGAGCTCAGCCTGAATTTGAATAGTAAAGCAGACAAAACAACTCCAAGAATTTTCTCATTTTGTAAAACACTCAAGTGGACTTAGTGTTGTTCATCATGGGAGGTTGCATGCGAAAATTTGAATGGCCAAGTCTAAGGCAGAATGAAAACGCACGGAACATTTCTGAACAACAAAGATGGATTGAATCAAAGACAAAGGGAACAAGGACAAGCTTGCAGAGTAACCAAGACAAATGTTTAACTTTCGAAAGAATGTGTTCTAACTGTAATGCCAAAGAAACCATCAAAAATAAGCCTAAAGAAAATGATGACGCCGTTTTAATAGAAAGTCTATCTACGTCCCAGTCGAACCTGAGCCCAACTTCAGTTGCTGATGAAACTCCTAAGATAAGATATCGCCATCGCCGACATAGTTCACAGCCGTCAGCTTACAGAAGAAGTTCTTACCGACACAGTTTGCAGACTACTGAAATTTAATTTTGCATATTTTAAAGGACTGTATAAGTGAGCTTCTAAATCAACGCAAAATTAATTTATTAGATGACTTGTAAGTAAAATTTATTATTTATCACCGCAATCTTGGCTTTATAAAATCATGTCGCAAATTAATAAAATTGATCAATTCGTTGGAGACAATAATACTGACGTAATCGTTTTCTTTGAAAAATGCATAATAGAATTACTCATTTATTTCTTTGAAGAGGAAATGTTTTAAAGTAGCTGGACAGAAAAATTTGTAATGCAGTTTTGCGGGTTTGAACTTATCCAGGCAAAAACTTAAAAGTGATTTAAATGACTATAGTGATAACGTGTTTACTAAAACTGAATTAAACATGTTTTGACGTAAATGTGCCGAAATTAATTACCAGTCAGGAAAAATCTGCCCAGAAATTTGTTAAGAAAATAGACTTTTTTACGTAATAAATGTTTGTCTCCATATTAATCTAAAATCCTCTAAATATAACTACTTAACGACCAAATAAGGTAAACGTTAAACAAGTTATCCAGCAATGTTTATAAATAGTTTATTATTAAAGCTAAATGTTATTAAAACAATAATGTATTCCAAAAGCGGCTTTTCTAAATTTTAAAATGGCTTCAACCCATGCAACAAAGACTTCTTTATTTTTCTTTATAGACAAAATTATAAAAAACATAGAATTATACTGATGAAAATTTGTGATGTGCTGATTACAAGTTTGGCTAATTATTTGACCATTTAGAAATCAAATAGTTGATTAATTCAAAACAGGCAGTTAATGCTGCTTCAATTTATTCAAAAAGACCCAACTATTTAATTTCTGAATGGTCAAAAATTTTGTAATTGCTTAGTCAGCCAAATTTGTAGAAAAACATGTTTTCTGTTTGTTACCGTTGTAGTTGGTTGACTAATTTAAAAAAAAGCATCATTGCTGCTTTAATTTTTCAAGTCCTAAAAATTTGGTTTCTAAAAATTGTGCTTAGTCAACCAAACACACGGTAAAACTTATGTTTTGGATTAAATATAATATTAAATAAACTAAATTTAATGTATGAATTGTTACTATCAACATGTTCTGTCCTCAAAATAACAAAATTAATAATTTACAGCAAAAACTACAATTTCAAATCCGACTAATCGGCCATTTTATTAATTATTTGCCGACTGTACAATGGCCAATTAGTCGTTTTAATCTCTAAAGTTACTTATGAATTTGATATCAAATAAGTAACAAAAATCTTTGTTGCATGGGTCAATGTACTCGAACAATAATGAAGGAAACAAGCTATTAATGTCACAATCAATATAAAAAATGTTATTTATCGGTGACAAGCTTCCACTTCCTTCAAAATGATTATAACCGCTATTTTGTACATGGAATAAATATATAAACATAACACCAAATTTCCCTTACCCACCCCGCCTTAAAAATTACGGCATCAGAAAAGGATTCAGCAATCAAAAGCACCAGGAGCCAAAAAGAAAAAACTGCCAAATTTTAAAGCTACCACTACCTAAAATTGTCATAACGCACAATTTTGAAATAAATATGCGACAATAATCCAAAATTAGCCAGAAAAATCACCAGGAAAGGATTATCAAAATTGAAGAAAGCAAACTGATTGCGAAATTTTGAACTGATTTATTATATCTATACCAAATTGAAAAGTGATACTGAGTTAATGCATGATGCAAATATACAAAGGCTGAATAGGTTAAAAAGTTATGGGTATTAAAAGATGTGTCAAAGAAGTGATTCCAATAATGAACATTAAAATTGGAATGAAGAATTAATATTAAGCAAAAAAAAAGAAAAAAAAAAGAAGAAGACAAAAAAAATGTTGTTAAATGTTGTTAAAATAAATGTTGTACGTGTAAACAAAACTTTGGTCTAATATTGGTAAGTTATAAATCAAGCAATTACAATTTTTATATTTTAAATTTAAAAATTAATTATTTTGAAGATTGACAATCAGCTTCTATCATAGATTTTTAATAATTAACGTTTCAGCAACGCCTTTTTATTGTATAAATTTTTTATCTCTGAAAAGTAAATTTATAATCAAACAAATTGAATTTTTATGTTTTGCAATGCAAGCATAGCCAAATCAATATCACTAATAAATAATAATATCATTTGTTGTATTTATATAATATTAATATTAATTTTCAGTTACATGAGTGCTGCTACAAATGACAGCAATCAACATGTATTCGTTCGTCTTGGTTCACCAACCGGCAGGACACCCAGTGCAGGGAGTGGAAGTTATGCTACAATCGCAAGCATCCATAAAAGTCCGCCATCATCACCATCTCCGTATGCAACAAGCGAGCCCATGCGAGTATCATATTATGCTTCATCACACGTTCTGCTATTATCACAGGTAATTTATAATTTATTATCAATGAATTCTAATTAAATTGGGATTTTATTTACACAAAGGTTTTTTTATTTCAATGCTGGTACTTTATTATCTTTAAATCCGTGCTTTTTACTAGGACTATTTAGTTTTCAAGGATTATGTTATTTTAAGTAAGCTAAATTAACTAGGGTGTGCTAAGCTTTAATATAGGGTACATATAATCCCTTAAATTAAATTTCAATTACAATAGACAAAAGATAATGCATCTTTACATAAGATAAAACATGGTTGATTATCTAAATCTACTATTTTTTTTTGTTTAGTTAATTCTGATTGCCACTTTACTTTTTTTTTAAATTTAATAATTATGTTTTATTTTTTATTTTTTTTTTGTTATTCTAGTCTTGTTTATAGAAACATACAAAAGCGAAATTGAAAACTTTTTCGTTAGTTCCTACGCTTGCGTTGAAGTCTCCTATCTTTTTCAGTTTTTTCTCATTTGTCATTTGTATTATTTTTTTTAGTTTATTGAAATTGTTTTTTATATCTTTTCTATACATTGTAATTATTTTAATTTATTTTTGCTAAGAGTTTAAATTTAATTTAATTTTTTTTACTAAATGAAACCATTGAAGACAAAATTTAAGCTTTTAAATTAAACTTTGTTTATAGAATGCTCAACTTATGCAGAATTTTGGTTTTTTCTAACAATATTTTTGATATTTCAAAGCAATTTCTAAGATTTTACAATATAAAATACATTTTTTTTTAAATTATAGTCAGATTTTAGTGTTTTCTGGCAATTGTTTAAAATTTCAAAGCCAAAATTTGTTGTTTTGACATTTTATAAACAAAATTTTGCAGTTTTTAATCGTTTTTAGCATTTTTTTTTCTTTTATGACTATTTTTGACTTTTTGTAAAAAGAATTTTGCATTTTTAACAGTTTATAGCTGAATTTTCTGACAATTTTGTAATAAACAGAATTTTGCACTTTTCTGCTACTTCTAACATTATTTTAATACTTTATGGCAAAAGTTTTTAACCTGCTTTATAGTGATTTATATCAGAAGGCAAAAAAGAAAAATTCGTGTTTAAGATTGCATTCTAACCAAAAATACGAAACAACTTTTTCCCAATCGGCCTTTCTTTTGGAGATATCGAAGTTCAAACTTTTGAAAAATTTATAAATAAATCACAAAACGATCCTCTTCAGTTATTTTTTGAACAATTTTAAATTTCAGTTTTTTTTTTCAATAAACTTATCAAGCTGAGCAAATTATGTCATTTTTTTCCTAAAATTAGTCGGTAAAGAAGGTCACTATAAATTTAAAACTGTCTTTATTTTAGACTAGTTTTCATTCATTCATTGCATCTAATTCCGGTTTTCACCATTCTTTTTAAAATATATGTCCACTGGTAAAATATTTCATTCATTTATTTCAACAAATACTTTCACCACCTCAAGTGAAAATATAGGTTTCTTGATTGTCATTTGTTGATTTTTTTTTTCTTTTTTTCCATTTTCAATTTTTTTGCGCTTTTTTTGACAGAAACCCGACTCTTTACTGTACTACCAAGGCCGGAACTGTTTTTTTTTTAAACTTATCAAAACAACTTTATTATTTTTGACTGAAGAAAGTCGCTGTTTAAACCAAATTTTTGACAGTATCAAAATATTTCAGTGGCGTTACCAAAAAATTTCCTTTTATTAATTTTTTGATAACGCCACTGGAATATTTGACAGTATCACAATATTTTTCTATAACATTTTTTAAGTTAAGTCTACCATGCATAAAAAAACAAGTTGATTTTGAATTTTTATAAATATAAATTTGCATTTAAGACCAAATTTTAGTGTTTTTTGACCATATTAATGTTAAGACCAAACAAAAACTTAAAATGATAAACTTTGACTTTTTTTTTAAACGCAATATATCAAAAGATACTTTTAAAAGACCAAACAAAAACAAAAAATGATAAACTTTAAAATTTTTTTTTGAAACGCAATATTTCAAAAGGTTATACCTTTGAAATGTCAAAATCATGAACTTTAAATTTTATCTTCAAACACAATAAATCAAAAGGTATATACCTTTAAAATGTCAAGACCAAAAAAAAACTAAAAATCATGAACTTTGAATTTTTTTCTAAAACTCAATAAATCAAAAGGTATATATGTATATACCTTTGAAATGTCAAAATCATGAACTTTGAATTTTTTCATAAAACACAATAAATCAAAAGGTTTTTGATGAAAATTGATATTTTTGTTTCAAGTCGGGTTACAATCCAAAGGTATACCTTTGACATTTTTGTGTTTGAACAAAAATTTTGAGAAAATTTGTTTTTGAATGTTTTGAAAAATTTTAAATTTTTGATGAAAATTGATATTTTTGTTTCAAGTCGGGTTATAATCCAAAGGTATATACTTTTGACATTTTGGTGTTTGAACAAAAATTTTGAGAAAATTTGTTTTTGAATGTTTTGAAAAATTTTAAATTTTTGATGAAAATTGATATTTTTGTTTCAAGTCGGGTTATAATCCAAAGGTATATACCTTTGACATTTTTGTGTTTGAACAAAAATTTTGAGAAAATTTGTTTTTGAATGTTTTGAAAAATTTTAAATTTTTGATGAAAATTGATATTTTTGTTTCAAGTCGGGTTATAATCCAAAGGTATATACCTTTGACATTTTTGAGTTTCAAGTCGGGTTATAATCCAAAGGTATATACCTTTGACATTTTTGTGTTTGAACAAAAATTTTGAGAAAATTTGTTTTTGAATGTTTTGAAAAATTTTAAATTTTTGATGAAAATTGATATTTTTGTTTCAAGTCGGGTTATAATCCAAAGGTATATACCTTTGACATTTTTGAGTTTCAAGTCGGGTTATAATCCAAAGGTATATACCTTTGACATTTTTGTGTTTGAACAAAAATTTTGAGAAAATTTGTTTTTGAATGTTTTGAAAAATTTTAAATTTTTGATGAAAATTGATATTTTTGTTTCAAGTCGGGTTATAATCCAATTTTGAGAAAATTTGTTTTTGAATGTTTTGAAAAATTTTAAATTTTTGATGAAAATTGATATTTTTGTTTCAAGTCGGGTTATAATCCAAAGGTATATACCTTTGACATTTTTGTGTTTAAACAAAAATTTTGAGAAAATTTGTTTTTGAATGTTTTGAAAATTTTTATTTTTTTGATGAAAATTGATATTTTTGTTTCAAGTCAGGTTATAATCCAAAGGTATATACCTTTGACATTTTTGTGTTTGAACAAAAATTTTGAGAAAATTTGTTTTTGAATGTTTTGAAAAATTTTAAATTTTTGATGAAAATTGATATTTTTGTTTCAAGTCGGGTTATAATCCAAAGGTATATACCTTTGACATTTTTGAGTTTCAAGTCGGGTTATAATCCAAAGGTATATACCTTTGACATTTTTGTGTTTGAACAAAAATTTTGAGAAAATTTGTTTTTGAATGTTTTGAAAAATTTTAAATTTTTGATGAAAATTGATATTTTTGTTTCAAGTCGGGTTATAATCCAAAGGTATATACCTTTGACATTTTTGAGTTTCAAGTCGGGTTATAATCCAAAGGTATATACCTTTGACATTTTTGTGTTTGAACAAAAATTTTGAGAAAATTTGTTTTTGAATGTTTTGAAAAATTTTAAATTTTTGATGAAAATTGATATTTTTGTTTCAAGTCGGGTTATAATCCAAAGGTATATACCTTTGACATTTTTGTGTTTGAACAAAAATTTTGAGAAAATTTGTTTTTGAATGTTTTGAAAAATTTTAAATTTTTGATGAAAATTGATATTTTTGTTTCAAGTCGGGTTATAATCGAAAGGTATATACCTTTGACATTTTTGAGTTTCAAGTCGGGTTATAATCCAAAGGTATATACCTTTGACATTTTTGTGTTTGAACAAAAATTTTGAGAAAATTTGTTTTTGAATGTTTTGAAAAATTTTAAATTTTTGATGAAAATTGATATTTTTGTTTTAAGTCGGGTTATAATCCAAAGGTATATACCTTTGACATTTTTGAGTTTCAAGTCGGGTTATAATCCATTTGACATTTTTGTGTTTGAACAAAAATTTTGAGAAAATTTGTTTTTGAATGTTTTGAAAAATTTTAAATTTTTGATGAAAATTGATATTTTTGTTTCAAGTCGGGTTATAATCCAAAGGTATATACCTTTGACATTTTTGTGTTTGAAAAAAATTTTGAGAAAATTTGTTTTTGAATGTTTTGAAAAATTTTAAATTTTTGATGAAAATTGATATTTTTGTTTCAAGTCGGGTTATAATCCAAAGGTATATATATACCTTTGACATTTTTGTGTTTGAACAAAAATTTTGAGAAAATTTGTTTTTGAATGTTTTGAAAAATTTTAAATTTTTGATGAAAATTGATATTTTTGTTTTAAGTCGGGTTATAATCCAAAGGTATATATACCTTTGACATTTTTGTGTTTGAACAAAAATTTTGAGAAAATTTGTTTTTGAATGTTTTGAAAAATTTTAAATTTTTGATGAAAATTGATATTTTTGTTTCAAGTCGGGTTATAATCCAAAGGTATATACCTTTGACATTTTTGTGTTTGAACAAAAATTTTGAGAAAATTTGTTTTTGAATGTTTTGAAAAATTTTAAATTTTTGATGAAAATTGATATTTTTGTTTCAAGTCGGGTTATAATCCAAAGATATATACCTTTGACATTTTTGTGTTTGAACAAAAATTTTGAGAAAATTTGTTTTTGAATGTTTTGAAAAATTTTAAATTTTTGATGAAAATTGATATTTTTGTTTCAAGTCGGGTTATAATCCAAAGGTATATACCTTTGACATTTTTGTGTTTGAACAAAAATTTTGAGAAAATTTGTTTTTGAATGTTTTGAAAAATTTTAAATTTTTGATGAAAATTGATATTTTTGTTTCAAGTCGGGTTATAATCCAAAGGTATATACCTTTGACATTTTTGAGTTTCAAGTCGGGTTATAATCCAAAGGTATATACCTTTGACATTTTTGTGTTTGAACAAAAATTTTGAGAAAATTTGTTTTTGAATGTTTTGAAAAATTTTAAATTTTTGATGAAAATTGATATTTTTGTTTCAAGTCGGGTTATAATCCAAAGGTATATACCTTTGACATTTTTGAGTTTCAAGTCGGGTTATAATCCAAAGGTATATACCTTTGACATTTTTGTGTTTGAACAAAAATTTTGAGAAAATTTGTTTTTGAATGTTTTGAAAAATTTTAAATTTTTGATGAAAATTGATATTTTTGTTTCAAGTCGGGTTATAATCCAAAGGTATATACCTTTGACATTTTTGTGTTTGAACAAAAATTTTGAGAAAATTTGTTTTTGAATGTTTTGAAAAATTTTAAATTTTTGATGAAAATTGATATTTTTGTTTCAAGTCGGGTTATAATCCAAAGGTATATACCTTTGACATTTTTGAGTTTCAAGTCGGGTTATAATCCAAAGGTATATACCTTTGACATTTTTGTGTTTGAACAAAAATTTTGAGAAAATTTGTTTTTGAATGTTTTGAAAAATTTTAAATTTTTGATGAAAATTGATATTTTTGTTTCAAGTCGGGTTATAATCCAAAGGTATATACCTTTGACATTTTTGAGTTTCAAGTCGGGTTATAATCCAAAGGTATATACCTTTGACATTTTTGTGTTTGAACAAAAATTTTGAGAAAATTTGTTTTTGAATGTTTTGAAAAATTTTAAATTTTTGATGAAAATTGATATTTTTGTTTCAAGTCGGGTTATAATCCAAAGGTATATACCTTTGACATTTTTGTGTTTGAACAAAAATTTTGAGAAAATTTGTTTTTGAATGTTTTGAAAAATTTTAAATTTTTGATGAAAATTGATATTTTTGTTTCAAGTCGGGTTATAATCCAAAGGTATATACCTTTGACATTTTTGTGTTTGAACAAAAATTTTGAGAAAATTTGTTTTTGAATGTTTTGAAAAATTTTAAATTTTTGATGAAAATTGATATTTTTGTTTCAAGTCGGGTTATAATCGAAAGGTATATACCTTTGACATTTTTGAGTTTCAAGTCGGGTTATAATCCAAAGGTATATACCTTTGACATTTTTGTGTTTGAACAAAAATTTTGAGAAAATTTGTTTTTGAATGTTTTGAAAAATTTTAAATTTTTGATGAAAATTGATATTTTTGTTTTAAGTCGGGTTATAATCCAAAGGTATATACCTTTGACATTTTTGAGTTTCAAGTCGGGTTATAATCCATTTGACATTTTTGTGTTTGAACAAAAATTTTGAGAAAATTTGTTTTTGAATGTTTTGAAAAATTTTAAATTTTTGATGAAAATTGATATTTTTGTTTCAAGTCGGGTTATAATCCAAAGGTATATACCTTTGACATTTTTGAGTTTCAAGTCGGGTTATAATCCAAAGGTATATACCTTTGACATTTTTGTGTTTGAACAAAAATTTTGAGAAAATTTGTTTTTGAATGTTTTGAAAAATTTTAAATTTTTGATGAAAATTGATATTTTTGTTTCAAGTCGGGTTATAATCCAAAGGTATATACCTTTGACATTTTTGAGTTTCAAGTCGGGTTATAATCCAAAGGTATATACCTTTGACATTTTTGTGTTTGAACAAAAAATTTGAGAAAATTTGTTTTTGAATGTTTTGAAAAATTTTAAATTTTTGATGAAAATTGATATTTTTGTTTCAAGTCGGGTTATAATCCAAAGGTATACCTTTGACATTTTTGAGTTTCAAGTCGGGTTATAATCCAAAGGTATATACCTTTGACATTTTTGTGTTTGAACAAAAATTTTGAGAAAATTTGTTTTTGAATGTTTTGAAAAATTTTAAATTTTTGATGAAAATTGATATTTTTGTTTCAAAACGGGTTATAATCCAAAGGTATATATATACCTTTGACATTTTTGAGTTTCAAGTCGGGTTATAATCCAAAGGTATATATATACCTTTGACATTTTTGTGTTTGAACAAAAATTTTGAGAAAATTTGTTTTTGAATGTTTTGAAAAATTTTAAATTTTTGATGAAAATTGATATTTTTGTTTCAAGTCGGGTTATAATCCAAAGGTATATACCTTTGACATTTTTGTGTTTGAACAAAAATTTTGAGAAAATTTGTTTTTGAATGTTTTGAAAAATTTTAAATTTTTGATGAAAATTGATATTTTTGTTTCAAGTCGGGTTATAATCCAAAGGTATATACCTTTGACATTTTTGAGTTTCAAGTCGGGTTATAATCCAAAGGTATATACCTTTGACATTTTTGTGTTTGAACAAAAATTTTGAGAAAATTTGTTTTTGAATGTTTTGAAAAATTTTAAATTTTTGATGAAAATTGATATTTTTGTTTCAAGTCGGGTTATAATCCAAAGGTATATACCTTTGACATTTTTGAGTTTCAAGTCGGGTTATAATCCAAAGGTATATACCATTGACATTTTTGTGTTTGAACAAAAATTTTGAGAAAATTTGTTTTTGAATGTTTTGAAAAATTTTAAATTTTTGATGAAAATTGATATTTTTGTTTCAAGTCGGGTTATAATCCAAAGGTATATACCTTTGACATTTTTGAGTTTCAAGTCGGGTTATAATCCAAAGGTACATACCTTTGACATTTTTGTGTTTGAACAAAAATTTTGAGAAAATTTGTTTTTGAATGTTTTGAAAAATTTTAAATTTTTGATGAAAATTGATATTTTTGTTTCAAGTCGGGTTATAATCCAAAGGTATATACCTTTGACATTTTTGAGTTTCAAGTCGAAAATTTTGAGAAAATTTGTTTTTGAATGTTTTGAAAAATTTTAAATTTTTGATGAAAATTGATATTTTTGTTTCAAGTCGGGTTATAATCCAAAGGTATATACCTTTGACATTTTTGAGTTTCAAGTCGGGTTATAATCCAAAGGTATATACCTTTGACATTTTTGTGTTTGAACAAAAATTTTGAGAAAATTTGTTTTTGAATGTTTTGAAAAATTTTAAATTTTTGATGAAAATTGATATTTTTGTTTCAAGTCGGGTTATAATCCAAAGGTATATACCTTTGACATTTTTGTGTTTGAACAAAAATTTTGAGAAAATTTGTTTTTGAATGTTTTGAAAAATTTTAAATTTTTGATGAAAATTGATATTTTTGTTTCAAGTCGGGTTATAATCCAAAGGTATATACCTTTGACATTTTTGTGTTTGAACAAAAATTTTGAGAAAATTTGTTTTTGAATGTTTTGAAAAATTTTAAATTTTTGATGAAAATTGATATTTTTGTTTCAAGTCGGGTTATAATCCAAAGGTATATACCTTTGACATTTTTGAGTTTCAAGTCGGGTTATAATCCAAAGGTATATACCTTTGACATTTTTGTGTTTGAACAAAAATTTTGAGAAAATTTGTTTTTGAATGTTTTGAAAAATTTTAAATTTTTGATGAAAATTGATATTTTTGTTTCAAGTCGGGTTATAATCCAAAGGTATATACCTTTGACATTTTTGTGTTTGAACAAAAATTTTGAGAAAATTTGTTTTTGAATGTTTTGAAAAATTTTAAATTTTTGATGAAAATTGATATTTTTGTTTCAAGTCGGGTTATAATCCAAAGGTATATACCTTTGACATTTTTGAGTTTCAAGTCGGGTTATAATCCAAAGGTATATACCTTTGACATTTTTGTGTTTGAACAAAAATTTTGAGAAAATTTGTTTTTGAATGTTTTGAAAAATTTTAAATTTTTGATGAAAATTGATATTTTTGTTTCAAGTCGGGTTATAATCCAAAGGTATATACCTTTGACATTTTTGTGTTTGAACAAAAATTTTGAGAAAATTTGTTTTTGAATGTTTTGAAAAATTTTAAATTTTTGATGAAAATTGATATTTTTGTTTCAAGTCGGGTTATAATCGAAAGGTATATACCTTTGACATTTTTGAGTTTCAAGTCGGGTTATAATCCATTTGACATTTTTGTGTTTGAACAAAAATTTTGAGAAAATTTGTTTTTGAATGTTTTGAAAAATTTTAAATTTTTGATGAAAATTGATATTTTTGTTTCAAGTCGGGTTATAATCCAAAGGTATATACCTTTGACATTTTTGAGTTTCAAGTCGGGTTATAATCCAAAGGTATATACCTTTGACATTTTTGTGTTTGAACAAAAATTTTGAGAAAATTTGTTTTTGAATGTTTTGAAAAATTTTAAATTTTTGATGAAAATTGATATTTTTGTTTCAAGTCGGGTTATAATCCAAAGGTATATACCTTTGACATTTTTGAGTTTCAAGTCGGGTTATAATCCAAAGGTATATACCTTTGACATTTTTGTGTTTGAACAAAAATTTTGAGAAAATTTGTTTTTGAATGTTTTGAAAAATTTTAAATTTTTGATGAAAATTGATATTTTTGTTTCAAGTCGGGTTATAATCCAAAGGTATATACCTTTGACATTTTTGAGTTTCAAGTCGGGTTATAATCCAAAGGTATATACCTTTGACATTTTTGTGTTTGAACAAAAATTTTGAGAAAATTTGTTTTTGAATGTTTTGAAAAATTTTAAATTTTTGATGAAAATTGATATTTTTGTTTCAAGTCGGGTTATAATCGAAAGGTATATACCTTTGACATTTTTGAGTTTCAAGTCGGGTTATAATCCATTTGACATTTTTGTGTTTGAACAAAAATTTTGAGAAAATTTGTTTTTGAATGTTTTGAAAAATTTTAAATTTTTGATGAAAATTGATATTTTTGTTTCAAGTCGGGTTATAATCCAAAGGTATATACCTTTGACATTTTTGAGTTTCAAGTCGGGTTATAATCCAAAGGTATATACCTTTGACATTTTTGTGTTTGAACAAAAATTTTGAGAAAATTTGTTTTTGAATGTTTTGAAAAATTTTAAATTTTTGATGAAAATTGATATTTTTGTTTCAAGTCGGGTTATAATCCAAAGGTATATACCTTTGACATTTTTGAGTTTCAAGTCGGGTTATAATCCAAAGGTATATACCTTTGACATTTTTGTGTTTGAACAAAAATTTTGAGAAAATTTGTTTTTGAATGTTTTGAAAAATTTTAAATTTTTGATGAAAATTGATATTTTTGTTTCAAGTCGGGTTATAATCCAAAGGTATATACCTTTGACATTTTTGAGTTTCAAGTCGGGTTATAATCCAAAGGTATATACCTTTAACATTTTTGTGTTTGAACAAAAATTTTGAGAAAATTTGTTTTTGAATGTTTTGAAAAATTTTAAATTTTTGATGAAAATTGATATTTTTGTTTCAAGTCGGGTTATAATCCAAAGGTATATACCTTTGACATTTTTGTGTTTGAACAAAAATTTTGAGAAAATTTGTTTTTGAATGTTTTGAAAAATTTTAAATTTTTGATGAAAATTGATATTTTTGTTTCAAGTCGGGTTATAATCCAAAGGTATATACCTTTGACATTTTTGAGTTTCAAGTCGGGTTATAATCCAAAGGTATATACCTTTGACATTTTTGTGTTTGAACAAAAATTTTTGAGAAAATTTGTTTTTGAATGTTTTGAAAAATTTTAAATTTTTGATGAAAATTGATATTTTTGTTTCAAGTCGGGTTATAATCCAAAGGTATATACCTTTGACATTTTTGTGTTTGAACAAAAATTTTGAGAAAATTTGTTTTTGAATGTTTTGAAAAATTTTAAATTTTTGATGAAAATTGATATTTTTGTTTCAAGTCGGGTTATAATCCAAAGGTATATACCTTTGACATTTTTGTGTTTGAACAAAAATTTTGAGAAAATTTGTTTTTGAATGTTTTGAAAAATTTTAAATTTTTGATGAAAATTGATATTTTTGTTTCAAGTCGGGTTATAATCCAAAGGTATATACCTTTGACATTTTTGTGTTTGAACAAAAATTTTGAGAAAATTTGTTTTTGAATGTTTTGAAAAATTTTAAATTTTTGATGAAAATTGATATTTTTGTTTCAAGTCGGGTTATAATCCAAAGGTATATACCTTTGACATTTTTGAGTTTCAAGTCGAAAATTTTGAGAAAATTTGTTTTTGAATGTTTTGAAAAATTTTAAATTTTTGATGAAAATTGATATTTTTGTTTCAAGTCGGGTTATAATCCAAAGGTATATACCTTTGACATTTTTGTGTTTGAACAAAAATTTTGAGAAAATTTGTTTTTGAATGTTTTGAAAAATTTTAAATTTTTGATGAAAATTGATATTTTTGTTTCAAGTCGGGTTATAATCCAAAGGTATATACCTTTGACATTTTTGTGTTTGAACAAAAATTTTGAGAAAATTTGTTTTTGAATGTTTTGAAAAATTTTAAATTTTTGATGAAAATTGATATTTTTGTTTCAAGTCGGGTTATAATCCAAAGGTATATACCTTTGACATTTTTGAGTTTCAAGTCGAAAATTTTGAGAAAATTTGTTTTTGAATGTTTTGAAAAATTTTAAATTTTTGATGAAAATTGATATTTTTGTTTCAAGTCGGGTTATAATCCAAAGGTATATACCTTTGACATTTTTGTGTTTGAACAAAAATTTTGAGAAAATTTGTTTTTGAATGTTTTGAAAAATTTTAAATTTTTGATGAAAATTGATATTTTTGTTTCAAGTCGGGTTATAATCCAAAGGTATATACCTTTGACATTTTTGTGTTTGAACAAAAATTTTGAGAAAATTTGTTTTTGAATGTTTTGAAAAATTTTAAATTTTTGATGAAAATTGATATTTTTGTTTCAAGTCGGGTTATAATCCAAAGGTATATACCTTTGACATTTTTGTGTTTGAACAAAAATTTTGAGAAAATTTGTTTTTGAATGTTTTGAAAAATTTTAAATTTTTGATGAAAATTGATATTTTTGTTTCAAGTCGGGTTATAATCCAAAGGTATATACCTTTGACATTTTTGAGTTTCAAGTCGAAAATTTTGAGAAAATTTGTTTTTGAATGTTTTGAAAAATTTTAAATTTTTGATGAAAATTGATATTTTTGTTTCAAGTCGGGTTATAATCCAAAGGTATATACCTTTGACATTTTTGAGTTTCAAGTCGGGTTATAATCCAAAGGTATATACCTTTGACATTTTTGTGTTTGAACAAAAATTTTGAGAAAATTTGTTTTTGAATGTTTTGAAAAATTTTAAATTTTTGATGAAAATTGATATTTTTGTTTCAAGTCGGGTTATAATCCAAAGGTATATACCTTTGACATTTTTGTGTTTGAACAAAAATTTTGAGAAAATTTGTTTTTGAATGTTTTGAAAAATTTTAAATTTTTGATGAAAATTGATATTTTTGTTTCAAGTCGGGTTATAATCCAAAGGTATATACCTTTGACATTTTTGTGTTTGAACAAAAATTTTGAGAAAATTTGTTTTTGAATGTTTTGAAAAATTTTAAATTTTTGATGAAAATTGATATTTTTGTTTCAAGTCGGGTTATAATCCAAAGGTATATACCTTTGACATTTTTGTGTTTGAACAAAAATTTTGAGAAAATTTGTTTTTGAATGTTTTGAAAAATTTTAAATTTTTGATGAAAATTGATATTTTTGTTTCAAGTCGGGTTATAATCCAAAGGTATATACCTTTGACATTTTTGAGTTTCAAGTCGGGTTATAATCCAAAGGTATATATACCTTTGACATTTTTGTGTTTGAACAAAAAATTTGAGAAAATTTGTTTTTGAATGTTTTGAAAAATTTTAAATTTTTGATGAAAATTGATATTTTTGTTTCAAGTCGGGTTATAATCCAAAGGTATACCTTTGACATTTTTGAGTTTCAAGTCGGGTTATAATCCAAAGGTATATACCTTTGACATTTTTGTGTTTGAACAAAAATTTTGAGAAAATTTGTTTTTGAATGTTTTGAAAAATTTTAAATTTTTGATGAAAATTGATATTTTTGTTTCAAAACGGGTTATAATCCAAAGGTATATACCTTTGACATTTTTGAGTTTCAAGTCGGGTTATAATCCAAAGGTATATATATACCTTTGACATTTTTGTGTTTGAACAAAAATTTTGAGAAAATTTGTTTTTGAATGTTTTGAAAAATTTTAAATTTTTGATGAAAATTGATATTTTTGTTTCAAGTCGGGTTATAATCCAAAGGTATATACCTTTGACATTTTTGTGTTTGAACAAAAATTTTGAGAAAATTTGTTTTTGAATGTTTTGAAAAATTTTAAATTTTTGATGAAAATTGATATTTTTGTTTCAAGTCGGGTTATAATCCAAAGGTATATACCTTTGACATTTTTGAGTTTCAAGTCGGGTTATAATCCAAAGGTATATACCTTTGACATTTTTGTGTTTGAACAAAAAATTTGAGAAAATTTGTTTTTGAATGTTTTGAAAAATTTTAAATTTTTGATGAAAATTGATATTTTTGTTTCAAGTCGGGTTATAATCCAAAGGTATACCTTTGACATTTTTGAGTTTCAAGTCGGGTTATAATCCAAAGGTATATACCTTTGACATTTTTGTGTTTGAACAAAAATTTTGAGAAAATTTGTTTTTGAATGTTTTGAAAAATTTTAAATTTTTGATGAAAATTGATATTTTTGTTTCAAAACGGGTTATAATCCAAAGGTATATACCTTTGACATTTTTGAGTTTCAAGTCGGGTTATAATCCAAAGGTATATATATACCTTTGACATTTTTGTGTTTGAACAAAAATTTTGAGAAAATTTGTTTTTGAATGTTTTGAAAAATTTTAAATTTTTGATGAAAATTGATATTTTTGTTTCAAGTCGGGTTATAATCCAAAGGTATATACCTTTGACATTTTTGAGTTTCAAGTCGGGTTATAATCCAAAGGTATATACCTTTGACATTTTTGTGTTTGAACAAAAATTTTGAGAAAATTTGTTTTTGAATGTTTTGAAAAATTTTAAATTTTTGATGAAAATTGATATTTTTGTTTCAAAACGGGTTATAATCCAAAGGTATATACCTTTGACATTTTTGAGTTTCAAGTCGGGTTATAATCCAAAGGTATATATATACCTTTGACATTTTTGTGTTTGAACAAAAATTTTGAGAAAATTTGTTTTTGAATGTTTTGAAAAATTTTAAATTTTTGATGAAAATTGATATTTTTGTTTCAAGTCGGGTTATAATCCAAAGGTATATACCTTTGACATTTTTGAGTTTCAAGTCGGGTTATAATCCAAAGGTATATACCTTTGACATTTTTGTGTTTGAACAAAAATTTTGAGAAAATTTGTTTTTGAATGTTTTGAAAAATTTTAAATTTTTGATGAAAATTGATATTTTTGTTTCAAGTCGGGTTATAATCCAAAGGTATATACCTTTGACATTTTTGTGTTTGAACAAAAATTTTGAGAAAATTTGTTTTTGAATGTTTTGAAAAATTTTAAATTTTTGATGAAAATTGATATTTTTGTTTCAAGTCGGGTTATAATCCAAAGGTATATACCTTTGACATTTTTGTGTTTGAACAAAAATTTTGAGAAAATTTGTTTTTGAATGTTTTGAAAAATTTTAAATTTTTGATGAAAATTGATATTTTTGTTTCAAGTCGGGTTATAATCCAAAGGTATATACCTTTGACATTTTTGAGTTTCAAGTCGGGTTATAATCCAAAGGTATATACCTTTGACATTTTTGTGTTTGAACAAAAATTTTGAGAAAATTTGTTTTTGAATGTTTTGAAAAATTTTAAATTTTTGATGAAAATTGATATTTTTGTTTCAAGTCGGGTTATAATCCAAAGGTATATACCTTTGACATTTTTGTGTTTGAACAAAAATTTTGAGAAAATTTGTTTTTGAATGTTTTGAAAAATTTTAAATTTTTGATGAAAATTGATATTTTTGTTTCAAGTCGGGTTATAATCCAAAGGTATATACCTTTGACATTTTTGTGTTTGAACAAAAATTTTGAGAAAATTTGTTTTTGAATGTTTTGAAAAATTTTAAATTTTTGATGAAAATTGATATTTTTGTTTCAAGTCGGGTTATAATCCAAAGGTATATACCTTTGACATTTTTGTGTTTGAACAAAAATTTTGAGAAAATTTGTTTTTGAATGTTTTGAAAAATTTTAAATTTTTGATGAAAATTGATATTTTTGTTTCAAGTCGGGTTATAATCCAAAGGTATATACCTTTGACATTTTTGAGTTTCAAGTCGGGTTATAATCCAAAGGTATATACCTTTGACATTTTTGTGTTTGAACAAAAAATTTGAGAAAATTTGTTTTTGAATGTTTTGAAAAATTTTAAATTTTTGATGAAAATTGATATTTTTGTTTCAAGTCGGGTTATAATCCAAAGGTATACCTTTGACATTTTTGAGTTTCAAGTCGGGTTATAATCCAAAGGTATATACCTTTGACATTTTTGTGTTTGAACAAAAATTTTGAGAAAATTTGTTTTTGAATGTTTTGAAAAATTTTAAATTTTTGATGAAAATTGATATTTTTGTTTCAAAACGGGTTATAATCCAAAGGTATATACCTTTGACATTTTTGAGTTTCAAGTCGGGTTATAATCCAAAGGTATATATATACCTTTGACATTTTTGTGTTTGAACAAAAATTTTGAGAAAATTTGTTTTTGAATGTTTTGAGTTTCAAGTCGGGTTATAATCCAAAGGTATATACCTTTGACATTTTTGTGTTTGAACAAAAATTTTGAGAAAATTTGTTTTTGAATGTTTTGAAAAATTTTAAATTTTTGATGAAAATTGATATTTTTGTTTCAAGTCGGGTTATAATCCAAAGGTATATACCTTTGACATTTTTGAGTTTCAAGTCGGGTTAAAATCCAAAGGTATATATATACCTTTGACATTTTTGTGTTTGAACAAAAATTTTGAGAAAATTTGTTTTTGAATGTTTTGAAAAATTTTAAATTTTTGATGAAAATTGATATTTTTGTTTCAAGTCGGGTTATAATCCAAAGGTATATACCTTTGACATTTTTGTGTTTGAACAAAAATTTTGAGAAAATTTGTTTTTGAATGTTTTGAAAAATTTTAAATTTTTGATGAAAATTGATATTTTTGTTTCAAGTCGGGTTATAATCCAAAGGTATATACCTTTGACATTTTTGAGTTTCAAGTCGGGTTATAATCCAAAGGTATATACCTTTGACATTTTTGTGTTTGAACAAAAATTTTGAGAAAATTTGTTTTTGAATGTTTTGAAAAATTTTAAATTTTTGATGAAAATTGATTATTTTGTTTCAAGTCGGGTTATAATCCAAAGGTATACCTTTGACATTTTTGAGTTTCAAGTCGGGTTATAATCCAAAGGTATATACCTTTGACATTTTTGTGTTTGAACAAAAATTTTGAGAAAATTTGTTTTTGAATGTTTTGAAAAATTTTAAATTTTTGATGAAAATTGATATTTTTGTTTCAAAACGGGTTATAATCCAAAGGTATATACCTTTGACATTTTTGAGTTTCAAGTCGGGTTATAATCCAAAGGTATATATATACCTTTGACATTTTTGTGTTTGAACAAAAATTTTGAGAAAATTTGTTTTTGAATGTTTTGAAAAATTTTAAATTTTTGATGAAAATTGATATTTTTGTTTCAAGTCGGGTTATAATCCAAAGGTATATACCTTTGACATTTTTGAGTTTCAAGTCGGGTTATAATCCAAAGGTATATACCTTTGACATTTTTGTGTTTGAACAAAAATTTTGAGAAAATTTGTTTTTGAATGTTTTGAAAAATTTTAAATTTTTGATGAAAATTGATATTTTTGTTTCAAGTCGGGTTATAATCCAAAGGTATATACCTTTGACATTTTTGTGTTTGAACAAAAATTTTGAGAAAATTTGTTTTTGAATGTTTTGAAAAATTTTAAATTTTTGATGAAAATTGATATTTTTGTTTCAAGTCGGGTTATAATCCAAAGGTATATACCTTTGACATTTTTGTGTTTGAACAAAAATTTTGAGAAAATTTGTTTTTGAATGTTTTGAAAAATTTTAAATTTTTGATGAAAATTGATATTTTTGTTTCAAGTCGGGTTATAATCCAAAGGTATATACCTTTGACATTTTTGAGTTTCAAGTCGGGTTATAATCCAAAGGTATATTACCTTTGACATTTTTGTGTTTGAACAAAAATTTTGAGAAAATTTGTTTTTGAATGTTTTGAAAAATTTTAAATTTTTGATGAAAATTGATATTTTTGTTTCTAGTCGGGTTATAATCCAAAGGTATATACCTTTGACATTTTTGTGTTTGAACAAAAATTTTGAGAAAATTTGTTTATAAATGTTTTGAAAAATTTTAAATTTTTGATGAAAATTGATATTTTTGTTTCTAGTCGGGTTATAATCCAAAGGTATATACCTTTGACATTTTTGAGTTTCAAGTCGGGTTATAATCCAAAGGTATATACCTTTGACATTTTTGTGTTTGAACAAAAATTTTGAGAAAATTTGTTTTTGAATGTTTTGAAAAATTTTAAATTTTTGATGAAAATTGATATTTTTGTTTCAAGTCGGGTTATAATCCAAAGGTATATACCTTTGACATTTTTGTGTTTGAACAAAAATTTTGAGAAAATTTGTTTTTGAATGTTTTGAAAAATTTTAAATTTTTGATGAAAATTGATATTTTTGTTTCAAGTCGGGTTATAATCCAACGGTATATACCTTTGACATTTTTGAGTTTCAAGTCGGGTTATAATCCAAAGGTATATACCTTTGACATTTTTGTGTTTGAACAAAAAATTTGAGAAAATTTGTTTTTGAATGTTTTGAAAAATTTTAAATTTTTGATGAAAATTGATATTTTTGTTTCAAGTCGGGTTATAATCCAAAGGTATATACCTTTGACATTTTTGAGTTTCAAGTCGGGTTATAATCCAAAGGTATATACCTTTGACATTTTTGTGTTTGAACAAAAATTTTGAGAAAATTTGTTTTTGAATGTTTTGAAAAATTTTAAATTTTTGATGAAAATTGATATTTTTGTTTCAAGTCGGGTTATAATCCAAAGGTATATACCTTTGACATTTTTGAGTTTCAAGTCGGGTTATAATCCAAAGGTATATACCTTTGACATTTTTGTGTTTGAACAAAAATTTTGAGAAAATTTGTTTTTGAATGTTTTGAAAAATTTTAAATTTTTGATGAAAATTGATATTTTTGTTTCAAGTCGGGTTATAATCCAAAGGTATATACCTTTGACATTTTTGTGTTTGAACAAAAATTTTGAGAAAATTTGTTTTTGAATGTTTTGAAAAATTTTAAATTTTTGATGAAAATTGATATTTTTGTTTCAAGTCGGGTTATAATCCAAAGGTATATACCTTTGACATTTTTGAGTTTCAAGTCGGGTTATAATCCAAAGGTATATACCTTTGACATTTTTGTGTTTGAACAAAAATTTTGAGAAAATTTGTTTTTGAATGTTTTGAAAAATTTTAAATTTTTGATGAAAATTGATATTTTTGTTTCAAGTCGGGTTATAATCCAAAGGTATATACCTTTGACATTTTTGTGTTTGAACAAAATTTTTGAGAAAATTTGTTTTTGAATGTTTTGAAAAATTTTAAATTTTTGATGAAAATTGATATTTTTGTTTCAAGTCGGGTTATAATCCAAAGGTATATACCTTTGACATTTTTGAGTTTCAAGTCGGGTTATAATCCAAAGGTATATACCTTTGACATTTTTGTGTTTGAACAAAAAATTTGAGAAAATTTGTTTTTGAATGTTTTGAAAATTTTTAAATTTTTGATGAAAATTGATATTTTTGTTTCAAGTCGGGTTATAATCCAAAGGTATACCTTTGACATTTTTGAGTTTCAAGTCGGGTTATAATCCAAAGGTATATACCTTTGACATTTTTGTGTTTGAACAAAAATTTTGAGAAAATTTGTTTTTGAATGTTTTGAAAAATTTTAAATTTTTGATGAAAATTGATATTTTTGTTTCAAAACGGGTTATAATCCAAAGGTATATACCTTTGACATTTTTGAGTTTCAAGTCGGGTTATAATCCAAAGGTATATATATACCTTTGACATTTTTGTGTTTGAACAAAAATTTTGAGAAAATTTGTTTTTGAATGTTTTGAAAAATTTTAAATTTTTGATGAAAATTGATATTTTTGTTTCAAGTCGGGTTATAATCCAAAGGTATATACCTTTGACATTTTTGTGTTTGAACAAAAATTTTGAGAAAATTTGTTTTTGAATGTTTTGAAAAATTTTAAATTTTTGATGAAAATTGATATTTTTGTTTCAAGTCGGGTTATAATCCAAAGGTATATACCTTTGACATTTTTGTGTTTGAACAAAAATTTTGAGAAAATTTGTTTTTGAATGTTTTGAAAAATTTTAAATTTTTGATGAAAATTGATATTTTTGTTTCAAGTCGGGTTATAATCCAAAGGTATATACCTTTGACATTTTTGAGTTTCAAGTCGGGTTATAATCCAAAGGTATATACCTTTGACATTTTTGTGTTTGAACAAAAATTTTGAGAAAATTTGTTTTTGAATGTTTTGAAAAATTTTAAATTTTTGATGAAAATTGATATTTTTGTTTCAAATCGGGTTATAATCCAAAGGTATATACCTTTGACATTTTTGTGTTTGAACAAAAATTTTGAGAAAATTTGTTTTTGAATGTTTTGAAAAATTTTAAATTTTTGATGAAAATTGATATTTTTGTTTCAAGTCGGGTTATAATCCAAAGGTATATACCTTTGACATTTTTGTGTTTGAACAAAAATTTTGAGAAAATTTGTTTTTGAATGTTTTGAAAAATTTTAAATTTTTGATGAAAATTGATATTTTTGTTTCAAGTCGGGTTATAATCCAAAGGTATATACCTTTGACATTTTTGTGTTTGAACAAAAATTTTGAGAAAATTTGTTTTTGAATGTTTTGAAAAATTTTAAATTTTTGATGAAAATTGATATTTTTGTTTCAAGTCGGGTTATAATCCAAAGGTATATACCTTTGACATTTCTGAGTTTCAAGTCGGGTTATAATCCAAAGGTATATACCTTTGACATTTTTGTGTTTGAACAAAAATTTTGAGAAAATTTGTTTTTGAATGTTTTGAAAAATTTTAAATTTTTGATGAAAATTGATATTTTTGTTTCAAGTCGGGTTATAATCCAAAGGTATATACCTTTGACATTTTTGAGTTTCAAGTCGGGTTATAATCCAAAGGTATATACCTTTGACATTTTTGTGTTTGAACAAAAATTTTGAGAAAATTTGTTTTTGAATGTTTTGAAAAATTTTAAATTTTTGATGAAAATTGATATTTTTGTTTCAAGTCGGGTTATAATCCAAAGGTATATACCTTTGACATTTTTGAGTTTCAAGTCGGGTTATAATCCAAAGGTATATACCTTTGACATTTTTGTGTTTGAACAAAAATTTTGAGAAAATTTGTTTTTGAATGTTTTGAAAAATTTTAAATTTTTGATGAAAATTGATATTTTTGTTTCAAGTCGGGTTATAATCCAAAGGTATATACCTTTGACATTTTTGAGTTTCAAGTCGGGTTATAATCCAAAGGTATATATATACCTTTGACATTTTTGTGTTTGAACAAAAATTTTGAGAAAATTTGTTTTTGAATGTTTTGAAAAATTTTAAATTTTTGATGAAAATTGATATTTTTGTTTCAAGTCGGGTTATAATCCAAAGGTATATACCTTTGACATTTTTGTGTTTGAACAAAAATTTTGAGAAAATTTGTTTTTGAATGTTTTGAAAAATTTTAAATTTTTGATGAAAATTGATATTTTTGTTTCAAGTCGGGTTATAATCCAAAGGTATATACCTTTGACATTTTTGAGTTTCAAGTCGGGTTATAATCCAAAGGTATATACCTTTGACATTTTTGTGTTTGAACAAAAATTTTGAGAAAATTTGTTTTTGAATGTTTTGAAAAATTTTAAATTTTTGATGAAAATTGATATTTTTGTTTCAAGTCGGGTTATAATCCAAAGGTATATACCTTTGACATTTTTGAGTTTCAAGTCGGGTTATAATCCAAAGGTATATATATACCTTTGACATTTTTGTGTTTGAACAAAAATTTTGAGAAAATTTGTTTTTGAATGTTTTGAAAAATTTTAAATTTTTGATGAAAATTGATATTTTTGTTTCAAGTCGGGTTATAATCCAAAGGTATACCTTTGACATTTTTGAGTTTCAAGTCGGGTTATAATCCAAAGGTATATACCTTTGACATTTTTGTGTTTGAACAAAAATTTTGAGAAAATTTGTTTTTGAATGTTTTGAAAAATTTTAAATTTTTGATGAAAATTGATATTTTTGTTTCAAAACGGGTTATAATCCAAAGGTATATACCTTTGACATTTTTGAGTTTTAAGTCGGGTTATAATCCAAAGGTATATATATACCTTTGACATTTTTGTGTTTGAACAAAAATTTTGAGAAAATTTGTTTTTGAATGTTTTGAAAAATTTTAAATTTTTGATGAAAATTGATATTTTTGTTTCAAGTCGGGTTATAATCCAAAGGTATATACCTTTGACATTTTTGTGTTTGAACAAAAATTTTGAGAAAATTTGTTTTTGAATGTTTTGAAAAATTTTAAATTTTTGATGAAAATTGATATTTTTGTTTCAAGTCGGGTTATAATCCAAAGGTATATACCTTTGACATTTTTGTGTTTGAACAAAAATTTTGAGAAAATTTGTTTTTGAATGTTTTGAAAAATTTTAAATTTTTGATGAAAATTGATATTTTTGTTTCAAGTCGGGTTATAATCCAAAGGTATATACCTTTGACATTTTTGTGTTTGAACAAAATTTTTGAGAAAATTTGTTTTTGAATGTTTTGAAAAATTTTAAATTTTTGATGAAAATTGATATTTTTGTTTCAAGTCGGGTTATAATCCAAAGGTATATACCTTTGACATTTTTGAGTTTCAAGTCGGGTTATAATCCAAAGGTATATACCTTTGACATTTTTGTGTTTGAACAAAAAATTTGAGAAAATTTGTTTTTGAATGTTTTGAAAATTTTTAAATTTTTGATGAAAATTGATATTTTTGTTTCAAGTCGGGTTATAATCCAAAGGTATACCTTTGACATTTTTGAGTTTCAAGTCGGGTTATAATCCAAAGGTATATACCTTTGACATTTTTGTGTTTGAACAAAAATTTTGAGAAAATTTGTTTTTGAATGTTTTGAAAAATTTTAAATTTTTGATGAAAATTGATATTTTTGTTTCAAAACGGGTTATAATCCAAAGGTATATACCTTTGACATTTTTGAGTTTCAAGTCGGGTTATAATCCAAAGGTATATATATACCTTTGACATTTTTGTGTTTGAACAAAAATTTTGAGAAAATTTGTTTTTGAATGTTTTGAAAAATTTTAAATTTTTGATGAAAATTGATATTTTTGTTTCAAGTCGGGTTATAATCCAAAGGTATATACCTTTGACATTTTTGTGTTTGAACAAAAATTTTGAGAAAATTTGTTTTTGAATGTTTTGAAAAATTTTAAATTTTTGATGAAAATTGATATTTTTGTTTCAAGTCGGGTTATAATCCAAAGGTATATACCTTTGACATTTTTGTGTTTGAACAAAAATTTTGAGAAAATTTGTTTTTGAATGTTTTGAAAAATTTTAAATTTTTGATGAAAATTGATATTTTTGTTTCAAGTCGGGTTATAATCCAAAGGTATATACCTTTGACATTTTTGAGTTTCAAGTCGGGTTATAATCCAAAGGTATATACCTTTGACATTTTTGTGTTTGAACAAAAATTTTGAGAAAATTTGTTTTTGAATGTTTTGAAAAATTTTAAATTTTTGATGAAAATTGATATTTTTGTTTCAAATCGGGTTATAATCCAAAGGTATATACCTTTGACATTTTTGTGTTTGAACAAAAATTTTGAGAAAATTTGTTTTTGAATGTTTTGAAAAATTTTAAATTTTTGATGAAAATTGATATTTTTGTTTCAAGTCGGGTTATAATCCAAAGGTATATACCTTTGACATTTTTGTGTTTGAACAAAAATTTTGAGAAAATTTGTTTTTGAATGTTTTGAAAAATTTTAAATTTTTGATGAAAATTGATATTTTTGTTTCAAGTCGGGTTATAATCCAAAGGTATATACCTTTGACATTTTTGTGTTTGAACAAAAATTTTGAGAAAATTTGTTTTTGAATGTTTTGAAAAATTTTAAATTTTTGATGAAAATTGATATTTTTGTTTCAAGTCGGGTTATAATCCAAAGGTATATACCTTTGACATTTCTGAGTTTCAAGTCGGGTTATAATCCAAAGGTATATACCTTTGACATTTTTGTGTTTGAACAAAAATTTTGAGAAAATTTGTTTTTGAATGTTTTGAAAAATTTTAAATTTTTGATGAAAATTGATATTTTTGTTTCAAGTCGGGTTATAATCCAAAGGTATATACCTTTGACATTTTTGAGTTTCAAGTCGGGTTATAATCCAAAGGTATATACCTTTGACATTTTTGTGTTTGAACAAAAATTTTGAGAAAATTTGTTTTTGAATGTTTTGAAAAATTTTAAATTTTTGATGAAAATTGATATTTTTGTTTCAAGTCGGGTTATAATCCAAAGGTATATACCTTTGACATTTTTGAGTTTCAAGTCGGGTTATAATCCAAAGGTATATACCTTTGACATTTTTGTGTTTGAACAAAAATTTTGAGAAAATTTGTTTTTGAATGTTTTGAAAAATTTTAAATTTTTGATGAAAATTGATATTTTTGTTTCAAGTCGGGTTATAATCCAAAGGTATATACCTTTGACATTTTTGAGTTTCAAGTCGGGTTATAATCCAAAGGTATATATATACCTTTGACATTTTTGTGTTTGAACAAAAATTTTGAGAAAATTTGTTTTTGAATGTTTTGAAAAATTTTAAATTTTTGATGAAAATTGATATTTTTGTTTCAAGTCGGGTTATAATCCAAAGGTATATACCTTTGACATTTTTGTGTTTGAACAAAAATTTTGAGAAAATTTGTTTTTGAATGTTTTGAAAAATTTTAAATTTTTGATGAAAATTGATATTTTTGTTTCAAGTCGGGTTATAATCCAAAGGTATATACCTTTGACATTTTTGAGTTTCAAGTCGGGTTATAATCCAAAGGTATATACCTTTGACATTTTTGTGTTTGAACAAAAATTTTGAGAAAATTTGTTTTTGAATGTTTTGAAAAATTTTAAATTTTTGATGAAAATTGATATTTTTGTTTCAAGTCGGGTTATAATCCAAAGGTATATACCTTTGACATTTTTGAGTTTCAAGTCGGGTTATAATCCAAAGGTATATATATACCTTTGACATTTTTGTGTTTGAACAAAAATTTTGAGAAAATTTGTTTTTGAATGTTTTGAAAAATTTTAAATTTTTGATGAAAATTGATATTTTTGTTTCAAGTCGGGTTATAATCCAAAGGTATATACCTTTGACATTTTTGTGTTTGAACAAAAATTTTGAGAAAATTTGTTTTTGAATGTTTTGAAAAATTTTAAATTTTTGATGAAAATTGATATTTTTGTTTCAAGTCGGGTTATAATCCAAAGGTATATACCTTTGACATTTTTGTGTTTGAACAAAAATTTTGAGAAAATTTGTTTTTGAATGTTTTGAAAAATTTTAAATTTTTGATGAAAATTGATATTTTTGTTTCAAGTCGGGTTATAATCCAAAGGTATATACCTTTGACATTTTTGTGTTTGAACAAAAATTTTGAGAAAATTTGTTTTTGAATGTTTTGAAAAATTTTAAATTTTTGATGAAAATTGATATTTTTGTTTCAAGTCGGGTTATAATCCAAAGGTATATACCTTTGACATTTTTGTGTTTGAACAAAAATTTTGAGAAAATTTGTTTTTGAATGTTTTGAAAAATTTTAAATTTTTGATGAAAATTGATATTTTTGTTTCAAGTCGGGTTATAATCCAAAGGTATATACCTTTGACATTTTTGAGTTTCAAGTCGGGTTATAATCCAAAAGTATATACCTTTGACATTTTTGTGTTTGAACAAAAATTTTGAGAAAATTTGTTTTTGAATGTTTTGAAAAATTTTAAATTTTTGATGAAAATTGATATTTTTGTTTCAAGTCGGGTTATAATCCAAAGGTATATACCTTTGACATTTTTGTGTTTGAACAAAAATTTTGAGAAAATTTGTTTTTGAATGTTTTGAAAAATTTTAAATTTTTGATGAAAATTGATATTTTTGTTTCAAGTCGGGTTATAATCCAAAGGTATATACCTTTGACATTTTTGTGTTTGAACAAAAATTTTTAGAAAATTTGTTTTTGAATGTTTTGAAAAATTTTAAATTTTTGATGAAAATTGATATTTTTGTTTCAAGTCGGGTTATAATCCAAAGGTATATACCTTTGACATTTTTGTGTTTGAACAAAAATTTTGAGAAAATTTGTTTTTAAATGTTTTGAAAAATTTTAAATTTTTGATGAAAATTGATATTTTTGTTTCAAGTCGGGTTATAATCCAAAGGTATATACCTTTGACATTTTTGAGTTTCAAGTCGGGTTATAATCCAAAGGTACCTTTGACATTTTTGAGTTTCAAGTCGGGTTATAATCCAAAGGTATATACCTTTGACATTTTTGTGTTTGAACAAAAATTTTGAGAAAATTTGTTTTTGAATGTTTTGAAAAATTTTAAATTTTTGATGAAAATTGATATTTTTGTTTCAAGTCGGGTTATAATCCAAAGGTATATACCTTTGACATTTTTGTGTTTGAACAAAAATTTTGAGAAAATTTGTTTTTAAATGTTTTGAAAAATTTTAAATTTTTGATGAAAATTGATATTTTTGTTTCAAGTCGGGTTATAATCCAAAGGTATATACCTTTGACATTTTTGAGTTTCAAGTCGGGTTATAATCCAAAGGTATATACCTTTGACATTTTTGTGTTTGAACAAAAATTTTGAGAAAATTTGTTTTTGAATGTTTTGAAAAATTTTAAATTTTTGATGAAAATTGATATTTTTGTTTCAAGTCGGGTTATAATCCAAAGGTATATACCTTTGACATTTTTGTGTTTGAACAAAAATTTTGAGAAAATTTGTTTTTGAATGTTTTGAAAAATTTTAAATTTTTGATGAAAATTGATATTTTTGTTTCAAGTCGGGTTATAATCCAAAGGTATATACCTTTGACATTTTTGAGTTTCAAGTCGGGTTATAATCCAAAAGTATATACCTTTGACATTTTTGTGTTTGAACAAAAATTTTGAGAAAATTTGTTTTTGAATGTTTTGAAAAATTTTAAATTTTTGATGAAAATTGATATTTTTGTTTCAAGTCGGGTTATAATCCAAAGGTATATACCTTTGACATTTTTGTGTTTGAACAAAAATTTTGAGAAAATTTGTTTTTGAATGTTTTGAAAAATTTTAAATTTTTGATGAAAATTGATATTTTTGTTTCAAGTCGGGTTATAATCCAAAGGTATATACCTTTGACATTTTTGAGTTTCAAGTCGGGTTATAATCCAAAGGTATATACCTTTGACATTTTTGAGTTTCAAGTCGGGTTATAATCCAAAGGTATATACCTTTGACATTTTTGTGTTTGAACAAAAATTTTGAGAAAATTTGTTTTTGAATGTTTTGAAAAATTTTAAATTTTTGATGAAAATTGATATTTTTGTTTCAAGTCGGGTTATAATCCAAAGGTATATACCTTTGACATTTTTGTGTTTGAACAAAAATTTTGAGAAAATTTGTTTTTGAATGTTTTGAAAAATTTTAAATTTTTGATGAAAATTGATATTTTTGTTTCAAGTCGGGTTATAATCCAAAGGTATATACCTTTGACATTTTTGAGTTTCAAGTCGGGTTATAATCCAAAGGTATATACCTTTGACATTTTTGTGTTTGAACAAAAATTTTGAGAAAATTTGTTTTTGAATGTTTTGAAAAATTTTAAATTTTTGATGAAAATTGATATTTTTGTTTCAAGTCGGGTTATAATCCAAAGGTATATACCTTTGACATTTTTGTGTTTGAACAAAAATTTTGAGAAAATTTGTTTTTGAATGTTTTGAAAAATTTTAAATTTTTGATGAAAATTGATATTTTTGTTTCAAGTCGGGTTATAATCCAAAGGTATATACCTTTGACATTTTTGTGTTTGAACAAAAATTTTGAGAAAATTTGTTTTTGAATGTTTTGAAAAATTTTAAATTTTTGATGAAAATTGATATTTTTGTTTCAAGTCGGGTTATAATCCAAAGGTATATACCTTTGACATTTTTGAGTTTCAAGTCGGGTTATAATCCAAAGGTATATACCTTTGACATTTTTGTGTTTGAACAAAAATTTTGAGAAAATTTGTTTTTGAATGTTTTGAAAAATTTTAAATTTTTGATGAAAATTGATATTTTTGTTTCAAGTCGGGTTATAATCCAAAGGTATATACCTTTGACATTTTTGTGTTTGAACAAAAATTTTGAGAAAATTTGTTTTTGAATGTTTTGAAAAATTTTAAATTTTTGATGAAAATTGATATTTTTGTTTCAAGTCGGGTTATAATCCAAAGGTATATACCTTTGACATTTTTGTGTTTGAACAAAAATTTTGAGAAAATTTGTTTTTAAATGTTTTGAAAAATTTTAAATTTTTGATGAAAATTGATATTTTTGTTTCAAGTCGGGTTATAATCCAAAGGTCCTTTGACATTTTTGAGTTTCAAGTCGGGTTATAATCCAAAGGTATATACCTTTGACATTTTTGTGTTTGAACTAAAATTTTGAGAAAATTTGTTTTTGAATGTTTTGAAAAATTTTAAATTTTTGATGAAAATTGATATTTTTGTTTCAAGTCGGGTTATAATCCAAAGGTATATACCTTTGACATTTTTGTGTTTGAACAAAAATTTTGAGAAAATTTGTTTTTGAATGTTTTGAAAAATTTTAAATTTTTGATGAAAATTGATATTTTTGTTTCAAGTCGGGTTATAATCCAAAGGTATATATATACCTTTGACATTTTTGAGTTTCAAGTCGGGTTATAATCCAAAGGTATATACCTTTGACATTTTTGTGTTTGAACAAAAATTTTGAGAAAATTTGTTTTTGAATGTTTTGAAAAATTTTAAATTTTTGATGAAAATTGATATTTTTGTTTCAAGTCGGGTTATAATCCAAAGGTATATACCTTTGACATTTTTGTGTTTGAACAAAAATTTTGAGAAAATTTGTTTTTGAATGTTTTGAAAAATTTTAAATTTTTGATGAAAATTGATATTTTTGTTTCAAGTCGGGTTATAATCCAAAGGTATATACCTTTGACATTTTTGTGTTTGAACAAAAATTTTGAGAAAATTTGTTTTTAAATGTTTTGAAAAATTTTAAATTTTTGATGAAAATTGATATTTTTGTTTCAAGTCGGGTTATAATCCAAAGGTCCTTTGACATTTTTGAGTTTCAAGTCGGGTTATAATCCAAAGGTATATACCTTTGACATTTTTGTGTTTGAACTAAAATTTTGAGAAAATTTGTTTTTGAATGTTTTGAAAAATTTTAAATTTTTGATGAAAATTGATATTTTTGTTTCAAGTCGGGTTATAATCCAAAGGTATATACCTTTGACATTTTTGTGTTTGAACAAAAATTTTGAGAAAATTTGTTTTTGAATGTTTTGAAAAATTTTAAATTTTTGATGAAAATTGATATTTTTGTTTCAAGTCGGGTTATAATCCAAAGGTATATACCTTTGACATTTTTGAGTTTCAAGTCGGGTTATAATCCAAAGGTATATACCTTTGACATTTTTGTGTTTGAACAAAAATTTTGAGAAAATTTGTTTTTGAATGTTTTGAAAAATTTTAAATTTTTGATGAAAATTGATATTTTTGTTTCAAGTCGGGTTATAATCCAAAGGTATATACCTTTGACATTTTTGTGTTTGAACAAAAATTTTGAGAAAATTTGTTTTTGAATGTTTTGAAAAATTTTAAATTTTTGATGAAAATTGATATTTTTGTTTCAAGTCGGGTTATAATCCAAAGGTATATACCTTTGACATTTTTGTGTTTGAACAAAAATTTTGAGAAAATTTGTTTTTGAATGTTTTGAAAAATTTTAAATTTTTGATGAAAATTGATATTTTTGTTTCAAGTCGGGTTATAATCCAAAGGTATATACCTTTGACATTTTTGAGTTTCAAGTCGGGTTATAATCCAAAGGTATATACCTTTGACATTTTTGTGTTTGAACAAAAATTTTGAGAAAATTTGTTTTTGAATGTTTTGAAAAATTTTAAATTTTTGATGAAAATTGATATTTTTGTTTCAAGTCGGGTTATAATCCAAAGGTATATACCTTTGACATTTTTGTGTTTGAACAAAAATTTTGAGAAAATTTGTTTTTGAATGTTTTGAAAAATTTTAAATTTTTGATGAAAATTGATATTTTTGTTTCAAGTCGGGTTATAATCCAAAGGTATATACCTTTGACATTTTTGTGTTTGAACAAAAATTTTGAGAAAATTTGTTTTTAAATGTTTTGAAAAATTTTAAATTTTTGATGAAAATTGATATTTTTGTTTCAAGTCGGGTTATAATCCAAAGGTCCTTTGACATTTTTGAGTTTCAAGTCGGGTTATAATCCAAAGGTATATACCTTTGACATTTTTGTGTTTGAACTAAAATTTTGAGAAAATTTGTTTTTGAATGTTTTGAAAAATTTTAAATTTTTGATGAAAATTGATATTTTTGTTTCAAGTCGGGTTATAATCCAAAGGTATATACCTTTGACATTTTTGTGTTTGAACAAAAATTTTGAGAAAATTTGTTTTTGAATGTTTTGAAAAATTTTAAATTTTTGATGAAAATTGATATTTTTGTTTCAAGTCGGGTTATAATCCAAAGGTATATATATACCTTTGACATTTTTGAGTTTCAAGTCGGGTTATAATCCAAAGGTATATACCTTTGACATTTTTGTGTTTGAACAAAAATTTTGAGAAAATTTGTTTTTGAATGTTTTGAAAAATTTTAAATTTTTGATGAAAATTGATATTTTTGTTTCAAGTCGGGTTATAATCCAAAGGTATATACCTTTGACATTTTTGTGTTTGAACAAAAATTTTGAGAAAATTTGTTTTTGAATGTTTTGAAAAATTTTAAATTTTTGATGAAAATTGATATTTTTGTTTCAAGTCGGGTTATAATCCAAAGGTATATACCTTTGACATTTTTGTGTTTGAACAAAAATTTTGAGAAAATTTGTTTTTAAATGTTTTGAAAAATTTTAAATTTTTGATGAAAATTGATATTTTTGTTTCAAGTCGGGTTATAATCCAAAGGTCCTTTGACATTTTTGAGTTTCAAGTCGGGTTATAATCCAAAGGTATATACCTTTGACATTTTTGTGTTTGAACTAAAATTTTGAGAAAATTTGTTTTTGAATGTTTTGAAAAATTTTAAATTTTTGATGAAAATTGATATTTTTGTTTCAAGTCGGGTTATAATCCAAAGGTATATATATACCTTTGACATTTTTGAGTTTCAAGTCGGGTTATAATCCAAAGGTATATACCTTTGACATTTTTGTGTTTGAACAAAAATTTTGAGAAAATTTGTTTTTGAATGTTTTGAAAAATTTTAAATTTTTGATGAAAATTGATATTTTTGTTTCAAGTCGGGTTATAATCCAAAGGTATATATATATACCTTTGACATTTTTGAGTTTCAAGTCGGGTTATAATCCAAAGGTATATACCTTTGACATTTTTGTGTTTGAACAAAAATTTTGAGAAAATTTGTTTTTGAATGTTTTGAAAAATTTTAAATTTTTGATGAAAATTGATATTTTTGTTTCAAGTCGGGTTATAATCCAAAGGTATATACCTTTGACATTTTTGTGTTTGAACAAAAATTTTGAGAAAATTTGTTTTTGAATGTTTTGAAAAATTTTAAATTTTTGATGAAAATTGATATTTTTGTTTCAAGTCGGGTTATAATCCAAAGGTATATACCTTTGACATTTTTGTGTTTGAACAAAAATTTTGAGAAAATTTGTTTTTAAATGTTTTGAAAAATTTTAAATTTTTGATGAAAATTGATATTTTTGTTTCAAGTCGGGTTATAATCCAAAGGTCCTTTGACATTTTTGAGTTTCAAGTCGGGTTATAATCCAAAGGTATATACCTTTGACATTTTTGTGTTTGAACAAAAATTTTGAGAAAATTTGTTTTTGAATGTTTTGAAAAATTTTAAATTTTTGATGAAAATTGATATTTTTGTTTCAAGTCGGGTTATAATCCATATACCTTTGACATTTTTGAGTTTCAAGTCGGGTTATAATCCAAAGGTATATACCTTTGACATTTTTGTGTTTGAACAAATATTTTGAGAAAATTTGTTTTTGAATGTTTTGAAAAATTTTAAATTTTTGATGAAAATTGATATTTTTGTTTCAAGTCGGGTTATAATCCAAAGGTATATACCTTTGACATTTTTGAGTTTCAAGTCGGGTTATAATCCAAAGGTATATACCTTTGACATTTTTGTGTTTGAACAAAAATTTTGAGAAAATTTGTTTTTGAATGTTTTGAAAAATTTTAAATTTTTGATGAAAATTGATATTTTTGTTTCAAAACGGGTTATAATCCAAAGGTATATACCTTTGACATTTTTGAGTTTCAAGTCGGGTTATAATCCAAAGGTATATACCTTTGACATTTTTGTGTTTGAACAAAAATTTTGAGAAAATTTGTTGTTGAATGTTTTGAAAAATTTTAAATTTTTGATGAAAATTGATATTTTTGTTTCAAGTCGGGTTATAATCCAAAGGTATATACCTTTGACATTTTTGAGTTTCAAGTCGGGTTATAATCCAAAAGTATATACTTTTGACATTTTTGTGTTTGAACAAAAATTTTGAGAAAATTTGTTTTTGAATGTTTTGAAAAATTTTAAATTTTTGATGAAAATTGATATTTTTGTTTCAAGTCGGGTTATAATCCAAAGGTATATACCTTTGACATTTTTGTGTTTGAACAAAAATTTTGAGAAAATTTGTTTTTGAATGTTTTGAAAAATTTTAAATTTTTGATGAAAATTGATATTTTTGTTTCAAGTCGGGTTATAATCCAAAGGTATATACCTTTGACATTTTTGAGTTTCAAGTCGGGTTATAATCCAAAGGTATATACTTTTGACATTTTTGTGTTTGAACAAAAATTTTGAGAAAATTTGTTTTTGAATGTTTTGAAAAATTTTAAATTTTTGATGAAAATTGATATTTTTGTTTCAAAACGGGTTATAATCCAAAGGTATATACCTTTGACATTTTTGAGTTTCAAGTCGGGTTATAATCCAAAGGTATATACTTTTGACATTTTTGTGTTTGAACAAAAATTTTGAGAAAATTTGTTTTTGAATGTTTTGAAAAATTTTAAATTTTTGATGAAAATTGATATTTTTGTTTCAAGTCGGGTTATAATCCAAAGGTATATACCTTTGACATTTTTGAGTTTCAAGTCGGGTTATAATCCAAAGGTATATACTTTTGACATTTTTGTGTTTGAACAAAAATTTTGAGAAAATTTGTTTTTGAATGTTTTGAAAAATTTTAAATTTTTGATGAAAATTGATATTTTTGTTTCAAGTCGGGTTATAATCCAAAGGTCCTTTGACATTTTTGAGTTTCAAGTCGGGTTATAATCCAAAGGTATATACCTTTGACATTTTTGTGTTTGAACTAAAATTTTGAGAAAATTTGTTTTTGAATGTTTTGAAAAATTTTAAATTTTTGATGAAAATTGATATTTTTGTTTCAAGTCGGGTTATAATCCTTTGACATTTTTGTGTTTGAACAAAAATTTTGAGAAAATTTGTTTTTGAATGTTTTGAAAAATTTTAAATTTTTGATGAAAATTGATATTTTTGTTTCAAGTCGGGTTATAATCCAAAGGTATATACCTTTGACATTTTTGTGTTTGAACAAAAATTTTGAGAAAATTTGTTTTTGAATGTTTTGAAAAATTTTAAATTTTTGATGAAAATTGATATTTTTGTTTCAAGTCGGGTTATAATCCAAAGGTATACCTTTGACATTTTTGTGTTTGAACAAAAATTTTGAGAAAATTTGTTTTTGAATGTTTTGAAAAATTTTAAATTTTTGATGAAAATTGATATTTTTGTTTCAAGTCGGGTTATAATCCAAAG
Source organism: Tachinus rufipes (assembly GCA_963932245.1). NCBI lineage: Eukaryota > Metazoa > Arthropoda > Insecta > Coleoptera > Staphylinidae > Tachinus > Tachinus rufipes. Next base: position 79,908,712 of record OZ010750.1, on the reverse strand, counting down.
GTATATACCTTTGACATTTTTGTGTTTGAACAAAAATTTTGAGAAAATTTGTTTTTAAATGTTTTGAAAAATTTTAAATTTTTGATGAAAATTGATATTTTTGTTTTAAGTCGGGTTATAATCCAAAGGTATATACCTTTGACATTTTTGAGTTTCAAGTCGGGTTATAATCCAAAGGTATATACCTTTGACATTTTTGTGTTTGAACAAAAATTTTGAGAAAATTTGTTTTTGAATGTTTTGAAAAATTTTAAATTTTTGATGAAAATTGATATTTTTGTTTCAAGTCGGGTTATAATCCAAAGGTATATACCTTTGACATTTTTGTGTTTGAACAAAAATTTTGAGAAAATTTGTTTTTGAATGTTTTGAAAAATTTTAAATTTTTGATGAAAATTGATATTTTTGTTTCAAGTCGGGTTATAATCCAAAGGTATATACCTTTGACATTTTTGTGTTTGAACAAAAATTTTGAGAAAATTTGTTTTTAAATGTTTTGAAAAATTTTAAATTTTTGATGAAAATTGATATTTTTGTTTCAAGTCGGGTTATAATCCAAAGGTCCTTTGACATTTTTGAGTTTCAAGTCGGGTTATAATCCAAAGGTATATACCTTTGACATTTTTGTGTTTGAACTAAAATTTTGAGAAAATTTGTTTTTGAATGTTTTGAAAAATTTTAAATTTTTGATGAAAATTGATATTTTTGTTTCAAGTCGGGTTATAATCCAAAGGTATATATATACCTTTGACATTTTTGAGTTTCAAGTCGGGTTATAATCCAAAGGTATATACCTTTGACATTTTTGTGTTTGAACAAAAATTTTGAGAAAATTTGTTTTTGAATGTTTTGAAAAATTTTAAATTTTTGATGAAAATTGATATTTTTGTTTCAAGTCGGGTTATAATCCAAAGGTATATATATACCTTTGACATTTTTGAGTTTCAAGTCGGGTTATAATCCAAAGGTATATACCTTTGACATTTTTGTGTTTGAACAAAAATTTTGAGAAAATTTGTTTTTGAATGTTTTGAAAAATTTTAAATTTTTGATGAAAATTGATATTTTTGTTTCAAGTCGGGTTATAATCCAAAGGTATATATATACCTTTGACATTTTTGAGTTTCAAGTCGGGTTATAATCCAAAGGTATATACCTTTGACATTTTTGTGTTTGAACAAAAATTTTGAGAAAATTTGTTTTTGAATGTTTTGAAAAATTTTAAATTTTTGATGAAAATTGATATTTTTGTTTCAAGTCGGGTTATAATCCAAAGGTATATACCTTTGACATTTTTGTGTTTGAACAAAAATTTTGAGAAAATTTGTTTTTGAATGTTTTGAAAAATTTTAAATTTTTGATGAAAATTGATATTTTTGTTTCAAGTCGGGTTATAATCCAAAGGTATATACCTTTGACATTTTTGTGTTTGAACAAAAATTTTGAGAAAATTTGTTTTTAAATGTTTTGAAAAATTTTAAATTTTTGATGAAAATTGATATTTTTGTTTCAAGTCGGGTTATAATCCAAAGGTCCTTTGACATTTTTGAGTTTCAAGTCGGGTTATAATCCAAAGGTATATACCTTTGACATTTTTGTGTTTGAACAAAAATTTTGAGAAAATTTGTTTTTGAATGTTTTGAAAAATTTTAAATTTTTGATGAAAATTGATATTTTTGTTTCAAGTCGGGTTATAATCCATATACCTTTGACATTTTTGAGTTTCAAGTCGGGTTATAATCCAAAGGTATATACCTTTGACATTTTTGTGTTTGAACAAATATTTTGAGAAAATTTGTTTTTGAATGTTTTGAAAAATTTTAAATTTTTGATGAAAATTGATATTTTTGTTTCAAGTCGGGTTATAATCCAAAGGTATATACCTTTGACATTTTTGAGTTTCAAGTCGGGTTATAATCCAAAAGTATATACTTTTGACATTTTTGTGTTTGAACAAAAATTTTGAGAAAATTTGTTTTTGAATGTTTTGAAAAATTTTAAATTTTTGATGAAAATTGATATTTTTGTTTCAAGTCGGGTTATAATGCAAAAAACTAAAAATCATGAACTTTGAATTTTTTCTTTAAACACAATAAATCAAAAGGTATATACCTTTGAAATGTCAAGACCAAAAAAAAACTAAAAATCATGAACTTTGACTTTTTTCTTCAAACACAATAAATCAAAAAGTATATACCTTTGAAATGTCAAGACCAAAAAATAAACTAAAAATCATGAACTTTGAATTTTTTCTTTCAACACAATAAATCAAAAGGTATATACCTTTGAAATGTCAAGACCAAAAAAAAACTAAAAATCATGAACTTTGAATTTTTTCTTCAAACACAATAAATCAAAAGTATACCTTTGAAATGTCAAAATCATAAACTTTGAATTTTTTTCTTAAAACACAATAAATCAAAAGGTATATATATACCTTTGAAATGTTAAGACCAAACAAAAACAAAAATTGATGAACTTTGAATTTTTTTTTAGAAAGTCAATATATCAAAACGTATATACCTTTAAAATGTAATAATAATAGAATCATCAAAATATTAGTATGTTTGTTTTATATCTTATAGTACAAACTAAATGGCAAATGGCAATATAGTTTCAATCGAATCCGATTTGAGCAATTGTACAGTAAACAGCGAGCATCATAGTCAGATTCGATTAAAAGTTGGTTAATTACATTTTCATTTCATAGCATTGGGCATCATTGATGCTTGCAGCTTTACACACCAAAATTTGCTCAACATTATACATAATATATTGTTTCAACCCCAAACTCCGTACAGAGTAATCTGTTATTATGTTTATTTATCTAGTACATAAGCATACGGGCAAATGCCATACAGCCACTGTATTAAAACACGCACAAAATAATATTAGATTGATTATTTTTAATTTTTATTATTTTATTCGTTTTACGTTAGTTTTATATTTATTAATATAAATCGTTCATGACTAGCTGGGTTGAATAAAACTTTTTATTCTACCCTTCGCACAACTACAAATGACGATCAAAAAAATCCATCCATGGATTTATTTGGACCTTAAAATATTTTCAATTAGCTTTTGGTTAAAATTATAATTGCAAATTACAATTTAAGGGTTTGTAAGATTAAGATTCAATCAACAACCCGACCGGAAAATGCGATTATTTCATGGATTCATAATATGTTTCTTAAAACAATTTAATTATTTGTAGTCGCTAGCATAAGAGTAAATTAATATTTGTCTATATTAACAGGAAATGTCAATCAAAATTAAAAAAATAAAGTACAAGCTAGAAAGAGATTGTGGTTTTTTCTATTTGGATAATGATTCTTCTAGTATTTGAGCTTCATAAAGTAGTAGCTTATCAAAATTCCGCCCAGATTTTTTAAGTCTTCTAAAATTTTCAATTATGTTCACAGTTGTGAATTGAAATTTTTTTAAGATGCTTCTTACTGATGTAATAAATAATCTTAAATTTGTTTAGAAAATAATTCCAGAACAATAAGTGGAAAGTCGGCTATTACCTCTAAATATTCCAAATTAAAGAAGTAATAAGCTATTAACGCCAAAAGTTCCAAACTTTGCTAACCTTAAACAATTAGGCCAGCGCTAGAATCGAAAGCGCTAAAAACTGTATGCAGAAATAGTGGTGAATACTCAAATTCTGCAAAGTTTTCCTAAATCTCATTCAAAATGTAACAAACTAAAAATGCCAAATTAGTTCTAAATTCATTATTTTAATTTTTTCTTCTACTTTTCTTCTTTTCCGGATTATTTAGATTTTAGATTTGCTTTAGAGTTGTTTTTATGATTTCAAATAATTTTATTGTAGGTTTAATTACTTATGTTCTCATTAAGGTCCTCTTTTAATTAATTTGTGTAATTTAGTTTATTGCAATGTAGATCAACATTGTTGACATTGCTTTAAATTTAGAAGCAAATTATCCCTAGAATTTTAAACTTTTTAACAGTTTTTTCTGAATTTGGTAAATTTTAAAACAAAACTGCGTTTTATCAAGCAAATTTTGGTGAATTTTATGACAAAAATGCATTTTATAACGTAGTTTTGAAGGATTAAATGTGATTTAAAAGCAATTGCGTACAAAAATGCAGTTTTCTAATCAAATTTTGAGAAATTTCTGACAAAATTGTAATTTAGTAAATGTAATATTTAACTCAGTTTATACAATAAATAAGGTTTTCTAAGCAAGTTTTAATAAATTTCATGACATAAACGCGTTTTACAATAAAGTTTTAGAAGAATTTATCTAGTAAATGTGATTTAGAAGCAATGTTATACCAAAAATGCAAGTTTTAGTACTTTTTATGAGTAAAAATGTATAAAGAAAACTATTTCATACAATAAATGCCGTTTTCTAAACAAATGTTAGTAAAATTTATGATTGAAAACCATTTTCTAACAGAATTTTGTTTAATAAATATGATTCTCAAGCAATTTCATACAAAACATGCTTTTTCTGATCAAATTTGCTTGTATTTTATATAAAACAAATAAAGTCTTTTAAGCATTTTATAACAGAAACGCAATTTTCTAACTAAATATCATTTAGTACAGTGATTCTTAACCTTGGGTATTCGAGCGGGTCACAGCCTCCAACAAATTTGATTTCCCAGCGCATTTTTAATATTGCTATTTATTGACAGTTCGCAAGCAATAGTGTTGGTAGTAAATACGTTTGGTTTGTTATACGCAAGCAACACTCGGACGGACCGTTTGCTCTTGAGTTTGTTTACAATCGCAAGCTATGTTACACAATACTTACTACAGACTACTACAGATAAACTGTGCGTGCAAACAAGTCTTTTAATTAATGGAAAACGTTTTCAACACAATAGTTGTGGTAAAACGGATGTTAATATACAAACTAGAACATTTTGGCTTTAAATTTATTAATATAAAAGATCGCTCTGGTGTACCGCAACCACAATGCATAGTTTGTAACTCCTTATTTATTAGTTTACTACCGGATTATCTGACTTACAAATGATTTTATTGATTTATGGCCAGATTTATGATTTATTTTGTTTGGATTTAGTAACTTTGCAGCTTAATTTAGTTTTAAAGTTAATCATGTATGTGATTTACAAAGTATTTGTGCTAATTTATTAATTTTATGACCAGATTTTCACATTTATGACCGGATTTTAGTCATTTTTTAGTCTGAATTAACGGTACATAGCAGTATTTATGATTTTAAAACCAGATTATGTCAATTACAAACAAAATTTTATGTTTTATTGATTTTATGACCGGATTTTTATTCTTTTGACCGGATTTAGTCCTTTTGTGATCTGAAGCAGTTGTTAACAGCCGGATTTAACCAGTTAAAAACCAAATTTAGTTTTAAATAGTCAAAGTTATTTATTTTAATGCCAGATTATGTAATTTACAAACTATTTTTTCCTTTTTCATTTTATTTATGACCAAATTTTTATTTTTATGACCGGATTTATTTTCTTATTCCTAAATTTAGTCATTTTGTGGTCAAAATTAGCAGTAAATGGCCGGATTTAATTATTTAAAAAACATATTTTGTTAATTACAAACTAAATTTTATGTTATGTTAATTTTATGACTGGATTTTTACTTTTATGACCGGATCTTTTTGTGATCTGAAATAGGTTTTAACAGCCGGATTTAAAATGTTAAAAACCAGATTTAATTTTAAAAAGCAAAAATGATTTATTATAAAGCCATATTATCTAACTTACAAACTATTTTTGCTTTTTCATTATATTTTTAACCAGATTTTTACTTTTATGGCTGGATTCATCTACTTAATATCAAATTTAATCATTTTGTGGTCAAAATTAACTGTAAATAGCCTGTATTAATTACTTTAATACCAGATTATTTTCTGTTTTAATAATTTATGATCGGATTTTTACTTTAATGACCGGATTTAGTCTTTTTGTGATCTGAAAGAGTTGTTAACAGCCGGATTTAATCTGTTAAAAACTAGATTTAGTTTTAAATAGCCTAAGTTAATTATTTTATAGCAACATTATCTTACTTAGAAACTATTTTTGCATTTTTTTATATTTATGACCGGATATTTTCTTGAATGATTTATTATTTATCTTCTTATTACCAAATTTAGTCATTTTGTGGTCAAAATTAGCGGTAAAAGGCCGGATTTAAATATTTTAAAACCAGATTATGTCAATTAAAAACTTAATTTTATGTTATTATAAATTGTATGACTGGATTTTTACTTTTATGACCAGGTTTAGTCTTATTGTGATTTAAAATAGTTGTTAACAACTGGATTTAATCTGATAAAAGCCAAATTTGATTTTAAATTGCAAAAGATATTTATTTTAAAATCAAATTATGTTATTTTCAAACTTATGTTTGCTTTTTCTATATTTTGTATGACCGGATTTTCACTATCATGGCCGGATTTTTTTTTTTTTATTAACAAATTTAGTGATTTTGTGGTCAAATTAGCTCTAAAAGGCTGAGTTTAATTATTTTAAAATGTCAATTACAAACTAAATTTTCTGTTTTATTAATTTTATGACCGGTTTTTTACTTTAATAACCGGATTTGGTACTTTTGTGATCTAAAACAGTTGTTAATAGCAGGATTTAAACTGATAAAAATCAGATTTAGTTTTAAATAGCTAAAGTTATTTATTTTAAAGCCAGATTATCTAACTAACAAACAATTTTTGTTTATTTTATATTTATTTATAACAGTTGTTAACAGCCGGATTTGATCTGTTAAAAGTCAGATTTTGATTTAAATAGTCAAAGTTATTTATTTTAAACTCAGATTATCTAACTTACAAACTATTTTTTGTTTTTTAATTATATTTATGACCGGATTTTTACTTTTATGGCCGGATTTATCTTTTTATTACCAAATTTAGTGATTTTGTGGTCAAAATTAGCTGTAAATATGGTTGGATTTAAATATTTTATTACCAGATTATGTCATTTACAAATTAAATTTTATGTTTTATTGATTTTATGACCGGATTTTTACTTTTATGACCGGATTTAGTCCTTTTGTGATCTGAAATAGTTGCTAACTGCCAAATTTAATCTGTTAAAAGACAAATTTAGTTTTAAATAGCCAAAGTGATTTATTTTAAAGCCAAATTATCTAACTTACAAACTATTTTTGCTTTTTTATTATATTTATGACCGGATTTATACTTTTATGGCCGGATTATTCTTATTATTAAAAAAATTTGTTATTTTGTAATCAAAATTAGCAGTAAATGACCGGATTTAATTATTTTATAACCAGATTATGCCAATTACAAACTAAATGTTCTGTTTTATTAATTTTAAGACCGGAATTTTACTTTTATGGCCGGATTTAGTCCTTTTGTGATCTAAAATAGTTGTTAACGGCCAGATTTAATCTGTTAAAAACCAGATTTAGTTTTAATTAACCAAAGTTTTTTTTATTTTAAAGCCAGATTATGTAATTTACAAACTATTGTTTGCTTTTTTTATATTTTGTATGACCGGATTTTCACTTTAATGGCCAGATTTATCTTTTTATTACCAAATTTAGTGATTTTGTGATCAAAATTAGCTGTAAATGGTTGGATTTAAATATTTTATTACCAGATTATGTCATTTACAAATTGAATTTCATGTTTTATTGATTTTATGACCGGATATTTACTCTTATGACCGGATTTAGTCCTTTTGTGAGCTGAAATAGTTGTTAACAACCAGATTTAATTTTTTGTAAACCAGATTTAGTTTTAAATAACCCAATTTATTTGTTTTAAAGCCAGATTATGTATTTTACAAACTAATTTTTGCTTTTTTATTATATTTATGACCGGATTTTTACTTTAATAACAGGATTTATCTTTTATCTATTATTTTATGGTTTAAATTAGCTGTAAATGGCCGGATTTAATTATTTTAAAACCAGATTATGTCAATTACAAACAAAGTTTAATGTTTTATTAATTTTATGACCGGATTTTTACTTTTATGACCGAATTTAGTTCTTTTGTGATCTGAAAAAGTTGTTTAAATTTTAAATAGCCAAAGGTATTTATTTTAATGCCAGATTATGCAGTTTACAAATTATTTTTTGCTTTTTTATTATATTTATGACCGGATTTTTACTTTATTGGCCGGATTTATCTTTTTATTACTGAATTTAGTCATTTTGTAGTCAAAATTAGCTGTAAATGGCCGGATTTAATTTTTTTTAAACCAGATTAAGTCAATAACAAACTTTTTTTTTGTTTTATTAATTTTATGACCGGATTTTTACATTTATGACCGGATTTAGTCCTTTTGTAATCTAAAGTAGTTGTTAACAACCGGATATAATTTCTTGTAAACCAGATTTAGTTTTAAATAACCAAAGTTATTTATTTTATAGCCAGATTATGTATTTTACAAACTATTATTTGCTTTTTTATTATTTTTATGACCGGATTTTTACTTTAATAGCCGAATTGATTTTTTATCTATTATTTTGTGGTTTAAATTAGCTATAAATGGCCGGATTTAATTATTTTAAAGCCAGATTATGTCAATTACAAACTAAGTTTAATGTTTTATTAATTTTAAGACCGGATTTTTACTTTTATGGCTGGATTTAGTCCTTTAGTAATCTCAAATAGTTGTTAACAACCGGATTTAATCTGTTAAAAACAAGATTTAGTTTTAAATAACCAAAGTTTTTTATTTTAAAGCCAGATTATGTAATTTACAAACTACTATTTGCTTTTTTATTATTTTTATGACCGGATTTTTACTTTAATGACCGGATTTATTTGTTTATTACCAAATTTAGTCATTTTGTGGTCAAAATTAGCGGTAAATGGCCGGATTTAATTATTTTAAAACCAAATTAAGTCAATTACAACTTAAATCTTATGTTTTACTGATTTTATGACCGGATTTTTACTATTATGACCGCATTTAGTACTTTTGTGATTTGAAATAGTTGTTAATAGCCAGATTTAATCTGTTAAAAATTAGATTTTTTTTTAAATAGTTAAAGTTATTAATTTAAAACCAGATTATCTAACTTACAAACTATTTTTTGTTTTTTTCATAATTATGAACGGATTTTTACTTTAATAACCGAATTTATCTTTTTATTACCAAATTTAGTCATTTTGTATTCAAAGTTAGAGGTAAATGGCCGAATTTAATTATTTTAAAACCAGATTATGTCAATTACAAACTAAATTTTATGTTTTATTAATTTTATGACCGGATTTTTACTTTTATGACCGGATTTAATCTATTTGTGATCTGAAATAGTTGTTAACAACAAGATTTAATCTGTTGTAAACCAGATTTAGTTTTAAATAGCTAAAGTTATTTATTTTAAAGCCAGATTATCTAACTTTCAAACTATTTTTTGCTATTTTAATATATTTATGACCGGATTTTTAATAGCCGGATTTATCTTTTTATTGCCAAATTTAATCATTTTATGATCAAAATTAGCGGTAAATAGCCGGATTTAATTATTTTAAAACCAAATTATGTCAACTACAAACCAAATTTTATGTTTTGTTGATTTTATACTTTCTTAAATAGCGTAATGTGGTTAAGCGCTCTTATTAAACATAACATATTAAACATATCTCAACATATTTTTTTATTGTAATACAAACAACATTTTTCATACGCCAACTAATTTTGTATTTAGAATAAGAACATATTTCTCTGGTTTGGTCTTCGGCATTAATAGTCTTCTTAGACTGATATGCCAAAAATTTAAACTAACCAACTAGTTCTGGTTTGGTCTGGATTGCTACTTATTCAAGTTACGAGGTATTTGTAGGTCTCTACTCTCAATATAAGTGTTAAAAATTTCAGGCTGTCATCAATGTTGTGATTTTATTGCATGTATTAGTATATTCCACGAGTCGTTAGAAGTTTTTTACGTTAGTGGTCAAAATAACCGTATCGTCAACATAACGAATGACGACTACTCTTGTTTCTATTTTTTCCATCGACAGCTTAGTCACATCCAAAGGATTGTCCAGCGGACTACAACACATACACCCGGTGCTTGCACACCCCGCCCGGGTTTCAGGACGGCCACTAAACCTTGCCAGGTGCAGGTTTACGTCGCTCCACAAATAAACCATTATGACCGAATTTTTTTTATGGCCGGATTTATCTTCTTATTACCAAAATTAGTCATTTTGTGGTCAAAATTAGCCGTAAACCAGATTATGTCAGTTATAAACTAAATTTTATGTTTTATTGATTTTATGACCGGATTTTTACTTTTATAACCGAATTTAATCCTTTTGTGACAGCAGTTGTTAACAGCCGGATTTAATTTGTTAAAAACCAGATTTAGTTTTAAATAGCAAAAATTGTTTATTTTAAAGCCAGATTATCTAACTTACAAACTATTTTTTTGCTTTTTCATTATATTTATAACAGGATTTTTACTTTAATGGCCGGATTTATTTTTTTTTTCAAAATTTAGTCATTTTGTTGTGCTGTAAATGACCAGATTTAATTATTTTAAAACCAGATTATGTCAATTACAAACTAAGTTTTATGTTATATTAATTTTATGACCAGATTTAGTCATTTTGTGATCTGAAGCAGTTGTTAACAGCCGGATTTAATCTGCTAAAAACCAGATTTAGTTTTAAGTAGTCAAAGTTATTTATTTTAAAGCCATATTATCTAACTTCAAACTATTTTTTGCTTTTCCATTATATTTATGATCGGATTTTTATTTTTATAACCGGATTTATCTTGCTATTACCAAATTTAGTCCGGATTTTTACTTTAATAACCGAATTTATCTTTTTATTACCAAATTTAGTCATTTTGTACTAAAAGTTAGAGATAAATGGCCGGATTTAATTATTTTAAAACCAGATTATGTTATTTACAAACTAAATTTTAGGTTTTATTGATTTTATGACCGGAATTTTACTTTTACGACCGGATTTAGTCTTTTTGTGATCTGAAATAGTTGTTAACAGCCAGATTTAATCTGTTGTAAACCAGATTTAGTTTTAAATAGCTAAAGTTATTTAATTTAAAGCCAGATTACATATTTTACAAACTATTTTTGCTTGTTTTTATATTTATGACCGGATTTTTACTTTAATGACCGGAATTATTTGTTTATTACCAAATTTAGTCATTTTGTGGTCAAAATTAGCGGTAAATGGCCGGATTTAATTATTTTAAAACCAAATTAAGTCAATTACAAACTAAATCTTTTGTTTTATTGATTTTATTACCGGATTTTTACTTTTATGACCGCATTTAGTACTTTTGTGATTTGAAATAGTTGTTAACAGCCAGATTTAATCTGTTAAAAATCAGATTTATTTTTAAATAGTTGAAGTTATTAATTTAAAACCAGATTATCTAACTTAAAAACTATTTTTTGGATTTTTCATAATTATGACTGGATTTTTAATTTAATAGCCAAATTTTTCTTCTTAATACCAAATTAGATCATTTTGTGATCAAAATTAGTTGAAAATACCCGGATTTAATTATTTTAAAACCAGATTATGTCAATTACAAACTAATTTTTTTGTTTTATTGTGTTTATGACCGGATTTTTACTTTTATGACCGGATTTTGTTCTTTTGTGATCTAAAATATTTTTTAACAGCCGGATTTAATCTGTTAAAAAGCAGATTTAGTTTTAAGTAGCCATAGTTATTTATTTTAAAGCCAGATCATTTATTTTACAAATTATTTTTTGCTTTTTTTATATTTATAACTGGATTTTTACTTTAATAGACGGATTTTTTTTTCTATTACAAATTTTAGATATTTGTGGTCCAAATCAGCTGTAAATAGCCAGATTTAAATATTTTAAAACCAGATTATATCAGTTACAAACTAAATTTTATGTTTTATTAATTTTATGACCGGATTTTTACTTTTATATCCGGATTTAGTCTTTTTGTGATCTGAATCAGTTGTTAACAGCCGGATTTAATCTGTTAAAAACTAGATTTAGTTTTAAATAACCAAAGTTTTTTATTTTAAAGCCAGATTATGTAATTTACAAACTATTGTTTGCTTTTTTTATATTTTGTATGACCGGATTTTCACTTTAATGGCCGGATTTATCTTTTTATTACTAAATTTAGTGATTTTGTGGTCAAAATGAGCTGTAAATGGTTGGATTTAAATATTTTATTACCAGATTATATCATTTACAAATTAAATTTTATGTTTTATTGATTTTAAGACCGGGTTTTTACTCTTATGACCGGATTTAGTCTTTTTATGATGTGAAATAGTTGCTAACAGCCGAATTTAATTTGTTAAAAAACAAATTTAGTTTTAAATAACCAAAGTTATTTATTTTAAAGCCAGATTATCTAACTTTTAAACTATTTTTTCATTTTATTTATGACCGGATTTTTACTTTTATAGCCGGATTTATTTTTTTATTACCAACTTTAGTCATTTTATGATCAAAATTAACTGTAAATGGCCGGATTTAATTATTTTAAAACTAGTTTATATCAATTACAAACAAAATTTTATGTTTTAATAATTTTAAGACCGGATTTTTACTTTTATGGCCGGATTTAATCCATTTGTGATCTAAAATAGATGTTAACAGCCGGATCTAATCTGTTAAAAACCAGATTTAGTTTTAAGTAACCAAAGTTTTTTTATTTTAAAGCCAGATTATGTAATTTACAAACTATTATTTGCTTTTTTATTATATTTATGACCGGATTTTTACTTTTATGACCGGATTTAGTCCTTTTGTAATCTGAAGTAGTTGTTAACAACCGGATATAATTTCTTGTAAACCAGATTTAGTTTTAAATAACCAAAGTTATTTATTTTAAAGCCAGATTATGTAATTTACAAACTATTATTTGCTTTTTTATTATATTTATGACCGGATTTTTACTTTAATAGCCGGATTTATCTTTTATCTATTATTTTGTGGTTTAAATTAGCTATAAATGGCCGGACTTAATTATTTTAAAACCAGATTATGTCAATTACAAACTAAGTTTAATGTTTTATTAATTTTATGACCAGATTTTTACTTTTATGACCGAATTTAATCTTTTTGTAATCTGAAGAAGTTGTTAACAGCCGGATTTAATCTGTTGTAAAAAAGATTTAGTTTCAAATAGCCAAAGGTATTTAATTTCAAGCCAGATTATATAATTTACAAACTATTTTTGCTTTTTTTTATATTTATGACCGGATTTTTATTTTAATGGCCGGATTTATTTTCTTATTACCAAATTTAGTCATTTTGTTGTTAAAATTAGCGGTAGATGGCCGGGTTTAATTATTTTAAAACCAGATTATGTCAATTATAAACCAAATTTTATGTTTTATTGATTTAATGACCAAATTTTTATTTTTATGACCGGATTTAGTTCTTTTGTAATCTGAAATAGTTGTTAACAGCTGGATTTAATCTGTTAAAAACCAGATTTAGTTTTAAATAGCCAAATTTATTTATTTTATAGCAAGATTATGTAATTTACAAACTATTATTTACTTTTTTTAAATATTTATAACTGGATTTTTACTTTTATGGCCGGATTTAACTTCTTATTACCAAATATAGTCAATTTGTAGTTAAAATTAGCAGTTGATAGCCAGATTTATTTATTTTTAAACCAGATTATGTCAATAACAAACTAAATTTTATATTTTATTAATTTTATGACCGGATTTTTACTTTTATGACCGGATTTAGTTGTTAACAGCTAGATTTAATCTGTTAAAAACCTGATTTAGTTTTAAAAGCAAAAGTTATTTATTTTAAATCCAGATTATGTAATTTACAAACTATTTTCTGTTTTTTTTTAATATTTATGTCCGGATTTTTACTTTAATAGCCGGATTTATCTTCTTATTACAAAATTTTGTCATTTTGTGGTCAAAATTAGCTGTAAATAGCCAACACTAAATTTTATGTTTTATTAATTTTAAGACCGGATTTTTACTTTTATGGCCGGAGTTAGTCCTTTAGTGATCTAAAATAGTTGTTAACAGCCAGATTTAATCTGCTAAAAGCCAGATTTAGTTTTAAATAACCAAAGATTTTTATTTTAAAGCCAGATTAAGTAATTTACAAACTATTATTTGCTTTTTTATTATATTTATGACCGGATTTTTACTTTAATAGCCGGATTTATTTTTTTATTACCAACTTTAGTCATTTTATAATCAAAATTAACTGTAAATAGCCGGATTTAATTATTTTAAAACTAGATTAAGTCAATTTTAAACAAAATTTTATGTTTTATTAATTTTATGACCAAATTTTTACTTTTATGATCGGATTTAGTTTTTTTGTGATCTGAAATAGTTATTAACGGCCGGATTTAATCTATTAAAAACCAGATTTAGTTTTAAATAGCAAAAATTATTTATTTTATAGCTATATTATTTAACTTACAAACTATTTTTGCTTTTTCATTATATTTATAACCAAATTTTTACTTTTATGGCCGGATTTTATTTTCTTAAAAACAAATTTATTCATTTTGTGGTCAAAATTAACTGTAAATAACCTAATTTAATTACTTTAAAACTAGATTATATCAATTACAAATTAAATTTTATGTTTTATTAATTTTATGACCGGATTTTTACTTTAATAACCGGATTTAGTCTTTTTGTGATCTGAAAAAGTTGTTAACAGCCGGATTTAATTTGTTAAAAACCAGATTTAGTTTTAAATAACCAAAGTTTTTTATTTTAAAGCCAGATTATGTAATTTACAAAGTATTGTTTGTTTTTTTTTATATTTATGACCGGATTTTTACTTTATTGGCCGGATTTATGTTAAAACTAGCGGTAAATGGCCGGATTCAATCATTTTAAAACCAGATTAAGTCAATTACAACTAAATCTTTTGTTTTATTGATTTTATGAGCAGATTTTTACTTTTATGACCGGATTTAGTCCTTTTGTGATTTGAAATAGTTGTTAATAGCCAGATTTAATCTGTTAAAAATTAGATTTATTTTTAAATAGTTAAAGTTATTAATTTAAAACCAGATTATCTAACTTACAAACTATTTTTTGTTTTTTTCATAATTATGACCGGATTTTTACTTTATTAGCCGAATTTATCTTTTTATTATTACCAAATTTAGTCATTTTGTACTCAAAGTTAGAGGTAAATGGCCGGATTTAATTATTTTAAAACCAGATTATGTCAATTACAAACTAAATTTTATGTTTTATTTATTTTATGACCGGATTTTTACTTATATGACCGGTTTTAATCTTTTTGTAATCTGAAATAGTTGTTAACAGCCGGATTTAATCAGTTAAAAACCAGATTTAGTTTTAAATAGCCAAAGTTATTTATTTTAAAGTTAGATTATCTAACTTTCAAACTATTTTTTGCTTTTTTTATATTTATAACAGGATTTTTACTTTAATGGTCGGATTTACATTCTTATTACCAAATTTAGTCATTTTGTGGTTAAACTAGCAAGAAATGGCCGGATTTAATTATTTTAAAACCAGATTATGTCAATTAGAAACTAATTTTTTTTTGGTTTTATTGATTTTATTATCGGATTTTTACTTTTATTACCAAATTTAGTTTTTTTGTAATCTGAAACAGTTGTTAACAGCCGGATTCAATCTGTTAAAAACCAGATTTAGTTTTAAATAACCAAAGTTTTTTATTTTAAAGCCAGATTATGTAATTTACAAAGTTTTATTTGCTTTTTTATTATATTTATGACTGGATTTTTATTTTAATGGCCGGATTTTTATATTTATTACCAAATTTAGTCATTTTGTAGTCAAAGTTAGAAGTAAATGGCCGGATTTAATTATTTTAAAACCAGATTATGTCAATTACAAACTAAATTTTCTGTTTTATTAATTTTATGACCGGATTTTTACTTTTATAACCGGATTTAGTCTTTTTGTAATCTGAAACAGTTGTTAACAGCCGGATTTAATCTGTTAAAATCCAGATTTAGTTTTAAATAACCAAAGTTATTTATTTTAAAGCCAGATTATCTAACTTACAAACTATTTTTGCTTTCTTTTGTATTTATGACCGGATTTTTACTTTAATGGCCGGATTTATCTTCTTATTACCAAATTTAATAATTTTGCGGTCAAAATTAGCTGTAAATAGCCAAATTTATTATTTTAAAACCAGATTTTGTAATTTACAAACTATTTTATTGGTTTTATTACCAAATATTTACTTTTATGGCCTGATTTATTGATTATATGACAAGAATTTTACATTAATGGCCGAATTAAGTAATTTTGTAGTGTATTAATTTTTTTATAACCAAATTTAGTCATTGTTTGGCCTGAATTATGTTGTAAATAGCTGGATTTATTCTTTTTAATGCCGTATTATGTTATTTTATTGATTTTATGACCGGATTTTTATTTTATAGCTGGATTTTTTTTTTCTATAGCCGGATTTAATTATTTTATGCCCTAAATTAGTTGTAAATGATTAGATTTAATTATTTTAAAGCTTTTACAAATTAATTTTTGCTATTTTAAGCATTTAATGGCCAAATTTTTACTTCTATCGCCGGATTTATTTAATTTTTGTTTTGACTTAGTTTCAAATAGTTAAATTTAATCATTTTAAAGTCAGATTGTTTAATTCACAAATTTATGCTATTTTGTTTAGTTAATAACAAAATGTTTACTTTTAAAGCTAGATTTAACTTTCTATAGCCAAATCTAATTGTTTTAAGGCTAAATTAAGTAATGTACAATTTTTTTGGGCTATTTTAATTATTTTATTACCATTTATCCATTCACTAATTGTGAGGTTTACACTCAAGAAACATTTTGTTTTTTAGTTATTTTTTTATTCGGTTCGTTACAAAATGTAGAGCAGATTTGGTCTTATAGACAATAGACAATATACATTTATAGACACGCTTTTTGCCAACGCAATACAGCCAACATAATTGGTACTTGTGACTTCAGTTGTGGGTACAAACGCTTATATATTATTGTGTTTGTAGTTGTAAGAGCATAACACGTTCCAACAAAAGTTTACTGACTTTTGATTGTATTTACTATTATTGCTACTGGGGCGTGACGCAGTAGTCTTAGCATCCGACTGCTGCACCAAAAATTGTGAGTTTAAATCTCAAATCTATTTCAAATTTTTTTTTCCATTCCCCAACGCGCCTTGACTAAGATCCTTTTCTGGTAAGGAGTAAGATTAATTAATAATTTTTCTAGAGAATTAGAATTTAGTTAATAGTGTAGGTCTACCTGTAATGTAAGTTGCCTGCATTACGGACAGAAAAAAGGCTAATGCGCCTGCAGCCCCTTAAAAAAGATTCCTAGCATCCTTTGATCATTTAAAGCCTGCTGTAGAATAGGGGTTGTTTGTTTTGAATGGTCTGTCATAAAAACTGTACTAGAAAGTTATGGTGGTTTTCCGTTGCCTTCTTCATTGCAGTTTTTGCATGGTAAAATTTGGATTTAAGCCAGTTGATGCTGCCCTTCACCATTGTATGTGCTTATTTACTGACGGCTTGATAGCTAATGTCACAGTATTCTTCTTTGGAGTAGTATTTTCTGACTACATCTTGTCAATACTGTAGAAGGTGATAATTACATTTCCTTAATTATCAATCTTATGGTTATCCCGCCAATATTCGGTCGCCAGAGCCCCGTTAGTTGTCTAGCAGAGTGCACCACGTGCAGGAGGGGTTGACATTTGAGCCAGTTCAATGTAGACCTGACTCCTTAGACTCCTATGTACGTTAGTATGTGTGTATACTTAGTTACACTGTCTCCGGTTCTGGCATACCGAGCCACAAAGAAAACATGTGTATGTTTGGTTGCCTATATAAAGTAACGGGTCCATTTGGCAAGAACTCTACCCTCTGCATGACATTTTTTATATGACTCCTTAATCAATTTAAAAAACTGGTTTATTCGGTAATTTCACAAATAAGTGTGGAAACTAAAAAAATATCGCATATTTGATTTAAAATAAGATTGTGGAAGACTTTTAAAAACACAATTTAATAAATTTTTCATCAAGCTAGTTTCATTTAATTTGTTACGTTTGTGATAATCTTAATAACATAAGATGACAATTTCAGATTTTTTTATCAAAGCGTACAATTTCAAAGCAAAACTAAGGAGAATGTAATACCACAGTAGGGTATCCTGCAATTTGTCTCTGAGAGGCTTTATTCAGACTCAATCGCACTGATGTCCATTATTTACAGCTTCATAATTACAGAAAATGTCTTTTAGTTTTAGCAAAATGAATTTAATATTAAATGGCAACCACCAGACAAAGAAATATTTATTGGAAAATGTGCGTAACTTTACTAAAATTCCTAACACTAGTAAATTGAATGCGCTGCATGACTAAGCCTTGTTAATCCCGTGAGACGATGAGACGGACTCAACAGTATTTACTTTAGACATCGAATCTCTCGTTGTTTCTATTCCAGTTGTCCTATGCCCCGAGCTTATCTCTTTCTCGCATAACCGACGGCGAATTTCACTCCCCTATACCTAATACATACCCCGTGCTGCTGCAACCCCCTAATCTACGTTTGTTCAATCAAAGTGCCAAACCAACTCTAGCGCCTTAGGGGTTGGACGAATTAATAGAGTCCTGAAATGGGATTTCCAAAAACAAAACCATGCATGTCTAAGCTGTGGATAGAGGTCCTTATGAAACGATAATAATGCAATTTTCACAACAAAAAAAATCGGCCAAATTTATGGTAATCGGGTGACATCTCATCCCGAATATAATATATTCCAAGATACCCTACACGATCCCTCCAGCGGAATGGAAAAATTGTAACACAATAGGGGAACTCCATTTCATAATTGATTTCCCTCTATTGCCTACGAAATTGGCACTTTACATTCTCTAAAAACCATCTTGCATAACTTCACGCAACCCTTCAGTATCACTTCATCAAATAGTATGCAATGTTGTGTGTCATAATCGATTTATTAAGCAATTCAATTATTAATCGGAAGCAATATTTTATCAATTACTTATCACTTAAAAAAATAAATATAGATTATGTAAATTTGCTTCACTCTGCATGTGTAACCCAGACACCGGTGTTTCGAGTTATAAAAGCTTTCATCAATGGGTCCTGGCATACAACAAGTGGAATAAATTTGCATAAAATATATTTGTAGGGGTTGAAAAGAAAGAAACTTTAAGCAAATTAGTTTGTCAATTTCTTTAGTTTGCCAATATTATTAAAATATATAAAATAAACTGAATGTTTTGGTTATTTTGCACATTTCTTGCGTAAAATTGATCTCTAATTTTTAATTCATTGAGTATAACATTGATGTTTTCAGTTTAAAAAAAAAAAATTGATAAAGTAGATAGACTCAATTGTTTTGCACTCAACCTCTAATTTCAGTAATATAAGCTTAAAAGCAACAATTATGGGCTTTGGTATACCCCAAGGATCTATTATTAAGTCTTATTAATAGCTGCGTTCAGAACGACTCTTTACCAATCAAGCAAACTAAACGCCGCTGTTGACGACCGCTGAGACATTGAATACTTTTAGGTTAGGTTAGGTTAGGTTAGGTTAGGTCAGGTTTGGTTAGGTTAGGTTAGGTTAGGTTAGGTTAGGTTAGGTTAGGTTAGGTTAAGTTAGGTTAGGTTAGGTTAGGTTAGGTTCCTGGACCCCAGATTTTGGGGGTAGGGGAAGGTGAAACCTCTTCCAGGCGCGTCCCCGGGTGGTGGATAGGGGATTGCACACGCGAACCAACACCATTGCACGGTGGCCTTGCTACGGCAATGAGACTACCACTTTCCTCTACTTTTTCCTTCTTTGAACTATCGACCCCCCTTGGTCAACCCTTCGGTCTACTCTTGACCATTTCGGCTACCAACGCTATTAGGTATCGAGGGCTAGGTAGCCAAAATATCTTTCTTCCGCTAATAAGTATGAATGGGACTCACAATAACAAAAAAAAAATTAGGTTAGGTTAGGTTAAGTTAGGTTAGGTTAGGTTTGCTTGCTTGCTAACAAAGCAACTTAGCAGTAAGTAAATATATAAAATTGAATTGCAAAGAAGAAAATAGTGTTTCGTGTTTCTATTTGATCTGATAAAGTAAATTATAGTTTTTTATTGATTCAAATTGATTTTTTGCATTATTCTGTTTGAAAATTCTGCACAATTTTTGTTTGTTTTAAATCCGGCCATTAAATTATATTTATTAAAAAAAAATGTAATGGCCGGATTTTTTTAACAGATTTTATCATAAAATCCGGCTAGAACAATCAAATAATGTCTGTTAGCTTAATTCTGTTATTTAATAACAATCTTGAAAAATGATTTGGTTAATATCAAATTTATACTATAATTGGTAGAAATTATCTTTTGTCAATTGTTACAATGTAAAACAATAATTATTAACTTTTAATAACCAAAATCCTGTGATTAATTGCAAAATGTATGTAGAATCCAGTTGATTCCATCAAACCCGACCGTTAACAGTAAAATCTAATTCGATTAATCAACAGAATTTGAGTAATACAATGTTAAATCCGGTTCATAGTAACAAAAATTAGCTTGATTATGCCAAACTACAAAATTTAATGTCGAATTTGTCTCAATCAGTAAAATCCGGCCGTTAACAGCAAATTAAAATGTAAAATATTAATAAAACTCAATTATAAACAGTTTTCAATTAATAAATAATAAGTAAATTAATTTTCGGCAAAAATCCGGCCGTTAACAACAAAATTTAGCTAAAATTGGCTGCAACTAACTAAATTCAATTAAAAAAATGTAAAATTTAACTCTTAACAGTAAAAATCAGCTTGTAAAAAGCATAATCTTTAACTATTATCATTTAGTAAAATCTAGTCATTAACAGAAAATAAAATGTAAAATTTCAAAAAAATCCTGTCGTCTAATCTACATTGGATAATTAATCAACAAAATTCAAATAATATCATGTAAATTCCGATTTATAACAATAAAAATTAGCTTGTTTTTGCCAAAATCCGGTTAATAACTGCAAAATTGTATTTAAAATTTCTTTCAATCAATAAAATCCGGCCGATAACAACAAAATCTAGGTTACAATCCCGTTAATCAACAAAATTGAATGTACAATCTATCGCAATTAATAAAATCCGGCCTTTAACAGCAAATTTAAAAGTAAAATATAAAAAAAATTAGTTTTAAATAAATAAATAAAAATAAAACCAATTTTCGGCTAAAATCCGGCCGTTAACAACAAAATTTACCTACAATTTAGCCAAAACTGGTAGCAATTTAACAGAATCCAATTGAAAATATGTAAAATCCGCTCCTTAACATTAAAAACCAACTTGTAAGAAGCAAAATTTGACATTCAACTGTAAAATCCGACTATAATTATTTAAAATTCAGCTATCAACAAAAAATGAAATGTAGAATCCGGCCGTTAACTAAAAAATCTAAGATACATTAATCAACAGAATTCAAATAAATATAAAATCCGATTCATAATAATAAAATCCAGCTTTTTTATGCAAAAATCCGGTAAATACGTGCAAAAACGAATGTAGAATCTATTTCAAGTATCATTTAATAAAACTCAGCCAGTAACAGAAAATTAATTCTAAAACCCAACAAACAACAAATTGAACAGTTTTCAATTAATAAATAAAAATCAAATTCATTTCTGGCTAAAATCCGGCCGTTAACATAAAAATGTAAGACGCAATGATAAAATATTTTTTTGAAATCAGGCAATTTGAGCAATTTTAAACATTAAAATCCGGCCGTTAACAGCTAAATTACCATAATTTGGCTAACAATGACAGGATTCAATTAATAAGATATAAAATCCGGCCGATAACAACATAAAACAAAAAGAATCAATTAATTTAAAAGGTAAAAACAGGCAAAAAAGTAGCAAAATTAAGTGTGGATTAAAATCTTACCGTTTAATAGAATAGTAAATTAGTTTGTAAACGTTAAAATTAACCCATTATTATTGAATTGAAAATATAATCATGGTCATTTAATATAATCCGGCCGTTAGCGGCTGATTTGAAGTAAAAACTACAAGAATCAAAATTTGGCTTTTTGCAGCCGGTAAATGCAACTTTGCAGTCAATCTCAGGGGCGCCAGGTGTTTCCAAATAAAAAGTAAAAAAGTTGTCGTGTTTTTGGTTGATGTGGTAGAGTTTTGTGCATTTTGAAGCCATTTTTATGGCGGATTTCAATCCGTTAACAAAATTTTTGCAATTTTGTTTTTGCTTTCATCTTCCAAGGTTCTTAGTAAGTTGTGCATCCGTCTGGTACGAACTAATGTCTTTGCCTCCTTCAATTTCTCAGGTCACTATCGGTAATGCCACATCCTGGCTTTGGTCGTGGTTTAACTTACTAGTTTGCAAACTGGTTTCTTGTCACTGCTCTTAGAGACTCGCAGGCGTCGGATTTAGGTTTAGCTTCAGGGTACGGTGGTGCCGCGTTAGTGTTTGCCTGGATTGTTGTTGGCAACGTTTTCTGGTTCAAGACACCTAAACCTAGGAAAAACTGAGGTCATCTTGGTAAAGTTCCAAGGGTTTTATTCTATAGTTTCAAGTCCGCGTCCATAAGCGAATAAAGCGTTTTACCCGGAGATGGTGATGTTTAGCTTGTGCTTGCTTAAGTCGATTAGATTAGATCCTGAGTCAAGGTGAAAGTGTTGATAGTCTTGCATGCGTCGACGTCTGTTGAGTCATTTTTGTTAGTCATCTACGCTCAAGTCATTGTTGCTAGAGTCACCTTTGCTTGAATCCGAAATCAAATAAGCACTGTTGCTATGTTGCTCGCCGTGCTCAATCGGTCGCATTTGTCAAACCTTTAAGTGTAAGATTTCCAACTCTCTAAATCAGTATCCTCTTCAGGGTCTTGTTTGGGTTTTCAGGCAAAGTAGTCGTCCAGAGTTTCTCGCTCAGAGTCAAAACCTCAACCAACTTTGTCTAATAAATCCTGATCTGAGTTCCAAAATTTATTATTTTCTAGCTGATCAGCAGTACAGTATATAGGTGTATAGTTTTTTTGCTGCAAAGATACTTGCTTGCAGTTAGTCAAACCTATTTATTTTATTTTCTTGCTGATCAAGGTGTGTAAAGAGAACAGGTTAATGTGCGGTTGCAATTTGGTCGAGACTTCAGGAGTCGTCTCGTCTCCTAAGTGGTAGGGGATCTAGATGCTGTTCCGGTGATGAGCACCAGATAGTGAATTTTCTTTGCTAGAATCTTTTTGAATCTTCAAAGAGGTTCTATCAGACTTCTTTGGTCACGGGTCTATGGGGTTTGATGCACCTTTTATCCAAGATGCTCCACGTTAAGCTCCAATTGTTGCCGGTTTAGTTCTGTTGAAAGTAATAAAAAGCGGCAACCAATGTCAATTTTTTTGGTCACCACAAAATCGTTTGAGATAGGGATCTATCTTGACCCGTCGCATCTGGTGTGATGCATCTCTGTGGTAGAAGACTGCAAGATCTCGGTGTAGGTCAGCATCACATCCACTGGATGAGTCCTGTTGGATCAGGTGTGTTGGTTTTTTGCGTCTGGTGACGCAGCTCTGCAGTCGATTTTTAATGCGCCACGTTTTTGATTAAAAAAATTATTACGTCCTTGGTTGATGAGGTAAAACTGGCTAGTGAAGATTTGTGGCAAATTTTTTTGCATTCTTAGGTAGACCTTAGTCCGGTAACATCTGTACTCTTGAAGTCAAAACACAAAAGTTGGAATAACTTACATGGGAAGGCACTTCTGTTAAAAACTACTCTCCCAGAATCACTGTACTGTGCAACCCACCCAACTGTTTCTTAGCGAATAATTTAACATTTAATGTAGTAACAATTGACATAAGCAGAGAAAAAAACATTTAATCTCTTGATAAGTAACACTTGAGTTGGTAGTTAGGGCATTGTACTGTATGTCTGCTTATCCACTCAACTGTTCGTCATCAAAAGATTGGATCACCCTTCTCTCATAATTTAGTAATAATTAATATTTGCAGAGAAGAGATACATCCAATCTCAAGATAACTAACCATTGAGTAGATGGGCGGGGTACTCTAATTGAAACTACTCATCCACAATTAATAAACTGAGTACCCCGCCCGCCCGCCCAACTATTTGTTATCAAAATATTAGATTTATCAATTTTATGACAAATTACATTTACACAAAAGAAAAATGTCCAATTTCTAAATCACTAACACTTGAGTAAGTTGGTTAAGATATATTAAACTACTGACCCACATTTAATAAACTGAGTGCCCCGCCCACCACTCCGGCCATAAAACTCAAAAAACGACAAAAAAACACAAAAATTTGATTTATATCATAATAAAATAAGAAAATCTAACTTTCAAAATAAATATGTTAGTAAATTCAGTCAGCATTTTACTAATTTGATTATAATTCATAATATACTTATTTATTAAATAAAATTAGCTACAATTTTGATTTAAAAAAGTCAAAATGTAGCCAGAACCATTAGAAATATTCCTGAAATTATGTGGAACATTAAAATCATTTATACCACACTTTTAATTTCAATGTGAAGCAGAAAATTGAATCATTATTAAGTCAGTAATTCACAAATAAGCTAAAATTAATTAATCAAAATTGAATTTCTATCAATTACGTATTAAATTTAATTTAATATATCAATCAACCTTTAGCAAATAATAAAATTATATATCATTAATTATTCTTATGATATTTGAAGTTTACAGTATAAATTGTATACATTAATTATTCTTTAAAATGTTTTAAGTATTTTAAATGTAAATTATGGACATCTAGTTGCAACTAGCAATAGCATTATGATTAAAATAATAATACTATATAGTTTAACTTCTGCTTCACAGATGGCGCTACATGATGTTCGCACAGGAGATCCTACAGACCGCATTCGAGCTCTATCGCTATCGTTTCATACTCTCTCTTTAGATGTATTGACGCTAGAGGGAACCTTCGGTCAAATTTACCGCGGCAAAATAGGCGGACGTGAAAGCATCTCTATAAAAACCGTAACTGGTAAATAATTCTTTAAAAAAATATGTAACAAATTTAAAAAAAAAATCATTTACAGATGCTGCATCAAAATCGCAAATATCTCTATTTCTATGCGAAGGAACTATGATGTTTGGAATGAAGCATAACAATATTTTACCTATAATTGCGGTTAGTAGGGAAGATGTTCGTCGTCCTTATTTAGTCTACCCATTCTGCAACAGGGGCAATTTAAAAAGGTAAATTTACATTAAACGAGTCAATTATTTATTGTATGCTGAAACCCATTTCTTATCTTTATATTCCAGGTTTCTAATCAGATGCCGACAAAAAGAGGATGAGCAATACACCCTTTCTACACAGAATTTAGTCGAAATGTCCCTGCAAGTCGTTTTTGGGATGATGTATTTGCACAGCCAATCTGTTTGCTATAAGGATTTAGCAACACGCAATTGTGTGTACGTAACTTTTAATTAATTATTTTATTGACATGTAATACTCACATTTTTTTTAGAAAACAAGTAAATATTATTATTTATTATATAAACAAACAATAATTTTAATTTTATATAATTACAGGAACAAAATAATTGAATGACAATTTTATGCTTTAAATTTGAGATAATAAATACAATTTAATATATTTGCAAGAATTGAATATATTTGCTAAACCTAAATTTTATATTTCTATAACACCGTTTTGAATCTCAAATTTGATAATTGAAAAAACGTTTTCAATTCCATATTTGCTATAGATTAAGAATTTAAAAATATATTGGTTTGCTACTATCCCAACTTCTTTGTATTCTTGCAAATAATGCCAAAAAAATCGAGCAATATGAGTAAAATTGATTTAAACGGAGATTTATTTTATACTTATCCACAAAAATCTATGAGCCAACACAACAACTTGTTATAAATTTTTTGAAAAATAATTGTTGAAATTTACAAAATTTTTTAAAAGCAAAAAACTATATGAACCTCCTAATAAATTCTAAAAAATCTCCTTCTAAAGACTGCATAAAATTGTAAAAATTTCTAAACTTTTTGGTAAATTTTTGAGACTTTTTGAAAACAAACAAAATAGTTTTAAACATTTAATTTTTTTTGTGGCATTTTAAAACCATAATTTGCTGAAACAGAGTTACTTTTAGGAAAGTTTTAACTTCAACGAACTTAAAAGATAGCTTACAAAAGATTTTTTGAGCAATTTCAAATACTATTTTTTGAAAAATAAAGAATTTTAGAGCAAATTAATATTTTTGCTTGCAAATCGTCAAAAAATATTTTTGTAGTTTTTCTTTTGAAAACTTTCAAAAATTACGTGTTATTCTTTGATGATTCTGAAGACTATAAATCTTCTAAAAATTTTTTAGTATCAAAATATTTTGTAATATCACTAGAGAATTTTAATAAAAACATTTTGAAGATGTGTTTGTAATTTTTATAAGCTTTGTAAACCTTTAAAATTACAAGCATTTTTTGGAAACTTTTTGAATGTTCTAAGAACTCATTAAGTTTTCCAAATACTTTATAAATCTCTTGAGAAACTGTAAGTTCTAAAGATGCTATAATTTCTTAAACCTTTTGAAATTTTTTAAAAAGTATTTGATTTTTTTATATATTCTGAGGATTCTCTAAAATTTTAAAAAATTCCGTAGTAATTGTAGAAAAAAAAATTTTATAATATTTTTAGAGAAGGATTTTTTGGAGGTTCTTTGAATATTTTGAGCTCAAAATCTTCTAAAAACTTGTAGTATTTGTAAAAAAAGTGTAAATCCTTTAAAAAATCTGTAGTACCTCTATAGAAAATGAAGATACTTTAAATAAATCTTCCAAAAATTATGCACAGTACGTTTAGAAAAACTCTAGAATTCTAAAAAAATTTGGAAACTTTTTGGAAACCCTTAAAAATTATATGGAATTTTTTTTAACACTCTGAGGACTTTCTAAATCTGTAAAACTGTAAATTTTCCAAAAATTCTGTAGAGGAACTATAGACATTTTGAAGATATCTTTGTAATTTTTTTTTGTATGTTTTACAAACCTTTTAAAATCCGTCAAAAATTAAATAAAATTATTTGAAAACTTTCTGAATATACTAAAGACTTTTTAGAAAATCTGAAGAAGTTCTTGTATATTTTTGAAAGTTTTTTAAATTTTGTCAAAATCTTCAAAAATTACTTTTTGGAGATTTTCAAAATATGTTAAAAACTCCCCAAACCTTCCAAGAATTTTTTATTATTACTAGAAAAATTGTAGACATCCTAAAGAGGTTTTTGTAAAACTTTGCATATTTTGAATACATTTTCAAAACTTTTTAAATAATTTGAAGACGCTCTAATTTTTTTAAAAATTATGTAGTATCTCTAGAGGAACTATAAACATTTTAAAAATGTTTTCGTAATTTTTCTAAAAATTTTGTTATCCATTAAAAATTTTTGGACACAAAATTTTCTTAATCTTTCAAAAATTCTATGGTATCTGTAGACTATCTGTAAGTTTTTTCAAATTTTTGTAGTATCTCTAAAAAAATTGAAGACGTTTTGGAGATGTTTTTATGTTTCTAAAAGTTTTTTAAATCTTCTGAAAATAAAAAAGCACTTTTTGGAAGCTTCCTGAATATGTTGAAAACTATCAAAATTTTCCAAAATTATCTAATATCTTTAGAAAAACTGTAGACATTTTAAAGTCTTAGTAATTTTTCCTTAAGTTTTCTATATTTTCTAAAAACTTCCAAAAATTCTGTAGTATCTCTGCATATTGAAGATATCTTTGTATGTTTTTAACAAACTTTGTAAAACTTTTGGACTATTTTGCAGATTCCTTAAATCTTCTAAAAATTCTGTAGTATTTGTAGAAAAATTGTAATCTTCCAAAACTTTTGTAGTATTTTTTAAAGAAACTATAGACATTATGAAGATGTGTTTGTAATTTTTTTGAAAGTTTTGGTAACTTTTTAAAACCCTTCAAAAATTATAAAGAATTTTTGAAAAGATTCTAAATATACTTAAAACTCTCCGAACCTTTTAAGAATTTTCTAATATCTCTAAAAAACTGTAAACGTTTTAAAGACGTTTTTGTAATTTTTATTTAAAGTTTTATGAATTTTTACAATAATATTGATACTTTAGAGGCTTTATGAATAATTTCAGCACAAAATCTTCCAAAAATTCTGTAGTATATCTAGAAATACTGTAAACATTTTGAAGATTTTTAAAAATTATATGATTTTTTTTAAATTTTTTTAATATTTTGAGGACTTATTAATTTTTTTTTTAATTTGTAGTGTCTATAAAGAAATTGTAAATCTTACAGAAGTAGAATAGAAATCGTAAATGCTCTGAAAATGTCTTTGTAGTTTTTTTGAAAATTTTGTAAAACTTTAAAAATAACATAAAATGTTTGGATACTTTCTGGAAGACTTTGAAATTTCTCCAAAAATTTTGCAGTTTGCAATTTTAGACATTCTGAAGAAGATCTTGTAATATTTTTGAAAGCTTTGTAACTATTGAAAATCTTCAAAAATTACATGAACTTTTTGGAGATATTTTAAATATTCTAAAATTTTTCTAAATTTTCAAAAAGTTAAAAATAAATCTTTCAAAAGTTCTGTATTGTTTTCAGAAAAACTGTAAACTTTTTTGAAATTTTTTCTAAAAAATTTAGAAACATTTTAAAAATTTGATGGAATTTTTTGGAAACTTTCTGAACATTCTGAAGATTTTCTAAATTTTTCAAAAATTCTGAAATATCTCTAAAAAAATTGTACACATTCTGAAGATGTCTGTAAGTTTTCTAATAAATTTGTTAACATTTTGGAAACTTTTAAAATTCACATGAAATTTTGGAAACTTTATAAATTATTATTCTAAGGTTCTTTTAAATCTTTCAAAAAATTTGTATTATTTTTAGAAAAACTGTAGACATTCTTTGTAATATTTCCAAACAATTTGGAAACATTTTGAAAACTTTTATAAATTAGATAGATTTTTTTGGCGTCTTTCTAAACATTCTGAAGTTCTTTTAAATCTTCCAAAAATTCTAAAATATTTCTAGAAAATTTGTTTACATTCTGAAGATGCTTGTAAGTTTTCTAAAAAATTTGTAAACATTTTTAAAAATTACATAAAATTTTAGAGACTTTATAAACTATTATTCTAAAGACCTTTTTAAATCGTTCAAAAAATTTGTATTATTTTTAGAAAAACTGTAGACATTCTTTGTAATATTTCCAAAACATTTAGAAACATTTTAAAACCTTTTATAAATTAAATGGAATTTTTTGGAGTCTTCTGAAAATTTTCTAAATCTTCCAAAAATTCTGAAATATTTCTAAAAAATTTGTTTACATTCTGAAGATGCCTGTAAGTTTTCTAAAAAATTTGTAAACATTTTTAAAAATTACATAAAATTTTGGAGACTTTATAAACTATTATTCTAAAAACCTTTTTAAATCGTTCAAAAATTTTGTATTATTTTTAGAAAAACAGTAGACATTCTTTGTAATATTTCCAAAACATTTAGAAACATTTTGAAAACATTTATAAATTAAATTAAATTTTTTGGAGTCTTCTGAAAATTTTCTAAATCTTCCAAAAATTCTAAAATATTTCTAAAAAATTTGTAAACATTCTGAAGATGTCTGTAAATTTACTAACAAATTTGTAAACATTTTGAAAACTTTTAAAAACTACATAAAATTTTGGAGACTTTATAAACTATTCTAAAGACCTTTTTAAATCGTTCAAAAATTTTGTATTATTTTTAGAAAAACTGTAGAAATTTTTTGTAATATTTAGAAAACATTTGGAAACATTAGAAGGAATTTTTGGAGTCTTTCTAAACATTCTGATAATTTTTTAAATCTTTCAAAAATTCAAAAATATTTCTAGAAAATTTATATACATTCTGGAGATGTCTATAAGTTTTCTAAAAAATTTGTAAACATTTTAAAAACTTTTAAAAATTACATAAAATTTTGGAGACTTTATAAATTATTAAGACCTTTTAAATCTTTCAAAAATTTTGTAGTATCTTAAAAAAAAATTTGAAAACATTTTGTAACTTACTTAAATTACATGGAACATTTTAAAAAACTTTTTGGTTATTCTGAAGACTATCTGAATCTTTCAAAAATTCTGTAGTATTTCTAAAAAAACTGCAAATTCTTCAAATATTCTGTAGAATCTCCAGAAAAACTGTAGACATTCTAAAGATGTATTTTTTCTGAAAGTTTTGTAAATGTTTTGAAAACTCTAAAACTAAAAATTTGTTTGAAACTGTAAATCATCCAAAAAATTTGTAGTATTTTTAGAGAAATTGTAGACATTCTAAAGATTTTGCAATTTTCTTAAAAACTTTGGAAACTTTTTGAAAACCCTTAAAATTTACATCAAACTTTTTATAGACTTAAAATAATCTGAAAATTCTTTAAATTTTTCAAAGTTTTTAGTATGTCTAGAGAAACAGCAAATCTTTCAAAAAATGTAAAGTATCTCTAAAAAACTCGTAGATATTTTGAAAATTTTAAAAACTTTATGAATATTCTGAGAACTCTTTGAATTTTTCAAAAAAATTGAAGTATCTCTAAAGACACTGTAAGCTTTTTAAAAAATTTCAAAAACTACACAGATTTTTTTAGAGACTTTTTAAATATTCTAAGGACTCCCTAAATCTTCCAAAAATTCTGTAGTGTTTTTAGAAAACCTGTAAATCTTTCAAAAATTTTGTAATATCTTTACAGAAACTGTAGATATTCTGAAGGTGTCTTTATAATTTTTCTAAAAATTTTGAACAACTTTTTGAACATTTTCAAAAACTACATGGAGTTTCTCTCTAAATCTTCCAATTGAAGAGTTGTCTGTAGAAAAACTAAAGAGAGACATTCTGAAGATATATTTATAATTTTTTGTAAACATTTAATATAACATTAAATTTTTTAGAACATTTCTGAATATTTTGAAGATTCTTTAAATTTTCCAAAAATCTGTAGTATCTGTAGAGAACTTAAAAACATTCTGCAAATGTCTTTGACATTTTTGACTTTTTATTTTTAATTCTCTTCTTTAAATTTTTGAGAAATTTGTAGTATTTGAAATGAAACTAAAAACCTTTAAAAAAAATGGTAGTATTTCTAAAAAACGTTCTAGAAATGTTGTAATTTTTGTCAAAAGTTTGTAAACTTTCTAAATATTCTGAAGATTTTTTAAATTTTACAAAAAATTCTAGAAAACCTAAAAATCTTCTATAAACTCTGTAGTATCTCTAAAAAAACTGTAGACATTCTGTAAATATCTTACTCACTAATACTTTCAATAAAATCTGTAGTAGATGTCCATATTTTTTCTAAAAATTCTGATACATTTTATGGAAGTTTTTAAAAACTACAGGAACTTTTTGGAGATATTCTAAATATTCTAAAATTTTCTTAAATTTAAAAGTATCTATAGAGAAACAGTAAATCTTTCAAAAATTCTGTATTATCTTTAGAAAAACTATAGACATTCTTGATAATTTTTCTAAAAAATTTTGAAAACTTTTAAAAATTAGATGAAATCTTTTAGAGACTTTCTGAACATTCTGAAAATTTTCTAAATTTTCCAAAAATTCTGAAGTATTTTTAGAAAGTTTGTACACATTTTGAAGATGTCAGTAAGTTTTTTAACAAGTTTGTAAACATTTTGGAAACTTAAAAATTACATGAAAATTTGGAAACCATATAAATTATTAGGACCTTTTAAATCTTTCAAAAATTCTGTAGTATCTTATCTAAATTTTTTTGTAAACTTTTTGGAAACTTACTTAAATTACATGCAGAATTTTTTTTAACTTTTTGGATATTTTGAGGACTCTCTAAATTAAAATCTAAAAGTGCAAATCATTCAAACATTCTATAGAATCTCTAGAGTAACTGTAGACATTCTAAAGATGTTCTTGTATTTTCTTTTGGAAGTTTTGTAAATGTTTTGAAAACTTTAAAACTAGATTGATTCTTTTTGAAACTGTAATTTTGTATTATCTTTAGAGGAACTGTAGATATTTTGAAAGTGTTTTTATAATTTTTTCAAAAAGTTTGATAAACTTTTTGAACATTTTAAAAAATTACATGGAATTGTTGAAGACTTTCTAAATATTTTTAAGAGAGACATTCTGAAGATTATAAATAAACCTTTAAAATAACATAATTTTTTTAGAAAATCCTGAGGATTCTTCAAATCTTCCAAAAATCTATAGTATCTTTAGAGAAACTGCAAACATTTTGAAGATATCTTTAAAATTTTTTTGAAAACTTTTTGGAAACCTTTAAACAATACAAACAACTTTTTGGATATTCTGAAACCAAATCTGTACTATTTGTAGAAAAACTGTAATTTTTACAAATATGTTGTAGTATTTTTAGAGAAACTATAATATATTTTATAAAAAAAATCTTTAAAAATTTTCTTCTTTAAATTGTTGAAAAAATGTGTACTATTTGAAGTAAAACTAACATCTTTCCAAAAACTTGTGGTAACTCTAGAAAACTGTAAATCAATCGATAAAGATGTTGTAATTTTTGTGAAAAGTTTGTAAACTTTCTGAATATTTTGAAGATTTTCTAACTTTACAAAAAAACTTGTAGTATATCTAGAAAAACTGGAAACCTTCTATAAATTCTGTAGTATCTCTAAAAAAACTGTAGACATTTTGAAGTTGTCTTACTCACTGATACTTTCAATAAAATCTGTAGTAGATGTCTATAATTTGTCTGAAAATTAAAAAAAAAACTTTTTAGAGATTTTTAAAAACTACATGGACTTTTTGAAGACTTTTTGAATTTTCTGACTTTCTAAATCTTTCAAAAATTTTGTAGTATTTGTAGAAAAACTGTAAATTTTTCAAAAAATTGTAGTATTTCTAGAAAAACTGTAAACATTCTGTTGATCTTAAAATTTTTGTAAAACGTTTCTAAATTGTTTGAATACTTTTAAATTTTTTTTGGAAATATGTATGCAAAAGTAGCATAAACAAATTGATCTGATTTTAAACATAATACACATTTTGTTCTTACACAATTTAAATTAGATCACATGTAATTAATTTACAAAATATTTAATTAAAATATGTAAAATTAATTAATTGATTTTGTTTCCAGTGTCGATGACAAACTGCACGTGAAAATAAGTGACAACGCATTGGCCCGTGATCTATTCCCGGATGATTATTCCTGTTTGGGCGATAATGAGAATCGTCCTATAAAATGGTTGCCCCTCGAAAGTTTAGTAAATAACGTTTTTAGTGCCTCCTCGGACGTGGTAAGTTTTGCATGCCGCAATAAAATCTTTTATGGTTCAGGGTGCCCAAAAAGAATCCTTTCCATTTCTACGCTTTCATGTCTGACCGACCGACAACAACACAAACAAAAAAAAACTATATATGTTATATGTGCACACCATAAATTTTTAAAAGCCACACACAAAAAAATAGCAGTTGTAATTTTGAAAGTCAGCTATTAAAATATTTCGGGGTGAAGTTTATTGCACTTTTGAAATGTGTAACGACTCCCTTTTAGATTTTTTTTTGTTTATTTTTTTCTCCTTTTCAAAACAAAATAAAGCACTGTATAATTAGTTACGAAATAACTAAAAATTTCTTGCCGCATGAGGAATTTACGTCCAATGACCTTTAATTTCAGATATAACAGGCTATGCTTCGATGTAAATTAGAACCTGTTATAATCATGTTTATTTTTATTTATTTTTTATAGTCTTTCTTCTGCAAAAATTAATTAAATATCATCTTTGTTAATTTATTTCGCTCAGTTTGTCAAAACACAATGGTGCTCTCGTAAAACATTTTAAATTTTATAAATTAATGCAATTAATTTAAATAAATATAAATAATTAAAATATTGTTATTCGGATATTGTAAAAGCATTTGTTTCAACAAAGTTGATGGGCTATTAAGTGACTTTTATTAATTTAATCATGTGGATTGAACCTAAGACTAATAATAAGCGAGCTACTACAATATGAAGACTGAATGTTTTAATCTTAAAAATGTAGTTTTAAAAATATTGCAAAATTACTATGTTTCGGTAAATGCAATCTGCATCTTTTTTAACCAATTTGATCCAAAAAGTAATTTTACTGAAACAAATTTGTTTATATTTTGGAAATTTTGAAAAACTGTTTAAGATTTTTAGAAAACTTCTAAATTTTGGAAAACAATTAAGAATCTTATTTTAGAAGAAATTGCAATACGTTTGCCCAAAAACTCAATTTAAGTAAAACATAATTTGTCCATATTTTAGAAAATTGCTCTAATTTTTAAAAAATTTGAAAAACAATTTAAGATTTTTAGAAAAATTCAAATATTTGGAAATCAATTAAACAACTCATTTTCAATGTGTGTTGTGAATTTGGAAAGAAAAGTGCAAAATGTTTGTCCAAAAACTCAAACATAGTTCGTACATATTTCAGAAATTTACTTCAAATTTTCAAAATTCTGAAAAGTAATTTAGAATTTTTTTAAAAATTACAAATTTTAAAAATCAATTAAGCAACTTCTTTTTAATGTGTGTAGCAAATTTTAAAAGAAAATTGCAATCGTTTGCCCAAAACCTCAATTTTAGTGAAACATAATTTTTCCATATTTTAGATCTAAAAAGTTTATTATAAAGTTGGAAACTAAAGAACTAATTTCTAATATGTGCTGAAATTAAAAAAAAAATTACAAAACGTTTGCTGAAAAACTCAGTTTTAGTAAAACAAAATTTGTTCATATTTTAGAAATTTGCTTAAAATTTTAAAAATTCTAAAATCAATGAAAATCAATTACGAAACTCATTTTCAATATGTGTTAAAATTTTAAGAAAATAATTGCAAAACGTTTGCTCAAAAACTCAATTTTAGTAAACTTAATTTGTCCATTTTTTGTTAATTTGCTCCTGTTTTTAGAAACTCTGAAAAACAATTTAGAATTTTTAAAAAGTAAAGTAAAAATTATTTAAGCAATTCCTTTTTAATATGTTTTGTAAATTTCAAAAGAAAATTGGAGCACGTTTGCCCAAAAACTCAATTTTAGTAAAACATAATTTGTTCGTATTTTGAAAGATTTCTCAAAATTTTAGAAATTCTGTGAATCAATTTAAGATTTTAAAAAAATCCTAATTTTAGAAATCAATTAAACAACTAATTTCCAACATATGTTGTAAATTTCAGAAGAAAATTGCACAAAGTTTGCTCAAAAACTCTAAACATAGTTTGTTCATATTTCAGAAATTTGCTCCAAATTTTGGAAATACTGAAAACCAAATTGAAATCTTTAAAAATACTCGTTTGGAAACCAATTATGCAACTATTTCAAAAAAAAATTGCAAATTGTTTGCACAAAAACTCAATTCTAGTAAAACATAATTTGTCCATGTTTTTGAAATTTGTTCAAAATTTTGGAAATCAAGATTTTTGAAATTATTTCAAAATTTAGAAATCAATTAAGGAAATTATTGTCAATATGTGCTGTTAATTTCTTAAGAAATTCTAAACGTTTCCAAAAAACTTAGATTTTGGAAATTTGCTCAAAATTTTGAAAATATTAAAAAACAATTTAATATTTTTAAAAAAATTATAAATTCTAAAAATTAATTAAGCTTTTCATTTTCAATGTGTGTTTTAGTTTTCAGAAAAAAATTGCAAAACGTTTGCCCAAAAACTCAGTTTTAGTGAAACATAGTTTGAGCAAACTTTGAATATTTGCTTCAAATTTTAGAAATTTTAAGAAATTGTTCAAGATTTTTAACAAATTTTCGAAATTTTGAAACTCATAAAAGCAACTTATTTCCAATATGTGTTGTAAAAAAAAATTGCAAAAAGTATGCCCAAAAACTTAGTTTTAGTGAAACATAGTTTGTACATATTTTAAAAATTTGATCCAAATTTTGGAAATTTTGAAAAACAGTTTAATATTTTTAGAAAAAATCAAAATTCTGAAAATCATTTCATTTTCAATGTGTGTTTTAATTTTCAGAAAAAAATTGCAAAACTTTTGCCCAAAAACTCAATTTTAGAAAAATTGCATAACCTTTGCCCAAAAACTTAATTTTAGTGAAACATAGTTTGTACATATTTTAGAAATTTGATCCAAATTTTAAAAATTCTAAAAAGCAGTTTTTGAAAAATTCAAAATTTTGAAAATCAATTAAGCATTTCATTTCCAATAAGTGTTTTAATATTCAGAAAAAACTTGCAAAACGTTTGCCCAAAAACTCAATTTTAGTGGAACATAGTTTTGTACAGACATTGAAAATTTGTTCCTAATTTTAGAGATTTTAAAAAACGGTTCAAGATTTTTAACAAATTTTCGAAATTTTAAAACTCATTAAAGTAACTTATTTCCAATATGTGTAGTAAATTTCAAAAAAAAAACTGCAAAACTTTTGCCCAACTCAATTTTAGTGAAACTAATTTGTACATATTTTTGAAAGTTGCTTCAATTTTTGAAAATTCTGAAAAACAAGTTAAGATTTTTAGAAAAATTAAAAATTCTAGAAATCAATTAAACAACTCATTTCTAATGTGTTTTGTAAATTTCAGAAGAAAATTGCAAAACGTTTGCCCAAAAAATCAAACATAGTTTGTACATATTTCAGAAATTTGTTTTAAGTTTTGGAAATTCTGACAAGCAATTTGAGATTTAAGAAAAACTCCAAATTTTCAATATGTGTTGTAAATTTCCAAAGAAAATTGAGAAACGTTTGCTTTTACTAAAACATAATTTGTCTATATTTTAGAAATTAGCTCCAAATTTTGGAAGTTCTGAACAATTTAGAATTTTTTTTAAAATTTTGAAAATCAATTAAGCAACTTATTTCCAACATTTGTTGTAAATTTCAAAAAAGAATTGCAAAATCTTTGCCCAAAAACTCAATTTTATTGAAACATAATTTGTCCAAATTTTAGAAATTTGCTCAAAATTTTAGAAATTCTGTAAAGCAATCTAAAATTTTTAAAAAACTTTTAATTTTAGAAACCAATTAAACAACTTATTTCCAACATATATTGTAAATTTCAGAAGAAAATTGCAAAATCTTTGTCCAAAAACTCAGTTTTAGTAAAACATAATTTGTTCGGATTTTAGAAATTTGCTCAAAACTTTAGAAATTCTGTAAAACAATTTAAGATTTTTAAAAAACTCTTAATTTTAGAAACCAATTAAACAACTCATTTCCAACATAGTTTGTAAATTTCAAAAGAAAATTGCAAAACGTTTGCCCAAAATCTCAATTTTATTAAAACATATTTTAGAAATTTGCTTCAAATTTTGGAAATTTTAAAATTTTTTTTAACCAAAATCAAAATTCTGAAACTGATTAAAGCAACTTATTTCCAATTTGTGTAGTAAATTTCGGAACAAAATTGCAAAATCTTTTCTTAAAAACTCAATTTTAGCGGAACATATTTTATACATATTTTTTTGCTCAAAATTTGCTCAAAATTTTGAAAAATCTGAAATACAATTTAGGATTTTTAGAAAAATTCCAGTTTTTGGAAATCAATTAAGCAATTCATTTTTAATATGTATTGTCAATTTCAAACAGAAATTGGAAAACTTTTCCCAAAAAGTCAATTTTAGTGAAACATAATTTTTACACATTTCAAATTTTTGCTGTTTTCCAAATTTTGAAAATCAATTAAAGAACTAGTTAAATTTCATAAAAAGATTACAAATTGTTTGTCCAAAAACTCAATTTTAGTAAAACATAATTTGTTCATATTTTGGGAATTTGCCCTAATTTCTAAAAATTCTGATAATCAATTAGGATTTTTAGAAAATTTTGAAAATCAATTAAGCATCTTATTTCCAATGTGTGTTGTAAGTTTCAAAAGAAAATTGCTTAATTTTAGTGAAATATAATTTATAAGTATTTTAGAATTTTGCTCAAAATTTAGAAAATTCTTAAAACAATTTAGATTTTTTTTAAAACTTTAGAAATTTATTAAGCTACTCATTTTTAATATGTGCAGTAAATTGCAAAACGTTTGCTCAAAAACTTAATTTTATTAAAATTTGCTCAAAATTTTGAAAATTCTTAACAGCAGTTTAAGATTAATAAAAAAATTAAAATTTTGGAAATCAATTAAGCAACTTGACTCGAGTTTATGTAGTAAATTTTAGAAAAAATTGCATAACGTTTGCTCAAAAACTCAATTTGTCTATTCTTTTAAATTTGCTTTATCTAAATTTTGAAAATTCTAAAAAACAATTGAGAATTTGTAAAAAAAATCCAAATTTTAAAAATAAATTAAACAACTTATTTTTAAAATGTGTAGTAAATTTGAAAAAAAAAATGCAAAACGTTTGCCCAGACTGAATTTTAGTAAAACATATTTCCAAAACTTGCTCCAAATTTGGGAAATTTCAAAAAACCAATTAGAATTTTTTTAAAGTACTCAAATTTTGGAAATTAATTAAGCAACTCATTTTCAATATGTGTAGTAAATTTCAGAGTAAACATCCATAACGTTTGCCCAAAAACTCAATTTTAGTGAAACATAATTTGTAGATATTTTAGAATATAACTTCAAATTTTGGAAATTCTGAAACGCAATTTAGAAATTTCAAATTTTAGACATAAATTAAGCAATTCATTTTCAATATGAGTAGTAAATTTTTAAAGAAAAATGCAAAACGGTTGCTCAAAAACTCAATTTTAATAAAACATTATTTGTCCAGTTTTTTTTTAATTTGCTCTAAGTTTTGAAGATTCTAAAAAACAGTTAGGAATTTTTAGAAAAATTGAAAATTTTGGAAACCAATTAAGCAACTTATTTTTAAAATGTTGTAAATTTGAGAAACAAATTGCAAAACGTTTGCCCAAAAACTCAATTTTAGTGAAACATAGTTTGTAAATATTTTAGAATTTTGCTCCAAATTTTGGAAATTCAAAAATCAATTCAAAATTTTAAAAATTCATTAAACTACTCATTTTTAATATGTGTAGTAAACAGCAAAACGTTTGCTCAAAAATTTTATTTTAGTAAAATTTGCTCTAAATTTTAAAAATTCTAAAAATCAGTTTAAAATTTTAAAATATCTAAATTTTGGAAATCAATTGAGCAACATATTTTTAAAATGTATAGTATTTTTCAGAAAAAAATTGAATAACGTTTGCTCAAAAACTCAGTTTTAGTAAAACATCATTTGTCCAGTTTTTTTAATTAGCTCCAAATTTTGAAAATTCTAAAAAACAGTTAGGAATTTTTAAAAAAATTCCAAATTTTGGAAACCAATTAAGCAACTTATTTTTAAAATGTGTTGTAAATTTGAGAAAAAAATTGCAAAATGTTTGCCCAAAAACTCAGTTTTAGTGAAACATATTTTGAACATTTGTTCCAAATTTTGAAAGTTCAAAAAGTAATTCAAAATGTTTATAAAATATCCAAATTTTGAAAATTAATTAAGCAACTCATTTCCAATATGTGTAGTAAATTTCAGACTAAACATCCATAACGTTTACCCAAAAACTCAATTTTAGTGAAACATAGTTTGTAGATATTTTAGAATTTTGCTCAAAATTTTGGAAATTGGAAAAACAATTCAAAACTTCAAAATTTTAGAAATTCATTAAACTACTACTTTTAATATGTGTAGTAAACTGCAAAACGTTTGCTCAAAAATTTAATTTTAGTAAATTTGCTCAAAATTTTGAAAATTCTGAAAGCAGTTTAAGATTAAAAAAAAATCAAAATTTTGGAAATCAATTAAAGAACTTATTTTTAAATAGTGTTGTAAATTTGAGAAAAAAATTGCAAAACGTTTGCCTCAAAACTCAATTTTAGTGAAACATGCTGAAAATTTGCTCCAAATTTTGGTTTCAAAAAACAATTTAATTTTTTTTTAATGTTTCCAAATTTTGAAAATCAATTAAACAACTCATTTACAATGTGTCTTGTAAATTTCAAATAAAAATTGCAAAGCGTTTGCTCAAAAACTTTAGTAAAACATAATTTGTACATATTTTGCTCAAAATTTTGAAAATTTTAGAAAACAGTTTAGTTTTTAAAAAAATTGCAAATTTTGGAAATAAATTAAGCAATTCATTTCCAATATGAGTTGTAAATTTAAAAAAAAATTGCAAAACGTTTGCTCAAAAACTTTTTGTATAACATAATTTATTCTGTAAAGCAATGTAGATTTTTTCTAAAAATCTAAATTTTGGAAATCAATTAAGCTACTCATTTCCAATATGTATTTTAAATTTCAGAAAAAAATTGTAGATTGTTTACCCAAAAATTTACATAATTTGTTCATATTTTAGAAATTTGCTCCAAATTTTGGAAGTTTTTTAGAAAAATTCAAAACTTTGGAAATCAATTAAGCAACTTATTTTCAATATGTGTTGTAAATTTCGGAAGTTATTAAATTTTTGTTGTTAAATAATAATATATTTTAAAATAAAACCTGTAATTAGTAAAAATCTAAATTCGGAACATTTGAGCATTTTTCTACTTCTAATTGAGACAATTGGGTAGATCCTAAAAAAATAAACGTTTGGTAATTCTAGAAATAAATATTTAAAATACAATTAACTCATTCACTAAGAGATATAAAATTGTCAAAGCACATTAATTAAACAAAGCCTAATTAATTAAAACAAGGTCTAATCCCGAAAAGTGTCTCGGCAATAAACCATAATATTTTGTTACACATTAGCACTATAAAAATAGAACAGGTGATCTATTAGCCTTGTAAACATTTTGAAAGTTACCGGATGCATTAAATAATCGGTTGTAGGACGAAATGTCCAAATATCAAAATTTCTGCGATCACTTTTCTCTGTGAATCATAAACCATTTTACTATTTATAATAGAACTGACCTTGCAATTAACAGTCGTTTTAAGAACCTTCAAGTAATTACTATTTTTTTGCGTAACTATCTAAAATTATTTTAAATTTCCAGTTAAAAGTTATTAATTAGCATAAATATATGATGTCACGTAAATGTTTCTTGTCTTGCAATTAACACCCAAAGTAAGGATTATTTTTTGTCCTTAACCAAGTCAATCCTAGTTAATAATTGATAATTATTCCACGTGAAATTTTACGACTTGTTATGCAATTATTTCATAATAACTAATTATGAATTCTTTTGGGATCATTAATGTGCAATAATCAAAGAACGTGTAAAATATTAAGTATAAGTTCAATTTTTCTTCCGATTGTTGTTATTTGTAATAGAAACTGAGGTCACATGAGAAAACTGTGACATTAAAGGTAATTAATGAAATAAAAGTTGTTTGATATATATTTTTAATTATATTAATGGATATTGCCAATTAAATTCTTATTCATTAAAGATTTTCTTTAATTGCTTTATTTTATAAATATGAAGAAATTTTTTCAAAATTAATTATGTGTAATCTTAATTAATTGACTAATTTCACATGCCATTAAAAACCCACGAAACAATATATAATATTATATATGATTAGGCAACAATTTCTTTTATTAATGTGAAATGTCTGTGTTGATTGTACCGGCTTGTGTCCATTCCATCTTCGTATTATTGTATTATTATTATTATTAAATAATAATAACTTTGACATTGATTGCGCTATTCGATCCAGCCACCACACAAAAAGATAAATTAAAATGAATGCGAAAAAAATATAATAAAGGAAACAAAATGTGAAGATTTGAGTGTCTGAAGGTTGTTCACCTAAATAGCCTTGTATTCTCAGTTTTTATTTCTCACACGATAATCTTCTGGTTCCTTTGCAAATCAACAACTACGATTTATAGTAATTAATCTAATTTTTTTTAGTGGTCCTTTGGAGTGCTATTGTGGGAATTGGCAACGTTTGCACGGCAACCATTTGAGGATGTGGATCCGTTCGACATGGCATCACATTTGGGAAGTGGGTATCGATTACATCAACCAGTCGGATGTCCAGATGAGTTGTAAGTAGATTTCCTAAAGAACAACGGTGCGGGAATAAATTGTTAATTAAAGTTGCAAAATTGAATGGAGATTCGTTCGTTTTAAACGAATTGAGGAATTGGTAAATGCAAATTGCATTTTTCCTAATCGGTTTCAATCAACAGCTGATTCAATTTTAAATTATTCTAATTGAAAATAGTCTCCAACAATTATTGGTTTAATTCACAAATGATTTAACCGCTAACAAATTTATATATTTTTAAATGTAAGAAAAAATATTGTTTACATTCTAATGAAATTGTTTTAAACTCCATTTATATATTTTTTCAATTTAAATTTAAATGATCAAATGGGATACATGTCGGTGGCGCATTATAGTTTCATAAGGCAAATTTGAGTTTTTATTAAATTTTTTGATTGCCAACACTTGGGCGGGTGGATGGGTCACTCCAGAACACAATTACTCTTGAGTAGTTTGAATTGGAGTGCCCACCCACCTGCTCGAGTGTTTGTTATCAAAGAATTGAACATGTCTCTTCTCTGCAAGTGTTACAAGTCTTTTTGTCAGAGGAGAAGAAGAGAAGAAGATGGAAGAAGAAATTTTTCCAACGTAGCGATTAAAACTTAGCACTCGTAAGTACTGTTTTAAGGTCAATTTTGAAATATTCCCAAAATTCAACTCATGAGGCCTACTAGGTTTCTTGTTTTTATAAATCATACTGCATCCTAGGCTCAATAAATCTCTTGTAAGTAGTTTTAATTGTATTTTTTGCTCTTTTTGGCTCATCGAAGCTCTTTTTTGGTCAAATAATTAATTTTATACCGATCTAGATTATGATATGCCCACAAAAGGTTTATTGGACACTTGTAAACTTTACTTTTGATGTCCTTCTAAGCTTAAGCTTAGCTAAGTTTTTTTGATCTGCTACTTCAATGTATTCTATTAGACAGATTTGAATTGGAGTGCTCACCCACCCGCTTGAGTACTTGTTATCAAAGAATTGAACATGTCTTTTCTCTACAAGTGTTACAAGTTCTTTTATCAGAGAAGGAAAAGGTGATATTGATTCTTTTGACCACCAACACTTGGGCCGGTGGGTGTGGTCACTCCTGGGCATGATTACTATTAAGTAATTTAAATTGGAGTGCCCACCTACTCGCCCGAGTGTTTGTTATCAAAGACTTAAAAGAGAAGGAGGTAATATTAAATCTTTTGATCACCAACACTTAGGGTGGGTGGGTTACTCCAGAACAGAATTTCCCCCAAGTAGTTTGAATTGGAGTGCCCACTCACACGCCCAAGTGTTTGTTAACAAAGAATTGAACATTACTCTTCCCTGCAAATATTAAGTCCTTTTATAAAAAGAGAAGGTGGTAATATTAAATCTTTTGAATAACAACACTTGGGCGGGTGGATGGGTCACTCCAAAACACAATTACCCTTAAGTAGTTTGAATTACAGTGCTCACCCATTACTCTTCTCTCTCTCTACTCTGCAAGTGTTGCAAGTCCTTTTTTAAACGGAAAAATAGATAATATTAAATCTACTTTAGAACACAATTACTCTCACGTAGTTTGAATTGAAGTGCCCAAATGTTTGTTATCAAAGATATAAACATGAGACTTTTCTGAAAGTGTTCCTTTATAAAAGAAGAAGGTGATAAAATTAAATCATTTGATCACCAACATTTGGGCGGGTGAGTGGATCACTCTTCAGTCATGATTAACATTAAGTAATTTTAATTGGAGTGCCCACCCCCTTTGCCCAAATATTGTTATCAAAGATGTCTCGTCTTTGCAAGTGTTACAAGTCCATTTGTCAAAAGAAAAGAAAGTAATAGTAAATATTTTAATCACCAACACTTGGGCGAGTGGGTGAATCACTCCAAAACACAATTACCCTTAAGTAGTTTAAATTAAAGTATCTACCTACTCGCCCGAGGGTTTGTTATCAAAGACTTGAACATGTCTTGTCTCTGCAAGTATTGCTAGTCCTTTTATAAAAGAAGAAGGTGGTAGTATTAAATCTTTTAAATATCAACAATTGGACGGGTGGGTGGGTCACTCCAAATCACAATTACCCTTAAGTAGTTTGAATTACATTGCCCGCCCACCCGCCCGAGTGTTTGTTATCAAAGAATTAAACATAAATCTTCTCTGCAAGTGATTCAAGTCCTTTTGTCAAAGAAGAAAGAGGTTATATGAAATATTTTGATCACCAACACTTGAACGAGTGGGTGGGTCACTCCTTGTTATGATTACCATTCAGTAATTTGAATTGGAATGCCCACCCACCCGCCCAAGTGTTTGTTATCAAAGAATTGATCATGTCTCTTCTCTGCAATTGTTACAAGTCTTTTTGTCAGAGGAAAAAAGATAATATTAAATCTTTAAATCACCAACATTTGGGCGGGTGGGTGAATCACTCCTGATCATAATAATCATTGAATAATTTAAATTAGAGTGCTCACCCACCCGCCCGAGTGTTTGTTATCAAAGAATTGAACATGTTTCTTCTCTGCAAGTGTTACAAGTCCTTTTGTCAGAAGCAAAGAAGGTAGAAGAAAGAGTTTTTCCAACGTTGCTCTAAAGTTTCCAATTTAGTACTCTTAGGTACTATTTTGAGGTCAGT
Organism: Tachinus rufipes; assembly: GCA_963932245.1. Classification (NCBI taxonomy): domain Eukaryota; kingdom Metazoa; phylum Arthropoda; class Insecta; order Coleoptera; family Staphylinidae; genus Tachinus; species Tachinus rufipes. The sequence continues at coordinate 79,864,161 of OZ010750.1, read as the reverse complement.
TTTGAGATACTCCTAAAGTTTAACTTATGAGGCCTACTAAGTTTCTTGTTTTTATAAATCATAGTGCATCCTAGGCTCACTAAAGCTCTTGTGCGTAGTTTTAATTGTGTTTTTGCTCTTTTTGGCTCTTCAAAGCTCCTTTTTGCTCACATAATCAATTTTATACTAATCTAGATTATGATATGCCCACAAAAAGTTCATTAAACACTTATAAACTTTACTTTTGATGTCCTTCTCAGCTTAAGTCCTTTTGTCAGCGGAGAAGGAAGTGATATTAGATCTTTTAATCACCAACAATTGGGCAGGTGGGGTGGGTCATGATTATCATCGAGTTATTCGAATTGGAGTGCCTATCCATCCGCCCAAGTGTTTGTTATCAAAAAATTGAACATGATTCTTCTCTGCAAGTGTTGTAAGGCTTTCTATAAGAGAAAAAGGTGGAGATAATAAATCTTTTGATCACCAACATTTTAGCGGGTGGGTGGGTCACTTCAGAACATAATTACCTTTAAGTGTTTGTTATCAAAGAATTAAACATGTCTCTTCTCTGCAAGTGTTGCAAGTCTTTTTATAAGTAGAGAAGATGGTGATATTAAATCTTTTAATCACTAACATTTGGGCGGGTGGGTGGGTTACCCCAAAACACAATTACCGTTGTGTAATTTGAATTGGAGTGCCCACCCACTGGCTCGAATATTTGTTATTAAACATGTCTCTTCTTTGCAAGTGTTACAAGTCCTTTTATCAGAGGAGGAAAAGGTGATATTAAATGTTTTAATCACCAACACTTGGGTAGGTGAGTAGGTCACTACAGATTACAATTACCCTCGAGTAGTTTGAATTGGAGTGCCCACCCACCGGCACAAGTGTTTGTTATCAAAGAATTAAAAGTTCCTATTTTCTACAAGAGTTGAAGTCTTTTTGTCAGAAAAGAAAAAAGAGATATTAAATCTTTTGATCACCAACACTTGAGCAGGCGGGTGGGTCACTCCAGAATACAATTGCCTTTGAGTACTTTGAAGTGGAGTGCCCACCTACCCGCCCGAGTTATTAAAGAATTAAAGATGAGTCTTCTCTGCAAGTGTTGCAAATTCTTTTATAAGAGGAGCCATTAAGTAATTTGAATTGGAGTGCCCACCCACCCGTCCAAGTGTTTCTTATTAAAAAATTGAACATGTCTCTTTTCTGCAAGTATTACAAATCCTTTTGTCATAAGAGAAGAAAGTAATATTAAATTTTTTGATCACCAACAATTGGGCGGGTGGGTGGGTCACTCCTAGTTATGATTACTATTCAGTAATTTGATTTGGAATGCCCAACCACCCGCCCAAATGTTTGTTGTCAAAAAATTGAACATGTCTCTTCTCTGCAAGTGTTACAAATCTTTTTGTCAGAGGAGGAGAAGGATGTCTTTTTATCAGAGGAGGAAGAGGTGTTATTAAATCTTTTGATCACCAACACTTGGGCGGGTGGACTCCTGGTCATAATTACCAAAACACAATTATCCTCAAGTAATTTAAATTGGAGTGAATTGACAAAGATTCCAATTTTTAACGTACTAACTTTTGGCTGTAGGACTTGTTTGCAAAGTTTCTTTTGTAGATTAAGGAAAAAAATCTTCAAAAAATTGTAAAACGGAATGCGAGATTTGTCAGTTTGGTCATAAAACCACGTGAACCAACTACCTCCTTCCTTATGGATTTATCTATTTATCTAAAAAAAAGGCCCTATAAGCTGGAGTGTGACGGTGTGGCTACGAGTCTTTCTAGATAGATTCAAAATTTTCTTGGCATCTGATAGAGTGAGTGTTGGTTAAATGTGTGTGTGTCTAGGATGAAATGGGTCTTTTTCTGATACTTAACCTATTTGTGGTCTTGTGCGGTCCGTTTTAAAGGTACTCAAAGGGCGTTTGGAAGAAAGGTTTTTACTAACTCTATTTGCCATTTTTTTGCGTAGCATTTTAAAATGAGCAAATGAGTCACAAATAGGGGGGTCTATAGGAGCTTATCCGCCAAAGTGTGTGGTGTGGAGTTGTCTGCATGCGGTGTTAAATTGTAGAAATTATCTATTCTTTTAATATTTTGTTCTTTGACACTGGTGGAGTACAATATTAGTTGGTAGTAGAACTAATCATTTGCAAGGCTCCGCCTATATTACTACCAGAATATGTCATTTTACGTAATGTTTTTGTCCGCAGCAACAATTCTGCTTTTGGACGCATAAGTGACGTAATCATAGACCAAAACCTAACTAGGCTTTAGGAAAAATAAATGTGGTTCAGCAGCCACTACACTCCTTGCCGCACTGCTGTGCCCCATCTTCAACGCAGCAAACATAGCCAGATTTATTGTTGTCTTGGAAATAAGATAAAATACTATTATGCTTGCCAAGACGTTTAAACAAAAGGGAATAATGCAACGCCCTCTATTACGGGTCAGTTGAACCTTATACCTGTGTAAGGGTTTTTTGAGTCGATAAAAATCTGTGGTGTGACGGTTTCTGCAAATTTTTTGACGATTTGGTCCTTAGAACTTTTATACCAGTTGCAGGTGGTGTTCAATCAAGCAGTTTCCTTGGCCGTCTAAGTATTTAATTTTTCAAAGTTGCATTTATGGGTTTTTGGTTTTTTAGCATTTTGCTCACTAGCTGGTAGGTAAGTGTTTACTTGTCGGAGTTGAATATATACTGCTAAACTTGGAAAGGTGTGGTGTCTTTGAGGTCAATAAAGTAATTTGCTGCAATTGTAGTGTGTGGTGTGAACCCGTCAACAAAGATTCTTCTAACAGTGCACAAAATATCCGCGACTCTGAAAAGTTGTTGTTGTTTGAGCATGACTATTTCTGTTTTTTGGAAAACCTTCTGGTGTAGTCCAGGATTGCCTAGTTTTCTATGCCTTAAAAAGATTTCTTCACCTAGTGTAGGAACATGTAGAAATTACACTTTTTGTTTGTGTTTTTTTACTATAAGGCTAGTAGTGCTTCTTTGGTGACTTGAAGTTAATCGTTGTGGTCGGCTTACAATATGATTTGTTTTTAGGGTTTTAAATCTTTAAGGACAAAGCGGATTGCACTATTATTTTTGGGAGTTAGTGGTCTTAAATCGGTCTACATTTTATGCTTAGGCGTTGCCAATCCGCGATGCGTTTTCCGGTTTTGTGAATTTGACTGGCGTAATCATGCCAATAAGGGTTCGATTCTTGTCGCAGTTTTTTTAAAATGTCTTAGGTTTAAAAATTTAGTTGAATCTGTGGATCCACTAAGTTTATCAATCAGTTTGCCATAGCCTAATTTGTCGGTAATGCGCCAGCTCCGGTTCAGTCTACAACTGTTCGCTCGATGATGAAGTCGCGATCTGCAAATTATTGTAAAAGGACTTGCCAGATTTGTGTTTTGTTTTGCAATGCCTGAGTTAGATAGCGGTGTTGGAGGGTTTTCAAGTTTTCAAATTCTTTAGCTTAAACTACAATCTGCAGCCCACTTTGTAGTTGGACAAAAACCAAGTTGATTGTAGACAAATTCCTGATTAATTTTTTAATACTTTGTAGTGGAAAATGCATTTTTTTAATTTTTTTGAAATTTAATTATTTACTGCCCCCTTTTAGGTACGCCACTGACAATAGCATTGATTCATTTAGATTTTTTAAATAAATAAGTATATAAATGGATGTTTTTATCGTATCTTACAACAAATTAATCATTTATTTATTTAATATAATTAAAACATTGAATGATCTAACTAGATCTACCCACGAAACATATGCATTAACAAAAAAGTATAAAATTAATGCGAACTTGACATTGTCGATTTTATAGGTCACCAGAATAATAGTACAATTTGCATTTCAGGTTCAGTATAATGTGCTGCTGTTGGATGACTAGCCCAAGAGAAAGACCAAAGTTTGAAGAATTATTATCATATTTAGAAAACTTTCATAGAACTTTAGTAAGATATATATAAATCGTAACCACTAATTGCCGGTTAATTTGTATTTATTATTTTAATAAAATCTCATTACGATGAAGAAAATGTGATAATCCTATAATATATATTTAGAATATAAGTTAAAAAACAAAATTTCATTACATTTTGTTAGTTCGGAAAAAACAGGGTTAATTTAGAAGCAAATATATATATATTATTATGTATATATTTATAGACTAACATTTAATATACTAATAAAATTTATTATTTATTACTAAAGTAAAATCTATTTTAAAATATAATGAGGGAACAAATTTTAAATTGTTAAGTTAATACATTATTATTTAATCAAAGAACTGATTATTAAATAAACCGGCTAATGTGGTTGGTTTTGATTATTTTTGTTGGAATTTAAAATTCTAGCTGCCAATTTTAATTGATTTAATTTCTTAAAAAATTACTGAAATGAGTAAAGAGTTTATTGACTATGAGTTAAGAAAATTAAGAAAAGTGAGAATTGAAGCATTCTGGATTAATTTGCGTGTGGAAACAAAAACTGTTTTAAATTATAATTTGTAAGTGAAAAATGAAATGAAATAAATTATAAAAAGTTGATTACAATAGTTTTAGTGCTTTGAGAATTAAAGAATTGGATTCAAATTAGAGTCAAAGGGTCCCCCCCGGTTAACGGTGAGATAGCTCAGTTATAGAGCGTTAGTGTACCACGCTAACAGTCCCGGGTTCGATCCCCAAATATGACTAAAATAATAACTTTGCTCTTTATCCACCGGGGTGATTCGGAAGTCACTTAATAAGCCGTTGGTCCCATCAACCCCCTTCAATCAAGTCGTAAGACTTCTGGGGCGATGTAAAATTGCTGTAAAACGCAAAAAAAAAAAAAAAAAGAACATAGGCAAAATGCCCCCCATCACGGATATCCAAATTCCTAAAAAATTACTTTTCCAGTATCATAAAAACCTGTTTTGTAGAATTTGGATACCCCCCCCCCCCTTTTCTATAGGGGGCAAAAAATAGCATTTTTTGGTTTATATTTTTTTCTCTGCACCTATCAAATAAAAAATTCTAAAAAAATCATGGAAGTAGGGTTTTAGGTGGTCTTTAAACACATTATTTTTTTTGTTTGTATACAACCTTTAAAAAAGTTCCAGAAGGAACCTTCGATTGCATGGAATTTTATTTTTAACTTTATAAGTAATTGAAAAATCTACATCCATGATTTGTTTGCAATTTTTGCGAGTAGTGCGCCACATTTAAAAATCATTTTTTTAAATTGTTTGCTATTTATACTGTTTTTTTCTGATTTTGTAACTGCAAAGCATTTATAGCTTTCAAAATACCGAAATTCGGATTTTACGGAAAATTTTACATCGAGTAATTATTTTGGGTACAATATTTTCATCAAGTTCCAATGATTTGACTACTCAAAACACAATTTATTGTCGTTTTTACTAGACAAAAAACAAATGAAGTTATTTTTTTATTATTAAATGTCAGATTCGTACTCCTGGCATCAAAATTAGTCAGTAAACTAATTTTCATCAAAATTGGTAAAGCTCAAAAAAAAAACAACCCCTATTACAAACCGTTTTTCAGTTTTTAGGTTTTTTCGTGCAAAAAGTCTTAAAGTTGTGAAAAAAGTTTGATGGGGGTGGTTTTTTTGACTTTTACCAATTTTGATCAAAATATGTTTACTGACTAATTTTGATGCTAAGAATTTGATATTTAAAAATTTAAAAAAAGATTACTTCATTGGTTTTTTGTCTGGTAAGAACTACGATAAATCGTTGAGGAGTCAAATCATTGCAAACTGATGAAAATATTATACGCAGTATACCTACTCAATGTAAAATTTTCCGTAAAATCCGAATTTCGGTATTTGAAATGCTTTAAATGCTTTGCAGATACAAAAACAAAAAAAAACAGTATAAATGGGAAAAAAGTGAATAAATTGATTTTTATTTGTGGCACACTACTCGCAAAAATTCCAAAAAAACTATGGATGTAGATTTTTTAATTACTTATGAAATTAAAAATAAAATTCCATGCAATTGAAGGTTTAGATAACCAAAAGTAAATTTCAACCCTTCTGGATTTTTTGAAGGGTTGTATACAGCTAAAAAAAATTGTGTTTAAAGACCACCCAAAACCCTACTTCCATGTTTTTTTTTAGAATTTTTGATTCAATAGGTGCGTAGAAAAAAAAAATGAAAACTATAAAATGCTATTTTTAGCCCCCTATGGAAAAGGGGGTTATCAAAATTTTAAAATTCTGCTAAACATGTTTTTTTGATGCTGGAAAATAAATTTTTGATGTAATTTGGATATAAGTGATGGGGGGCATTTGACCTATGTTAACCGGGGGGACTCTTTAGGCAAAGCAAAAGTCAATCATTAAAATGAAATATTCTATTTTATTATATATTTTATTTAATTAAACATACATGTTTCAATAAATATTATCAACATTATTACATTGATAATGATGATAATATTCATTGAAACATGTTATTATACATACATGTTTCAATAAATAAAATCACCATTATCAATGATAATGATGATTATATTCATTGAAACATGTAATTATACATACATGTTTCAATGAATATTATCATCATTATCAATGTAATAATGATGATAATATTCATTGAAACATGTATGTGTAGTTGAATAAAATACATAATAAAATAAAAATTTTCAAAGATTTTATAATATAAATAAAGAAAATATAAAATACATTAAGAGCATACCGACCGCTACCTTGATTTGTAGTATTTTAACAAAAACGGCAACTTCCCCTTCATCGCAGCTTCTACAAATAATTTGATAATCGATTTATTTCTTTACCAGTACATTTAGAAAGGATTAAACTATGATATGTCAAAATCTTTTTGTCAAATAATAGTTAGAAAAAAACCAATCAAATATACAAATAAATGCGTTTTTCTGTATTTTTGAATGCATTTTGTTGCTATTTGCAAATATAATTTCACAAAAAAGACATCGACATATCATAGTTTAATCCTTTCTAAATGTACTGGTAAAAAAATAAATTGATTATTAAATTATTTGTAGAAGCAACGATGAAGAGGAAGTTGCCGTTTTTGTTAAAATACTACAAATCAAAGTAGCGGTCGGTATGCTCTTAATATCAGGTTGATGCATAAATTAATAAAATTTTTGGTTTACAAAATAAAAAATTGTTTGGCATTTGTAAAGAAATTTTAATGCACCTCTACAACTCGGCTGCGCATGCGCAATATTTTTACGCATGCGCAATATTTTTGATTTCTTACGCTATTTTTTAATATTCAAACGTAAGATATCAGTCAAAAAATATCACATATTAATAGCAAAGCGAGCTAAAACATTGTTCGTTTTGTGAATTGCAGTCCTCAAAGCAAATTTCAAATGAAATAAATTGCCAAAATAAAGGGTATTGATTCCCAAAACTAATTTTTTAGTTTAAAACGCATCCGTTGTGTATTTAAAAACAAATTTACTAAAAATTAACAAATTTATGCATTAACCAGATTATGAGATAAATATCGACCATTTTTGTTGCTTGTGAAAAATACTATTTAACAGAGCAATAAAACTATTGCTCAGAGCTGAATTAAAGGTGCTAAAGGTATATTATAATAAATAACACCTTTCAGTATCATTGTATAAGGTTTTCCAACAAGAGGTTTCATTTTGATATTAAAAAAAAACTGGTATTTTTTCAGAGAAATCAATAAATGTATGCCATTACCATTTGAAAACGATATCAGTCAAATGGCCGCCACGGTTATGCTAATTCGCACATTTGCGGCTGTATGACCTCAATAACTTCACGAATTCCATCTTTAAGGTCTTGAATCGATTGTGGATCATTGGCGTATACCTTGTCTTTCACGTGGCCCCAAAGAAATAAGTCTAAAAGTGTTAAATCACAAGATCTCGGTGGCCAATTGTAATCACCTCTTTGAGAAGCGCGCCATCTTGCTGAAAATAAACGTCGTCCACATCAACATCTTCCAATTGCGGCCATAAAAAACCATTAATCATAGCTCGGTAGCGCCATCTATTCACCGTAACAGTTGTACCAGCCACATTTTCAAAAAAGTTGGGTCCAATCACACCGCCATCCCAAAAACCGCACCAAACAGTGTCACGTTGAAGATGCAAAGACATTTCAACAATCATTCTTGGATTTTTTGAGCACTAAATGCTACAATTCTGCTTATTAACGTAGTCTCCAAAGTAAAAAATGGGCCTCATCACTGAAGATGATTTTTCGATGAAATTCCGGATCATTTTGATGCAAGAACCCAATCAGCGAAGTTACGACGTTTATAGTAATCGACCGGCTTGAGCTCTTGTGTTAACTGAACTTTAATATCCTTAAGACTTAAGTCTTTATGCAAACTACGGTGTAATGTTGTTTGTGGAATGTCTAATTCCAAAATCGACAAACCTGGGTTTTCTACAACACTACGGGCTTGAGCGATGCATACGATTTCGATTTTTCACATCACAAACTTGTCCCAAAAGCTCAAATTTTTTTACCAGGTTTACTATTGCCGGCCGAGAAGGTGCTTTACGACGACCAAAAAGTGCTTCAGTTTTGCAAACTGTGACTGAAAAATGTTCATCATTTTTGTAGTGAATTTTATTCATTTCAATGCTTGTTGTATCGTTCCATTTTTAATAACAGCGTAGTTTTTACTTGTCAAATGTTAAAAGATAAAAGCTTCTAAATTGACAGCTGCGCAAATAGTCTGCTATTAAAAATAAAACTTCTTATTGGAAAACCCTCTAGTTTAACAAATTCCAAATTTCAACACATTAGTGCTTCCTCCATCAATCCCAACAATTAAATGTTTAGAAAAAAATATTATAAAGCTCCAATATAAACCAACATAAACTACATCCTCATCTGATCGATCTAATATAATATTATTATATATATATATTAATAATAATAATTAAATATCATGTTCACGGAATGTTGAATCTGAGCTTGATGAACCACCATAATTTGTTCATAGCTTAGTTTGATTCAAATAATATATATAGTTCTGTGTTTAATAATAAGGGACTGTTAGGTGGATAATTCCACTGAAATTCGGACAATCGTCCCCACATCAATATCTCCAATTTTGCTCAAATTTTGTACACATGCTTGGAGTACCAAAAGATGTATATTTCAAAAATTTTAGATCTTTAGGAATATTTTGTTTTTTTCAGTTTTTGAGCTGTAAATAAGCAAAAAATAGTCAAAATTCATATTGGAAAAGATGTACTTTATAAGAAATTTTCCTTAGAACACAATACCGCCTTTTGTTTTCCAAAACATCCCGCAAAAAATTGGAAAAATATCATTTTATGAAAAAATTGATTTCTTTGATTTCGCTACACCTGGAAATTTGAAATTTAAATATGATACTCCAGAAACATAGTATTTTTGATCACAAAAATAAAAAAACAGGATTCGTTTGCACTAGGGCTAAATATAATACATAATTGCTAAAAATGGGTTACTTTTAAAGAATTTTCCTCGGATTTTCCGAAATTTTACTAATTTTCCGACTTTTTTAGAAGATTTTTTAAAAACGGACATACAATATTGCGTTTTTTTTTTAAATTTTCTTTCTATTACACTAATTCAATTTTTTTTAGCATTTTATTGCAAAAATTTTTTTTTTTTATTTTAATTTTCGAAAAAGTATGATCGTGTGTTCTACAGAAAATTTCCTATAAGATACATCTTTTTCAATATAAATTTTGACTATTTTTTGCTTATTTGCAGCGCAAAAAATAAAAAAAACCAAAACATTCCTAAAAAATTAAAATGGCCGCCATTTACACTCTATTGCACATAGAAATCTAAAATTTTAGAAATCGACATAATTTGGTATCCCAAACATGTGTACAATTTGACCAAAATCGGACATATCGATGTGAGGACGATTGTCCGAATTTCAGTGGAATTACCCAGGTAGCTATTTTTATTTTTATTTGCTGGCAAGCACAATAAAGATTTTTGTAGCTATTATCAATCCATCAACTACTAATAGAAATATTAGTATGTTTGTTTTATATCTTATAGTACAGACTAAATGGCATATGGCAATATAGTTTCAATCGAATCAGATTTGAGCAACTGTACAGTAAACAGCGAGCATCATAGTCAGACTCGATTAAAAGTTGGTTAATTACAATTTCATTTCATAGCATTGGGCATCATTGATGCTCGCAGCTTTACACACCAAAATTTGCTCAACATTATACATAATATATTGTTTCAACCCCAAACTCCGTACAGAGTAATCTGTTGTTATGTTTATTTATCTAGTTCATAAGCATACGGGCAAATGCCATACAGCCACTGTATCAAAACACGCACAAAAAATATTAGATTGATTATTTATAATTTCTATTATTTTATTCGTTTTAAGTTCATTTTATATTTATTAATATAGATCGTTCATGACTAGTTGGGTTGAATAAAACTTTTTATTCTACCCTTCGCACAACTACAAATGACGATCAAAAAAATCCATCCATGGATTCATTTGGACTTTAAAATATTTTCAATTAGCTTTTGGTTAAAATTATAATTTCAAATTACAATTTAAGGGTTTGTAAGATTAAAATTGAATCAACAACCCGACCGGAAAATACAATTATTTCATGGAATCATAATATTTTTATTAAAACAATTTAATTATTTGTAGTCGCTAACATAAGAATAAATTAATATTTGTCTATATTAACAGGAAATGTCAATCAAAATTAAAAAATTAAAGTGTACAAGCTAGAAAGAGATTGTGGTTTTTTCTATTTGGATAATGATATAATGATAAACCCGTAAATGTTGTGTAATATAAACTTATTTTATTTGAGAAGTAATAAGCTAATAATGTCAAAAGTTCCAAACTTTGCCAACCTTAAATAATTAGGCCAGCGTTAGAATCAAAAGCGCTATAAACTGTAACAAACAGGAAACGACCAACATGTTCTAAATTTTGTATTTCAATTTTTTTTCCAAATCTTTCTAAATACTTAATTTTTTGGATTTTTGATACAAATTTGGTATCAACCAACCAAACAAAATTTTTAATTTTAAATTTCTTCCATGTCATTCTTCTAAAGTACTTTTTTGAAATTTTTATCCTGTTAATTTTCTAAATTTTGATCAAAATGTAACAAACAAAAAATGCAAAATTTGTTCTAAATTTTCTATTTAATTTTTTATCCAAATTTTCCTGAAGTACTTGGTTATGTTTGTGGGTCTTGCCAAGTCTGACCCATTTTTTTTAGATTTTTACTAAATTTGTATCAATTAATAAAATACTTTCAATTTAAGATTTTAAAACCAAAAGGTTATCTAAAAACAGCAAAATATTTCCGGAAACTCAGGTAGCCAACTTTTCCGTTCCAACGTTTGCCCAAAAACTCAGTTTTAGTGAAACATAGTTTGAGCAGACTTTGGAAATTTGCTCCAAATTTTCGAAATTTTAAAAAACTGTTCAAGATTTTTAACAAATTTTCGAAATTTTGAAACTCATTAAAGCAACTTATTTCCAATATGTGTTGTAAATTTTAAAAGAAAACTGCAAAACGTTTGCCCAAAAACTTGGGTTTAGTGAAATATGGTTTGTACATATTTTAGAAATTTGATCCAAACTTTGAAAATTTTAAAAAACAGTTTAATATTTTTAGAAAAACTCAAAATTTTGAAAGTCAATTAAATATTTCATTTTCAATGTGAGTTTTAATTTTCAGAAAAAAATTGCGAAACATTTGCCCAAAAACTAAATTTTATTGAAACATATTTTAGAAATTTGCTCTAAATTTTAAAAAATTTAAAAAACGGTTTAAGATTTTTAACAAAAATCAAAATTTTGGAACTCATTAAAGCAACTGAATTCTGATATGCGTTAAAAATTAAAAAAAAATCAAAACGTTTGCCCAAAAACTTAATTTTAGTAAAACATAGTTTGTACATATTTTAGAAATTTGATCCAAATTTTGAAAATTTTAAAAAACAATATTTTTAGAAAAAGTCAAAATTCTGAAAATCATTTAAGCATTTCATTTTCAATGTGTGTTTTTCAGAAGATAATTGCAAAACTTTTGCCCAAAAACTTAATTTTAGTGGAACATAGTTTGTACAGACATTGGAAATTTGTTCCAAAATTTGAAATTTTAAAAAACGGTTCAAAACTTTTAACAAATTTTTGAAATTTTGAAACTCATTAAAGTAACTTATTTCCAATATGTGTAGTAAATTTCAGAAAAAAATTGCAAAACTTTTGCCCAAGAACTCAATTTTAGTGAAACTAATTTTTATATATTTTTGAAAGTTGCTTCAATTTTTGAAAATTCTGAAAAGCAAGTTAAGATTTTTAAAAAAATTAAAAATTTAAGAAATCAATTAAACAACTCATTTCTAATGTGTTTTGTAAATTTCAGAAGAAAATTGCAAAACGTTTGCCCAAAAAATCAAATAGTACATATTTCAGAAATTTGTTCTAAGTTTTGGAAATTCTGACAAGCAATTTGAGATTAAAAAAAAAACTCCAAACTTTAAAAGTCAATTATTTTCAATATGTGTTGTACATTTCCAAAGAAAATTGAGAAACGTTTGCTTTTACTAAAACATAATTTGTCTATATTTTAAAAATATGCTCCAAATTTTGGAAGTTCTGAACAACAATTTAGAATTTTTTTAAAATTTTGAAAATCAATTAAGCAACTTATTTCCAACATAATTTCAAAAAAGAATTGCAAAATCTTTGCCTAAAAACTCAATTTTATTGAAACATAATTTGTCCGAATTTTAGAAATTTGCTCAAAATTTTAGAAATAAGATTAAAAAAAAACTTTTAATTTTAAAAACCAATTAAACAACTTATTTCCAACATATATTGTAAATTTCAGAAGAAAATTGCAAAATCTTTGTCTAACAACTCAATTTTATTGAAACATAATTTGTCCGAATTTTAGAAATTTGCTCAAAATTTTAGAAATAAGATAAAAAAAAACTTTTAATTTAAAAAAACCAATTAAACAACTTATTTCCAACATATATTGTAAATTTCAGAAGAAAATTGCAAAATCTTTGTCCAACAACTCAATTTTATTGAAACATAACTTGTCCGGATTTTAAAAATTTGCTCAAAACTTTAGAAATTCTGTAAAACAATCCAAGATTTTTAAAAAACTTTTAATTTTAGAAACCAATTAAACAACTTATTTCCAACATATATTGCTAAATTTTGATTAAAATCTGACAAAAAATGCCAAAATAATTTTGAATACTTTTTCCAATTCATTCCGAAGGCTTCCGAGATGCTAGACAATAATTTTCCGGATCTTGCAAAGTTTTTGCTAGAATTTACAAGTTTTTACCAAATTTTTATTACCAATTAGATTTATTAAAAAATTTTGGACTTTTAGATCATTTTGTTCCAAAATGCAATAATTTTTTAAAAGCTATCTAATTTGTTCAAAAACGTAACCAACAAAATTATTTCAATGAATTCACAATCTTTAAATATTCAACTTATAAATTGGTCTGAAGATTTCCTTAAACTATCTAGAACAATCCAATTTGTTCAAAATAACGACCAAAAAAATTTTATTAAAAAATTATAAATCTTTAGATAATTTAGTTTTAAAATGTAAAAATTAGTCTCAATTTTTTTTAATATCAATTAAATAGAATTTTTAATTTACTTCCGAGTTACTTGAAGTTATGTTTCCGGATCATTTAAAGCCGCCCCCCCCCCGGTTAACATAGGTGAAATGCCCCCCATCAGGAATATCCAAATTACCTCAAAAATTAATTTCCTAGCATCTAAAAAACATGTTTGCTAGGTTTTTAAAATTTTAATATTCCCCCCCCCCCCCTCTTTTCCATAGGGGGCAAAAAATGGCATTTTCTCGTTTTTAGTTTTTTGCTCCGCACCTATTGAATGAATAATTCTAAAAAAAATCATGGAAGGGTTTAGGATGGTCTTCAGACACAATATTTTTCAACCCTTCAAACCCTGTATACAACCCTTAAAAAAATTCCAGAAAGGTTGAAATTTACTTTTGGTTATCTAAAATTTTAAATTGCATGGAATTTATTTTTAACTTCATAAGTAATTAAAAAATCTACATTCATGATTTTTTGGAATTTTTGCGCCATATTAAAAATCGATTTCTTCGCATTATTTCCATTTATACTGTTTTTTTTGGCATTCGTGAGTGCACAGCGTTTATAGCTTTCAAAATGCCGAAATTCGTATACTATGGAAAATTTTACATCGAATAGGTATCCTGGGTATAATATTTTCATCAATTTGCAATGATTTGACTGCTCAAAACAGAATTTATCGTATTTTTTATCAGACAAAAAACAAATGAAGTAATTTTTTTTAATTTTTATGTCAGTTTCGTATTCCTGACATCAAAATTAGTCGGTAAACTAAATTTCATCAAAATCGGTAAAGGTAAAAAAAACTACCCCTAATAAACTTTTTTCACAGTTTTAAGACTTTTCCACTAAAAAATTAAAACTCAAAAACGGTTAGATATAGAGATACTGGACAAACTCCATTATTTTCAGAAAAATGAAATCTATTAAATTAATCGGTTTATTTTTTTTATTAATTCAGCCCTTCTTTTAAAAAGAAAAACATGAAATTCACATTATTAGCAGTCATTTCCGAATGGTTCAACTTTATCAATTTTTATTTTTTTATTGGACCCAATAAAAAATTAAAATTGAAAAAGTTGAACCATTTAAAAATGACAGCCAATAATGTGAATTTCATGTTTTTTCTAAAAAAAAGAGCTAAAATTAAAAAAAAAATTAAACCAATTAATTTAATAGATTTCATCTTTCTGAAGATGATGGAGTTTGTTCAATGTCTTTATTACTAACTGTTTTTGAGTTTTGATTTTTTAGTGCAAAAAATCTTAAAACTGTGAAAAAAGTATGATAAGGGTGGTTTTTTTTATTTTTGCTGATTTTGATGAAAATTAGTTTACTGACTAATTTTGATGCCAGGAATAGGAATCTGACATACAAATTTGAAAAAAAAATACTTCATTTTTATCTTGACTGGTAAAAAATACGATAAATTGTGTTTTAAGCAGTCAAACCATTGCAAATTGATAAAAATATCATACCCAAGATACCTAATCGATGTGTAATTTTTCCTAGAATCCGAATTTTGATATTTTAAAAGCTATAATCGCTTTGCAGTCACAAAAGCAAAAAAAAACAGAAAAAATGGCAAAAAAGTGAAAAAAACGATTTTTAATAATGGCGCAAAAATTTCAAATAAATCATAGATGTAGATTTTTCAATCACTTATGAAGTTAAAAAATAAAGTTCCATGCATTCAAAAGTTTAGATTACCAAAAATAAATGTTAACTCTTCTGGAATTTTTTTAAGGGTTGCAAAAGAGTTTGAGGGGTTGAAAAAAACTGTGTTTAAAGACCACCCAAAACCCTACTTCCATGATTTTTTTTTAAATTTTCATTTAATAGGTGCGGAGAAAAAAAATAAAAACAAAAAAATGCTATTTTTTGCCCCCTATAGAAAAGGGGGGGGGGGGGGTATCAAAATTTTTAAATTCTATCAATCATGTTTTTTTTTATGCTTGAAAAGTAATTTTTGAGGTGATTTGGATATTTAGGGACATTTCACTTATGTTAACCGGGGGGGCCCTTTTAGATTTGCTTTAGTTGTTTTTATTATCTCTATATTTTAGAAACTAGCTCCAAATTTTGGAAGTTCTGAACAACAATTTAGAATTTTTTTAAAATTTTGAAAATTAATTAAGCTACTTATTTCCAACATATGTTGTAAATTTCAAAAAAGAATTGCAAAATCTTTGACCAAAAACTCAATTTTATTGAAACATAATTTGTCCGAATTTTAGAAATTTGCTCAAAATTTTAGAAATAAGATAAAAAAAAACTTTTAATTTTAAAAAAACCAATTAAACAACTTATTTCCAACATATATCGTAAATTTCAGACGAAAATTGCAAAATCTTTGTCCAACAACTCAATTTTATTGAAACATAATTTGTCCGGATTTTAAAAATTTGCTCAAAACTTTAGAAATTCTGTAAAACAATCCAAGATTTTTAAAAAACTTTTAATTTTAGAAACCAATTAAACAACTTATTTCCAACATATATTGCTAAATTTTGATCAAAATCTGACAAAAAAAGCCAAAATAATTTTGAATACTTTTTCCAATTCATTCCGAAGACTTCCGAGATGCTAGACAATAATTTTCCGGATCTTGCAAAGTTTTTGCTAGAATTTACAAGTTTTTACCAAAATTTTATTACCAATTAGATTTATTAAAAAATTTTGGACTTTTAGATCATTTTGTTCCAAAATGCAATAATTTCTTAAAAGCTATCTACTTTGTTCAAAAACGTAACCAAAAAAATTATATTAATGAATTCACAATCTTTAAATATTCAACTTATAAATTGGTCTGAATATTTCCTTAAACTATCTAGAACAATCCAATTGGTTCAAAATAACGACCAAAAAAATTTTATTAAAAAATTATAAATCTTTAGATAATTTAGTTTGAAAATGTAAGAATTGGTTTCAAATTTTTTTAATATCAATTAAATAGAATTTTTAATTTACTTCCGAGTTACTTGAAGTTATGTTTCCGGATCATTTAAAGGGCCCCCCCGGTTAACATAGGTGAAATGCCCCCCATCAGGAATATCCAAATTACCTCAAAAATTAATTTCCTAGCATAAAAAAACATGTTTTTTTAATATTCTCCCCCCCCCCCCTCTTTTCCATAGGGGGCAAAAAATGGCATTTTCTCGTTTTTATTTTTTTGCTCCGCACCTATTGAATGAATAATTCTAAAAAAAATCATGGAAGTAGGGTTTAGGATGGTCTTCAGACACAATATTTTTCAACCCTTCAAACCCTGTATACAACCCTTAAAAAAATTCCAGAAAGGTTGAAATTTACTTTTGGTTATCTAAAATTTTAAATTGCATGGAATTTATTTTTTAACTTTATAAGTAATGGAAAAATCTACATTTATGATTTTTTGGAGATTTTGCGTCACTATTAAAAATCGATTTTTTTGCTTTTTCCCATTTATACTGTTGTTTTTTTGCTTTTGTGACTCTGCACAGCGTTTATAGCTTTCAAAATGCCGAAATTCGTATACTATGGAAAATTTTACATTGAATAGGTATCCTGGGTATAATATTTTCATCAATTTGCAATGATTTGACTGCTCAAAACAGAATTTATCGTATTTTTTATCAGACAAAAAACAAATGAAGTAATTTTTTTAAATTTTTATGTCAGTTTCGTATTCCTGACATCAAAATTAGTCGGTAAACTTAATTTCATCAAAATCGGTAAAGGTAAAAAAAACTACCCCTAATAAACTTTTTTCACAGTTTTAAGACTTTTTCCACTAAAAAATTAAAACTCAAAAACGGTTAGATATAGAGATACTGGACAAACTCCATTATTTTCAGAAAAATGAAATCTATTAAATTAATCGGTTTATTTTTTTGTTTTTAATTCAGCCCTTCTTTTAAAAAGAAAAACATGAAATTCACATTATTAGCAGTCATTTCCGAATGGTTCAACTTTATCAATTTTTATTTTTTTATTGGACCCAATAAAAAATTAAAATTGAAAAAATTGAACCATTTAAAAATGACAGCCAATAATGTGAATTTCATGTTTTTTCTAAAAAAAGGGCTAAAATTTAAAAAAAAATTAAACCAATTAATTTAATAGATTTCATCTTTCTGAAGATGATGGAGTTTGTTCAATGTCTTTATTACTAATTGTTTTTGAGTTTTGATTTTTTAGTGCAAAAAATCTTAAAACTGTGAAAAAAGTATGATAGGGGTGTTTTTTTTTTATTTTTGCCGATTTTGATGAAAATTAGTTTACTGACTAATTTTGATGCCAGGAATAGGAATCTGACATAAAAATTTGAAAAAAAAAATACTTCATTTTTATCTTGACTGGTAAAAAATACGATATATTGTGTTTTAAGCAGTCAAACCATTGCAAATTAATAAAAATATCATACCCAAGATACCTAGTCAATGTGTAATTTTTCATAGAATCCGAATTTTGATATTTTGAAAGCTATAAACGCTTTGCAGTCACAAAAGCAGAAAAAAACAGAAGAAATGGCAAAAAAGTGAAAAAAACGATTTTTAATAGCGGCGCAAAAATTTCAAATAAATCATAGATGTAGATTTTTCAACCACTTATGAAGTTAAAAAATAAAATTTTATGAAATCAAAAATTTAGATAACCAAAAATAAATTTTAACTCTTCTGGAATTTTTTTAAGGGTTGCAAAAGAGTTTGAGGGGTTGAAAAAAACTGTGTTTAAAGACCATCCAAAACCCTACTTCCATGATTTTTTTTTGAATTTTCATGTAATAGGTGCGAAGAAAAATAATTAAAAAAATATGCTATTTTTTGCCCCCTATAGAAAAGGGGGGGGGGGGTATCAAAATTTTTAAATTCTATCTATCATGTTTTTTTGATGCTTGGAAAGTAATTGAGATAATTTGGATATTTGGAGACATTTCACTTATGATAACCGGGGGGGGCCCTTTTAGAGTTGTTTTTATTATCTCAAATAATTTTATTTTAAGTTTAATTACATATAACCTCATTAGAGTTAACTTTAGATATTAGTTTAAGTTAAGAAGCAAATTATTGCTTCTAAAATATATTACCGGATTGTTTTAAAAGTAGTTTTTTTCAAATTTTTATTAATAAAATAAAATTATTAGTTCCAAATCTTCCCAAGTCATTCCAAATACTTCAAATTACTTGAAATTATGTTTCAAGGATTTTTTCAATTAATTAATAAAATAGAATACTCAATTATAGTTTTTAGATTTGCCATAGATTAGATTTTTGTGATAGAATATCTCAAATCTTTTCTAATTCAGCTTCCTATGATCTCATTAGTGTTAATTTTTAGTTTATTTAAAGTGATCTAGTTCATTACGATCTAGATCAACATTGCAGGCATAGCTTTAAATTTGATATAAACATGTTTTAAAATAGTTTTATTGAATAAAAATTGCGCTATTCGTTACCAGATTTTAGTTTACTAAGCTAGGTTTAATAATCGCTTACTCAAGGTAAAGTGATTGTTATTAAATCAACTAGATTCTAGATTTATAGTCATTAGATAGTTATTCAAAAATTTTATGATGTCCTTTAAACATTTAAAAAAAACTCAATCTAGTTTGTACATTAAAATAAAATTGTTTATTATTAATTGCATCAATATGAAACAAAAAGCAATCAATTGGCTTCTAGACATTTCATACTATCTAATTAGCTTAATATATGTTAGCTTTAAGATGTACATACAAAATGAGCAATATATAACTCATAATATTAATTTTATAAGAAACATCAATATTGGAGCTGAAAATATGGTCAATAAACTGAATAAATTAATACAAAATTGGGGAACACTAATTATTTATAAAACTTTTACAAAATTAAAAAACTGGCAGCTAGATTAATTTTAAATTCCAAATAAAATAAGTATAATATAAACTTGATGTTATTTCAGTGTTATATGTTTGATGTTCTCGGAGGAGCATGAAAGACATAAAATGAAATTTCCTCTGATTATATGTTAAATGGATATTATCTAGTATAGAATGTATGAAGCATATTAAATATCAACTTGAGGCAAATAAAATTGATATTTAATATTCTTTTATTATTATTATATGTTGTGAAATAACTGTATTTGTATAAGAAATGTTTAAAATATTTAAACTATAACTGTAAGAAGTTCTACGAAAAAAGTGCATTACAATAAGTTTGGTTTATCAATAAACCAAATTGCAGGAAAGCAGACGGGGCATTTGCTCCTTGAGATTGTTTGTGGTTTGTGGAACAAAATTGATTAATTTGAATAAATAATTCAGGACAAAATCAATTATGATTTTTTTACATTTTAATATTAGTTGCACTTTATTCTTAGAACTTAATTAAATATTATTATAAAAACTCATCACAAGCTGATTGTGATTCATTGAATTCAAAATCCAATGTGTATTTTTTTACAAATTATAGTAAGGCATGATTAGTTTTTATATGAAGGGAATGAAAAGTATTATTATGTTTCCACCACAAAATGGAAGAGAAATTAGGAAATTCAAATATTAAATATACTAATTATATACAAATTGATGTGTGTATACAATATATATCTATAAAATAAATGTATTTATGGCAGTTTGGTTTTTTTATTTGTGTAATCCTATCAATTTGAGCAAATTTTAGATTTACCGATTACAATTTCAGGTTTCCAGATATTAAAAATTAAATGGTGTTCATTATAAAATAAATAAATTAAATTTTCTGTGTACTATATCACAAATATATTTAAAAACAGTAACTAGTTTCAACCTTTACAGGGCCATCATCGTACGATGATACAAACAAATATACCGTCCAATGATGGCCTTGTAAAAGTTGAAACTAGTAGTACTCATCTCTTCTTATGATTTAAAAATAAATATGTGAAACTAATATACTTCTACACAATAAAGAAGGATGCGGTTGACCCTGTAGTCAGCCATAGACTCCATTTTTTTGCAAACAAACAAAAATTTAATTTTAATTTTTAATTTAAAAAAAAATAAACCTTGAATTATATATAGGTAATAGTAAAACATGCTAGGATATGCAGCAGTTTTACCAGTACCAACTAAAAGCCACCAAAAAGCGATTTCTTTTAGGGTTTTATTTTAGAAAGTCAAGGTCGCAGCCAAAAACCAACCAAAATGGCCATGGAACTGATTAACTACCGCTTAACTTTTCTCAAAACAAATAACCATGACAACAATTAGCAAAAGCTCCTAATCTATTATCAAGAAGTGCTAAGAGTTTCCAAAATAAATAACGCTAGGACTCACCCAAAAGTGGAAATAAATGTCTAGAAACATTTTTTAGAAAGCGGCATAAAAGTGCTACCAGCGGTCGTTCTAAATCGCTAGTGGGATGTGCAAGCACAGGGTAATTATTCTTGCAGTCTATTGAAATCTTCAGATCTGACTGTTGAAGGCATGTTTGGGTCCGTTGCCAGTAAGCTGCAGCTATGGTGTGGAGGTGGCACAGAGTAGCCCAAAACGGAAGATGTAAGTTTGTTTCGGTTCTGTGGTTTTACCTTTCAGTGATAATAGTTGCTCAGGCTTGTGGACTTGACTGAGAGTACCAAGAAAAAATTTAACAACCTCGAGGCTGAGCTTCCGGTTCCATCTTGCACAAATATAGTGTCCAGGTATGTGTAAAGATGGAAATAGTTTGTAACATAAGAAATGTTTATTAGGAACCCAACCATAAAGTTTTGGCACAAGAGGTCCAAAACTGGTTATGGTCTAGGTTTAAGGCTTGTAAACTTGATTGAAGTGGCCAAGAAAAAAAATTCATAGTAAAAATAGAAAGAAACTCGCAACATCAATTTCCCCAAGTCCAGAAGCTAAATTTCCAATTTTATCTTACTTGAAAATCGTGTTCAACTGTTGCTGATTTAGGTCTGGCGTTTTTGTTTAGAAAAAGATAATTGTTCACTATAAAGCTACTATAAACTTAAAGTTTGAACACTTGCGGTTATTGTGCTAAGTAACTACACCACTTGTACCAAAAGAAACCTCACCTGGAGCAACACTATTTCTTGTTTTTGCTCTGAAGATGCAATTAATACTTTTTCTGCATCTTCTTTTCAAATTATCTTTGATTTCGTATACCTTCTTTATTACATTATCCTCTGGACCGTTTTTTAAAACTAATAAATTTCTATTCTAAATCCAATTATTACTAATTGGTCGGCAGTACAGCAGAGAAGACATGTTTGATTAACAACGCAACGGCTGGGTCAGCTAAGACTTAGATGAGTGACTAACAAAGTGATGCAGAGCGTTACGTTCTTCCCAAACAGGCCCGTTACCGTAGATAGACAACCAATCACACACGTCCTTTTTGTGGTTCAATTAATAATCAATACATTAAACAAGTATCTACATACATTTATCTTGGCCATAAAATTCAAGGTATTCGAATCCTGCGTAATGCCAGTGCTCACTTACGGCCTCAAGACAACGTCCATAGCCCAAAACACATCTAGCAGACTGCAAACCACACAAAAAGCAATGGAGAGAGAAATGAGGAAATCCAAAGAAGAACAGGTTTGTCAGAAGTACTTATTAGGGTAGCGCAGCTTAAGTGGAAATGGGCTGGCCACATAGCAAAGCAAAACCCAGACCAAAAAAACCAAACAAAATGCTAGCAGACCCCAAAGAAGATAGCAAAATGATATTCAAAATATCGCAAAAAAACTGGATTCAAACTGCAGCAAATAGGAAGACGTGGAAATTTTTGGAAAAGGCCTACATCCAGAAGTGGATAAATGATAGCTGAGAAGAAAAAAAAAGATATTACTCATTAGATTTATAGTTTACGAGTTATTTTTTGCAATTTTTGTCACAATTTTATTGTCTATAGTTATTTTACTAACAAGGATTAGGATAAAACCTTTATTTTTTTTCCTAGTGTCTCCTTCATGTTACATGGCTTATTTGTAAAATCTTTTTTTTTTATTTTCTATTTAAATTTTTCTTTAACCACTCCATATAATCACTAGAATCCTTAAAAATTTATACTTGAGAATTGTGTTCAACTGTTGCTGATTTTGGTCTGGCATTTTTGTTCGAAAAAGAAGTAGTCTGTAACTCAAAAATTGTTCACTAGAAAGCTTCTATAAACTTTGAAGTTTGATTACTTGCGGCACAGTAAGTCTAAAACTAGTCCAGGTTTTAAGGGTTGTTTCAGAGATACCGTAAGCCAAATTAGAGCACTAACTAATTTTGCACAAGATTTTAGCACAGGTGATGCTGTAGCATAATAGTGCAAAATTTTGCATGTGGTGGTGATCTGCTTTCTCCGGTATTTGTCTTTGTCTTTGTTGAGGATAGATATAATCGGAATCTTGTCTCGTGTTGTAGTATTAATTTCTTCCATAGTAAAACCAAAAAACGTTTTTTCTCTAAACAATATGTTTGTATTATCAGCATAGCTAAGCATTTATTATTTAAATCTTCTGGAGAAAGGTCATTATTATATACTACAAAAAGTAATGGTTCTAATACGCTTCCTTGTATTGTCCCAACATCCAATAGGTCCAACCCCATGCTTTCTCTATTTACTTGCGCAAAGTGCTTGGCTATCATAAAGATATGATCTTGATTGTAGACCACATTTGCTACGGCAAGGGCTTAGTTGGTTGGAGTTGTTCACCAAATGTTCAATGATCATACAGTTTTTTAATCTTTTGTTATGTTCAGAATAAAAGCGCCTTTACATGGTTTTTCTTCTTCTTTTGCCACGTTTGGATGTTTGGGCTTAATTGGTTAATTAGTTAGTTTATTTATTTTACGTTGTTCTATTTCTATTTCTATATCATTAACGCCAACTACAAATATAAAATACAAATTTTGCCGCAAATTTAGTAATTCCAACCTACTAAAGTTGCTCTTCTTATCCAAAAGAAGTCGTACTCATCACAACACATTTTTTCTTAGGCAGAAAAACTGACCCTCCAAATAGCAGACTCAAATCTAAGACCCCTAGTGTAGCAGTAGAGTACGCTAACCACTACACTATCGGGGCGGTGGGTCTTTGGCTTGAGCCGCAGCTTCAATACTAATGCAAAGTTTGTAGAGTTGCCGATGTTGCAAAACTGATTATTGCTAGACCTGCATTGCAAGTCTCCGGTTTGTTTACAAGCGAGCATAGAAAATAAATAAAATTTAGTTTTACAGATTGCCCAAATTCTAGAAAAGCTTTACGTGTAGCAACTTCAACATTAAAGCAACCTCAATTAGAAGTATACCAACCAAAGATCTTGCCACGAATAAGTTCGGACAATTCTGCAACTGCACACGTGTTTAATGTGCCATTAACTACACCACTTCCGGTGTACCAAAAGAAACCTTACCTAGAGCAACACTATTTTTTGTTTTTGCTCTGAAGATGCAATTCATACTTTTTCTGCATCTTCTTTTCAAATTATCTTTGACTTCGTATACCTTCTCTATTACATAATCCTTTGGACCGCTTTTCAAAACTGATAAACTTCTCATTTTAATCCAATTATTACTAATTAGTCGGCAGTACAGCAGAAAAGACATATTTGATTAACAGCGCAACGGCTGAGTCAGCTAAAACTAAGAGTGACTAACAAAGTGATGCAGAGCGAAACGTTCTTCCCAAATAAGTCCGCTACCTTGGATAGGCAACCAATCATACACTTATTTTTTTGTGATTCAATTAATAATCAATCTATTGAACAAGTCTACATACATTTATCTTGGTCATAAAATTCAAGGTATTCGAATCCTGCGTGATGCCAGTGCTCACTTACAGCCTCGATACAATGTCCATGGCCCGAAAACATCTAGCAGACTGCAAACCAAATGGAAAGGTCTCTGCTCGGAATTACTTTGAGGGACAGAGTTTGGAATAAGGAAATCCAAAGAAAAATCGGTGTGACAGAGGTAGTTATGAGGGTGGCGCAGCTTAAATGGCGATGAGATGGCTACATAGCAAGGCAGGACCCAGACAGGTGAACAATAAAGATCACAACTTGGCTTCCAAAAGTGCTAGCAGATTCCAAAAAGATGGCAAAATATCGCAAAAAAACTGGATTCAAACTGCAGCAAATAGGAAGACGTAGAAATTTTTGGAAAAGGCCTACATCCAGAAGTGAATAAATGATGGCTAAGAAGAAGAAGATATTACTAATTAGATTTATAGTTTACGGGTTATTTTCTGCAATTTTTGCCACAATTTTATTGTCTATAGTTAATTTACTAACAAGGATTAGGATAAAACCTTTATTTTTTTTCCTAGTGTCTCCTTCACGTTACATGGCTTATTTGTAAAATCTTTTTCTTTTTATTTTCTATTTAAACTTTTCTTTAACCACTCCATATAATCACTAGAATCCTTAAAATTTTATACTTGAGAATTGTGTTCAACTGTTGGCATTTTTGTTCGGAAAAGAAGTAGTCTGTAACTCAAGAATTGTTCACTATAAAGCTACTATAAACTTGAAGTTTGAGCACTTGCGGCACAGTAAGTCCAAAACTAGTCCATGTTTTGAGGGTTGTTTCAGAGATACCGTAAGCCAAATTAGAGCACTAACCAATTTTGCATAAGGTTTTAGCACAGGTGATGCTGTAGCATAATTGTGCAAAATTTTGCCTGTGGTGGTGATCTTCTTTCTCCGGTGTTTGTCTTTATCTTTGTCGTAAATAGATATAATCGGAACCTTGTCTCGTGTTGTACTATTACTTTCTTCCATAGTAAAACCAAAAAACGTTTTTTCTCTAAACAATAGGTTTGTGATATCAACACAGCTAAGCACTTATTATTTATTTCTTCTGGAGGAAGGTCATTATTATATACTACAAAAAGTAATGGTTCTAATACGCTTTCTTGTAGTATCCCAACATCCAATAGGTCCAACCCCATGTTTTCTCCATTTACTTGCGCAAAGTGTTGCTTGTTGCTCTGAAGGTGCAATTAATACTTTTTCTGCATCTTCTTTTCAAATTATCTAAGATTTCGTATACCTTCTCTATTACATTATCCCATGGACCGCTTTTCAAAATTGATAAACTTCTCATTTTAATCCAATTATTACTAATTAGTAGGCAGTACAGCAGAGAAGACATGTTTGATTAACAGCGCAACGGCTGGGTCTGCTAAGACTTAGATGAGTGACTAACAAAGTGATGCAGAGCGTAACGTTCTACCCAAACAGGTCCGTTACCTTAGATAGGCAACCAATCATAGACGTCTTTTTTGTGTTTAATTAATAATCTATCCATTGAACAATTATCTACATACATTTATCTTGGCCATAAAATTCAACTCGGTAAAGAAAATCAGATTTTCAAAATCTCAAAAAAAAATAGGTCTTATAATAGGAGTTCTGTATAAACCTCAAAGAAAGGTATTCGAATCCTGCATAATGCCAGTGCTCACTTACGGCCTCAAGACAATGTCCATAGCCCAAAACACATCTAGCAGACTGCAAACCACACAGAGAGCAATGGAGAGATCTATGCTCGGAATTACTTTGAGAGGCAGAGTTTGAAATGAGGAAATCCAAAGAAGAACCGGTGTGACAGAAGTACTTATTAGAGTGGCGCAGCTTAAGTGGCGATGAGCTGGCCACATAGCAAAGTAGGACCCGGACCGAAAGAAACCAAACAAAGTGCTGGCAGACCTTAAAGAAGATAGCAAAATGATATCCAAAATATCGCAGAAAAAACTGGATTCAAACTGCAGCAAATAGGAAGACGTGGAAATTTTTTGAGAAAACCTACATCCAGAAGTGGATAAATAATAGCTGAAAAGAAGAAAAAAAGGAAGAAGATATTACTAATTAGATTTATAATTTACAGATTTTTTTAATGCAATTTTTGCCACAATTTTATTGTCTGTAGTTATTTTATTAACAAGGATTAGAATAAAACCTTTATTTTTTCTTCCTAGTGTCTCCTTCATGTTATTTGTAAAATGTTTTTCTTTTTATTTTTTATTCAAAATTTCCTTTAACCACTTTATATAATCACTAGAATCCTTAAAATTTGATCTTTTTCCTCTGATCCTCAAGCCTGTTTTGATGACTTTTTCAGTTTTAGTTCTTATTTTTAAACCTTTGACTACTTCATTGGTAAAATCCTCAATATTGCTTAAGTACATAAGCCTCTTTTATCTCAGATTTAGTAGTTTTAATTAAGCCATTTAGTAAAGC
Organism: Tachinus rufipes; assembly: GCA_963932245.1. Taxonomy (NCBI): domain Eukaryota; kingdom Metazoa; phylum Arthropoda; class Insecta; order Coleoptera; family Staphylinidae; genus Tachinus; species Tachinus rufipes. The sequence goes on along the minus strand of OZ010750.1, from coordinate 79,837,337 downwards.
ACTTTCCTTTTTGATTTCATTTTATGATATCCTTCTTACTTGTTAATTTTCTGTTTCTCTATTGCCTGAAGGTTCATCTTTTTTTTTTTAGTTTTTATTTTTTTGTTCTTGGGTTTTCTACTATCTGAGTGCATCAACATTTTCATCTATAGACCTCAATCTAAGTCACTGCTTATAGATTAGTTCCATTTCTTATTTGGGTTACTGAAAAATGTTTTAGACCTCATTTTAAAGACTACCAAATTTTTATTTTTTCTCTTTACTCCCAATTGTTTCTACATTGGGAGCAACTTCCACTTTAGTTTTTCCTTTTGCACTAGTAGCTAGATTCTTTGGTCACGAAAAGACTATTTTTCCCTAACAATTTAACTGGTCAAAGGTATCTAATTTTACTTCTTCCTTTTCGTAGCTTTCTTTATTATTTGTAGATGGTGTAGGAACAAAATACCATCTGCAAATTTTGTATTTCCCTTAGAGTCTTCATTCCACTTCATTTCCGTTTTATATGTCAATTTGTTGCCCTCTCCCAAAATTCATAGAGAAAGATTCCGCACCGGTAGTGCTACTACACTCAGCAAACCACAAACCCTAATAGATTGTCTGCCAAGGAAACCAGTGCTTCATGTAATTTTTGTTTACGAAAAAGTTCAGTTTTCAAATTTTAGAAAACTGTTTATTACAATTCTAAAATTAAATTGCCCTCCAATTACAATTCCAAAGATGCGACGCCAATACTTCTAGCATTGATTCAAGAAAACAATAATAAAATGCATTTTTTGTGTTTGGAACGTCAAAAAAAGCAGTGGGAGGTACATCAGTAAACCCAACAGATGTCTTCCTAAGCCGGAAGTGTTTGGGCCAAAAGATTTTTTTTTGCAATCAAAAAATTTGCGAATTTACATCAAACTTGTTATTTTTGATTATAAATCCAAGGTCCAAGGCAAAATGATAATATGATTTACTTTTTAGTAATGCATAAAGATGCGGTTGCTCCTGTAGTAAGCTACCAATTTTGGTTGATGCATGCTGTCGAAAAAAAAAACATAAAAATTGCATTTTTTAATTTTGAGCAAAATTTGAGTTATTTTTGTGGGCAAAAAAATCTAGAAAAGACCTTGTAGATTAAAAAAAATCATGAACAGTGTGATTTGTAAGTATACTAAAATTTCAAAAATACTGTTCCTCATATTTGGCCAAAAAATTTTGATATTAAGAATTTAAATAGAAAAAGTTACAAAGCAAAAAAAAAAGATTTGCGAAATATGGTTAATAAACATCTCACATTGCAAAATTAAACAGATTTTCAGTAAACTTGGTAAGATACCAATGATTCTTAAGACAATGTATTGACCTTTTCTTCAACTTTTTAGAGACAAACCAAATTTGACCAAAACAACTTACTATGAAGCAAATAGAGTTTTTGTGCTACTTAGCAATAGAATTATCAATCTATTTCAACCCAAGTAAGTAATTTTTATATACTGTTCATATACTTTTAGCATGGTTTCCCAAAATTCAAATAAACTAAGTTTGAAGTTCTACACCAACTCCAAAACTTTTGTGCACATTTACAAAACAATTTGTTTTAATTGGGCAATCTTCAACTATTTTTCTAAATTACTTCTGAATTCCAACAAACTCATCCAAGAGGAAAAAGTTTCCTATTAAACTATTACCAAAACCAACAATTTTATGATGTAACCTTATCCCTTATCTTGAAAATCCTCAAAAATTTCAAACAAAGTAAGCAACTCAAACAACTTAAAAGTCTTAAACAATTTTATAATTTCCAGCTACAATTACTACAAAATTTTAAAACCAGCTTGGTCATTTTTGTTAATGACAACGACTGACTGACGAAATCATCTGATCAGTTTGTTTTTAATATTTTTTTAATTAGATTTAAACAACCATAAGTTAATTACGTTGGCTAAAAGACTACTGCCAATGGCTAATTTAATAAGAATTGTTTTAGTTTTATTTATAGTAATTTTTGTTTAATAAAAATATTATTTAGCATAAATTATATACTCCAATATAAATGTAAATATTTACCTAGCACCCTATTTAAATGAGGAAGTTCCATGAAAACCATCGGTTGCGCAAAGTAAAAAGCGTGGCCATAATCCGGATAGCTTAGTCGGTAGCCCTTTGTACCAATAGTTCAATAAATTCATTTATTATACCAATAAAATTTTATTGTAGTTTTTACTGCAAATAGCTATTGCCTTTTCGCTTTCCTTTTGCTAATAACATCTATACAGTTGGGCAAAAAACAATTATGTCTTTAAAAGCATCAAAATTATGAAAATTATGATTAATTAGCAGCATTTTTTTTTATTCCTAGAATCGTTGCAATAGTAATAATCTATTTGCGAGTCAGGCGGCACTAAATACAAAACATTATAACAATAATTAGAAAATAATGATTTCCAAGTGGATATAAGTAATAACGGACGGTTGAAAAAGGAAATTGAAAAACAGTAGCGCGAGATGAATATTATATAGCCGATTACATAACAAAGAAGTTGCTTGATTAATGTAGAAGTAAATAAGATTGAATCAGTTATAAAATTTAAGTAGAAAGTTTTTACATGGCCCTTACACTTGACACAAATATGCACTGCCAGAAAGTAACATGTAGTGACGTCACGAATAAATAACTATGCACCTAATGAATTACATCATACAGAAAATATTGATAATGTTTACATGTAATAATTATCATGTATAGTTTTTATTAATAATAAATAAATAAAAAAATGACATTGCTCAATAGCCATATCGAAAGACCAATTAATTTCTAATAATAAATGAAATAAAAAGTAGAAACTGGAAATTTGTAATAAATAAAGTAATTCGAAATCCGGCGGCCTCACTTCATTTTTTTATTCATTTATCTTGCCTATTAATCAACGTACTAAAATTGCTCACGTTAATTTTCTTATAATGCTCTTCAAGGCGAACAATATACATTTTTTCCCATACACTTTTACTCAATTCAGTCGGAAATGGAATTTAATATCATTTCTTTGCATGTTACCACAACAATATGTTAAAAACTATATATAAAACGCACGATTACAAAATGTTATTATTTTATTATTTTAAGGCCATTTATGCAATCGCAAAACGTGTATATTCAAATAGGGGACATGCATGCAAATGTAGAACAAATTCGGAATAATGTACGACATTTTTAGATTATGATGGTCATTATTCATTTTATCGAGTTTACATAAATCAATTTTTATGGCAATACACATAAATTTTAAATGTAAAATTGAAAATCAAATAAGAGTCCAAGTCCTTGAAAGCTATCTTTAGTTCCTTTATTAATACAAACAAGTTTTATACTAGCTAATAAAATATAAATTGTGGTAATGATTTTAAAATTTAGAATAAAATCAGGTTAAAACCTATACGATTTATTTTAGGAGCCTGAATAGTGCTAAACTATTAAAGTATTTCAGAGTAAGATACAAATGACCAAAGGTGATCTATAATATAATATAATAAGACTCTAAAAGTGTTTCTATAAGAAGACTCAAAAGCTATAAAAACTCGAAAGCTTTAAACAATGTTATTAGATTCAGACTTAAAAAAGATTAGACCCACTAAATTTGGCTACTACGCAAAAGCGAGTCAAAAAAGTTGCTCAAGTTGTAAGTTTTGGGCTATTTTTTATGCGTTTTTTTTTGTTTAAATAAAATTTTGCTCAATTTTTAGTCAATTTTCATTGCAGCAAACAGATTTCTCAACCAATTTTTTGCCATAACTCAGTTTTGTGCAAGATTTTTGAAATTTTGCACATTTTTACATAGTTTGTAAAGTTTTTGGCAATAAATGGCTTTTAAGTGCAGTTTTTGATCAATTTTATTTAACAAATTGGTTTTCAGAAAGTTTTTTGATCAATTTTCTGTAATAAATAAGTTTTTGCAAGATTTTTGACAAATTTGGTTTTCATGTGCAATTTTTGATCATTTTTTCGAACAAATTAGTTTTCAAAGCGCGTTTTGATCAATTTTGTGCAAAAACCGTTGCTGAATTTTAAGAAGTAAATCAAGTTTCTGCAAGATTTTTAACAATTGTTTTGCAATAAATGCTTTTTATGCACAAATTTTGTTAAACAAAAAAAATCTATTTTTAGTTTAATGAGCAAAATTTAGTAAATAAGGTTGTAGCCAAATTTTTGACAAACTTTATGCAATAAATAATTTTTATGTAAATTTTTTAATAAATTTCAGAGCTTTTTTTGACCAATTTTGATTATTTTAAATCAGATTTGTTTAAATATGCGCATTTTTTGCTAAAATACTTTTTGCAAAACTTTTGACAAATTTTGAGCAGCTTTTAATCATTCTTGTTTACCAAAACAGTTTTTAAAGCATTTTTTTAACAAAAATTTGTCCACAGCCCCTCAAAACCCCTGGTGATTCATCCCAGATCTCCCTCAAGAGACCTACCAAACATCAGGTCAAATCCAGCTCCTCCGAGGACAAAAAGCCCATGGAGATGCAGCTGGTCAATAATCAAGGCGATGCCAACAATGCCCCGCCTCCAGAAAAAGAATTCCAGGTCGTAACTTGTTCCAAGTCAAAGAAGAAGAAAAAGAAAAAGAAAGCGCAGAATCTTTTAATTAAATTAATTTGTAGAAACGACCCAAATCTAGCTAACGTTTGGCAGCCTACCGATGGAAAAGGTCAACAAGTTCTAGTATTTGGATACATGGTTGACAAAAGACTGGTCATCGGACACCAAAATCAGGTGCCAAATTGAGTGCGCACGCAATGGATTTATAAAATTCAAAGAAGTCCTTACTAACACCAAATTTAATCAGAACCTCCAAATAAGATTTGTCAGATGCTATAGTGCTTCACTACGGTACTGTGAGGTGGACGATGAAAGTAACATCAATGAACAGAATAGAAGCCTTCAAAATGTGACTCTACCGCAGAATGTTCAAAATCCCATAAACCGCGCGAATAACCAACGAAAAAGTCTTGCGAAGAGCAAAAAGAGGTCGTGAGCTGTTGACTACAATAAAAAGAAGGAAGACTGCGTATTTAGGACATGTCATGCAAAATCAAAAGTACAATATACTACATATCGAGGGCAAAATCAAAGGAAAGAAAGGAATTGAAAGAAAGAATGTGAGAAACATAAAACAATAAACGAGACTAAAGACCATCAGAAGTCTAATCTACATAGCCAGGAACCGCAAAGAAAAAAACCATATTGTTGCTAACATCCATTAATAGATATTGGCATAAGAGAGAGAAAGTAGAAATTACTAAATTTTGTTCTATTAATTTAATCATATCAGAAGCCTTGTGAGCGCTTTATCAACCACTTGAGTATTCACGGAGGACTGGACATAGTATTTATTAGACTCAATTTAAGCATTTGTTTATCATAATTTAAATTTGTTTATTTAATTAACGTAACAAACGCTCAACTAACCAATCACCACACTGAGCATTTATGTTGTTAATAATTTGAAACACCTTAATTACATTATAACGTATTTGCCAATTTTTGTCTAACCGTTGTTAACTTCCATTTTTATTAACCCTATAGGTAAACTGTTTACTTTCCCATCTTTGCTTATTTTTAATTTGTTAAGATAATATTGACTCTAACGGCTAAGCCGCCAATTTTTTTTAACCATCATCAGCTTCTATTTAATGCAACCGCATCATTTCATTGCGGAAGAAAAACTGTCTACAGTTCTATCTGCGCTGCCGCTTAATCATCATTCTCCATTCGGCTTAACTCGGAGCATCTCGTTTTCTTATTTCAACGCGCACTTCTAATTATTTTGCGAAGTTGTTTATAAACTCAACCTGCACATAATATAAATAACGGTGCAAAACTAGTAGCAACAAACAAAACAAAATGTTAAGACAATTTCCATCACAAAATCATCTAAAATACCAATCAAGAGTAGATTAGTTGTAGATGATGAGATAATACAGCAAATAAAAAAATTCAAATATCTGGAGACAAAAGTTTTGTAAAGTATGAGGACATAGAAACAATAAAAACAACAATAACAGCCTAAATAACACAATAAAGTGAAACAAACACATCAATCAAAGCCAAGATCAAATTATTTAAAGCCAATAATGACCTTTACTGTAGTCCTTTTAAAAACAAGTTTTGCACAAATTTTTCGAAAAAACGATACTAACCAGAAAACAAAATAAAAACATCAGAAAAAACAGCAAACTGAAGAATATCAACAAATGTGCTAAGCAAGAAACATGAACAAAACATGCACATAAACCAAATGAGTGCAGAAAAGATATAGCAAAAGAACTAACCAAGAAACCAATGGAACAACAACAAAGACTGAAGACATAAGAAAAGAAGAAAGAACAGACAATATGCCTGGCTGGCCGCGGTGTGCTATAAAATAATGCCCTTTTTCAATATTTGTTAGTCAGACAAGATCTGGCACTATAAGCTTCTGAAGTCTTATCTATTCCTTTACATTGATCAAACTCTGCTTCTTTTCTTTAAAATTGCTTGTTTTGTGTCAAAGCTCTTCTTGCCCAATTTGTTTCAAAGCCTCATAAGGATCCGTTATGTTGCCGCTACTCTATATTTTTTTAATCAAAAGCCAATCTCCTGGAAGTAAAGTAAAATATCTTATCATTTTACTCAACAAAAAGTTGCGCGCAATAAAAGCGTCTTTTTAGCAAGTTGAGTATCATCTCAAAACTAATGCTCTACAAAAGCGTTGGCAGACCGGTTGCTCCATGTAGACGAGCAGGATAATATAAGCGTACTAAAGCAAAACTTTGAAAGCAATGCCTAATTAGAAATACTTTTCTTGACACGTGACAGCAGATATGCATCTAAATACGTATGCACACACCTTTGGATGCACAGCTATTAAGTGGTCTTCAAAAACACTATTCCAAATCACACACCCACAAAGTTTAAACTTAATTCCCACCCAACCACATCCAAATCTTTGTGATCAAGAAATTAGATTACAAACACTTGGGCGGATGTGTAGGCAACACTAATCTAAATCATACGCCCACAAAATTTAAACTTAGTTCAATAATTTGGACAAGCAATTTTTGGAGAACTAAAGTTTTGGTAGGTAGGCCACTTTGTGATTGTGAGTGGGCGGTTTGTATTGGTATACCCTACTTAACCATTTTAGTGTTTGTGATCAAGAAATTAGATCCTATATACTCTGGTAAGTGGTCGAAAAATACCAAACCAAATCACACGCCCACAAAATTTAAACTTAGTTTCCGCCCGCCCACTCCAATGCTCATGATCAAAAAGTTAAATTACAAACAGTCGGGCGGGTGAGCGAACAACACCTTTCCAAATCACACGCTCACAAAATTTAACCTTAGTTTCCGCCCACCCACCCAAATCTTTGTGATCAAAAAATTGGATTTCAAACATTCGGGCAAGCAGGCGGGCAATACCTATCCAAATCACACGCCTACAAAATTTAAACTTAGTTTCGGCCCACCCACCCAACAGTTTGTGATCAAGAAATTGAAAATTTCTTCCACTTTTGATGTTACTGCAGCTTTGACATAAGGAAGCATAAATGCCGGATGTTAATAAGTCAGAGAACAAGGAGCAAACATCAAATTTCTAGAGAACAAAGACCTTGGTGGGTAGGCCACTTTGTAATTGTGGGTGAGTAGTTTGCATTGGTATACCCTACCTCTCCACTTTAGTGTTTCTGATCAAGAAATTGAATTACAAACACTCGGGCGGATGAGCCGGAAACACCCGATCAAATTATCCATCCACAAAATTTAAACTTAGTTTACGCTCACCCACTCAAGTGTTTGTGATAAAAAAATTAAAAGTGTCTTTCATTTTTGATGTTTCTGCAGCTTTGACAAAAAAGCATAAATGTCAAATGTCATTAACTCAAAAGAAGGACCATACAACCAATTTCTGGAAGACTTTAGTGAGTGAACCACTTATTTTGTAATTGTAAGTGGGCGGTTTGTATTAGTGTACTCTGCCAACACACTTTAATGTTTGTGGTTAAGAATTTGAGTTAATTATGTATAAAAATGTGCATTGTTTGCTGAATTTTATTAAGTAAATAAAGTTACTGCAGTTTTTGATCAGTTTTGATAAACAAATTGGATTTTAGAACAATTTTTGATAAATATCATAAATTATTAAATTTAATGCACAAACACAAAGAATTTCAGAAGATTATAATTCCCTAACACGCGGTACTGACCTTAATATAAAACAATTTAATTATAGTCTTAATACTTAATAAATGTTATTTAAATTAAACATATTATTAGTCTAAATACAAAAAAACTATTTCTTTCGATTATGAGAAGCATAATTTTATTGACATAATTGTTTTATTTCAAAAGAAAATGTCCAAAGGTCACTTAATATAGAAATGAGCAAGTTTCTCAGTACTAATTATACAAATTGCATGCATACTCAAACAAAATTAGAACTCAATTTAACTACCCCATATTAGATCCAATCATAACATGATACAATGTTTGTTATCTGCCGTATCTGCTGTGCTATTTTCTTCAATTAAAGCATGTAATTAACACATAACTAGGCTAATCTAAATTTAAATTTATTCAAAAACAATTTGTTTTATAATAACAATGATAATAAATCGAAAGTTGTAATTGTTACTTTCCAATTAAGATCAAATGTAATGAAACATTTAACAAATTATTATTTTATGTTATTGCAGTACATAATACACACGGGTATTAACGATCTCTGGTTACGTGCAACTTATGCGAGTGAAAAGAAAGTGGTTGGATTAAAAATGGAATTTTTGTTTGTTGAATATTGCAAAAGGTAGCGCGCGAATTTCGTTCACTAGCTTATTGTGCGCCGGTGAATCGATACAATTCCGTTTCGAGTTAATTGTAAATATATGCAAATTTATCATATTGTAAAAGGGGATAATATTAAGAAGTCAATACCACCCTCTGGTATTCTAAGAAGCTTTCACTTTGTGCCTCCAGCTCTAAAACCCTTTCAGTCATAACTCAGTCAGTAAGGGTTGCGCTCTAGACGCAGTGCTACTTGTGCTCATCATATTCCAACCAATCGGATTACAATAACAATTTTAAATCCAATTCATGTAAGTGGATATTTATATAACACTCAATCATAATTAAAAAGGATGTGGCTTTGTTAGAATTCAATGCAATTATAAGATGTAGCTAAATGAATCATGGAGCATCAATTATAAAATAGATAGTTAGTTTTTTTTTGCTTTATGAGTAATCGCTTATAATTATTATATTATCAACAATACTGTTTTACATAACCTGCATACATATATTAAATATTATATTATGGCCAGTTTTTACATTGCAATATTTTATGGGTGTCCAATTGGCAAAAATAACACTAAATTATTGTGTGAGTATGCTGTATTTACTTTTAATACATGGCTACTATATGTATATATAGATTAGATTGTAGTATATATTATGTGTTATGTAATCACACGCTAAGCTATAAACATGGCGCGAAGGTTAACTCTTAAATACTTGTTGCTGAATATTATCGTTTTTCACATATTATTAGTGTCGATGATTTATATAGGAAGATGTCAGGCTATTAATTATGAAACATTTAAATATCCAAAAAAATCAAATTATAAAAAAGCTCACTAATTATGTATGCATATGTAGTGCATAATAAAAGTTTAATGCTTGGAAAAGTTGTTTATTACATTTAGCCACAATATTGCTTCAACTATTTGGGATCATTGCATTGATTGTATTATATTTCGTTACTTTAGAGGAAAAATAAAACAATTTAAGAAGCCAATTTCCATTTAAAATTTTTGTTAAATGGATTCCAAAATTTGTACAGTAGCACCGACTACAACATTTTCAAAAACTTGCTCTAGATTGTTTTGATTGTTTAGGATAATTTTCTTGACTAAAATAGAAGATTTCTCAAAAGTCTTTTCAATTGTTTTTCCATTCAGTAGTGTTTCAAGGTATGCACCCTTTATTAGTATGCCTAGCATGCCACTGGTCAAAGAAACAATTTTTTTAAATATACACAAATCGTAAAAATGTTATGCATTAAATTTCAGTAAATTTGAAATCTGTTTAAACAGTTGTAATCTTCTTCAACCTATTTTTGTATACGGTTGAAGATAGGCTTTCCAGTTTCTTCTTCTAATGTTGTCTTTAAGAAACTTCCTAATATTTTACCTATGACCTTTTATTCTAGAAGGTTCTACTTATTTCTGAACATAGCTCATTTCAAACTACTCAGTAGTAATCAAAATTTAAAGTGCCTCAAAAGATCAGATACCTTCTCCTCCATTTTGGACAAAAAAATTTCTAACGCTTGCAAAAACAAGAATCTTCCAATCTTTTAATAACAAACACTCGGGTAGGTGGGTAAGCATTTCAGTTCAAACTACTCAATATTAACCATAAACTGAAGTGACACCCGCTCAAATGTTTAGTCATCTAGAAATTTGATATTACCTAATTTCCTTCAGACTAAAAAACTTTGTTTTTGCAGAAAAAAGACACTTCCAATTGATAACAAAAAAAGTAAGTGGAGCACTCTAGTTTAAACTACTTGCTCATGATCTGAAATGACCCACACACTTACATAAGTATTGGTTATCCAAAGTTTGAATATTACCTTCTCCTTCTAATACAAAAAGACTTCCAACGCTTGCAAAGAAAAGAAACTTCTAATTTCTTAATAACAAACTCTTGGAAGGGTAGGTGTGCACTTAAATTCAAACTAATTAAAGATAATCATAACTTAAAATGACACACATCCCTTTCCTCTTAAATGATAGTCATCCAAAGATTGGATATCACTTCCTCCTTCTAAAACAAAGAAACTTCTAACGTTAGCAATCACTCAAACGGAAGGTTAGGCATTCCAGTTTAAACTACTCAATCGTAATCATGATCCCACCTATCCACCAAAATGTTGGTCACTAAAAGATTCTTGTTCCCTTAACTATAAAATTTCTAACACTTACAGAGAGAAAAACCTTCCATTCTCTTTATAGTCACAATGGGTAAGCACTTTAATTCAAACTACTCAATAGTAATCATAATATGAAGTGACCACTCATCCACCCAAGTGATTACCATTAAAAGATTGGATAACACCTCCTCCCTCTCTCTTGTTATCAAAAAATTTAGAATTCTCTATGTTATAGAGAAAGGGACAATAAATCCAACCTCTTGATGACCAACATTTGGGCGGATGAATGCGCACTCCAGTTTATGATTACCAACCAGTAGTTTAAAATAGAGTGAACGCCCACCCACCCAAGTATTTGTTAGTAAGAAATTAAAAGTAAAAGTTAGAAATTTAGTTATAACAGGAAATGATGATTCAACCTCTTTATGACCAACGCTTGAACAAGAAGGTGTGCACTCCAATTTATGGTTAAAATGAAGTAATCAACCACCCATCAAAATGTTTGTTATCAAAATATTGAAAGGTTTTTTTTCTTTGCAAACGTTAAAAGATTGATATCCAAACTCGTGATAACCAAAACTTGGGCGGGTGGATGGGTGAGCACTCCAGCTTATAATCACCAGCTAGTAGTAGTGGTCACTCCAGTTTAAACTACTTAATAGTAATCATAATCTAAAGTGACCACCCACCCGTCCAAGTAATGATCATTAAAAGATTAGATATCAGCTCCTCCTTCTCTGACTCAAAATTTTGCAGAAAGGAGAAACATCCAATCTATTGGATACTCGAGCGGCTAAGTAAACACTCAAAAAAAATAGATATCACCTTTTCCTTCTTGGACAAAAAAAATTCTAACGCTTATCAAAAGAAATTTTTTAATAACTTTTTGGCGGGTAGGTTTAAACATAATCTGGAGTGACCTTCCTACTCACCCAACTGCTTGCAAATAGGAAAAATTTCAAACTATCAATTTTTTGACTTGATAGTAATCGAAACCTAAATTGATCCGCTCACCCAAATGTTGGTTATCTAGAATTAAGCTTGCAAAGAATTTCTTCTTTCAATTTCTTCCTAATACATTTTTGAGCAAATGAGTGGGTACTCCAGTTAAAATTACCCAATTTACTACGATGATGATCTAGAGTAACTCACACACCCGCCCAAATGTTAGTCATTGAAATAATAAATTTTACCTCTTCATTCTTTGACTAAAAGTCTGCTAACATTGCAAAAAGAAGAAATTTTCAATTATTTTATAACAAACACTCAAGAAGTTAGACTCAAATTATGATCTGGAGTAACTCAACCATTCGCCAAAATGTTGGTCTTTTTTCTCTTCTCTAAAACTTGCAGAAACAAAAAAACGGGCATGTAAATGGACAATTCAATTTAGTTAGTCATCTAACAATTGGTCATCGTTTTTTGCTCCTCTGCCTAAAAAACTCACGCACACAAAAAAAACTTTTAACTTTCTAACTACTAACACTCGGAAGAGTAGATGAGCACTTCAAACTATTTGCTGGTAATGATGATATGGAGTGACCCACCCACCCGCCTAAGTGTTGGTTATTTCAAAAATAAATATCATCTTCTTTTTCTTGGACTAAAAGATTACGCTTGAAAAAAGAAAAAGCTTACTATTCTTTAATAATAATTTCTTGGAGGGGGAGGTGGTAAGTGAACACTCTGGTTTAAACTACTCAATGGTAATCATGATCTGGAGTGAGGGATTACGCTTTTGGGCTTTTTTGGCATTGTAAACCTTTGCTTGGTAGCTCTGCCACTGGGCTTTGTGCGCATTGCAATAATTCCTCCTACTTCTTAAGCATTGACTTCATTCTGACTTCAATTTAGATAGCAAATAAAGAAATCTAGATAGTTGGATATAATTGTTTTTGGTTACAAATTGGTCCAAAAATCTAAGAACGTCAAAGGCTTTTTGTCACGTTTGTTCAACTTACTATACTGCAAGAAATGGTACCAAAAATTGATTTGGTAAGACAATTGATAATGAGTAGTAATTACCAGTAATCAAACTGATTGTTTGCCAGTTTAAAAAGTCCGTTCTGCAGTATTCTGGTAGACATTGCTAAAGTACAATAATAACAGAGTAGGGTGTACTAGTGTAGGCCACTAATGCTGTGTTGAAAGCTAGGCTAAACTAAACTTAGGTTTTGAAAAAGGTTTTCTTTGTTTTATTGAGCGTTTTACTGTTATTTTACTTTAAAAAACTAGAGGTAACTCCTCTTCTGACTAAGAACCTTCTAGCACTTGCAGAAAAAACAAACTTTAAAGACTTGGGTGGATGGATAGACACTCTAGTTTAAAGTACTCGCCAGTAATCATGATATAAATGGTTTGTTATCTAAAGATCAAATATTACCTCCCTTTTCTTGAAGAAGGAGACTTCTGACGTTTGCAAAAAAAAATTTAATTTGTTAATACAACACTTAAGGGGGGGGGGGGGAAGAAATTAGTCATAATCTGGAGTAACCTACCCAATGACTTCCTAATTACCTCGATGCGCTTACCATAGTAGACAAACCGGTTCCAAGTCTAACACCACAACCCAAGTCATTAGCACTTTGAGAACACCTCCAGCAGATGTCACTACATACTACACCAGAGTCCAATTAACCAAAGTTGATGCACCAATTACATCATCTCCGGAGTGTTTTGTGTTTTGTCTCCAGGTCTTAAAGACAATAACAAATGGTGCTCAACGTTAGAAAAACAAAAACATAATGCCTTTGATGACTCTAAACAGCCCTATAAAAAAAAAGGTGACACTACAAAAATACTCATAAAGTATCAAAAAGAGAAAACCAAAAAAAACAAAGAAGAGATGATGAACAAAAATGTTAAAAAAACTGGTCTACATGGCAAAATAACTTTGACTTACCCCACCCAAGTGTTGGTCATCAAGAAATTCAATTCATCATCCCCTCTACTCTTTTCATTAAAGTTTCACGTTTGCAAAGAAAAGTAAATAGTTCCAGTTTGTTGATAACAAACCTTCGGGTGGGTGGATGTGCAGTTGAGTGAGTGTTGATCAAAAGACTGGATATCACCTCCCTCTGACTTAAGGACTAAGATTTTGTAGAAAAAAAGCTTTCAAATCTTTGATAACAGACACTTCAATTCAATTCAATTCAAACTATTCGATAGTAATCGCAAACGCAAATTTCACAAAACATTAAAAACTAAGCTAAGAAAGATTAGTTCAAAAATTCATAATCAAAATATTATTTATAATTAATTATGATGTATTGCCGAAACAATACATTAAATAGAAATTTGAAAATATTGTGTAATTGAGGGTCAAATCAATACAAACGTATAGATTTACATTTAATTAATAATATTGTTCAACACTGCGCAATCCTTTTAGCCCAGATTCATATTGTAAATATTAAATAAATAATAAAATTGCAAAATTAATTGATAATTTCTGAGTCAAATCAATAAACTTGATTAACCAATATTTCCGCAATTGATTATTAATTTAAAAACCAATAGGGCCTTCATATTTTTATTTATCTTATCTTATGAATATTTTAAACAATTTTTATCGTTTTGTTTATATTTTATGTTATTTTAAAATTGATTATGAAATTAGCCACATTGTTTTGTGCATGACATTGAACATCTAATGCTTTCCATTCGATGGTGATGAATAATTCTCATGAATATAATTATTTCATGAGATACTATCTCTGAGTATAAAATTATTGCGCTAGTCATCGCTGCAATATAATAAATTATATTAAAATTTTTTTGTTAAATTTATTTCAATGAAATGGCGTTTACTAAATTGTATATAAAATAGGGATGTAAGTTATTAATAATTTCTTATTATTATTTTGAATTTAGATTAAGCGCGTCTGGATTTAATTTCCGGTTTGAATTTATTGCTTTCTTAATTGTATGCTATATTGAAGAGAACCGTAGGAGTTTTGTCATTATTATTTTGTCATTGCGTATACGTATATTACGTACAGCAACAAGAGCTTGTTTCATATTCTTGTTTTGCAAATGTAGGGCAAGAATTTAGAATATAATTAGAAGATATTATGAATCTGTCTTAAAATTTAATTAGGAAAACGTATTTGGTCCCGGGTCAGGGAGTTTGGGTACGCGAGAGCACCAATTCTCGAAAGTTAGATTTAGCTTTACAAATAGCTTGGGTTTTAAAACTAGATCTAGCTTCCCTGCGTTTATAATAAACAATAAAGTTACAATTGTATAACGTTTAAATAATAGACTTAACAAACGCTCAACCAACCAATCACCACACCGAGCGTAAACGTATATTAATTAGTTCAAAGTATATTTTTACTTTAATGGCCAATACCGCTTGCCGCCAATTTCTTAAAACCATCATTAACTGCTATTTTATTGCAAAAAAACAATTTTTAATTTCCTTTAATACATCTTTTGCATACAACCTCAAGGCTTCGCTGGCCAGTGTAGAGTTAACAATCTTTTAAAATTGTTATGCAACCTTAAAACATCAAATGCCAGTGCACACCATGCTCTTAACGGCTGTTACCTACAAGACCTCAATACTAAATATGATGTTAGCATACCCCAAAGCCTCAAACAGTGTGCATGCTCTTATTAGCTATTACTGTCAAAATAACGTTCTTGAGCCACATAGCGCTAAAAACAGTTTCTCCAGTCCTCATAGCAGTGATGAATCTTGGATACTAGAATCTTTCAGCTGGTTGATTATAGCATTTCAAATGTTTTAAAAGGTCTCAAAATGACGTTTCTGCGGTGAATTTTTAATCTCAAAAAAAGTAAAAATCACAAAGACTGCAGTCAATCAAATAAAAAGACAAAAAGGTTTTTACTAGTCAGAAAATCGTTTAATAAAATTCTTGTGTGACGATATGCATTGACGTGATGCAAGATTAAGTTGTTCTTAATGTTTGTTCTTAAACGCATAAGCCATTTTCTAAGTTTTTTAAAAAACTCTAAAAATGTTGGTTTAACCTTGAGGCACAAACTTTTTGTAGATGATTTATTGGCTAAATCTTAAACATATAGACCTTTTGCTACGTAATTCATTTTTAATTGACTTTCTTTTTTCTGAAAATACTACTGAAAGCTATTAACAAAACACTGTTTCAGTAGTCTTGCTAAAGTTTTGTAAATGTTTCAAAATTGATCACTATTTTTAGAACGTACTACAAAAATTGTTTCACAAAAAAATGCTACAAACAACCCAATAACTTTCAAGTTCAAACTTATTACTTAAATTACACACCTCAACAGATTACCAATGTTTTGTAGTTGTAGTGCGTCCACAAGTCTTTAAATGCCAGTGCACAACATGCTCTTATCGGTTGTTTTGCCTTAAATGTCAGTGTATAAATAACAATCTTTTACAACCTAATATTTTCCTAATGCTTGGATGACCTCAATGCTAATGTACTTTCTTTTAAACATCTCCGTTTTCAGAAATAATTGGTACGACAAACAATTTAACAAAAAAAAATTTGATTGAAACTTCAAAATCTTTTAATAAAGGACGATTTAAGTTAAATTTGGTATTTATTAAATTTTATGATTTTTGCAGAAATTAAAATATTTTAAAAAATCCTTTTGAATTAATAGAAGAATCAATTAAATTTATAATATAAATTTTGATTCAATTGTCAACAATCAGCTGTAATAATAACGTATAAAATATGTTATAGTAATTATAAATACAGTATAAATGTTATTTTTAAATATTTAATTCAAAATTTTATTAATGCAACAATTTTAAATTAATTCTAAAAAAATAAAGCGTACTCAGATTAATAATAATTGTTTTTCTACAAAGATGCATTTTAATTATGCAAATAAATTAAAATTTACATAAAAACAAATAAAACCAGTTCAATGCAAAATAGTTTGATAAGTTTGAAATTATTTATTCAAATGTATTGTATTTTTGGAAATATGTTACTTTGACCAAATATGATGCAATTTTGCACTGAATTGTTTTGTAATAAAATAGTTCTCGCCCACATATACAGTGACACATGACAGATAAATTTCACAGAATTGTGATTGTTAATCGCATATATTGAATTAGTAATAGTGGAAGTTAAAAAAAAAAAACAATATGGTGTAGCCGAGTTAACTAGGTTTTGATTACTACATTGTATGGAAATATAATTATAAGTCATAATAATAACAAGATGTTATGTAAAATATGCATACATGTTATTAACTTAAACAGGAATAAAATTTATTAAAATTGCATGATGCGCATTAAATCAACCCCGTTATTAATATTAGTATTACTACTAATTTCACCAAAATATGCATTTATAATTGTATACTTATACAGGATTTTTTTTTGTAATATTTAGGAACTTAAAATAATTGCAACTACACTTGAAGACAAGGTTTGAGCAGTCTAAGAATATTGAGAGGTAGTAAAGTATCATTATATACCGAAAAACATTACTGCAAATTACACTGGGTAGAACAAATTTACATAAAACCCATCATTTATTACTCATTAGACTCAATTTAAGCATCTGTTACGCTCTATTTTGTAAATTTGTTTTTTAAACAACGCTCAACCACCGAACCACCACATCAAGCGTTTATGTCGTTGATAATTCAAAGCACTTTAAGCAATATGAATCTTTATTGTTTCCCTCGGTTTCCGTAAAAAAAAGTATTTTATTGTTTTTAAGTTGATTAAATTAGGCTTTGTTCAACATTTCGTAAGTGCTTTGTCGGCCACTTGATTATTCACAAAGATTTCATTAAATTTAATTTAAGCATTAGTTACGCTATTATTTATATTTGCTTTTTTTAAACTAATAAAACAAATGTTCAACCACCCAACCACCACACTAAGCGTTTATGTTGTTGATCATTAAGCATTCTGAACTGAATCTTTATTGTTTACATTAGTTTCAGTCAACAAAAATAAAGTTTTTTATAGTTTCCAAGTTGATTAAATAAATTAATTTGAGCATTTGTTACGCTCTATTATTTAAATTTGTTTTTTTTAACTTACGCAACAAACGCTTAACCACCCAACCACTACACCAAGCGTCTTTCATAATTTATAGCACCTTAAGCAATCTAGATTTTATTGTTTTGGTTTTAATTTAAAAAAATTGAGTTTAAGGTTGATTAAATTAGTTTGTAGAAATGACTGGTTTTGTTTGTTGCGCTTTGTGAACCACGTGACTATTTACGGAGGACTAAACATAGTATTTATTAAACCAATTTAAGCATTTGTAGAACTTTATTATTTTAATTTGTTTTTTTTAATTAACGTAACAAACGCTCAACTAACCAACCACCACATTAAACGTTTATATTGTTAATAATTTGAAGCACCTTAATTACATTATAATGTTTCTGCCAATTTTAGTCTAACCGTTGTTAACTTCCATTTTTATTAACCGTATCGCTTTACAGAAACAAGTAAACTGTTTACTTTCCCGCTACGCTTATTTTTAATTTGTTAAGATACTGTTGGCTCTAACGGCTATGCCGCCAATTTTTTCTAGTCATCATTAGCTTCTATTTTATGCAACCGCATCATTTCACTGCAAATAAAAAACTGTTTACTTTTCTCTCTGCGCTGCCGCTTAATCATCATTTTCCATTCGGCTTAACTCGGAGCATCTCGTTTTCCTATTTCAGCGCGCACTTCTAATGCATCACGCTCAGTTTTGCGCTGTTGTTTATAAATTTAACTTGCACATAATACATATAACATAAATAATGGTGCAAAATTAAAAGCAAAAAAAATACTATGACAATTTTTACCACAAAAACATCTAAAATACCAATCAAGTCTAAATTAGCCGTATATGATAAAATAATACAGCAAGAGATACAATTCAAATATTTGGAGACAAAATTTTTGGGGTATGGGGATATAGAAACAATGAAAACAACAAAAACAGCCGGAATAACACAATATGGTAAAACAAACACATCAATCAAGGCCAAGATCAAATTATTTAAAGCTGCAATAAGACCAATAATGACCTTTACCGTGGTCCTATTAAAAACAGGTTTTGCACAAATTTTCCAAAAAACGCTACTAAACAGAAAACAAAATAAAAACATCAGAAAAAACTGCAAACTGGAAAATATCAACAAATGAGTGCTAAGCAAGAAACAAATAAAACATGCACATAAACCAAATTGATGCAGAAAGGATATAGCAAAAGACAAATCCCAGAAAAAAAAATAGAAAGACTAAAAAAACAATGAAACAACAACAAAGACTGAAAGAATAAAAGAAGAAGAAAGAACATACAATATGCCTGGTTGGCTTTGGTGTGCTATAAAATAATGCTTTTTTTCAGCATTTGTTAGTCAGACAAGATCTGGCACTATGGCGCCAAGTTTATAAGTTTCTAAAGTCTATTCCTTTAAATTGATCAAACTCTGCCTCTTTTCTTCAAAATTGCATGTTTTGTGTCAAAGCTCTACTTGCCCAATTTGTTTCAAAGCCTCATTAGGATCCGTTATGTTGCCGCTACTCTAAATTTTTTTAATCAAAAGCCAATCTCCTGGAAGTAAAGTAAAATATCTTATCATTTTACTCAACAAAAAGTTGCGCGCAATAAAAGCGTCTTTTTAGTAAGCTGAGTATCATCTCAAAATTACTCTTCTACAAAAGCGATGGCAGACCGGTTGCAACATGTGGACGAGCAGGATAATATAAGCGTACTAAAGCAAGACTTCGAAAGCAATCTAAAATTAAAAATACTTTTCTCGACACATGGCAGCAAATATGCATCCAAATGCTCATGCACACGCCTTTGGATGCATCGCTATTCGTCTTCAAAAACACAACAAATCACACACCCACAAAGTTTAAACTTAACCCAACCACATCCAAATCTTTGTAATTAACAAATTAGATTACAAACACTTGGGCGGATGTGTGGACAACACCAATCTAAATCACACGCCCACAAAATTTGATGACTTAGACAAGCAATTTCTGGATAACTAAGGCTTTAGTAGGTAGGCCACTTTGTGATTGTGGGTGAGCGATTTGTATTGGTATACCCTACTCACCCATTTTAGTGTTTGTGATCAAGAAATAGGATCCTACATACTCTGGTAAGTGGTTGGAAAACACCAAACCAAATCACACGCCCACAAAATTTAAACTTAGTTCCCGCCCGTCCACTCCAATGCTCATGATCAAAAAGTTAAATTACAAACAGTCGGGCGGGTGGGCGGACAACACCTATCCAAATCACACGCTCACAAAATTTAAACTTAGTTCCCGCCCAGACACCCATGTCTTTGTGATCAAGAAAATGGATTACAAATATTTGGGCGGGTGAGCAGGAAATATCTATCCAAATCACACTAACAAAAAACTTAAACTTAGTTTTGGTCCACTTATCTATCAGTTTGTGATCAAGAAATTAAAACTTTCTTTCACTTTTGATGTTACTGCAGCTTTGGCATAAGAAAGCATGTTAATAAATCAGAAAACAAAGAGCAAACATCCAATTTCTAGAGAACAAAGACTTTAGTGAGTAGGCCACTTTGTGATTGCGGGTGGGTAGTTTGCATTAGCATACCCACTTTAGTGTTTTTGATCAAAAAATTAAATTACAACCACTCGGGCGGGTGGGCCAAAAACACCTGAACTAATTATCCGCCCACAAAATTCAAACTTAGTTTACGCTCACCCACCCAAGTGTTTGTGATAAAGAAATTGAAAGTGTTTTCAATTTTTGATGTTATTGCAGCTTAGACAAAAAGCATGAATGTCAGATGTCATTAAGTTAGAAAGAAGACCATACAACCAATTTCTGGAAAACTTTAGTAAGTGAACTACTTACTTTGTGATTGTAGGCGGGAGGGTTTGTATTGGTGTACCCTGTCCATCTATTTTAGTGTTTGTGATCAAGAAATTGTTGAGCACATAATAAATTCACACGCCCAACAAAATTAAAGTTAGTTGTGACTCTTCGTTTCAGAAAAACTGGATAACTCTTAAACAATTTTGGAAACTAATCTTTGAAAAAATCTACCAAACTTAAAGAATCCATCAGTTTTATTACATCCGCTGATCATGTAATAAAATCTTTTTAAAGTAATTAAACAAATAATAAGTCCTCTTCAGAAAATCTTTAAAACCATACATAACAAATTTAAAATTATTATTGTTGTTAAATAGTAACATTATTTGATACAACAATATTATACAAATTAAATTGATAACATTCTTGTAGACTTTCATATAATAAACCATTAACTCATATTTGGTATTAATTGTAAATCTATATGTGCAATAAAACCATTTTATCCGTAACTATATTGGTAAAGGTTATGTTCAGTAAAAGTGTCAACATTTTTTCTAATAGGATACAAAGCAACAATCTAAATTTAATCTCCACTTGTTTCGGCTTATAGCAAAAACATAAAAGAGAATGTTTATATAGCGAAATGTAAATAATGCAAAGATTAGGTGCAGTTTTATCCCAAACCTTATGGAATATATTAACATATTAATAAATATGTACTTTTTTTATATTGAATTTATTTATTATATTCCCAACAAATGAAATTCAATCAAAATATTATACTCAAGGTTTCTTTCTAAATAAAAGTATAAACATTCACTCGCTACCTTGATAAATATGAATTCAGACTTAATTATACATTCAAATATATAATATGCCTTTTTTTATTATCACTTTTTCTTCTATCCGTATTATCTTATATCTTAAAACAACACCGCGATATTAACACACCACATCTAATTACAGTGGCGTAACCGATTTTTATTCATTATTATTATTTTTATATATACTACGCTTTAAAATGATTGCAACAACGTGCAATTATATTTCTCCGATAAATAAAAGCAAGTGCGTTCGTTCGCTCTAATTTGCCAACAAACTTAATTTATTATATTTTTAGTTCAAATTTATGTAAGATACATATATTTGCAATTTATAAATAATACTGATACTGATTTGCTTTTTAAGTGAAATTTTACTGTTTTGATTTTATTTTTTAGTGAAAATTGTTGCAACGTTACACAAGTAAGTAAATTGACAATTTTAAATCATATTTTGTTAATTACAACTGATTTTGATTCAGTTTTTAATTGCAACCTAGATTTTCATTTACAACTAAACATAAAGAAAGCGTAGATTATCCGTAAAAGATTCTAAAAAGTTTTAAAGCATATTAGTTATCATAAAATATAAACTACTAAACAAATTTTTAATCATACAAAATGTTAATAGTTACTAGATGTAACCAAAATACTCGTAAGAACTATTAACAATAAAACTTTGAAAACCAAAACAAAGATCTTAGTTTTTAGATGATTATAGAAAAGCTAGAAATTAATTCAGTAGCTAGCTTCTATTTTTGATCAAAAAATTCAAAGGAAAAGCTTGTTTGCAAAATTTTTAAAATTTTGTTCGAAAATTAGTTGAAGTTTTGATAGTTACCAAAATACTCTTAGGAACTATTAACAGAGCAAAAAGTTAATACTCAAACTTTCAAAGCTAGAATTTATATCCTAGTTTTTAGATAATTATAGAAAAACCCAAAAATAATTGAATAGCTGGCTTCTTTCTATCTTTGATAAAAAAAAACAAGTTTTTGGAAAGTCCAAAAAAAAATCTTCAAAAATGATACAAAGTTTTGATAGTTACTAGACATGACCAGAATACTTGTAGAAAGTTATTACAAAGTTTTGAAAGCCAAAACAGATAACTATGAAAAATGAATTTTCTTCTTTTGGCTTTTTTTTATCCAGGTAGTAGTTTAATCTCATGTTCAACATTTTACTTGTTTTTGCCAGGGCATTTGTTGTTCTTCATCTGGTTCAGCGCTAGTGTTAGTTCGTGCCGGTTTAATTCTGTAATCTCCTTTAAGTCTTTTGTATTTTTTGTTACTGATATATGCAGTTTTGAGTCTCAAAAGCTATATAAAGTCTTTTTCACTACAACCGACTAATTTTTTTATTTTAAACCTTCTTCAACCTATCATATTAGTCTAAAAATCATTAACTATTTTCGTAATATTCAATGACTTCTAAAATTCTTTTTTTGGACATTTTGGGCTTCAAATTTTGTTCTCGCAAAATTTTGGAAATATTTTTTTATTCTTTTCAGTATTATGAAGCGTTTTCAGACTTTTTGAAGTCCTTTAAAAGTCTTTTAAGCCCTTTTTTATATTTTTCGGATATTTGGTTAAAAAAAAGCAATTTTGTATAAAAATAAAAATAAAGAAATTTATTAATTGCAATCAAAATTGTAAACAAAATTAAATTGTTTATGTTATATAATATAATTTTATTGATCTTAATACAATGTAAATATTCACATACCTATTACATAAATAGTTTAATTTAATTGAGTTTAATTTAGTTTTCTTTTATCATGCAGAAATTATACATGTCATTGTCATTTTTTATTATTAATAATTACGCTGTAGCCCAAAACGTGTATATAATTAGTATTTAGAATAATTAGAGGGCACCGAAACGACATATTATGTAAGCCGGGAAATAATTATAAAAATATACGCTGAAAATTAATAAGCGTTCTTGAGAAATAATAATTCGACAATGTCGGGGCTACCAGTTTACGAAGTCGCGGATCAAAATCAACTTTTTTTGTATGTGTTAGTGTATATGTTGTTGTTGTTAAATGAAGGTTGCCGAGAAGCACACATGTATATACACAAAGCGTTTTGATATGATTCCTTTTCTACTTTTACAATTGCCAGCCTTTTAAGGTTAACACTTTTTTTCTTCTCCATCGTATACTTAAACATGGCCGCTACTTTTATGTAATTATCACTTTTTATATTCACAACAGGTTCATATATATTTTGATGTTTTTTTTTAATTTCATTTATTTAGAAATTACTTTATATATTATAATCATATTTAAATGAATACAATATAACTTGACTTTGTTGTTTGTAGTTTTTAAAATAGCGTTTTTTTTCATTTCAATGATCAACGTTTAGTCAATTGTCGATGCATAATTGTTATAATGTCTAACAAATTTTAAGCAATTTTAATTTTTAAGCCATTTCAAACTCTTCTGAGCGTTTTGTAGTATGTTTGAAGCCTTTTCAGACCAATCTTAGGTTTCAAGGTTATCTAAGATCTATTAAACTTGCTTAATTACTTCTAGTAAAGTTTTTCATTAAATTTTTCAACATTATTTTGAGTTTTTTAAATATTTCCACGACTTTTTTTGTTACTTTTACTAGATTTAGATCAGAATTTTCTGTAATAATGTTATTTAGAGTTAGTGCACGTTTGGATTCTTTGGGAAAAATCACAGAAAGTGGAACGGCGCTTATGGGAACTACTCGTCCAAGAAATTACATAATTTTTTCCTTTTTTTTATTCTTTGTTTTTAGTTTTAGATCTTCTTTTGGCTTTTCTTTTAGTTTTTGTCTTTTTTTTAATTTTTGGTCTTATTTTAGTTTGTCTTCAATTAGTTTTGCATCATTTGAAGCTAACATGTTGATGGTCTTTACTTAAAATTTTGATGATTAATACTAAAATTTTAGTAATTGATTGATGACATTTTAGTGTGAAAGGGTTACTCTCCAGAATACCACAAAGTCTCGGCGGAGATTGTTGTAGATGTTCTCTCAGTTTCTTCCAAAGACTTAACTATCTAAGACCCATTGCGGCCAATAGATGCTTAGTACTGTGACTACTGCAAAGTCTAGGCAAAAGTTGTCAAAGTCCAAAGAATGAGTCAAATGACTTGGCTCATCGGGACCAGAATCTTAAAAACTACTTTCCTGGTGGATGTTCAGTTAGTCAAAAAGGTGATGTTGTGGCTTAAAATTTTGTAGTAAGGCAACTTGCAAAGCATGTGCTTGCAACAAGTTTTTTATATTACGCATGAACCAAATACAAAAATTATAAATGGCTTATAATAACCTTTAGTCTTAGGAAACGGAAAAGATTAACAACAAAAAAATTAAAAGTTAGTTTACTATGCAGAGCAAAAGGTAATAAAACGACTATCGCAAAGTGTTTCCGGCACAGCTCCAAAAGTTGATCTGGAAAGTAGCGGAAATGTGTTCCAAAGTGCAGTAAGTCCTTGCAAAAATAGTAAAGTAGAGTCATTGCACAAAACCTACTTTCAAAATTTTTGGGCTTTGGCTCAAAATCCAAAAATGCTCATACGGATTTTTAGATTTTGAGCCAAAGCCCAAAAATTTTAAAAGTAAATTTTGTGCAATGACTCTCTCAAGGTTGCACTAACTGTCCAGATATTATACTTAGAAAGAAAGTGTGCAGCTCCCATGCAATAATCTGGTAAGTAAAAACCCAAAAGTAACAAAACGACTATGTTTTCGGCACAGCTCTAAAAGTTGATCTAAGGAGTGGAGAGAGCATGTTCCAAAATGCAGTAAATCTCGGCGGAGGTTGTTGTAGATGTTCTCTCAGTTTCTTCCAAACAACTATCACAAGGTGTTTCCAACACAGCTCCAAGAGTTGATCTAGAAAATGGCAGAAATGTGTTCCAAAGTGCAGTAAGTTCCTTGCAAAAATAGGGATTTAAGCCAAAGCCCAAAAAATTTAAAAACAAATTCCGTGCAATGATTCTCCCAAAGTTGCACTAGGTGTCCAGGTTTTAAACCTGGAAAGGAATTGTGCAGCTCCCATGCAATGACCTGGTAGGTAAAAGCCCAAAAGTAACAAAACGACCATCACAAGGTGTTTTTAGCACAGCTCTAAGAATTGATCTGGAGAGTACTAAAAACGTGTCCCAAAATGCAGTAAGTCCCTACAAAAATGGTGAAAGTAGATTTGTATACAGCCAAAAGAATTTGAAAACAAATTCCGTGCAATGATTCTCCCAAAGAGAAAAAAGTCCTCAACACTATAAAATGCATATTATGAGGAATGAAAGCAGATTCCAGCTACTGCAAAAATACTGCAAGGGAAAAAGAGCTGTTGAAAAAAGAAAGATATCATGGCTAAAGAATCTTCGAACATAGTTTGGCATAACCACTACCAAGCTTTTCCAAGCAGCAGTAAATTAAGTAATGATTGCAAGAATGGTTACCAACGTCCGGAACGGATAAGGAACTATAAGAAGAAGAAGAAGACTCTCCCAAAGTTGCACTAGGTGTCCAGATATTAAACCTGGAAAGGAAGTGTGCAGCTCCAATGCAATGACCTGGTAGGTAAAGACCCACCAAGTCATTAGTGTAGTGCCACAATCCAGCAATCAAAAGGTTAAAGCAAAATCTTAGCGCTAGTGTTCCAAGTGAGTTGTCTGAGAGCTAGTTTTGTTTGTAGCTTGGTCTGTGCTGAAAATGTTCTAGATGGTAATCCAGTAATAATGTATCAACAAAGATTAAAACTTGATTTTGTTTTATACCCTTATACTTGTTCGCTATTAGTTTAGCCAAGCAAAAAAACAGACAATTCGTTCCCTATAGTTTGTTTCCGCTTCTGTTGTAAGCATCGGTTTCAGGTCGTCTACGTAGATCTTGGTGGGTGGACAATAATACTACTTTTTGCTCCAGAAACATCATAATAATCTTTTTGGAGTCCATCCATTTGTTTGTAAAGCTTTTTGTTTGACCTCTTACCATTACCATTATACGTTCGTTCAAGTTCAAGCGTTATTTGTCTCATTTGTCTAGTTGTCTAAAATTTCTTTGTATAAATAGTTTGCTGATACTCTGTCTTGCGCCAGTGGTGGTCCAGCAGTTGTTATAGAAATGTTTGGATTCCGCAAGGCCTTTTTTTGCCTGCAGGTAGTACGTCCCGGTGGGGTAGTAGATTATTCTCCAGCGTTTTACTGCATCTTAAAAATGCTTGCTACTAAATTGGGGATCATTGTTTTAGGATAGCCAAACCTGTGAAACAAATCCTTCTTTAATAGGCGGATCGACTTGCTGGTTAGTAATATTGCCGCAATTTTCCCTGATAGTCAGTGCAACTTTGTTTTTAGCTTTCTGGTATCAAACAGGCCAATATAGTCTATCAAAATTTTTTTCTACAAGTCACCTGCTGGTTGTAGTTTTAGCAGTGTCGGTACTACGGGTTATTCCTCTTTTTGTCGGAGTGCAGATTAGGCAACCCTAATAAACGTGTGGGCATTATTTTGCACTTTAAGCCTTAACAATCGCCGCAATTGTCTCATTTTGCATTGTGCTTGTAGTGGCACCACTTGCTAGTTCCATCAAGTTATAGTTCAAGTAAGTTCCTCCACAGTGTAATTTATGTCAGAATCTGTTTTGATTTCCCAATACTTTCGTGGAGCGGTCACAAGTTGGATGGTGACCAACAAGTGATGCAGAGCGTAGCGTTCCTTCCAAATAAATTTGTTACTTCATATAGGCTTCTCTGTGACTCGGTGTGTCACAACATCTTGATTGCCTACGCCAAAAGAAAACCGCGTAACTAAGTATACATCTCCTGAGTTTAAGAGCAATCACGCTGTGCCCGTAGATCAGAACAAATTAAAAACCAAAAGATCCGCCAGTACCCGTAACATAAATTTTGTAAATAATGCGTTACAGTTTTTTTGCAAAAAGTGCGGTTTTCTACTAATCTTTTTTTTGTTTAGCCAAGCATGTCCCAATCTAATTATCTCACTTAATTTAGGTACAATTAAAATGTGAGCTGTGTTTATGATTTCACGTACTTAGACTTTGCTTGTAGTTAACATTGTTGATCAAAGTGCTAGCCAGCCAGGTGAGCAGCGTTGAGTTAGCAAGTTTGCACAGCAATTACTGTTTATATTGACTTGATCCTCATATTGCCATGCTTTATTTTTTAGGCCTTGAATGAGCGTTTAGTGGCAGTTGTTCAGTAAGATTTGTTATTGGTCAAAGTATGTTTCCATCTGTTATAAATACGCCTCAAAAACTTCTACAAAGTCTTTAGTCCCCTTTCAAAGTGGTCTTGATAGCATTTTGACTCTTGACCCAGTACCTTTCCGGATGGTGTGCTGTGTGGTTGATCCATATGAGTATTTTAGGGTTTCAAGTCAAATGCCTAAAGTTTTGCAATAACATAAAAGGTAGAAACATTTTGCTGGTTAAGAAAGTGTATTTTAAAAAATTCTTCTTCTGCAGCAATAAAACCAATAAGCAAACAAATGATTCTTTATATAAATATTATGCTTGAAACGCTCTAGAATACTGCGTAGAAATTATTGTAGTCATTAAATTATGTTTTTACAATTACTCAATATTATTGCACGAAATAATGCAATTAAAATTTGATGACCAAACATAAATCATTTAATAAATTAAGATCAATATAATCTTTATTTACAGTTGCGTTCACTTTGAATCGTATATTTATTAATGAAAATATGTTTTGCAAAAATGTGCAAACTAGAACAAATAGCGAATAAATCGGTTGTTATAGATATAAATGTAAATAAATTCAAGCGACCACCCATGCACCCATATTACATCCAACATCCAATATGTTCGCACTGCATTTACAATTTGAAATAGTATAAACGTGCCACATTAAAATCATTAACTATAATTTTTATCACAATCTCTATTTCATCACGGTTATTTCGTTCGTTGGTTTAATTAGTATAGAGTTTTTTAAAAGCAATAATTTATTATTAAAGTATATTTGAAACATTCTAAATCGCCTTGAGAATCATTAATGATAGGTGATACAAATTATAAATGCGGGGGATGCAATAAAGTATTGAGTATTATATATATATATATATTTAAATAGCCGACGTCGTGGGATCCTAGATTTAATGGGATTTATATGTTAATAGAAGTGATGTTAAAATATGAAGAAAGTAAAAGTAATAAAGTGTGTTTATAAGGTTGAAAATAGCCCAGCACACGTTTACTTAACTTGAACTGATTTCAGCTCCCAGATAAATTATATATAAGCAGAAAATATATATTTAATCTCGTTAACATCGCTGCATTAAAAAAAAAATACATATTCATTACTTTCGACAAGGTTGCAGATGTCTATTTTATTTATCATTTTATATAGAAGCGAAATTCACTCCACAGAAAACGGTTTGAAAACGATCAAACGTAACCTTGATAAATGTACGTTAAGTAACAATTACAATAAAACATTTCTATCGTAATACGTAATTGTTTCTCATAGAAAGGTGGTAACTATATAGAAAGTGTGCATTTTGAAATTTATTTGAATCGCTGGTCTCCGTTTACATGCTTTATATTATTCTATAGCAAAAATTATACACCTTAGAGATACAATTTACATAAATAATCGCTTTAATCAAGCATAATTCATGTCAAAAATATAAAACCATTTATAAATATTTATGTCTATGTGTCTTGTATATCTAGCATAATATATTCATAGGTCCTGAATTATCTAATTGGTGCAAACTGGTTGATTTAATGGACTTTTATGATTATCCATCTTATAAATTATTTAATGATGTTTATTCTTCACGATTATTAAATTGATACTCATGTTACACACATTCTTTTTTATTTATTGCCCAATTCAATGTTCTATACATAATTAACATTTAAAACTTTTTTTAAACTACAAAACAAATCAGTAAAGTCCAATTTAAAAAAAACAAAAGAAATATTAAGAAAGGCGCACTCAACAGTATAACCGACATCTTTTGAAACTCTATTGCTATCACAAACTTTTTAAAACAATTTATGATAAAATATATTAATACTTTTCAAAACTCAATTTGGGTTTTTAAATGCTAATCATAAATTTCTTCGAATTTTTAAAGTCTACTAAAAAAAATCAAAATATCTACGCTTGCTTCTAATATTAAATTATTGGACGCAATATCAAGACAGTAAAGACGTTAAAAAACTCATAAATTTAAACTAGAACCTCTAAATTTCCAGGCAACGCAAACTTAACATAAGCTTAGCTTGAGTTTGAGCTAAGCTTCGTTAAGCTATGTCTCAAGTAACGTTATTTCTAAACTTTGATTGCAAAATTATTTAAAAGTTACTAAAAGCAAGCAAAAAAGTTTATCAAAACAAAAAACTTTCGGTTCTCATTTAGAAAAGCCTTATGCCTAACTAAAAGAATTTTGTTTCATTTTTGATGTTTTTTTGAAAAAAATTTGTCACTCAAATTCTTAACAACTCTCAAAAAACTGCCACTAAAAAATCTTTCAAACTTTTAATGGCTCCCAAAAGACTTAATAGTTAAAAAAACGTAACGTTTTAAATGAAAAAATTAAATAACCCCAGATTTTGAGAACTAAGATTTTTAGAGGTCATTGAAACTTTTTTTAAGACATAAAAAGGTGTTGACCTCAACAAGTGGCTCTTGAAAATGACTAGCGCATAGCAATACTTTTCGGTTTTCTTCTCTGCGTTAGTCCTGCAGTTCATTTGTCACACTTATAGATACGCCTTTTGCCAACATAGTGAAGCCAATATGATCACTGCGTGTGACGTCAGCTGTGGACAAAAACGCGTACGTAGCAAAATACTTGACGTATATGTAAATACATTTTTACGCGCTTAATCAAAAAAGCCAATCAATTTTTTACTTAGTGTATACTAATACTATATATTTTATTATGTTTATTATTGTTTACCAAAAACTATAAAATAAAACTTTACTCATAAGGCATATGTCCTCAATTGACGCGTAACGTTGTGGCCATAGAACGTTATGTTGGCTTCATTATGTGATAAGCGGGATATATGGTTTAAGATTTGTCTTTGTCGTTGTCACTAATGTGGTACTAGTTTGAGGTGGGCTGGTTTTGGCCCACAGTTTGCTGCGGCAACACATGCTATCTCCGGCCCATCTCTTCCTATACCCTTTTTTCTGTCCTGTTTTCTACATTGACATCTATCTCCTCTTTTCTTCTATTTTTGCGTTATTTAGCCTAGATATTTGCTTTGTGTCTTTTTAATTTTTCTCTTTTTTCTTGTTGTATCTTTTTTTTTCATAAATTGTTTGTGTAGCTCCATTAAGTATATCCCCTTTAGCAGTCCTAGATTTGCCAGTTTTACTTCTAGTGAGATTCATTTAGAGTTAGTTTTTTGTGTTTCTTGGTTGCCAGATATACTTTGACTATTTCAAAAGTTGCATTGTCTGGATGAAATTGCTTAGTCAATTCATTTAGTTTCCTTTTCTTGAGCAGTTTTTTTCTTCTTCTCATTATTTCTGCAATTTTGGATGGTACTAATCTTTCAGTAAATATTTTTCTTTTGTCTATTCTTTAACCGTCCGTCCATTCCTTGATAGGCGTAATTGTCTTGGCTTTCTTTGTTTTTTTTTTTGTTTTTCGCTCCTTTTTTCTTTATTTTCTGTGGCTTTTGGTTCCTATTTGGTTTATCTAAATCTTAAAGCTTCAAACTCCTCTATCTTTTTCTTTCAGTACTGAAGTTGCATAGTTTTTTAGTGTTCTTCATTTGTTTTTGTCATTTATTAATGATTGTGGATTTGTTGATTTTGTTTTCCAATACTTTTTTTAACTCTTTCCTATTTTCCTCTCACGCTTTGCACTCTACTAGCGTATGTTCTGCGTTGTCATGCGTGTCTTTTTGACAGAATATACATCTTTCTTCTAACTCTATTTTATTTATTTTTTCTAAAAATACTTACCAAAAGCACAAATTCAAACTACTGACTCGATATCATAGTATGGAGTTCCTCACCCACCAAAATGTTATAATACTCTTGTGATTAAGTGATTTTTGTTGTTAGTACAGAGGTCAAACATCTAACTTCTTAATGACGAAGACTTGGGTGAGCAAGCTACTCTAATCCAAACTACTGGTTTGTTATTATGGTATGGAGTGCCCGATTCACCCACAGAAGTTTTAGTTATCAAGAGGTTGAATCACAACCGTCTCTTGTGATTAAGTGACTTCTGAAGTTTAAGAAAGGTCAAGCATCTGATTTCTTAATGACAAAAATTTGGGTGGGTGGGCTACTCCAATCTAAACTAGTGACTTGTTATCATGATATGAAGTGCCTCACCCACACACCCAAGTGTAGATTATCAAAAAGTTAAACACGACCGTTTCATGTGATGAAGTGACTTTTGACGTTTGAACAGAGGTTAAATATTGAACTTCTTAATGACAAACACTTGAGTTGGTGGGTGGGCTACACTAATCCAAACTACTGACTTTTTATCAAGGTTTAAAGTGCCCCACCCAAGTGTTAGTTAATAAAAGGTTGAATCACAACCATCTTTTGTGATTAAGTGACTTTTGACGTTTGCAGAGAGGTCAAACATTTAATTTCTTGATGACGAACACTTGGGTGGGTGGGTGGGCTACACCAATCCAAACTACTGACTTCTTATTATGATTTAGTGTGTCTCACCCACCTACCCACCCAAGTGTTAGTTATTAAGAGATTGAATCACAACCATTTTTTGTGATTAAGTGACTTCTGACGTTTGCAAAGAGATCAAACATCTAACTTCTTGAATCATTTGTGATTAAGTGACTTCTGACGTTTGCAGAAAGGTCAAACATTTAACTTCTTGATGACAAACATTTGGGTGGGTGGGTGGGCTACATCATTCCAAACTACTGACTCGTTATCATGGTATGGAGTGCCGCACCCACCCGCCCAAAAGTTAGCTATTAAAAGGTTGAATCACAACAATTTTTTGTGATTAAGTGACTTCTGATGATCTAACTTCTTGATGACAAACACTTGGGTGGGTGGGTGGGCTACACCAATCTAAACTACTGACTTGTTATTATGGTATGGAGTGCCCCAACCACCCACCCAAGTGTTAGTTATTAAGAGGTTGAACCACGACCGTCTCTTGTGATTAAATGACTTCTGACGTTTGCAATGAGATCAAACATCTAACTGCTTGATGACAAACACTTGGGTGGGTAGGTGGGCTACACCAATCCAAACTACGGACTTGTTATTATAGTATGGAGTGCCCTACCCACCCACCCAAGTGTTAGTTATTAAGAGGTTAAAGCACGACCGTCTCTTGTGATTAAGTGACTTCTGACGTTTGCAAAGAGGTCAAACATCTAATTTCTTGATGACAAACAGTTAGGTTAGTGGGTGGGCTACATCAATCCAAACTACTGACTCGTTGTCATGGTATAAAGTGCCCCACCCACCCACCCAAATGTTAGCTATTAAGAGGTTGAATCACGACCGTCTCTACATCAATCCAAACTACTAACTCGTTATCATGGTATGGAGTGTCCCACCCACCCACCCAAGTGTTAGCTATTAAGAGGTTGAATCACGACCATCTTTTGTGATTAAGTGACTTCTGACGTTTGCAGAGAGATCAAACATCTAACTGCTTGATGACAAACACTTGGGTGGGTGGGTTACAGCAATTCAAACTACGGACTTGTTATTATGGTATAGAATGCCCCACCCACCCACTCAAGTGTTAGTTATTAAGAGGTTGAATCACGACCATCTTTTGTGATTAAGTGATTTCTGACGTTTGCAGTGAAGTGTTACATCTAACTTCTCAATGACAAACACAAAGGAAGGGTTTCACCAATCCAAACTACTGACACGTTATCATGGTATAGAGTGCCCCATACACTCAAGTGTTACTTATCAAAAGGTTGAATCACAACTGTTTCTTGTGATTAAGTGACTTTTGATGTTTTCAGAAAGGTCAAACATCTAACTTCTTAATGACAAACACTTGGGTGGGTAGGCTACACCAATCCAAACTACTGACTCGTTATCATGGTATGGAGTGCATCACCCACCCACCCAAGTGTTAGTTTTCAAGAGGTTGAATCACGACCGTCTTTTGTGATTAAGTGACTTTTGACGTTTACTCAGAGATCAAACATCTAATTTCTTAATGACTAACACTTGGGTGGGTAGGCTACTCTAACCCAAACTACTGACTTGTTATCATAGTATGGAGCAACACAAAGTTTTGGAAGACTACTTACATTCTGGAAGCAAAATCTACAGAGATGGTTTGAGCTGTTATCGATAGACTTATTTCTTTTTGCTATTTTCAAAGTCAAAGTAAAAATTTCACAATGATCAGCTTTTGACGGAGAAGCTTATGAAAAAGAAAAATTTGAATCATGCTCATAGTTTTATTATTAGTATTTTTAATGTAACATTTTTATGTCGCTACATAAGAAGTAATTCGTAAATATCATTTTACAAATTAAAAAGTTTAAATGACTTGTCAGCAGAAGGTCTTTTGTTATGACCGCTGATTTATATCCATTTATTAATATGTGGCTATTAAAACGGCAATTTAAAAATTAAAAAAAAAACAGGAGATCTGTAAACTCGTTTTGTATCAATTTTATCTTAATTGCTTTTCATTGTCTATGATGAAAAAAACATAAATTGTCCTTGCTGGAAATATATATTTTTTTACTTTCTAATTAAAAAAATCATCAAAAAATAGTCCCATGACATTAACAAACTCGTTAGTGTGTTAAAAAGACATAAACCACAGCACACCACAAATGGATTTCACTCCAGTTACGATTTGTACTGTGTAAAATAAATAATTTAACATCTCCCGTGTATTTCAGTAAAATTTCTAATAGACAATATTTGCAAACAATGTTGCAAATCCAACATAAAATTTCTTAATTCGCCGGGAGATATGCTTTAATTACAGACGCAATGCTTCACACATTTTCCTCCATTGTTGGTGCAATAAATTTGGTACTTTTCCTTTTTTCGTGTCTGGACGATTCACGATATACATAAGTATGGTCGTATGTTCGAGGTTAATAAATTTTGGATCAGCCTTAAAATATTTTGGAAGAAGAATAATTAATTATAATTAGCGTGAGAATCAGCTAGAAATTACGATTGAATAAAAAAAGCATGTACGGAAAAAATAATTATAATTCATATGTTTATATAACTTAATTATATACAGGTTATTAAATATATATTTTTTTGTTTATTATCATAGAAAATTAGCGCTGTAACCTTGAAAATAGAAGGTGGTTAAGGAATGGAATTAATAATTTTTTTTCGGCTAGTTTTGTTTTAATTATAATTAAGTATAATGGACGTGGTTGGATAGTTTTA
Organism: Tachinus rufipes; assembly: GCA_963932245.1. Lineage (NCBI taxonomy): Eukaryota > Metazoa > Arthropoda > Insecta > Coleoptera > Staphylinidae > Tachinus > Tachinus rufipes. Next base: position 79,802,353 of record OZ010750.1, on the reverse strand, counting down.
ATACATTTTTCGGGCACAAATAATAAGAAAGATAGTGTAGACATAATAATCTGATCGGATACTTTCACCAAAACCAAAGACGTTACTGTCTTATGTAATAGGTGTGTGCACATATAGAAAATAGTTTTGATGGAAAAAAGTTCGCGACTCGCTTATTTATAATAATAAACTTTGCTCTATTTAGATTATTCATGTGGACGCCAGTTTTGATATTTTGTTATTTCACTATGTATGCTATATTCCAGCCATTCTTTTCTAGCACAATGGTGAATCTTTACACTATCTGAAATCCTCATTCATGGCCATAATCATTAGAATTATTAACAATTTTAATGGACGATTTTAATTTATATAAGTGCTCATGGCACATTCTGCTCAACTCTTTCAAGAAAATAACTCTTCCTGTCACAATCTATTTAAACAATTTTTTTGGATAATGAAATATTAACGAACGTGACCGACAACTTCATTTCATCGCTTCGTATTATACAACAGTTATGCTTGATTTTACTTTCATCGAAATATTTTCTTATTTTTTAATGTCTCCATTCAATGCAATCGTTTCAAAGGAATTGAAACATAATACACCATTTAACAAATGTTAGAACATCAACAATAATATTAAACCTTTAAAATTGCGCCAACAACATTCATTGCAATTTTAAAATTATTTGCAAAAATCATAAATGGCAATAATCATCCTTTAAACAAAAAGAAAGATTTAATCTCTATATATGAAAAACTTTTTGAAATTTATTTTGACTGTTAGAAACAACTAAAAAATATTAAAGACCCCCAAACAGCTTTTAAAATGCTACGAAAGATCTGATAAATCTTACTTTTTGCTAAAATCATAAAAAATGTAGTTACAGTAGTACATAAAAATGATTAAACCAATTTGTTCAACAAAATTGATCAAAAACTGTAAATTTATTGCAAAAAAATGTCCAAAATCTTGCAGCAATCTAAAAAAAAAAACTCGGCAAATAATCCACATTTTTATATAGAATTCACTCAAATTCTTGATCACAAACACTAAAGTGGGTGAGCAGGGTACATCAAAACAAACCGCCCAGCTCACCCGCCCAAGTGTTTGTAATTCAATTTCTTGATCAGAAACACTAAAGTAGATGGGTAGGGTATACCAATGCAAACTACCCACTCCCTATCACAAAATGGTCTACCTACCAAGGTACCAAGGTTGTTGTTGACTTATTAACATCCGACATTCATGCTTTTTTATGTCAAAACTGCAGTAACATCAAAAGTAGAAGAAACTTTCAATTTTTTGATCACAAACTGTTGGGTAGATAGGCCGGAACTAAGTTTAAATTGTATGGGCGGGCGTGTGATTTAGATAGGTATTGGTATTAGGTAGTGAATGAGTGGGGTATGCCAATACAAACCGCCCACCCACAATCACAAAGTGGCCTACCCACCAAAATCTTAATCCTCCAAAAATTGCTTAGGCCTTTGCACAAAGTTAAAGTTTTGTGGTCATGTGATTTAGATAAGTGTTGCCCACACATCCGCCCAAGTGTTTGTAATGTAATGTCTTGATTACAAAGATTTAGACGTGGTTGGCTAGGAACTAAGTTTAAACTTTTTGTGGTCTGGCAACGCTTTTGTAAAGAAAGTTTAAAAAAAATTATTGGCTTATACCAGCTTTCAAAAGTAACTCTGTAAGTAACTTTTAAAACTTTTATAGTCTTTTGAACCGCTAAAAGTTTTTAAAGTTTCTTAGACTTTTAAGTCTTTTAAAAGCTCTTAAGAGTTTGGGTATCCTCTAAAAGATTGTGATCTAAAAGCAACTTAAATTTGTAAAACTTTTTTAGTCGCCTATAATAAGTCTCAAAAGATCTCTCAAAAGTCTCTAAAAGTTTTCAAAGTTTATTATACGTATCTTTTAAAACGTTTCAATGTTTTTTGTAACTTTTAAGTTTTTTGAGAGCCGTTGAAGATTTAAAAAATACTTAAAAGTTTCTTAGATGTTCACTGTGAGTTTTTTAACACTTTTGCTTTTAAGTTTCTTCAAAGCTATTAAGAGTTTCAATAACCTTTAGAAGATTGTGATCTAAAAACATTTTTCAAAATCTGTAGACATTTAATACTTCCTAGATTTTGCAAAGATTTCCAAGAGTTTTAAAAAAATTTTTAGCTTTTAAAGTATATTGTAAATATCTTTTAAAAGTTGTTATAGTTTATTTTTTACTTTTAAGTACTTTGAGAACCGTTAAAGGTTTTGAAAGTTTTTAATGTTTTTGTCCACAGCTGACGTCACACGCAGTGATCATGTTGGCTTCACCATATTGGCAAAAGGCGTGTTTGTAAGTGTCTAAAGAACAAATTAACTGCAAGACCAACGCAAAAAAGAAAACCGAAAAGTATTGCCATGCGCTAGTTATAAACAACGGCTTTTTAAGAAACTCAATGTTAATGAGTGGTTTAAAGCAATAACTAAATTTGAATCTGTTTCATCAGCAAATCATCAAAATTGCCTAGAACTCATGATGCGCTAGTAGTTCTACAGTTTAGAGGACAATTTTATATCACCAGAATCTATTTTATCAATTTCTTTATAACGTAGTCTTGCATCAAGTTTATATAAAAAATACCTCTTCATCGTGAATTTCAGTGTAAAATTTTAGGTTAAAATATTGAATAATAGTTAGGAAAAAAAAAGTTTTAAATAATAGAAAAAAATTATTTGTTGACATCAGAAAATCTGCATTTGGTTTTCCGCAGTAGCCTTGAAAATTGTTTAAAAAATATATTTATCAGCAAAAGTGCATCTCTTCTTTAGCCTGTATTCGTCCACTCCTGGACATAGGCCTCTTCCAACGACTTCCATGTCGGTCTGTCTTGTGCGGTCTTCATCCAGTTTTTGCCCGCATGTTGCTGAATGTCGTCCCTCCACCTTGCCTGCGGGCGCCCGATGCTTCTTTTTGTTTCCCTTGGCCTCCATTGCATTAGGGTTTTCGTCCATTTGATGTTGTTTCTGGCTACGTGCCCCGCCCACTGCCGCTTGAACCGTGCCACCCGTTCCACGACGTCGCATACCCCCGTTCTTCGTCTAATATCCTCATTCCGGATCCTGTCCTTCAGACTGACTCCCAGCATTGCTCGCTCCATTGCCCTTTGGCAGACTCTAAGACGGTTGGCACTGTTTATTGTAAGAGTGGCTGTTTCGAGCCCGTATGTTGCCACCGGTAAGATGCAGGTATCGTAAACTTTCCTCTTCAGGTTCACTGGGATTTTTGGTTGGCGAAGTATATAGCTGAGTTTACCGAACGCTGCCCAGCTGAGACCGATTCGTCTAGTAATCTCTGCGGTTTGGTTACTTTTCCCGATTTTGATGTTATGTCCCAGATATACATATTCTTCGACTAGCTCCAGATTTTGGTTATCGATGGTGACTCTCATGTTAGATGTACTCATGATTTTGGTTTTCTGGAGGTTCATTTTAAGACCAACGGCTTCGGAGGCTACTCTGAGTTCTTGAAGCATTGTCGCAAGTTCAGCCGGGTCACTGCTACAGAGGACAATATCGTCTGCAAAGCGGAGGTGGTTGAGGTATCTTCCGTCTATCCTTATGCCTTTCTGATCCCATGTTAGTATTTTGAATGCGTCTTCCATTGCTAGGGTAAACAATTTAGCTGAAATTGTGTCCCCCTGTCTGACACCTCGTTTTACTTGGACTTTTGCAGTTACCTATTCCTCTTCAATTTTGACGTGCATGGTGGCGTGTTCGTAGATATATCGTATGATGTTAGAATATCTGTAATCTATGCGGGCGTTATCCATCGCCTCCAGCACCGCCCAGGTTTCAATTGAATCAAATGCCTTCTGGTAGTCTACGAAGGCCATGTGGAGTGGTACATTGTATTCCGTGCATTTTTCTACTAGTGTGCGTACCGTTTGGATATGATCCATCGTGCTATAACCCTTTCTGAATCCCGCTTGTTCGACTGGCTGGTAAAAGTCGAATTTATGGCCAAGGCGGCTTGTTATGATTTTAGTTAGTAGTTTGTAGAGGATGGATAATAGACTAATAGGTCTGAAGTTCTCCAGATTTGTGCAGTCGCCTTTTTTGAATAGCAGGATGACTTCTGCGTCCGGTATTTTCTCTTCTTCTAGGCATTTATTTAGCAAGATCAGGAGTGCTTCCTTCAGTGTATTTCCTCCGGCCTTCAGCATTTCACTGGTGATCTGGTCTTTGCCCGGAGCTTTGCAGTTCTTTAGGTGTTTAAGCGCCGCCTCTAGTTCTTCTCTATCGATGGGTTCTAATTCTTCCGATCCTATATTTAGAATTGGTTGTTTGATATGTCCTTGCTTTGGGTCTGCCATTGATGAGCTGTAGAGTCGTTGATAGAATTTCTCAATAATTTCTGCTATCTTTCCTCTTTCACTCACAATGACTTCTTGCTAATTTTTCATCTTGTGGATAATCATCTTGCCTCTCGATTTTTTGGAACGAAGTACTCTCATGTTTGCGTTGTTCTGTATAGCGTCCTTAACCATCCTTGTGTTATACGCTCTCTGGTCTCTTCTGATGGCCTTTTTCACGATCTTATTTAGGTCTCCATATCGTGTTAAGTTTTTGTCGGTGTTCCTTCGTTCGTCAATCAGTTGTTCTGTTTCTAAACTGAATTTCGGATGTTTCTTTCTTTGGAAGGAACAGACTTTCCGCACGACGCTTTTAATTCTGGAGGTGATCTTCGTCGAGAGTGTGTTTAGTTCCATGTTTCTCATATCTTCAGTTGGGTGTAGCTTCTTGTCGATTTGTCTATTGAATTCCACCTCTTTCTCTCTTAGTTCGCCTGTGGTTGGTCGTATCTTTCTTTTCACTAGAGCTTTTCTTTGGTGTCGAGTATTGATGTGGATCCTGGCTCTGACCAATCTGTGGTCGCTGCCTGTGTCAAAGCGGTTTAGTACTGACACATCCGAGCACATTTGGGGGTTAGATGTGAGAACATAGTCTATCTCGTTTTTGACCCTGTTATCGGGGCTCCTCCAAGTCCATTTCCTTTTCAGTTGCTTTTTGTAGAAGGTGTTCATACAGTAGAGCCTCTCCTTGTTGAGGAAATCTATCATAGTTTGTCCTCTTTGGTTCCTAGATCCCAACCCGAATTTTCCGATGAAGGGAGGATCCGTCGGTACCCTTGCTCCAACCTTCGCGTTGAAGTCGCCGATTATCACACAGATTTTGGTCTTTTCCGCGCTCTTTGCAGTTGTTAGGTCTTCGTAGAACTTTTCAATTTCTTCGTCTGATGAGGTGGAGGTGGGTGCATATGCTTGGATTATTTGGATACTAAACATGGCGTTGATCCTTAGCATTGTATAAATTACTCTGTTTGACACGGCTCTTGTTTTTGAAACCAGGTGCTTCTTCTTTTTGTGGATCAGTAGAGCAACGCCTCCGATGTGCGAGTTTGTATCGGAGTTATTTTGGAACAACAAATGTCCGGATTTGAGGATGGTGACTGCCTCTCCGCTCAACCTTGTTTCACTGATCCCTAGGACGTCCCACTTGATGTTCTGCAGTTCGTGTTCTAGGCCGGTGAGATGTTCATTGAGCCTCATGGTGCGGATATTGTACGTCCCTACGTACAGGGTTACTTCAAGTTTGCTTCTTCTCTTCTTACCATTCATCGAATGTTTGCCCTCCCCAGAATCCAAAGGGCCGACTGACGTATCAATGCGAGATTCCGGGTTTTCACCTCTACTCGCCTGGGGTATGCATGTTTTAAAATTCGACATATCATATCTATGAAAGGAGCTGGCATTAAAACACCACGCTTGCCAAGCGCGTTGGTGAGTTTGGGAATTTCATTTCCTTAATTCCAAGTGGAACGGTTATTCCGCCGTATTTCGGTCGTCAGAGCCTCGTTAGTTTTCTAGCAGTGGGCACCACGTGCAGGAGAGGTTGACATTTGGGCTGGTCTTTTCAGTTGTTATTCACCTTCGCCCCTTACCCACCTGCATCACCACGTCACATCTCAGGTCATACAGTACTTATATAGAAAAACGCACTAAGATTCATTTAGGGTCAACTTCTAACAACGCATCGTACATAATACACTCAATTCAACTATTACAAATTTCTTGGTAAGTTTGAATCAATTCTAAATACAAATTTGTGTTTAAATATTTTTAAAAGATATTTTTAGATGTATTGTAAAAATAAATAAATAGCATTCGTAATATGCAAATCTGTGACAAATACAAAAACATGAGCAATCAGCGCAACCCTTTAGTTAGCACACGTGCAGGGATACACCCCAAACAACTTTATATCAATGAGTCAAACCAACAAGAATAACTTCTAATGCCATTCAGTCAGTGCTTGATTGTTGTTTAACACACGCTTTCTTCAAAAAGTGCTCTGTTGCAATTGCGAGTGAAACTCTCATTACATTTAAACTTAATTTAATTAGTATGTAATTAACGTGAAAATATTATGTGAGTATTACTAACAAAAATAAATTGAATATAGATCAAATAAATGATATGATAAATATGAAAATTATTATAATTATTTGCACATGCACATTTGAAGTATTTGTTTAAAAACAATATTTTATTTTAATTGTTAGCTATTTTCCAAGTGAGAAATATTTAGAATTCATATTTATCATTAAAATGATGATGTGTGGTTTATAATAAATAACTAGAAAGATAATCGCAGTGTTATCTTTACATTTTACAGAGTTACGTTTATGTCATAATAAACAACGTTTTAATTTCAACTATTTAAATATCTATTACAATATTGTAGCAGCAGTTAATAAAAATTAGATATGGATAAGAATTTATTATTTTTATTTTAAACCAATATTAAAATATTTAAATCTGATTGATTTTAGATATCTTTGATCCTCTAATTGTTCATTGTAAGAATCTAAAACTTATTGATATGTTATAAGTAATTTCAGAATAAGTTTGAAGTTTTCTGACTTCTTTTAGAACTCTAAAATAGTATTTAGAACAAATTCTAAATGTTTGAAATAACTTCTGAATTGTGTCAAGTTCCAAAGTACGTTTTTTTAGTGACTCCAGAAGCTGTTTGACTATTTTTAGAACATTAAAATAGGATCTAAAACCAATTCTAAATGTTTTAAGACATTTCTGAAATGTAATAAGTTTTAAAATACGTGTTTCTTGTAATTCAAAAATAGTTTTGAGCTGTTTGACTGTTTTTAGAACTTTAAAAGTTTTAAAGTTATTCTAAAATGTGATAAGTTCTAAAATATGTGTTTCTGGTAACTCCAGAATAAGTTTGAAGCTTTCTGATTAATTTTAAAACTCTAAAATAGTATTTAGAACATATTCAAAATGTTTTAGTCTCATGTTCTAAAATGCGCGTTTCTGGTAGTTCCAAAATAAGTTTAAAGCTTTCTGACTAATTTTAAAACTCTAAAATAGGATCTAGAACAATTTCTAAATGTTTTAAAGACTTTCTAAAATATGTAAAGTTCTAAAATACGTGTTTCAAGTAATTCCAAAATAAGTTTCTATCTTTTTGACTGTTTTATAACTTTAAAATAAAATCTAAAACCAACTCTAAATATTTTAGGAATTTTCTGAATTTGATAAGTTCTAAAATATGTGTTTCTGGTGACTTCAGAAACTTTTTGCATATTTTTAGAACTCTAAACTGAAACAAAATTTCTTAAAGAAAGATTTGGTCAAAAATGATAGTAGGTAAAGTGCGTCATTTATAGTTGGCAAAAACTCCAAGACACCCAAGTTAATTTCTCCTCCTCCAATTTGACCGGTAAAAAACTGGAAACAAAGTAAAATAAAGAATAAACATTCAAAAACTGTGCTTTTCTCAAAGCACCTTGTTTGTGCGTTGTCACTAGCAATGCAGTAGTTGACCTGTAACTAAAACCAACTTCTTAAAACTTATCTAAAAAAAATAGTAGATATTCAGAGTAGTTCTAAACTGATGGCCAAAATGAACTGCCTTAAACACATTCTTCTTAAAAATTCTTGTATGACCAGAAAAAGAAAAAAATATTAATTGTACACAATCGTTTCAAATTTCCAATATACACTGCGCGACAAAAGTCTGGGTTCACTAACAATTTTTCCGATTTTTCGTACAGAATTTTTTTTATCCAGCTAAAACAAAATGTTAATGCTTATTTATCAAAAAACAAGTTTAATGACGTAGTCGCCAAATGCATAGCCGTACAATTTTTAATATAGTGCATGTTTTCCTTCTAACGTGCCTTATTCAGATTTTTGAGATTTGGTTAACAATTAAGTAGGTGTTGTCAGGGATTTGTTTATCATGCTTCAAATGTTGCTGGCAAGTGTCAGTGTGTGCTGAAATTTAGTTTTGTGATCAAAATGCCGATATCTCCAGTAAGATGTGCACGGATAATTGCCCACATTGAAGAAGGACATAGCCAGAGAGAAACAGGCCGTAGGTATGGAGTTTCTCAAAACGGGGTCCGAAGGATTTGGCAGAGGTATGAGGAAGATGGTCTACTAACAGCCAGAGCACGGTCAGGAAGACCAAGAAAAACTAATGCTCAAGATGACCGATTTATGTTGTTACAATCTTTGAGAAATCGCACTGAAACTGCAACAATTACAGCTAATGAGCTTGCTGCAGTCAGAAATGTTCAAATATCGGCACGTACAGTTCAGCGACGACTTCGAGAAAATAATCTAAAGTCTTATCGGGCTGCCACTGGTCCAAAACTTACGGTTCGTCACAAACAAAACCGACTGAATTTTGCTAGAACTTATCAGAACTGGGGGGCTGCCGAGTGGCGACATGTTTTATGGACTGATGAATCCCGTTTTACGTTGGATGCTCCAGACGGTCGTACACGGGTATGGAGGAGACCAGGAGAACGATACGCAGCATGTACCATGGCTCCTAGATCCAATTTTTTCGGAGGCTCTGTAATGGTATGGGGAGGGATTTCTGTCGAGGCTCGTACAGAACTACATATTTGTGATAGAGCAGCCCTTAACGCAGATAGGTACATTAGGGATATTGTAGAGGAACATGTTGTACCATACAGTCACTTTATTGGAGAAAACTTTCAATTAATGCAGGATAATGCTCGCCCACATGTGGCGAACATTACCCTCCAATATTTTAACGAAGTCGGAATTAGGTGTTTGGATTGGCCTGCTTGTTCACCAGATCTGAACCCTATTGAGCACGTGTGGGACCAACTGGGAAGAGCCATTCGAGCTCGCCCTGATCGCCCTCGGACCTTAAGAGACCTTGCAGCATGTTTGGTTGAAGAGTGGGACAGACTGCCGCAAGAAAACATTGCAACGTTGATTAACAGCATGTCTAGACGTCTGGACTGTGTTATTAGGGCTCGTGGTGGAAACACCAGATATTGAAAGTTTCGTTCGTACCCATAGTTCGTGTTTTTCACTTTTTTTTATAAACACTATATTTCTTTAGTATCCTAAAATGTAAGTAAATAAAGATTAATTATTAATTTATCACCAAAGGTGGTTTTTCATTTTTGTTTTTTGATAAACAAACATTAACATTTTGGTTTATTTGAAAAAAAAAAAAAAATAGGACAAAAAATCGGAAAAATTGTTAGTGAACCCAGACTTTTGTCGCGGAGTGTAGATTAGTTTTTAGGTCCAAAAGTCTTGAGTTGACTAGGTCAAGTTTATAGTATATTTTATTTTAGAGATTCTAGATTTATTTTCGACACTTTATGGTCCATTTTGTGTTTTTTGGGCATATATAACATCAAAAACCTTTTGGGAACAACCGATTTTAAATATTAAAAACTTTTGCAATTTTTGGACCACTAAAGCTACAATTTTTAAAATAAAAATTCAAAAATCTTAAAAATTGGTTAAAGAAAATATTTAATTGCTTATAAAGATAGGCTTCCAACGCGACTTCAAGACGCCAAACAGGTTGCAACGTCTGAAGTATTATATAATTCTTAGAAATTAATTCTTAATTTAATGAATCTTCTAAAATCATAAGTCTTCTGAAGCATAAAATCCTTTAAGAACCTTTAATACTTTCAAAGTAATTAAAATGCTTTTTTTCTTCTTTGACCATCTTAATTCCATTTTTGGACAAAAGATTTCCCCATATTTCTCCACAAGTCTTAATTTTTTGCAACTCTTATCCATGCCAAAAGTTGCAAAATATTCTTAAAGACGTAGTTTAATTTTCTAAATGCAGCTTATCCAAATCTTGTCTTACGTAGTTGATTATTTTATGATTTGGCCTAGGCCTATGTTAGTATAATTAGCCGTTTCTTCAAAATTTTCTGCAATAATCTTCTAAAATTACAGGTCTTCTTAAGCATAAAGTCTTTCAAGAACCTTTAATACTTTCGAAGTAATTAAAACGCTTATTTTCTTCTTTAGCTATTTTGATTCCATTTTTGGACATAAGCTTTCTCCATACTTCTCCACAAGTCTTAATTTTGTGCCACTCTTATCCATGCCAAAGATGTTGTAGAATATTCTTCTATATAATTTGGCCTAGGTATAGTATATTAATCTAATTGGCATGACTTTTGTTTGAGATACGTCATTGAGATTTTTCAGAATCATATTTAGGTTTCAGCAAATTTATAAAAATTTAAATAATGTACCAATTACCGTAGAAATATGGTTTCAAAAAAGCGCAAACCCAAGCAGAACAACAACAATATCTTTAACAAAATATCAAAAACTTAAGAAACCTAAAAATGTACAGAACTACACTTCCAATAACAAAGAAAACAACATTTAGGACAACTTTGTCCAACATGATGCAAAGTGCACCAAACACCGTAAAAATATAGTTCAAGAAAGCGTTCTCAAAATTACAAAACAATTAAGACTTCAAAAATCTAAAAATCTGTGTAAAACTACACTCCTGGTGTAAAAAAAACAAAGTTTAATGATGCAAAGTGCACTAAACACCGTAGAAAATTGGTTCAAAAAAGAGTAAACGCAAGCAAAATCGTCTTTTTTACCAGACAACAAAACATCAAAAACTTTAAAATTTTAAAAATGTACGAAATCACACTCACACCACGTGGTGACAAAAAACAATTTTGGGACAACTGTATTCAACGTAAGACCACACTCCCAATGAGAAGAACAATGAAGGAAACCTGAAACTTATGCACGGTACCAAACTAACCTTCTATACTTGTCTGGAAAATGTTACTACAAATACCATTTGGGTGCTTCCTGCAACCAATCAATGGTAAAGCTAATATGCCAAAAACCTAAACTAACTTAGAAGATTTACAGACCGGGAATAACAAATATAGTACATGAAGAAAAGACATTCAGGTTAGGAAGGATCTTTTGTTTGTCAATCAAAGATTTGATAACAAAAAAACAATCTTCCTCTACCAGTTCTCGCCGGGCATCAATCAAATCCCTAAATATTTATGTTTGTTTGGAGCCTTTTATAACTCAAACTACTATGGCACTGAAATGATAAGCATGTTTAAAAGTAGAACGTCTATTTTGACAAATTCTTCAAATGCATCAAATACAGTAGCGTAGCCCATAAGCGCACAAGGCCCTCTCAACCGGACCGGATTTTGTTGTTTTTGACGTTCCGTGAATAGAATTTGGCATGTTTTGATAGTTTATGGCCGGATTGTAGATCTTTTTGACAATAATTTAATACTTTTGTTATTTATAACATTCGATAAATAAAATTTTGCACTTTTCGACAGTTTATGGCCAAATTTTGGTTCTTCTAAACTAATTTTTTGCTATTTTTAAGATTTTATAAAGATTTTTACACTTTTTAAGAGTTTATTACCGGATTTTGGTGCTGACTGGTCTATGTTTCAAATGTTATAGCAGGATTTTGCGATTTTTCAACAGTTTATGTCAGATTTTGAGTTTTTTTAGTAACATTTTTGATATTTCAAAGCTGAATTTTGCTACTTTGACATTTTCTGTAATAAAATTTGTAAAATTGTATTTTCTGACAATATTTTCATACTGTTTAGGCCAGATTTTGCTATTTTTGACATTTTATTAAAAAAAAAATTGCATCTTTCGACAGTATATAGCTGGATTTTAGTTTTTCTGACAATATTTTTGATATTTTATAGTTAGATTTTGCTATATTTATAAATAGTTTTACATTTTTTAACAATTTTGATGTTTCTTAACAATATTTTGATGTTCCAAAACCAGATTTCGCTAATTTGGACATTATTTTTGATGTTTTATAGTTGGATTTTGCTATTTTTGAGATTTCATAAAGATTTTTACGTTTTTTAACAGTTTACGTTTGAATTTAGAGCTTTTTAACAATATTTTGATGTTCCAAAACCGAATTTTGCTATTTTTGACATTTTATAAATAAAAATTTACATTTTTTAACAGCTTAATGGTTGGATTTTAGTGCTTTTCAACAATATTTTAATGTTTTATAGCCGGATTTTGTTATTTTTGACATTTTATAAACAGAATTTGCACTTTTCAACTATGTTTGACCGAAATTTGGTCCTATCTGAAAATATTTTAATATTTTATGACCGAACTTTGTTATTTTTGACTGTTTACGAACAGAGTTTTCAATAGTTTGTAACCGAATTTAATTTTTTTTTTCCAAAACCGTAAAAGATCTTTTTGAATATTTTGCGGTAAGGCCCAAAAACTCTAGCTACGAGACTAATCAAAGAACTGAACCAGTAAGATAATCCGTCAGAAAACAAATTGGTAATTGCGTTACTAGGCGTAGTACCTCAATATTTGCCACAAACAAGATATCTGAAAAAAAATTCTCACTCAACAAGCTCTTTCCAAAATATTTGAAAACCGGTCTAGCAACTATACCACTGTTTAAGGAATTATAGAGATGGCTCTGATCCAGAGTAAGATAGCTATTAGTTCAGTTGAGTTAATCGCTAGACACAACCAGAACCAATTATCAAAGTTTTCGCACACAACATTGCAAATCACATCACTTATCCGCCAATCTGAAGTTACAAGTTTAATCAAAGATAAGTCTTTTGGCTAGTATAAATACCAAAACTAGATTACATAAAGTCAAAAACAAAGAGACGTCGATTGAACTATTTCTAGGCAAATTTTTCAAGCTGCCATCAAAAAGTTGATCAAGTCAAGACAACATTTGAACAGACCTATCATGTCAGACTGCCAAGCGGCACTACAAGCAATGCGTTCACCATTACTAAAATCCAAACTAGTAATAAACTGCATGACCAGTATAAAAGCATTAATTTAAAATTTTGGCGTATCAGTCTGGTTACCAAAGATCAAGGTTTTAAAAGAAAATCTTAAAGCAAACCAGTTCGCCCAAGAAAAAATACCACAGAAACGTTTGTTGGTCTTGAACCTAATTTTAGAATCCCTTAAAACAAAATTGTCAAGGAATTAAGCCAAACAGTGGTAATGCAGATATGTCCAACAAAACAACTTGCAAGACTAATAACTAAACACTGTGACCTGAGCAAACAATTCTCTATGTTGCGGATGTTTATGGGACAAAAAACTTCATTACATCTGCTGAGCAAATAAACAGTTTCTTAGCAAACATTTATAGACTTAATTGAAGAAACAAATTTACTAAAAAAGTAATAACCAGGATGCACAATAGAACCAACTCTTAGGATCTCAAAAGAAATAAATTATTTGAAGTATTTGAAAAAAATAATTGATCACATATTTGTTATCCAAGATGTTTAATTAATCATAAATGAGTAATAAGTTTTTTTATAGCAAATATACTGATATGATAATTAATCCAACAATAATTGCAATGAGTAATTAATGAATAAATAAATGTGATTATTGATAATAAATGAATCAATAAAGTCGTTGTAAATAAATGCACATGCATGCAATACAATCAGGTGAAATTACCTAATAGCAATAACAGGTCTAGTTATTATAATGAATATTTATCTTTTCACTCTCGCATAAATAAATCCAATGTTAATTTTGATTTGTTATGTTAGAACATATGTGTTTATAAAGGCGGGTTATTAACACATACCATAGAAAAAGGGTTGCATCCCAACTTATACCTGAATATATTTTTTTGTCGAAGGGTTTCTGAAGGTCGCGTTTGATTTTAATAGCTGTGTGATGTGAAAAAATTTCACAAGTCTCTAAACATGGATCGTTAAATGATGGGCACAATATAAATTGGACATTTCAAGGATAATTTGGGCCTCATTGTCTTGAATTTATATGAGCAACAATTGTATGATTACCGACCCATATCGGATTATGTAAATGTTCAATGCTGTTTGTTAATATTGTTAATGATAAGGGTGGGTCATATGAATTAAATAAAAATGAATGGGTGGATGAGATTGGATCATCTTTTAATGTAAAACGGGGTAGTAAGATGCGTGCAACGCTTATGTTGTGTGCTGTTGCCGTGTCAGCGAAGCAAGACCACTTTCACTTCCCTACAAAGCGGAGACCTTGAAGGTTTTAAACAGGTAAAATCAGTCTCGAGGACAGTCGTACCAGCACAAAACGATCAATTACTTAATACAACGCTCGCCTGTATTACGCCATTTGTAATTTATGAGCTTCGCTTGTATTTTCATTTAAATACACACATATAATGTGAATGGAGAAAGGCCGAGAGGGTAAAAAATGAAAAGTAGCTCTTGTGCATACAGGGCAGAAAGTGTACGCAATGGCCATGAAAATTAGCTGATTGAGTGTTACCAAATAGAAATGAATTGTTTGTATATATAATGTGTGGTTTCATGTTTGCTCTCATTTAGGCCGCAGGCCCGCATCTAGTTTTAGGGTCCAGATGATAGGACGAGACGGTTACAGCGGTTACGCGATAGTGAAAGTGCTACACTATGGTTACTTTCCCTCGCTCTCGTAACGTAACATAACAATGGCATATTACATGAGCAAGCTGGCGCTTACTATTTGGTTTGATTCGTATGCGTTTGCTGTATTTTCACACCGTTTTTTTTGGTTTCATTTAGTATTGAGAGCGAGAGATTTGTGTATAAAATACAGAAATGGCATCAAGTAATGGTGATTGAATAGGAATAAGTATGTAATGGAGATGACGTAATATATTCAAATAAGAGTAGGACGTGAAGGTGAAAGAAAGGACATTCTTCAAGGTTCCAAATAACAAAGGGTAAAAATGAACAAGTTTAGAGTTAATACAGATTCCAACAGCATTTGTTAGATATTGCAATGGTATTATACAACAGTTCCCCCACTTGATGTGGGTATTGTGAAAGTCCATTTGCGGCCCCTGCGCGAGCCCCGCTTGCGACGAGTCTCCTTGGCGGACTCGGTGAAAGCAAATGAAACGCTCGGAATGCCGTGCTTTGCTAAAGCGGCTTAGCTGTTATTGCGCGGAGCGCGGCTTCTACAATTCCCATTACAGTGAATGCGAATCAAGCCCGCGGAGAGTAGAGATAGATCATTCATGTCGACTGTCGTACAGTCGTACACACATATATATATATATATATATATAAGCAAATCAGTAAATCGTCGCCGGTTAGAAATATGTTCTGAAATGAAAATAGACTCGGCGATGGCGAAATGCACTTTAAGTTGCAGAAGCTGGTGTCTGCCAAATGTTAAGCTAGCCGGAGCAAAAAGTTTTAATACAAAATATCGCGCGGCTGCTTCTCGCGACCTTGAAAGTAGAGAAAGAGGAGCTGCGAGCGAGCTGGCAATAGGAAAAAAAACTCGCGCGTGGTGGGGACTTTGAAAAGAAAAGAGGGGAAAGTAAAGGGAGAAATTAAGAACTAGTAGTATTAAGTGTGATCCCGCGCAGACAAACTGAATTGATGCTAATATTTTGCAGCGCCACTGTGTGAAATACTTCTTCAATTCTGTTGGATTCGGGATCGGGGGGGTGGCGGTTTTGATGAATTCTTGATCCCGGTCCTAATACCTATTGGCAAACAAACTAAGCAAAGCGACTGTTCAAATTGAACTCTTCAATCTTGGTGGTTGCGCGCTATTCGTATACCATATACCAACGGCTGTGTTGTGAAGGCTCGTGCTCGTTCACTTTTACTTTCATTTGTGGCGCAACACAGTGTCGAGAGTCGTGCCCCAAAAATATAATCCACTCAATACGAAGGCAGGCGAGCGAGAAGAGGCGAGAGGCGAACGGACAGCGTGTGCAACGGTTACGGTTGTGTGTAGTGCAGTGGAGCTATGGCTCGGTGCTGTGGTCCGTCCTCCGGTGTTCGCGGACATCCCGCGGATTCTGCACCCCAATAATAAGGATTAAGTGTCGCCCGTTCTGTTGTTCACACTACCGCTGATGCTGAAGACGCGCGACCCAGACAACCTGTTGCTTGCATCTCCAATTTGATTTCGACTCTGGATTACTGGACTAATTATATAACAATCCCCAAAGGAAATATCTTAATCGATAAGCCAGGCGAGAGAGTGCAGTTATTAATGTTTTTCACTGATTGCCATAAACTATCAAAGTGCCTTTCGTGTTCTTCAGCGCACTGGAAGATTGCAATAACAGTGCGCTGTGGTTGCGGCGGTCCTAGTTGAGAAAGAGAGAGATTAAAAGTAGCCCGAGAGATTAATGTGTTGCAAATTCAAATGAACACCTGTAAGTAAAGGCGTGTCCCTTTGCAATATACAAATGTATAACTAAAGCTCATAACAATAAACATGTGCATGTAAATACGCCAACCAAGAGTTACTCGATTCAACATTTATTAATAGGACACTTGCACTTTATTCATTTCATTTCATTTCGTTGCATTGCATTTCATTTTATTTCACTCAACTAGAGGCCCAACGGCCTTCGCAATTAACTATCGAGTGATATACCAGTATTTAAATTAAATTAGCAATTACTGGGAACTACTTTCAAATATGACTTTAATTGAAATAAATGCTGCTACATACCATAAACAAAACAAATTCCAATTAGATTCTATAATCCCATTGTCACTTAAAATATCATTAATTCTATATCAAATTTCAGGTGATTTTTACTAAATTATTAAATTCGCCATGTACTCGGACGAACAAGAATCCCACGGCTTATTAACCTTGCATTACGGCAAACATCATGCAACGATAGTAGACGAGATTAAAACTTGCTTTTCATCAGAAAACTACGCAGACATGACCTTCATATGTGACGACAAAACGGCGCTAAGTGCACATAAATTAATTATGGCGTCAGCGAGTCCTCTTGTCCGCCGCATCCTGGGGGAAAGTGTACACGCTCACGGTCCCAGTGTTGTACTCATACCGGGAATCAAGAGTGGTCACTTGCGGCACCTGTTGGATTTCCTCTACCACGGTCAGGCTTGCATAAAGGTACAAGAATCCATTAGCATAATTTAACAATAAAAAAACATTAACCCCCTTTGTTACAGTCGAGTGAATTGGATAGCATACAAGAACTCTTTGAATTGTTACAAATAAAATCCGACGTGTGGGAATCCAGCACGAGAGAAGAAGCTAAAAAACTATCGGAAGAAAGCAGTTCATCGTGGACGCCCCCAGAAAACGAATCCAATACAGCGACGATATCAGTAAAAAGAGAATCAGAAGAAACACCCGAAGAGGATGAAAAAGAGGAAGGTGAAATCAAAGACGATGAGGATGAAGAAGTTGATGATACTAATGATGAAGATGAGAGGCGAAGCAGTTCCCCAAATCCGGTAAACCTTTCATTAAATACCAAATCCACCGACAATGCAACCGACAATGAAAAAGACAACAATAAACCGGAGGTAAATAAATAAATAAATAAAAAAATTAATAAAGCTTACTTAATTATTTTATAGAATACAGAAGCACCAAATCCAGATGTATTAAAAATAGGACAATCAACAGTTAAGATAGCACCAAAAGTGCACGAACTTTCGCAGTATCATCATCACAGAATGAAACGAAAAAGCATGTATATAGAGCCAATAGATATAAAACACCAAGAAGAATTTTCGCAATTAAAACCCCCAATTGGAGACCAAAAGTTAATATCGTTAGTGCAGAGTCCGGATAATTATGTGGTGACGCCTCATAGAAAACGGAGACCGGGCTTTCACAATTCTCCAGCACAAAACCCGCCGTTTGTTCCGTTTTCGCCTTCTTATATAGACGAAGGTTCGCATCATCATAGATATAAAAGTTTGCAACATCCATTACTTGCAGCTCATCACCCGCTATCATTATCGGCGCCTCCATTTTTGGTGGAGAGGACGCATACACCAACTCCAGGTCAACATCCGGATACAGTTCCGGCTGATAATGTGGTTGTTAAGTACCGTCCTCCCAGTGCGGATCAGAGTATAGCTTCTGAATCGTATCAAGCGTTTGATCATACATGGGGGGCTTGGAGTTTATGTCAAGCACAAGTGAATCCATCACCTAGTAACGATGAAACTAGAGATCCGCCACCTAGTTTCCCGACGAATTCCGGAGAAGACACAGCTGAAAGTAGTCATTCGACAAGCACAGCGAAACAAGTGGGACCCACAGGCCAAGTACGAGAATATAGATGTGAATATTGCGGGAAGCAATTTGGTATGTCCTGGAATTTAAAAACACATCTCCGGGTACATACCGGAGAAAAGCCGTTTGCGTGTCGATTATGTGTAGCTATGTTTAAACAGAAAGCACATTTATTAAAACATTTGTGTTCAGTGCATAGAAACGTGATATCGTCATCAAATGACGGCAGTGTCGGGCGTTTCAATTGCTGTTTTTGTCCTCTTTCGTTTGAATCTCTACCTGAGTTAATCAGACATTTATCGGGACCGCATAATAATTTGTTGCTTAGTAAAAACATGCACGAGCTCAAATAGTTCGCGTTCACATTCCATGCCCGTTTTTTGAGCATTGGATTTTCAAACACCCAAAAAACGAGAATCCAATTTATTCCAACGGAGAGTATGTGGCCGTAAGATTTGATTCTGTGGAACGACCACTTCTCTAACTTGTGATATCGTGAGCCCGTAAGTGCCTTTTTTCCTGAAAAAAAAATTATATTAAAAGAAATTCGCGGTGTCGTGATTGATTCTGGACCTCAGGGAAATTAGTGAGCAGTCCAGAGATGAAGAGCTCCACCTCAAAATCCACCTCACCGTCTTCCTCATAGTGCTTTAGTTTTTTATGTACTCTCTCAACCGTCGCTGTGTTCAATTGACTCGTGTACCTAATGACTGCGCGTGGTGTGTATGACAAGTGAAGATATGGTATGTGTACCTTTCGGCTGGTCCGAGACATGACTATTATATTTCTATTTTATTATTTATTGTCACAGTGGTACTCCATGGCGAATCTATTTCCTGTTATATACATCACAAGTGGACTAACTATGTATGATGCACTAACAAAAAATGCTACTATAATTCTTCACCCAATTAACATTACCTTTTACTAGTGCAACATTGGAAATCGCATGCGCGATCATTTCACATTTCTCAGCCCAGTTACTATTTTTACTCTCTTATATAAAGTATTTAAAATTACGCAAGAATTACTTAAAGCATTTTTTGTTTGTGTATGTAACATTTGTATATTTCTTGAATACGTATATAGTTTTTACTACAAAACTGGAACATAATAATAACGTATATTTTTTTTAATATACACACCAAAGAAGTAAAAAATAGGGCCACTTTATTATGATTTAAAACAAATCATCAAGCTAAAAAAAACTATTTTTTGATATTTTTTAGAATTAAAAAGAATCGCGGCTTAATCAAGCCACATAATCAAAATTCCCCAATGCGTATGTGTATGCTCTGTATGCAAATCTTGGATGATTATTAATTAATTATCTTAATTGCCAGGCTATGGCAAATTTTATTACAATCAAATGAGCATGATTAATCCATTGCATCCAATAAATCAATCATCAAAATGTTTTTTTCGGAATAATAATATTTTTTAACCAAATTAATGTTCGTAGAATTGGAAAGATTTAAAAAAAATTGTTTGATTATAAAAAAGAAAACATGTGGTACAAATGTGGTAAAGTTATAGAATATTTGGTAGTCTTTGTAAAATGTAAATAAGATTCATGCAATTTGTAAATAATATTATTTAAGTATATTTAATAAAAAACAATCACTTTGTTTGTTCTAATTATTGTTCACCTTAAAAATTTCGTACGCATTTATTTATTTATTGCATACCCGAGAATTATGTGCTAAAGTAGAATGTTCAACTACTAACTGGGTTACGTCATTCATTACATAATTACATGTTACGATTTCTATTAGTGGCAGCTCGTGAAATTTAAACTTTCACGCGTAAAAGTCTTAATGTGACTCCCAAAATAAGCTGGCGATTTTTTTTATATAAATAAATATTATGCAATCAAAACAAACATTGAAAATCATTCAAATCCATATACGTAATAAATTCAAGCTGGTGCATACTTGGTTGCATATATTAAAGCAGAGCTTTCAGCAGGAAATCTGATTCGCTTAATTCAATTAAACTCAAACAAGCAAGCTATAATAATAAATGTCAGGTCGGTCAATACCGCAAGCTAATGATAACATGACACAAGTATTCTGGCTTGAGTTGCCATTGACTTTATCAATCTGATCGTAGACCGTTGTTCGAGATCGAGTTCAGAAGGCCATCTTAGGACATTGCCTTCTTCTATGCAAAATATTTAAACTAATTGATATTACAATAAATTCCTATATGTAGGAACAATTTAGGACGCATTTGATTAACGATACCGACGTGCATGGTAAAAATAAATAATTGCCAATTTCATTTTCATTAAAGTTATCCAAGCGGTATTTTATATATATTCCCACAACACAGCTATATATAAAGCTCATAGATAAATTTCTACCATCATTCCGAAGATGCCATCAAACAAGTGTGTGTGTTTCTTCATCGTTACTTTGGCTGTTGCCGTTATGGGGCAGATTCCCAATCTCGGTTACTGCCCAGATTATCTACCCATGTCTGAATTCGACATGAGTCGATTTTTGGGGAAATGGTACGAAGCCGAAAGATATTTTACATTTTCGGAAGTTGCAAGTCGTTGCGTTGTTACTGATTATGCTAAAGCCACCAGTGGACGCATTTATGTTTCGAATGAAGTTACAAATAGACTGTAAGTAATATTATTTATTATTTAATTTGCATATTAATAACAATTGTTATAGTACTGGGGTTAAAAGAGTTATTAATGGAAACATGCAATTGGTTGGCAAAGGTGATGAGGGGAAATTGCATGTTAAGTATGCTACTACCCCAATACCAACAGAAACCACTTTTATGGTTTTAGAAACTGATTATGATAATTATGCTGTTGTTTGGAGTTGCTCTGGATTTGGACCAGTACATGCTCGTAAGTACAATTTATTTATTTAAATATTATTTTAGTAAACAAAAATTTTAGTTATTTTAATTGCATATTTCTGTTAAAAGTAGCACTATTCCAAACTACCTAAACTAAAAAAAAAAAAATTTTGTGCAATTTTTTTGGAAAATTTAGATTTCTATATCTAAACCTATATTATAGATGTTAGCATCTATACTATGATCAAGTACAAGAATATTTATCGGATCAGAGCTCTTGTTGATATTTTTTTATATTCCTGTCAAGTGTTTTCCATACGGTACAAAAATATTTATCAGATCAGAAAAGCCTTTGTTTTAGTAGACAGTTTTAGCAATTTTGTTTCTTAATATAGAGAACCGTATCATAAAAATATAAATGTTGGCATCCACACTAGGCAGAGAAGCCCTTTCTTTCTTGGATTTGCTATAGTTGAGAAAGTTTTGGAGTTTTCCAATATAAATAAACTCAAAAATACCTAAAAGTTTGTTGGAGGTAAAAATTAGAGGTTGGATTGAAATAGTTGGGATGGAGTAATAAATACTAAAAATCGTGTCCAGTTAATTATAGTATCAATAGCTGAGACGGTATTCAAGTTAAATGTCAAGTGTTTTCTAATATAGGTCACATACGGATAGTAGCTTAGATAGAATTTTTGGGCCTCACCAAAAATTTGACTGTACCTTCATTTTTTTTTTCAATCTGGTCAAAACTATTAAAAGGTGCAAAATACTAAATATAAAAAGTCAAAAATAACAAGGTCATAAATTATTAAAATATTTTTAGAAAAAAACAAAATTTTGTCAAAAACGGTTGAAAATAGCAAAATTTTATTTGGAAAATAACAAATATAACAAAACATGGTCTTAAAACATCAAAATATTGTCAGAAAGTACCAAAATCTAGCCATAAACTGTTGAAAAGTCTACAATAGTTTATAAAAACTCAAAATAACTGCCAAAAAGTGCAACATTTTATTCAAAAAATATTCAAATATTTTCAGAACAAACCAAAAACCGGCTAAAAACATCAAAATACAATCAAAAAACAATAAAATTCAACCAAAAACTGTGTTGACAAGTACATTTTTTTATCAAATTTCAAAAAGTTAGCTATAAAATATTGTTAGAAATAGCAGAAATTCGGCCATAAACTGTTGAAAAGTGCAAAATTCTATTCTTAAAAAGTCAATCTAACTAACTGCGGTTATAAAACAATAAAAAAGTTTCAGATAGAATCAAAATCCGACCAACAACGACTTAAAAATGCAAAAATTTGTTAATAAAATATCAAAAATAGCAAAATCCGTCAAAATATTGTTGAAATGCTTTACAATTTAGCCATAAAATGATGAAAAAAGTAAAAAACAGCCAAATCCGGCTATAAAATATCAAAATATTGTTAAAAACACCAATATCCGGCCATTAAAGTATTAAAAATGTAAAATTCTATTCATAAAACTTTAAAATAGCAAAATCCGGCCATATATAATAAACTTACTGTTGAAAAAAATCAAAATTTGGCCAAAAACTGTCAAAAATGTATTTTTTTAATGGAATGTCAAAAATAGAATAATTCGACCTAGAAACATCAAAATATTGTTAGTGAGCATCAAAATCCGGCCATAAAGTACCAAAAATTGCAAAATTCGGCCATAAAATATAAAAAATTTGTTGGAAATAAACAAAATTTGACCATAAACTGTTAAAAAATGTAAAATTCTGTTCATAAAACGTTAAAAATAGCAAAATCCTATCTGAAAACTTTAAAACATTGTTAGAAAGCACAAAAATCCGGTCATAAACTGCACACATGCACAAAAAATTATAAAAATTGCAAAATTTTGCCATAAAATACTAAAAAATATCAAAATATTATTTTAAAGCACTAAAATCCGGCATAAAACTGTTCAAAAAATGTCAAAAATAGCAAAATCCTACTATAAAATATCAAAAATCATGTTACAAAGCACCAAAAGCTGCATTTTTTATTAAACTGTCAAAAATCCGGTTTTGCAACCTCAAAAACTCGTTAAAAAGCATCAAAACCCCGCCATAAACTGTTAAAAATTTGTGAAAATATGAATTTTTAATACATCAAACAATTTAAAAAAAAATCCGGTCATAAACTGTTGCAAAGTGCAAAATTCTAATTATAAAATGTCAAAAATAGCAAAAATCCGGCTTTAAAAACTCAAAATATTTTCAGAAAACACCAAAATTTGGTATTTAAACTGCAAATTGTTCAAAAAACATAAAAATACGTTCGGGAGAATTAAAATCCGGCCAAAAACGGTTATAAAATCTTAAAAGTAGCAGGATCCGGCCATAAAATATCAAAATATTATTAAAAATCGCAAGAATCCGGCCATTAACTATTAAAAAGTGCAAAATCCTATTCATAAAAAGTCAAACTAACTAGCTGCGCTTATAAAACATTAAATTAATTTCAGATAGAATCAAAATCCAACCATTAACGGTTTAAAAGTGCAAAATTTTATTCATAAAATGTCAAAAATAGCAAAATCCGGCTTTAAAACCTCAAAATATTTTCAGAAAACAACAAAATTTGATAATAAAACTACAATTTGTTCAAAAAACATAAAAATATGTTCAGAAAAAATTAAAACCCGGCCAAAAACGGTTAAAAGTAGGAGGATCCGGCCATAAAATATCAAAATATTATTCAAAATCGCAAAAACCCGGCCATTAACTATTAAAAAGTGCAAAATCCTATTCATAAAAAATCAAACTAACTAGCTGCGGTTATAAAACATTAAATTAATTTCAGATAAAATCAAAATCCGACCATTAACGGTTTAAAAGTGCAAAAGTGTATTCATAAAATGTCAAAAATAGCAAAATCCGGTTATAAACATAAAAATTATGATAAAAAGCACCAAAACTTGGCCATTAACTGTTGATTTTGTTTATAAAAAGTCAAAAATAACTAAATGCGGCCAAAAAACATTAAATAATTGTAGATAAAATCAAAATCCGGTCAACAAATAGCAAAATTTGATTTTAAAATATCAAACTATTGTTAGAGAGTACCAAAATTCGTATATAAATTGTTAAAAAATGTAAAATACACAAAAGCTTTAAAATCTGACTATAAAATATCGAAATATTTTTAGAAAACATCAAAATCCGGCTATTAACCTGTTGAAGAATATATAATTCCATTCTAAAAATGTGAAAAAAGCAAAATCTGCCTAAAAATGCGCAATTTTAGTCATGGAGTGTCAAAAATAGCATAATATGACCTTGAAACATTAAAATAATGTCAAAAAACACCAAAATCTGGCTATAAAATATCAAAAATAGCAAAATTATATTCACAAAATGCAAAATCCGGTTATAAAACATCAAAATTATGCCATTAAGCAAATCTAACTATAAACTGTTAAAAGTGCAAATATCTGTTCATAAAAAATCAAAAATAACTAAATGCGGTCTTAAATTATTAAAATATTTTCAAATTCTATCTGAGCAACAACATAAAATGTCAAAATTCAATCTTAAAACATCAATATATTGTTAGAAAGCAGCAAAATTTGAACATAAATTGTTAAAAAGTGTAATAACTTGAAAGAAATTTGAAAAACCTTTAAAATCCGGCTATGAAATATCAAAATATTGTTCAAAAACATTAAAACTCGGCCATTGTCTTGTTGAAAAATGAAAAATTCTATTCATAAAATGTCAAAAACAGCAAAATTCGGCCTGAAATATCAATTAATTGTTAAAAAAAAAACAAAATTTAGCCAAAAACTGTCAAAATGTGAGGAATTATAATCAAAAATAGCATATAAAATATCAAAAAGAGCAAAATCCGGCCATAAAACATCAAAATATTGTTGAAAACACTAAAAAAGTGTAAATTCTAATTATATAATGTCAAAAATGGTCAAAATTCGGTTAAAATATTGTTAAAAAAACCAAAATTCAACCAGAAATCTGTTGAAAATTAAAAATTTAATTTATAAAACTTCCGCTCCGGTCTTAAAACATTAAAAAAAATTAAAAAGCACCAAAACCCAGCCATTAAATATCAAAAACAACAAAATCCGCTCTTAAAACATCAAAATATTGTTAAAAAACACTAAAACCCGGCTATAAAGTATCAAAAATAACAAAATCCGGCCATAAAAAATAAAAATATTTTTGAAAAAAAAAAACAAAACCTGACCATCAACTGTTAAAAAGTGTACATTTTAATTATAAAATGTCAAAAATTGTCCTAATTTGGTTAAAATATTGTTAAAAAACTACAATCCAAACAGAAAACTGTTGAAAATTTAAAATTCTATTCATAAAACGTCCGGTCCGGTCTTAAAACATCAAAAAAATTTAGAAAACACCAAAACCCGGCCATAAAATATCAAAAACAGCAAAATCCGCCTTTAAAGCATCAAAGTATTAATAAAAAACACTAAAATCCGGCTATAAAATATCAAAAATAACAAAAATTGCCATAAAAAATTAAAATATGTTTGAAAAAAGGCAAAACCTGACCATAAACTGTTAAAAAGTGTACATTCTAATTATAAAATGTCAAAAATTGTCCAAATTCGGTTAAAATATTGTTAGAAAACCACAATCCAAACAGAAAACTGTTGAAAATTTCAAATTCTACTCATAAAACGTCCGGTCCGGTCTTAAAACATCAAAAAAATTTAAAATGCACCAAAGCCCGGCCATAACAGATTCATTCGGTAGCGCTACGATTCAAAAAAGGTGTAGGCTTAAATAGCGCAACTTTTCAATTGAAAACAAATCCGCAAATGTTTACTTTTAATTGAAAAAACAATTAAAAATTATTTTACACTTAATAATTGGTTCTTATATAATACAACTAATGGCTACGTGATAATTCATAATGCAAAAATTAAATAAAACAATTTAAGTCGTGACTGCAATTTCTAATCAACTTTAAAGAATACTTTCATAGTTACTCAAAATTAAATCAATTTCAATCTTTCACCAATATTTTTGTTAAAAGGTTAAAAACAATAATTGGAAGTTAATAACTTAATTAAGCCAACGGAATCGGAATTGAAACTGCAACTCGCATTATTGTGATTCACTTTTTTTAATCATTTCAACGTCATTCAATTAACAGTTTTGAGAAAATTTACTATCGTTGTCCTAAAAACGACACATACACTAGTGTTGCCGGGCATGCATCCTTCGTCAGTGTGCGTAGCACTTCAGAAAAACATTTTACATAAAATCACTACTATACCTATTATGTATGAAACCACTTCTCATACAAAATAAACGCTGCTTCTTTAAAAACAGAAATTGAACTGGTTGAATTTAATGCCATCTACAATTGATTCTCAATTAAGTTAGTATATCGTAACGCTACTTCAACATAAATATTAAAATAATATGTTTAAAATGCCATTTGTTCTGGTAAAATTGAAGATCTAAGCTAAAATAAAAATGTTAATTATTTTTTTCTTAGAAAATGCTTGGTTGATGACTCGTGAACGACTTCCAAGCGGAACTGTCCTTCAAAAAGCTTATGGAATCTTAGACAAATTCAAAATTAGCCGTACATTCTTCGTAAAAACCGACCAAGAAGGCTGCGCATTAGCTGCATCCGATATTAACGCAGCTAATGGAATCACTGCTACATCCACAATCCCTGAAGCTACAGGATCAGATCAACGAAGTGAACCAATCAAAATAGAAACACAAATTAAACCTGAAACCAAGCCTGAAGAAGAAATTATAAAACCAGAATCTGAAAAAATTGAAATCAAACCTGAAGAAGAAATTGTAAAACCAGAAGTTGAAGCAATTGTAAAACCAGAAGAAAAAGTAGAAGAAGTTAAAGTTGAAGAAGAAAAGAAAACTGAAGTTGATGCTGTAGCTGAAGTAATTATAAAACGCAGTGAAGCAGAAATTGAAAACAAAGTTGATTAAAAATTATATTTAATTTATATTTATTTTATTTATTATAGCTATTAGTTGAAGCATGCGTGTAAATAAACTCGTTTTATGCAATAAACACATTTAATTTCGTAACATATTGACTTTAATTCATTAATCCTGGAATCAATTATATTTTCAATTTATTATAATGGAAAATTACTTTACAATAGTGATCGATCAACCACAAACAACCATTTACATAAAAAAAAATATTGTCTGTTATTGAACCAGCGCACCGTTATTATGACCTAGTAGATACACACGGTCATCATCATTATTAGTGCCTCCAGTATACTCACTGTTGCATATGCAATTATAATTGAAAAAGTGCATATATAGGAAAGAGCAATACATAAATAACAGTCATGAAATATGATTGAATTGGTGTTGCTGCTGCTTGGTTTAGATGTGGTCCTTACACAAGTACCATTTTTGGGTACATGTCCATATGTACCAGCAATGAAAAACTTTCAACCCGATAAGGTAAGCATGTTTATTAATTATTAATTGGTTTCAATAACATCTTAAAATATTAATTTATGTTTATAAACAAGCATATTAGTCGCGCTCAGATTCAAATAAAACTAATTTGTATGTGTGCAGTTATATTTAGTGCAGGGTCGTTTATATATTTCGCGATTTCAGGACGTTGATCTGAAACTAAAACAACTCTGAATTGAATGAAAACAGAATTAATTCTAATGTTAAATTAATAAATTCATATTTTGAAAATTTTAATGGTTTTAATTGAAGGTTTCTTTTATTATAAATAACCGGTTATTTTCTAATACAATTGTAATGACCTCACTATTAAAAGAAATGCAGTAATTTATGTTAACTAATCAACAAAATTAAACGCAATCAATTATGTATATTAAATAAATATAGAATTCAACCTTTCTTTAACAAGGCCAATATTTCTTTGTGAGTTTATTGTCGCTTTAAACATTAATAGAAGTACTTAAAAAAATTAATTCTGTACTATTTTTGTTGATTAGATTATATCCTTTTTATAATTTCAGATTAATTACTTTAATTAATTAATTAATTAATCTCAAACTCTCTACTATCTAATATATGGATAGTAGCAATTTTTTTTTATAAACCAAAGTTCTACAGTACCAATCATAATGTTTTTAAACGCAAATTAAGAGTTTAGCCTGTGTTATCTATTGTTAATTTAATTAAACTTATAAAACATTGCATTTATGAATACAGATATACATAAAAAGTATTATAGTATCTTATGCTTTAATAATAGCAAACGATAAAATCGTTCACCAAGCAATACAATGTAATTTGTTATTTTAAATTTTAGGTTCGATGCTAAGCGACACAATAAATCTAATAAAGTTGCTCGGTATTATTAAATCTTTATTTATAATAACTGTCAGAGTTTTAAATTATATAACTATTCACTCACATGTGTAATATAAATAGCATAAAAATTAACTTGCGTAAAATCAAAAAATTTAAGTCTTTTTTTTTTTTTTTTTTTTTTTTTTTAATTAAATTTCTTCAAACACGTATGTTGTAAGACGCAATTTTTTTTGAGATTTAAAGGGCAAAAAAAACACTAAAGGGGAAATCTAGAAATGCTCCTGAGGCTAGCCAACAGACCCATCTGAATCCCCTCCAAACCGGAAGTCCGTAAGGTTTTCCTTCGGCGATCGACGAAAGTTTCGGTTTTAACCTAACCTAACCTAACCTAAGCTCACGTACGTCGCCGCACTAAAACTCGCAAACGTGGACCAATGTTGGTAATTTTTTGGTTACTGGGGTAATTTGGTCCCCTGATTACGATTCCGGAATCGCCGTTTCAATATTCTCAACCGTTCAGCTTCTAATTCAAAGCGGTTCTTCAGTGTATTTTTATTACGAAAACGTGTGAAACAAATATAGTTTTATGAGGCCGAAGGGGACGCAATTGCTCTTGAGGCAAGCCAACAGATTCCGGAAGATGCTTTTGCAAACCGGAAGTCCGTAGGTCAAAGGGTTTTCCTTCGGCGATCGATTGTATCTCTTAGTACGTACGAATGCTCGCGTTTGTCAGAGTAAAATCCACAAATGTGAATGAAAGTTTGTAATTTTTTGTTTTCTGGGGTAATTTGGAGCCCTGATTACGATTTTAATATCGCCATTTTGATATTCTCAACATTTCCCCCTCTTATCCAAAAATGGCCATTTTCGGTCAATTTGAAATTTCTAAAAGCGTGAAACTAACATACTTCTAGCCGGCGGATGAGGACACAGATTTTTTTGTGTCAAGCCACAGACCCCAGTAGGTTGTCGGAGAAACCGGAAGTCCGTGCTTCAAGGGGTTCTCCTTCGGCGATCGAAAGAGTCAAAACATAGCAAAGGGGGGGGTCTTTCTCCTTTTTGGACTAGGATTTTTTCAATTTTAGGAAAAAAAGGTCGGTTTTTTTGCATTTCCTGACGTAAAATGAGCCCCTGATTACGAATTTTTGGGTCCGACTCCGATATTCTTAGCACCCTGGCGGAAATTTTAAAATAACCGCCAAAAACACGGTTTTTTTGCGTTTTAAAGGACAAAAAAGGCATTAAACGGTGAAGGGGAAGGACGCAATTGCACCTGAGGCTAGCCAACAGACCCATCTGAATCCCCTCCAAACCGGAAGTCCGTAGGTCAAAGGGTTTTCCTTCGGCGATCGACGAAAGTTTCGGTTTTAACCTAACCTAACCTAACCTAACCTAAGCTCACGTACGTCGCCGCACTAAAACTCGCAAACGTGGACCAATGTTGGTAATTTTTTGGTTACTGGGGTAATTTGGTCCCCTGATTACGATTCCGGAATCGCCGTTTCAATATTCTCAACCGTTCAGCTTCTAATTCAAAGCGGTTCTTCAGTGTATTTTTATTACGAAAACGTGTGAAACAAATATAGTTTTATGAGGCCGAAGGGGACGCAATTGCTCTTGAGGCAAGCCAACAGATTCCGGAAGATGCTTTTGCAAACCGGAAGTCCGTAGGTCAAAGGGTTTTCCTTCGGCGATCGATTGTATCTCTTAGTACGTACGAATGCTCGCGTTTGTCAGAGTAAAATCCACAAATGTGAATGAAAGTTTGTAATTTTTTGTTTTCTGGGGTAATTTGGAGCCCTGATTACGATTTTAATATCGCCATTTTGATATTCTCAACATTTCCCCCTCTTATCCAAAAATGGCCATTTTCGGTCAATTTGAAATTTCTAAAAGCGTGAAACTAACATACTTCTAGCCGGCGGATGAGGACACAGATTTTTTTGTGTCAAGCCACAGACCCCAGTAGGTTGTCGGAGAAACCGGAAGTCCGTGCTTCAAGGGGTTCTCCTTCGGCGATCGAAAGAGTCAAAACATAGCAAAGGGGGGGGTCTTTCTCCTTTTTGGACTAGGATTTTTTCAATTTTAGGAAAAAAAGGTCGGTTTTTTTGCATTTCCTGACGTAAAATGAGCCCCTGATTACGAATTTTTGGGTCCGACTCCGATATTCTTAGCACCCTGGCGGAAATTTTAAAATAACCGCCAAAAACACGGTTTTTTTGCGTTTTAAAGGACAAAAAAGGCATTAAACGGTGAAGGGGAAGGACGCAATTGCACCTGAGGCTAGCCAACAGACCCATCTGAATCCCCTCCAAACCGGAAGTCCGTAGGTCAAAGGGTTTTCCTTCGGCGATCGACGAAAGTTTCGGTTTTAACCTAACCTAACCTAACCTAACCTAAGCTCACGTACGTCGCCGCACTAAAACTCGCAAACGTGGACCAATGTTGGTAATTTTTTGGTTACTGGGGTAATTTGGTCCCCTGATTACGATTCCGGAATCGCCGTTTCAATATTCTCAACCGTTCAGCTTCTAATTCAAAGCGGTTCTTCAGTGTATTTTTATTACGAAAACGTGTGAAACAAATATAGTTTTATGAGGCCGAAGGGGACGCAATTGCTCTTGAGGCAAGCCAACAGATTCCGGAAGATGCTTTTGCAAACCGGAAGTCCGTAGGTCAAAGGGTTTTCCTTCGGCGATCGATTGTATCTCTTAGTACGTACGAATGCTCGCGTTTGTCAGAGTAAAATCCACAAATGTGAATGAAAGTTTGTAATTTTTTGTTTTCTGGGGTAATTTGGAGCCCTGATTACGATTTTAATATCGCCATTTTGATATTCTCAACATTTCCCCCTCTTATCCAAAAATGGCCATTTTCGGTCAATTTGAAATTTCTAAAAGCGTGAAACTAACATACTTCTAGCCGGCGGATGAGGACACAGATTTTTTTGTGTCAAGCCACAGACCCCAGTAGGTTGTCGGAGAAACCGGAAGTCCGTGCTTCAAGGGGTTCTCCTTCGGCGATCGAAAGAGTCAAAACATAGCAAAGGGGGGGGTCTTTCTCCTTTTTGGACTAGGATTTTTTCAATTTTAGGAAAAAAAGGTCGGTTTTTTTGCATTTCCTGACGTAAAATGAGCCCCTGATTACGAATTTTTGGGTCCGACTCCGATATTCTTAGCACCCTGGCGGAAATTTTAAAATAACCGCCAAAAACACGGTTTTTTTGCGTTTTAAAGGACAAAAAAGGCATTAAACGGTGAAGGGGAAGGACGCAATTGCACCTGAGGCTAGCCAACAGACCCATCTGAATCCCCTCCAAACCGGAAGTCCGTAGGTCAAAGGGTTTTCCTTCGGCGATCGACGAAAGTTTCGGTTTTAACCTAACCTAACCTAACCTAACCTAAGCTCACGTACGTCGCCGCACTAAAACTCGCAAACGTGGACCAATGTTGGTAATTTTTTGGTTACTGGGGTAATTTGGTCCCCTGATTACGATTCCGGAATCGCCGTTTCAATATTCTCAACCGTTCAGCTTCTAATTCAAAGCGGTTCTTCAGTGTATTTTTATTACGAAAACGTGTGAAACAAATATAGTTTTATGAGGCCGAAGGGGACGCAATTGCTCTTGAGGCAAGCCAACAGATTCCGGAAGATGCTTTTGCAAACCGGAAGTCCGTAGGTCAAAGGGTTTTCCTTCGGCGATCGATTGTATCTCTTAGTACGTACGAATGCTCGCGTTTGTCAGAGTAAAATCCACAAATGTGAATGAAAGTTTGTAATTTTTTGTTTTCTGGGGTAATTTGGAGCCCTGATTACGATTTTAATATCGCCATTTTGATATTCTCAACATTTCCCCCTCTTATCCAAAAATGGCCATTTTCGGTCAATTTGAAATTTCTAAAAGCGTGAAACTAACATACTTCTAGCCGGCGGATGAGGACACAGATTTTTTTGTGTCAAGCCACAGACCCCAGTAGGTTGTCGGAGAAACCGGAAGTCCGTGCTTCAAGGGGTTCTCCTTCGGCGATCGAAAGAGTCAAAACATAGCAAAGGGGGGGGTCTTTCTCCTTTTTGGACTAGGATTTTTTCAATTTTAGGAAAAAAAGGTCGGTTTTTTTGCATTTCCTGACGTAAAATGAGCCCCTGATTACGAATTTTTGGGTCCGACTCCGATATTCTTAGCACCCTGGCGGAAATTTTAAAATAACCGCCAAAAACACGGTTTTTTTGCGTTTTAAAGGACAAAAAAGGCATTAAACGGTGAAGGGGAAGGACGCAATTGCACCTGAGGCTAGCCAACAGACCCATCTGAATCCCCTCCAAACCGGAAGTCCGTAGGTCAAAGGGTTTTCCTTCGGCGATCGACGAAAGTTTCGGTTTTAACCTAACCTAACCTAACCTAACCTAAGCTCACGTACGTCGCCGCACTAAAACTCGCAAACGTGGACCAATGTTGGTAATTTTTTGGTTACTGGGGTAATTTGGTCCCCTGATTACGATTCCGGAATCGCCGTTTCAATATTCTCAACCGTTCAGCTTCTAATTCAAAGCGGTTCTTCAGTGTATTTTTATTACGAAAACGTGTGAAACAAATATAGTTTTATGAGGCCGAAGGGGACGCAATTGCTCTTGAGGCAAGCCAACAGATTCCGGAAGATGCTTTTGCAAACCGGAAGTCCGTAGGTCAAAGGGTTTTCCTTCGGCGATCGATTGTATCTCTTAGTACGTACGAATGCTCGCGTTTGTCAGAGTAAAATCCACAAATGTGAATGAAAGTTTGTAATTTTTTGTTTTCTGGGGTAATTTGGAGCCCTGATTACGATTTTAATATCGCCATTTTGATATTCTCAACATTTCCCCCTCTTATCCAAAAATGGCCATTTTCGGTCAATTTGAAATTTCTAAAAGCGTGAAACTAACATACTTCTAGCCGGCGGATGAGGACACAGATTTTTTTGTGTCAAGCCACAGACCCCAGTAGGTTGTCGGAGAAACCGGAAGTCCGTGCTTCAAGGGGTTCTCCTTCGGCGATCGAAAGAGTCAAAACATAGCAAAGGGGGGGGTCTTTCTCCTTTTTGGACTAGGATTTTTTCAATTTTAGGAAAAAAAGGTCGGTTTTTTTGCATTTCCTGACGTAAAATGAGCCCCTGATTACGAATTTTTGGGTCCGACTCCGATATTCTTAGCACCCTGGCGGAAATTTTAAAATAACCGCCAAAAACACGGTTTTTTTGCGTTTTAAAGGACAAAAAAGGCATTAAACGGTGAAGGGGAAGGACGCAATTGCACCTGAGGCTAGCCAACAGACCCATCTGAATCCCCTCCAAACCGGAAGTCCGTAGGTCAAAGGGTTTTCCTTCGGCGATCGACGAAAGTTTCGGTTTTAACCTAACCTAACCTAACCTAACCTAAGCTCACGTACGTCGCCGCACTAAAACTCGCAAACGTGGACCAATGTTGGTAATTTTTTGGTTACTGGGGTAATTTGGTCCCCTGATTACGATTCCGGAATCGCCGTTTCAATATTCTCAACCGTTCAGCTTCTAATTCAAAGCGGTTCTTCAGTGTATTTTTATTACGAAAACGTGTGAAACAAATATAGTTTTATGAGGCCGAAGGGGACGCAATTGCTCTTGAGGCAAGCCAACAGATTCCGGAAGATGCTTTTGCAAACCGGAAGTCCGTAGGTCAAAGGGTTTTCCTTCGGCGATCGATTGTATCTCTTAGTACGTACGAATGCTCGCGTTTGTCAGAGTAAAATCCACAAATGTGAATGAAAGTTTGTAATTTTTTGTTTTCTGGGGTAATTTGGAGCCCTGATTACGATTTTAATATCGCCATTTTGATATTCTCAACATTTCCCCCTCTTATCCAAAAATGGCCATTTTCGGTCAATTTGAAATTTCTAAAAGCGTGAAACTAACATACTTCTAGCCGGCGGATGAGGACACAGATTTTTTTGTGTCAAGCCACAGACCCCAGTAGGTTGTCGGAGAAACCGGAAGTCCGTGCTTCAAGGGGTTCTCCTTCGGCGATCGAAAGAGTCAAAACATAGCAAAGGGGGGGGTCTTTCTCCTTTTTGGACTAGGATTTTTTCAATTTTAGGAAAAAAAGGTCGGTTTTTTTGCATTTCCTGACGTAAAATGAGCCCCTGATTACGAATTTTTGGGTCCGACTCCGATATTCTTAGCACCCTGGCGGAAATTTTAAAATAACCGCCAAAAACACGGTTTTTTTGCGTTTTAAAGGACAAAAAAGGCATTAAACGGTGAAGGGGAAGGACGCAATTGCACCTGAGGCTAGCCAACAGACCCATCTGAATCCCCTCCAAACCGGAAGTCCGTAGGTCAAAGGGTTTTCCTTCGGCGATCGACGAAAGTTTCGGTTTTAACCTAACCTAACCTAACCTAACCTAAGCTCACGTACGTCGCCGCACTAAAACTCGCAAACGTGGACCAATGTTGGTAATTTTTTGGTTAC
Source organism: Tachinus rufipes (assembly GCA_963932245.1). Lineage (NCBI taxonomy): Eukaryota > Metazoa > Arthropoda > Insecta > Coleoptera > Staphylinidae > Tachinus > Tachinus rufipes. Next base: position 79,767,304 of record OZ010750.1, on the reverse strand, counting down.
TGGGGTAATTTGGTCCCCTGATTACGATTCCGGAATCGCCGTTTCAATATTCTCAACCGTTCAGCTTCTAATTCAAAGCGGTTCTTCAGTGTATTTTTATTACGAAAACGTGTGAAACAAATATAGTTTTATGAGGCCGAAGGGGACGCAATTGCTCTTGAGGCAAGCCAACAGATTCCGGAAGATGCTTTTGCAAACCGGAAGTCCGTAGGTCAAAGGGTTTTCCTTCGGCGATCGATTGTATCTCTTAGTACGTACGAATGCTCGCGTTTGTCAGAGTAAAATCCACAAATGTGAATGAAAGTTTGTAATTTTTTGTTTTCTGGGGTAATTTGGAGCCCTGATTACGATTTTAATATCGCCATTTTGATATTCTCAACATTTCCCCCTCTTATCCAAAAATGGCCATTTTCGGTCAATTTGAAATTTCTAAAAGCGTGAAACTAACATACTTCTAGCCGGCGGATGAGGACACAGATTTTTTTGTGTCAAGCCACAGACCCCAGTAGGTTGTCGGAGAAACCGGAAGTCCGTGCTTCAAGGGGTTCTCCTTCGGCGATCGAAAGAGTCAAAACATAGCAAAGGGGGGGGTCTTTCTCCTTTTTGGACTAGGATTTTTTCAATTTTAGGAAAAAAAGGTCGGTTTTTTTGCATTTCCTGACGTAAAATGAGCCCCTGATTACGAATTTTTGGGTCCGACTCCGATATTCTTAGCACCCTGGCGGAAATTTTAAAATAACCGCCAAAAACACGGTTTTTTTGCGTTTTAAAGGACAAAAAAGGCATTAAACGGTGAAGGGGAAGGACGCAATTGCACCTGAGGCTAGCCAACAGACCCATCTGAATCCCCTCCAAACCGGAAGTCCGTAGGTCAAAGGGTTTTCCTTCGGCGATCGACGAAAGTTTCGGTTTTAACCTAACCTAACCTAACCTAACCTAAGCTCACGTACGTCGCCGCACTAAAACTCGCAAACGTGGACCAATGTTGGTAATTTTTTGGTTACTGGGGTAATTTGGTCCCCTGATTACGATTCCGGAATCGCCGTTTCAATATTCTCAACCGTTCAGCTTCTAATTCAAAGCGGTTCTTCAGTGTATTTTTATTACGAAAACGTGTGAAACAAATATAGTTTTATGAGGCCGAAGGGGACGCAATTGCTCTTGAGGCAAGCCAACAGATTCCGGAAGATGCTTTTGCAAACCGGAAGTCCGTAGGTCAAAGGGTTTTCCTTCGGCGATCGATTGTATCTCTTAGTACGTACGAATGCTCGCGTTTGTCAGAGTAAAATCCACAAATGTGAATGAAAGTTTGTAATTTTTTGTTTTCTGGGGTAATTTGGAGCCCTGATTACGATTTTAATATCGCCATTTTGATATTCTCAACATTTCCCCCTCTTATCCAAAAATGGCCATTTTCGGTCAATTTGAAATTTCTAAAAGCGTGAAACTAACATACTTCTAGCCGGCGGATGAGGACACAGATTTTTTTGTGTCAAGCCACAGACCCCAGTAGGTTGTCGGAGAAACCGGAAGTCCGTGCTTCAAGGGGTTCTCCTTCGGCGATCGAAAGAGTCAAAACATAGCAAAGGGGGGGGTCTTTCTCCTTTTTGGACTAGGATTTTTTCAATTTTAGGAAAAAAAGGTCGGTTTTTTTGCATTTCCTGACGTAAAATGAGCCCCTGATTACGAATTTTTGGGTCCGACTCCGATATTCTTAGCACCCTGGCGGAAATTTTAAAATAACCGCCAAAAACACGGTTTTTTTGCGTTTTAAAGGACAAAAAAGGCATTAAACGGTGAAGGGGAAGGACGCAATTGCACCTGAGGCTAGCCAACAGACCCATCTGAATCCCCTCCAAACCGGAAGTCCGTAGGTCAAAGGGTTTTCCTTCGGCGATCGACGAAAGTTTCGGTTTTAACCTAACCTAACCTAACCTAACCTAAGCTCACGTACGTCGCCGCACTAAAACTCGCAAACGTGGACCAATGTTGGTAATTTTTTGGTTACTGGGGTAATTTGGTCCCCTGATTACGATTCCGGAATCGCCGTTTCAATATTCTCAACCGTTCAGCTTCTAATTCAAAGCGGTTCTTCAGTGTATTTTTATTACGAAAACGTGTGAAACAAATATAGTTTTATGAGGCCGAAGGGGACGCAATTGCTCTTGAGGCAAGCCAACAGATTCCGGAAGATGCTTTTGCAAACCGGAAGTCCGTAGGTCAAAGGGTTTTCCTTCGGCGATCGATTGTATCTCTTAGTACGTACGAATGCTCGCGTTTGTCAGAGTAAAATCCACAAATGTGAATGAAAGTTTGTAATTTTTTGTTTTCTGGGGTAATTTGGAGCCCTGATTACGATTTTAATATCGCCATTTTGATATTCTCAACATTTCCCCCTCTTATCCAAAAATGGCCATTTTCGGTCAATTTGAAATTTCTAAAAGCGTGAAACTAACATACTTCTAGCCGGCGGATGAGGACACAGATTTTTTTGTGTCAAGCCACAGACCCCAGTAGGTTGTCGGAGAAACCGGAAGTCCGTGCTTCAAGGGGTTCTCCTTCGGCGATCGAAAGAGTCAAAACATAGCAAAGGGGGGGGTCTTTCTCCTTTTTGGACTAGGATTTTTTCAATTTTAGGAAAAAAAGGTCGGTTTTTTTGCATTTCCTGACGTAAAATGAGCCCCTGATTACGAATTTTTGGGTCCGACTCCGATATTCTTAGCACCCTGGCGGAAATTTTAAAATAACCGCCAAAAACACGGTTTTTTTGCGTTTTAAAGGACAAAAAAGGCATTAAACGGTGAAGGGGAAGGACGCAATTGCACCTGAGGCTAGCCAACAGACCCATCTGAATCCCCTCCAAACCGGAAGTCCGTAGGTCAAAGGGTTTTCCTTCGGCGATCGACGAAAGTTTCGGTTTTAACCTAACCTAACCTAACCTAACCTAAGCTCACGTACGTCGCCGCACTAAAACTCGCAAACGTGGACCAATGTTGGTAATTTTTTGGTTACTGGGGTAATTTGGTCCCCTGATTACGATTCCGGAATCGCCGTTTCAATATTCTCAACCGTTCAGCTTCTAATTCAAAGCGGTTCTTCAGTGTATTTTTATTACGAAAACGTGTGAAACAAATATAGTTTTATGAGGCCGAAGGGGACGCAATTGCTCTTGAGGCAAGCCAACAGATTCCGGAAGATGCTTTTGCAAACCGGAAGTCCGTAGGTCAAAGGGTTTTCCTTCGGCGATCGATTGTATCTCTTAGTACGTACGAATGCTCGCGTTTGTCAGAGTAAAATCCACAAATGTGAATGAAAGTTTGTAATTTTTTGTTTTCTGGGGTAATTTGGAGCCCTGATTACGATTTTAATATCGCCATTTTGATATTCTCAACATTTCCCCCTCTTATCCAAAAATGGCCATTTTCGGTCAATTTGAAATTTCTAAAAGCGTGAAACTAACATACTTCTAGCCGGCGGATGAGGACACAGATTTTTTTGTGTCAAGCCACAGACCCCAGTAGGTTGTCGGAGAAACCGGAAGTCCGTGCTTCAAGGGGTTCTCCTTCGGCGATCGAAAGAGTCAAAACATAGCAAAGGGGGGGGTCTTTCTCCTTTTTGGACTAGGATTTTTTCAATTTTAGGAAAAAAAGGTCGGTTTTTTTGCATTTCCTGACGTAAAATGAGCCCCTGATTACGAATTTTTGGGTCCGACTCCGATATTCTTAGCACCCTGGCGGAAATTTTAAAATAACCGCCAAAAACACGGTTTTTTTGCGTTTTAAAGGACAAAAAAGGCATTAAACGGTGAAGGGGAAGGACGCAATTGCACCTGAGGCTAGCCAACAGACCCATCTGAATCCCCTCCAAACCGGAAGTCCGTAGGTCAAAGGGTTTTCCTTCGGCGATCGACGAAAGTTTCGGTTTTAACCTAACCTAACCTAACCTAACCTAAGCTCACGTACGTCGCCGCACTAAAACTCGCAAACGTGGACCAATGTTGGTAATTTTTTGGTTACTGGGGTAATTTGGTCCCCTGATTACGATTCCGGAATCGCCGTTTCAATATTCTCAACCGTTCAGCTTCTAATTCAAAGCGGTTCTTCAGTGTATTTTTATTACGAAAACGTGTGAAACAAATATAGTTTTATGAGGCCGAAGGGGACGCAATTGCTCTTGAGGCAAGCCAACAGATTCCGGAAGATGCTTTTGCAAACCGGAAGTCCGTAGGTCAAAGGGTTTTCCTTCGGCGATCGATTGTATCTCTTAGTACGTACGAATGCTCGCGTTTGTCAGAGTAAAATCCACAAATGTGAATGAAAGTTTGTAATTTTTTGTTTTCTGGGGTAATTTGGAGCCCTGATTACGATTTTAATATCGCCATTTTGATATTCTCAACATTTCCCCCTCTTATCCAAAAATGGCCATTTTCGGTCAATTTGAAATTTCTAAAAGCGTGAAACTAACATACTTCTAGCCGGCGGATGAGGACACAGATTTTTTTGTGTCAAGCCACAGACCCCAGTAGGTTGTCGGAGAAACCGGAAGTCCGTGCTTCAAGGGGTTCTCCTTCGGCGATCGAAAGAGTCAAAACATAGCAAAGGGGGGGGTCTTTCTCCTTTTTGGACTAGGATTTTTTCAATTTTAGGAAAAAAAGGTCGGTTTTTTTGCATTTCCTGACGTAAAATGAGCCCCTGATTACGAATTTTTGGGTCCGACTCCGATATTCTTAGCACCCTGGCGGAAATTTTAAAATAACCGCCAAAAACACGGTTTTTTTGCGTTTTAAAGGACAAAAAAGGCATTAAACGGTGAAGGGGAAGGACGCAATTGCACCTGAGGCTAGCCAACAGACCCATCTGAATCCCCTCCAAACCGGAAGTCCGTAGGTCAAAGGGTTTTCCTTCGGCGATCGACGAAAGTTTCGGTTTTAACCTAACCTAACCTAACCTAACCTAAGCTCACGTACGTCGCCGCACTAAAACTCGCAAACGTGGACCAATGTTGGTAATTTTTTGGTTACTGGGGTAATTTGGTCCCCTGATTACGATTCCGGAATCGCCGTTTCAATATTCTCAACCGTTCAGCTTCTAATTCAAAGCGGTTCTTCAGTGTATTTTTATTACGAAAACGTGTGAAACAAATATAGTTTTATGAGGCCGAAGGGGACGCAATTGCTCTTGAGGCAAGCCAACAGATTCCGGAAGATGCTTTTGCAAACCGGAAGTCCGTAGGTCAAAGGGTTTTCCTTCGGCGATCGATTGTATCTCTTAGTACGTACGAATGCTCGCGTTTGTCAGAGTAAAATCCACAAATGTGAATGAAAGTTTGTAATTTTTTGTTTTCTGGGGTAATTTGGAGCCCTGATTACGATTTTAATATCGCCATTTTGATATTCTCAACATTTCCCCCTCTTATCCAAAAATGGCCATTTTCGGTCAATTTGAAATTTCTAAAAGCGTGAAACTAACATACTTCTAGCCGGCGGATGAGGACACAGATTTTTTTGTGTCAAGCCACAGACCCCAGTAGGTTGTCGGAGAAACCGGAAGTCCGTGCTTCAAGGGGTTCTCCTTCGGCGATCGAAAGAGTCAAAACATAGCAAAGGGGGGGGTCTTTCTCCTTTTTGGACTAGGATTTTTTCAATTTTAGGAAAAAAAGGTCGGTTTTTTTGCATTTCCTGACGTAAAATGAGCCCCTGATTACGAATTTTTGGGTCCGACTCCGATATTCTTAGCACCCTGGCGGAAATTTTAAAATAACCGCCAAAAACACGGTTTTTTTGCGTTTTAAAGGACAAAAAAGGCATTAAACGGTGAAGGGGAAGGACGCAATTGCACCTGAGGCTAGCCAACAGACCCATCTGAATCCCCTCCAAACCGGAAGTCCGTAGGTCAAAGGGTTTTCCTTCGGCGATCGACGAAAGTTTCGGTTTTAACCTAACCTAACCTAACCTAACCTAAGCTCACGTACGTCGCCGCACTAAAACTCGCAAACGTGGACCAATGTTGGTAATTTTTTGGTTACTGGGGTAATTTGGTCCCCTGATTACGATTCCGGAATCGCCGTTTCAATATTCTCAACCGTTCAGCTTCTAATTCAAAGCGGTTCTTCAGTGTATTTTTATTACGAAAACGTGTGAAACAAATATAGTTTTATGAGGCCGAAGGGGACGCAATTGCTCTTGAGGCAAGCCAACAGATTCCGGAAGATGCTTTTGCAAACCGGAAGTCCGTAGGTCAAAGGGTTTTCCTTCGGCGATCGATTGTATCTCTTAGTACGTACGAATGCTCGCGTTTGTCAGAGTAAAATCCACAAATGTGAATGAAAGTTTGTAATTTTTTGTTTTCTGGGGTAATTTGGAGCCCTGATTACGATTTTAATATCGCCATTTTGATATTCTCAACATTTCCCCCTCTTATCCAAAAATGGCCATTTTCGGTCAATTTGAAATTTCTAAAAGCGTGAAACTAACATACTTCTAGCCGGCGGATGAGGACACAGATTTTTTTGTGTCAAGCCACAGACCCCAGTAGGTTGTCGGAGAAACCGGAAGTCCGTGCTTCAAGGGGTTCTCCTTCGGCGATCGAAAGAGTCAAAACATAGCAAAGGGGGGGGTCTTTCTCCTTTTTGGACTAGGATTTTTTCAATTTTAGGAAAAAAAGGTCGGTTTTTTTGCATTTCCTGACGTAAAATGAGCCCCTGATTACGAATTTTTGGGTCCGACTCCGATATTCTTAGCACCCTGGCGGAAATTTTAAAATAACCGCCAAAAACACGGTTTTTTTGCGTTTTAAAGGACAAAAAAGGCATTAAACGGTGAAGGGGAAGGACGCAATTGCACCTGAGGCTAGCCAACAGACCCATCTGAATCCCCTCCAAACCGGAAGTCCGTAGGTCAAAGGGTTTTCCTTCGGCGATCGACGAAAGTTTCGGTTTTAACCTAACCTAACCTAACCTAACCTAAGCTCACGTACGTCGCCGCACTAAAACTCGCAAACGTGGACCAATGTTGGTAATTTTTTGGTTACTGGGGTAATTTGGTCCCCTGATTACGATTCCGGAATCGCCGTTTCAATATTCTCAACCGTTCAGCTTCTAATTCAAAGCGGTTCTTCAGTGTATTTTTATTACGAAAACGTGTGAAACAAATATAGTTTTATGAGGCCGAAGGGGACGCAATTGCTCTTGAGGCAAGCCAACAGATTCCGGAAGATGCTTTTGCAAACCGGAAGTCCGTAGGTCAAAGGGTTTTCCTTCGGCGATCGATTGTATCTCTTAGTACGTACGAATGCTCGCGTTTGTCAGAGTAAAATCCACAAATGTGAATGAAAGTTTGTAATTTTTTGTTTTCTGGGGTAATTTGGAGCCCTGATTACGATTTTAATATCGCCATTTTGATATTCTCAACATTTCCCCCTCTTATCCAAAAATGGCCATTTTCGGTCAATTTGAAATTTCTAAAAGCGTGAAACTAACATACTTCTAGCCGGCGGATGAGGACACAGATTTTTTTGTGTCAAGCCACAGACCCCAGTAGGTTGTCGGAGAAACCGGAAGTCCGTGCTTCAAGGGGTTCTCCTTCGGCGATCGAAAGAGTCAAAACATAGCAAAGGGGGGGGTCTTTCTCCTTTTTGGACTAGGATTTTTTCAATTTTAGGAAAAAAAGGTCGGTTTTTTTGCATTTCCTGACGTAAAATGAGCCCCTGATTACGAATTTTTGGGTCCGACTCCGATATTCTTAGCACCCTGGCGGAAATTTTAAAATAACCGCCAAAAACACGGTTTTTTTGCGTTTTAAAGGACAAAAAAGGCATTAAACGGTGAAGGGGAAGGACGCAATTGCACCTGAGGCTAGCCAACAGACCCATCTGAATCCCCTCCAAACCGGAAGTCCGTAGGTCAAAGGGTTTTCCTTCGGCGATCGACGAAAGTTTCGGTTTTAACCTAACCTAACCTAACCTAACCTAAGCTCACGTACGTCGCCGCACTAAAACTCGCAAACGTGGACCAATGTTGGTAATTTTTTGGTTACTGGGGTAATTTGGTCCCCTGATTACGATTCCGGAATCGCCGTTTCAATATTCTCAACCGTTCAGCTTCTAATTCAAAGCGGTTCTTCAGTGTATTTTTATTACGAAAACGTGTGAAACAAATATAGTTTTATGAGGCCGAAGGGGACGCAATTGCTCTTGAGGCAAGCCAACAGATTCCGGAAGATGCTTTTGCAAACCGGAAGTCCGTAGGTCAAAGGGTTTTCCTTCGGCGATCGATTGTATCTCTTAGTACGTACGAATGCTCGCGTTTGTCAGAGTAAAATCCACAAATGTGAATGAAAGTTTGTAATTTTTTGTTTTCTGGGGTAATTTGGAGCCCTGATTACGATTTTAATATCGCCATTTTGATATTCTCAACATTTCCCCCTCTTATCCAAAAATGGCCATTTTCGGTCAATTTGAAATTTCTAAAAGCGTGAAACTAACATACTTCTAGCCGGCGGATGAGGACACAGATTTTTTTGTGTCAAGCCACAGACCCCAGTAGGTTGTCGGAGAAACCGGAAGTCCGTGCTTCAAGGGGTTCTCCTTCGGCGATCGAAAGAGTCAAAACATAGCAAAGGGGGGGGTCTTTCTCCTTTTTGGACTAGGATTTTTTCAATTTTAGGAAAAAAAGGTCGGTTTTTTTGCATTTCCTGACGTAAAATGAGCCCCTGATTACGAATTTTTGGGTCCGACTCCGATATTCTTAGCACCCTGGCGGAAATTTTAAAATAACCGCCAAAAACACGGTTTTTTTGCGTTTTAAAGGACAAAAAAGGCATTAAACGGTGAAGGGGAAGGACGCAATTGCACCTGAGGCTAGCCAACAGACCCATCTGAATCCCCTCCAAACCGGAAGTCCGTAGGTCAAAGGGTTTTCCTTCGGCGATCGACGAAAGTTTCGGTTTTAACCTAACCTAACCTAACCTAACCTAAGCTCACGTACGTCGCCGCACTAAAACTCGCAAACGTGGACCAATGTTGGTAATTTTTTGGTTACTGGGGTAATTTGGTCCCCTGATTACGATTCCGGAATCGCCGTTTCAATATTCTCAACCGTTCAGCTTCTAATTCAAAGCGGTTCTTCAGTGTATTTTTATTACGAAAACGTGTGAAACAAATATAGTTTTATGAGGCCGAAGGGGACGCAATTGCTCTTGAGGCAAGCCAACAGATTCCGGAAGATGCTTTTGCAAACCGGAAGTCCGTAGGTCAAAGGGTTTTCCTTCGGCGATCGATTGTATCTCTTAGTACGTACGAATGCTCGCGTTTGTCAGAGTAAAATCCACAAATGTGAATGAAAGTTTGTAATTTTTTGTTTTCTGGGGTAATTTGGAGCCCTGATTACGATTTTAATATCGCCATTTTGATATTCTCAACATTTCCCCCTCTTATCCAAAAATGGCCATTTTCGGTCAATTTGAAATTTCTAAAAGCGTGAAACTAACATACTTCTAGCCGGCGGATGAGGACACAGATTTTTTTGTGTCAAGCCACAGACCCCAGTAGGTTGTCGGAGAAACCGGAAGTCCGTGCTTCAAGGGGTTCTCCTTCGGCGATCGAAAGAGTCAAAACATAGCAAAGGGGGGGGTCTTTCTCCTTTTTGGACTAGGATTTTTTCAATTTTAGGAAAAAAAGGTCGGTTTTTTTGCATTTCCTGACGTAAAATGAGCCCCTGATTACGAATTTTTGGGTCCGACTCCGATATTCTTAGCACCCTGGCGGAAATTTTAAAATAACCGCCAAAAACACGGTTTTTTTGCGTTTTAAAGGACAAAAAAGGCATTAAACGGTGAAGGGGAAGGACGCAATTGCACCTGAGGCTAGCCAACAGACCCATCTGAATCCCCTCCAAACCGGAAGTCCGTAGGTCAAAGGGTTTTCCTTCGGCGATCGACGAAAGTTTCGGTTTTAACCTAACCTAACCTAACCTAACCTAAGCTCACGTACGTCGCCGCACTAAAACTCGCAAACGTGGACCAATGTTGGTAATTTTTTGGTTACTGGGGTAATTTGGTCCCCTGATTACGATTCCGGAATCGCCGTTTCAATATTCTCAACCGTTCAGCTTCTAATTCAAAGCGGTTCTTCAGTGTATTTTTATTACGAAAACGTGTGAAACAAATATAGTTTTATGAGGCCGAAGGGGACGCAATTGCTCTTGAGGCAAGCCAACAGATTCCGGAAGATGCTTTTGCAAACCGGAAGTCCGTAGGTCAAAGGGTTTTCCTTCGGCGATCGATTGTATCTCTTAGTACGTACGAATGCTCGCGTTTGTCAGAGTAAAATCCACAAATGTGAATGAAAGTTTGTAATTTTTTGTTTTCTGGGGTAATTTGGAGCCCTGATTACGATTTTAATATCGCCATTTTGATATTCTCAACATTTCCCCCTCTTATCCAAAAATGGCCATTTTCGGTCAATTTGAAATTTCTAAAAGCGTGAAACTAACATACTTCTAGCCGGCGGATGAGGACACAGATTTTTTTGTGTCAAGCCACAGACCCCAGTAGGTTGTCGGAGAAACCGGAAGTCCGTGCTTCAAGGGGTTCTCCTTCGGCGATCGAAAGAGTCAAAACATAGCAAAGGGGGGGGTCTTTCTCCTTTTTGGACTAGGATTTTTTCAATTTTAGGAAAAAAAGGTCGGTTTTTTTGCATTTCCTGACGTAAAATGAGCCCCTGATTACGAATTTTTGGGTCCGACTCCGATATTCTTAGCACCCTGGCGGAAATTTTAAAATAACCGCCAAAAACACGGTTTTTTTGCGTTTTAAAGGACAAAAAAGGCATTAAACGGTGAAGGGGAAGGACGCAATTGCACCTGAGGCTAGCCAACAGACCCATCTGAATCCCCTCCAAACCGGAAGTCCGTAGGTCAAAGGGTTTTCCTTCGGCGATCGACGAAAGTTTCGGTTTTAACCTAACCTAACCTAACCTAACCTAAGCTCACGTACGTCGCCGCACTAAAACTCGCAAACGTGGACCAATGTTGGTAATTTTTTGGTTACTGGGGTAATTTGGTCCCCTGATTACGATTCCGGAATCGCCGTTTCAATATTCTCAACCGTTCAGCTTCTAATTCAAAGCGGTTCTTCAGTGTATTTTTATTACGAAAACGTGTGAAACAAATATAGTTTTATGAGGCCGAAGGGGACGCAATTGCTCTTGAGGCAAGCCAACAGATTCCGGAAGATGCTTTTGCAAACCGGAAGTCCGTAGGTCAAAGGGTTTTCCTTCGGCGATCGATTGTATCTCTTAGTACGTACGAATGCTCGCGTTTGTCAGAGTAAAATCCACAAATGTGAATGAAAGTTTGTAATTTTTTGTTTTCTGGGGTAATTTGGAGCCCTGATTACGATTTTAATATCGCCATTTTGATATTCTCAACATTTCCCCCTCTTATCCAAAAATGGCCATTTTCGGTCAATTTGAAATTTCTAAAAGCGTGAAACTAACATACTTCTAGCCGGCGGATGAGGACACAGATTTTTTTGTGTCAAGCCACAGACCCCAGTAGGTTGTCGGAGAAACCGGAAGTCCGTGCTTCAAGGGGTTCTCCTTCGGCGATCGAAAGAGTCAAAACATAGCAAAGGGGGGGGTCTTTCTCCTTTTTGGACTAGGATTTTTTCAATTTTAGGAAAAAAAGGTCGGTTTTTTTGCATTTCCTGACGTAAAATGAGCCCCTGATTACGAATTTTTGGGTCCGACTCCGATATTCTTAGCACCCTGGCGGAAATTTTAAAATAACCGCCAAAAACACGGTTTTTTTGCGTTTTAAAGGACAAAAAAGGCATTAAACGGTGAAGGGGAAGGACGCAATTGCACCTGAGGCTAGCCAACAGACCCATCTGAATCCCCTCCAAACCGGAAGTCCGTAGGTCAAAGGGTTTTCCTTCGGCGATCGACGAAAGTTTCGGTTTTAACCTAACCTAACCTAACCTAACCTAAGCTCACGTACGTCGCCGCACTAAAACTCGCAAACGTGGACCAATGTTGGTAATTTTTTGGTTACTGGGGTAATTTGGTCCCCTGATTACGATTCCGGAATCGCCGTTTCAATATTCTCAACCGTTCAGCTTCTAATTCAAAGCGGTTCTTCAGTGTATTTTTATTACGAAAACGTGTGAAACAAATATAGTTTTATGAGGCCGAAGGGGACGCAATTGCTCTTGAGGCAAGCCAACAGATTCCGGAAGATGCTTTTGCAAACCGGAAGTCCGTAGGTCAAAGGGTTTTCCTTCGGCGATCGATTGTATCTCTTAGTACGTACGAATGCTCGCGTTTGTCAGAGTAAAATCCACAAATGTGAATGAAAGTTTGTAATTTTTTGTTTTCTGGGGTAATTTGGAGCCCTGATTACGATTTTAATATCGCCATTTTGATATTCTCAACATTTCCCCCTCTTATCCAAAAATGGCCATTTTCGGTCAATTTGAAATTTCTAAAAGCGTGAAACTAACATACTTCTAGCCGGCGGATGAGGACACAGATTTTTTTGTGTCAAGCCACAGACCCCAGTAGGTTGTCGGAGAAACCGGAAGTCCGTGCTTCAAGGGGTTCTCCTTCGGCGATCGAAAGAGTCAAAACATAGCAAAGGGGGGGGTCTTTCTCCTTTTTGGACTAGGATTTTTTCAATTTTAGGAAAAAAAGGTCGGTTTTTTTGCATTTCCTGACGTAAAATGAGCCCCTGATTACGAATTTTTGGGTCCGACTCCGATATTCTTAGCACCCTGGCGGAAATTTTAAAATAACCGCCAAAAACACGGTTTTTTTGCGTTTTAAAGGACAAAAAAGGCATTAAACGGTGAAGGGGAAGGACGCAATTGCACCTGAGGCTAGCCAACAGACCCATCTGAATCCCCTCCAAACCGGAAGTCCGTAGGTCAAAGGGTTTTCCTTCGGCGATCGACGAAAGTTTCGGTTTTAACCTAACCTAACCTAACCTAACCTAAGCTCACGTACGTCGCCGCACTAAAACTCGCAAACGTGGACCAATGTTGGTAATTTTTTGGTTACTGGGGTAATTTGGTCCCCTGATTACGATTCCGGAATCGCCGTTTCAATATTCTCAACCGTTCAGCTTCTAATTCAAAGCGGTTCTTCAGTGTATTTTTATTACGAAAACGTGTGAAACAAATATAGTTTTATGAGGCCGAAGGGGACGCAATTGCTCTTGAGGCAAGCCAACAGATTCCGGAAGATGCTTTTGCAAACCGGAAGTCCGTAGGTCAAAGGGTTTTCCTTCGGCGATCGATTGTATCTCTTAGTACGTACGAATGCTCGCGTTTGTCAGAGTAAAATCCACAAATGTGAATGAAAGTTTGTAATTTTTTGTTTTCTGGGGTAATTTGGAGCCCTGATTACGATTTTAATATCGCCATTTTGATATTCTCAACATTTCCCCCTCTTATCCAAAAATGGCCATTTTCGGTCAATTTGAAATTTCTAAAAGCGTGAAACTAACATACTTCTAGCCGGCGGATGAGGACACAGATTTTTTTGTGTCAAGCCACAGACCCCAGTAGGTTGTCGGAGAAACCGGAAGTCCGTGCTTCAAGGGGTTCTCCTTCGGCGATCGAAAGAGTCAAAACATAGCAAAGGGGGGGGTCTTTCTCCTTTTTGGACTAGGATTTTTTCAATTTTAGGAAAAAAAGGTCGGTTTTTTTGCATTTCCTGACGTAAAATGAGCCCCTGATTACGAATTTTTGGGTCCGACTCCGATATTCTTAGCACCCTGGCGGAAATTTTAAAATAACCGCCAAAAACACGGTTTTTTTGCGTTTTAAAGGACAAAAAAGGCATTAAACGGTGAAGGGGAAGGACGCAATTGCACCTGAGGCTAGCCAACAGACCCATCTGAATCCCCTCCAAACCGGAAGTCCGTAGGTCAAAGGGTTTTCCTTCGGCGATCGACGAAAGTTTCGGTTTTAACCTAACCTAACCTAACCTAACCTAAGCTCACGTACGTCGCCGCACTAAAACTCGCAAACGTGGACCAATGTTGGTAATTTTTTGGTTACTGGGGTAATTTGGTCCCCTGATTACGATTCCGGAATCGCCGTTTCAATATTCTCAACCGTTCAGCTTCTAATTCAAAGCGGTTCTTCAGTGTATTTTTATTACGAAAACGTGTGAAACAAATATAGTTTTATGAGGCCGAAGGGGACGCAATTGCTCTTGAGGCAAGCCAACAGATTCCGGAAGATGCTTTTGCAAACCGGAAGTCCGTAGGTCAAAGGGTTTTCCTTCGGCGATCGATTGTATCTCTTAGTACGTACGAATGCTCGCGTTTGTCAGAGTAAAATCCACAAATGTGAATGAAAGTTTGTAATTTTTTGTTTTCTGGGGTAATTTGGAGCCCTGATTACGATTTTAATATCGCCATTTTGATATTCTCAACATTTCCCCCTCTTATCCAAAAATGGCCATTTTCGGTCAATTTGAAATTTCTAAAAGCGTGAAACTAACATACTTCTAGCCGGCGGATGAGGACACAGATTTTTTTGTGTCAAGCCACAGACCCCAGTAGGTTGTCGGAGAAACCGGAAGTCCGTGCTTCAAGGGGTTCTCCTTCGGCGATCGAAAGAGTCAAAACATAGCAAAGGGGGGGGTCTTTCTCCTTTTTGGACTAGGATTTTTTCAATTTTAGGAAAAAAAGGTCGGTTTTTTTGCATTTCCTGACGTAAAATGAGCCCCTGATTACGAATTTTTGGGTCCGACTCCGATATTCTTAGCACCCTGGCGGAAATTTTAAAATAACCGCCAAAAACACGGTTTTTTTGCGTTTTAAAGGACAAAAAAGGCATTAAACGGTGAAGGGGAAGGACGCAATTGCACCTGAGGCTAGCCAACAGACCCATCTGAATCCCCTCCAAACCGGAAGTCCGTAGGTCAAAGGGTTTTCCTTCGGCGAAATCGACGAAAGTTTCGGTTTTAACCTAACCTAACCTAACCTAACCTAAGCTCACGTACGTCGCCGCACTAAAACTCGCAAACGTGGACCAATGTTGGTAATTTTTTGGTTACTGGGGTAATTTGGTCCCCTGATTACGATTCCGGAATCGCCGTTTCAATATTCTCAACCGTTCAGCTTCTAATTCAAAGCGGTTCTTCAGTGTATTTTTATTACGAAAACGTGTGAAACAAATATAGTTTTATGAGGCCGAAGGGGACGCAATTGCTCTTGAGGCAAGCCAACAGATTCCGGAAGATGCTTTTGCAAACCGGAAGTCCGTAGGTCAAAGGGTTTTCCTTCGGCGATCGATTGTATCTCTTAGTACGTACGAATGCTCGCGTTTGTCAGAGTAAAATCCACAAATGTGAATGAAAGTTTGTAATTTTTTGTTTTCTGGGGTAATTTGGAGCCCTGATTACGATTTTAATATCGCCATTTTGATATTCTCAACATTTCCCCCTCTTATCCAAAAATGGCCATTTTCGGTCAATTTGAAATTTCTAAAAGCGTGAAACTAACATACTTCTAGCCGGCGGATGAGGACACAGATTTTTTTGTGTCAAGCCACAGACCCCAGTAGGTTGTCGGAGAAACCGGAAGTCCGTGCTTCAAGGGGTTCTCCTTCGGCGATCGAAAGAGTCAAAACATAGCAAAGGGGGGGGTCTTTCTCCTTTTTGGACTAGGATTTTTTCAATTTTAGGAAAAAAAGGTCGGTTTTTTTGCATTTCCTGACGTAAAATGAGCCCCTGATTACGAATTTTTGGGTCCGACTCCGATATTCTTAGCACCCTGGCGGAAATTTTAAAATAACCGCCAAAAACACGGTTTTTTTGCGTTTTAAAGGACAAAAAAGGCATTAAACGGTGAAGGGGAAGGACGCAATTGCACCTGAGGCTAGCCAACAGACCCATCTGAATCCCCTCCAAACCGGAAGTCCGTAGGTCAAAGGGTTTTCCTTCGGCGATCGACGAAAGTTTCGGTTTTAACCTAACCTAACCTAACCTAACCTAAGCTCACGTACGTCGCCGCACTAAAACTCGCAAACGTGGACCAATGTTGGTAATTTTTTGGTTACTGGGGTAATTTGGTCCCCTGATTACGATTCCGGAATCGCCGTTTCAATATTCTCAACCGTTCAGCTTCTAATTCAAAGCGGTTCTTCAGTGTATTTTTATTACGAAAACGTGTGAAACAAATATAGTTTTATGAGGCCGAAGGGGACGCAATTGCTCTTGAGGCAAGCCAACAGATTCCGGAAGATGCTTTTGCAAACCGGAAGTCCGTAGGTCAAAGGGTTTTCCTTCGGCGATCGATTGTATCTCTTAGTACGTACGAATGCTCGCGTTTGTCAGAGTAAAATCCACAAATGTGAATGAAAGTTTGTAATTTTTTGTTTTCTGGGGTAATTTGGAGCCCTGATTACGATTTTAATATCGCCATTTTGATATTCTCAACATTTCCCCCTCTTATCCAAAAATGGCCATTTTCGGTCAATTTGAAATTTCTAAAAGCGTGAAACTAACATACTTCTAGCCGGCGGATGAGGACACAGATTTTTTTTGTGTCAAGCCACAGACCCCAGTAGGTTGTCGGAGAAACCGGAAGTCCGTGCTTCAAGGGGTTCTCCTTCGGCGATCGAAAGAGTCAAAACATAGCAAAGGGGGGGGTCTTTCTCCTTTTTGGACTAGGATTTTTTCAATTTTAGGAAAAAAAGGTCGGTTTTTTTGCATTTCCTGACGTAAAATGAGCCCCTGATTACGAATTTTTGGGTCCGACTCCGATATTCTTAGCACCCTGGCGGAAATTTTAAAATAACCGCCAAAAACACGGTTTTTTTGCGTTTTAAAGGACAAAAAAGGCATTAAACGGTGAAGGGGAAGGACGCAATTGCACCTGAGGCTAGCCAACAGACCCATCTGAATCCCCTCCAAACCGGAAGTCCGTAGGTCAAAGGGTTTTCCTTCGGCGATCGACGAAAGTTTCGGTTTTAACCTAACCTAACCTAACCTAACCTAAGCTCACGTACGTCGCCGCACTAAAACTCGCAAACGTGGACCAATGTTGGTAATTTTTTGGTTACTGGGGTAATTTGGTCCCCTGATTACGATTCCGGAATCGCCGTTTCAATATTCTCAACCGTTCAGCTTCTAATTCAAAGCGGTTCTTCAGTGTATTTTTATTACGAAAACGTGTGAAACAAATATAGTTTTATGAGGCCGAAGGGGACGCAATTGCTCTTGAGGCAAGCCAACAGATTCCGGAAGATGCTTTTGCAAACCGGAAGTCCGTAGGTCAAAGGGTTTTCCTTCGGCGATCGATTGTATCTCTTAGTACGTACGAATGCTCGCGTTTGTCAGAGTAAAATCCACAAATGTGAATGAAAGTTTGTAATTTTTTGTTTTCTGGGGTAATTTGGAGCCCTGATTACGATTTTAATATCGCCATTTTGATATTCTCAACATTTCCCCCTCTTATCCAAAAATGGCCATTTTCGGTCAATTTGAAATTTCTAAAAGCGTGAAACTAACATACTTCTAGCCGGCGGATGAGGACACAGATTTTTTTGTGTCAAGCCACAGACCCCAGTAGGTTGTCGGAGAAACCGGAAGTCCGTGCTTCAAGGGGTTCTCCTTCGGCGATCGAAAGAGTCAAAACATAGCAAAGGGGGGGGTCTTTCTCCTTTTTGGACTAGGATTTTTTCAATTTTAGGAAAAAAAGGTCGGTTTTTTTGCATTTCCTGACGTAAAATGAGCCCCTGATTACGAATTTTTGGGTCCGACTCCGATATTCTTAGCACCCTGGCGGAAATTTTAAAATAACCGCCAAAAACACGGTTTTTTTGCGTTTTAAAGGACAAAAAAGGCATTAAACGGTGAAGGGGAAGGACGCAATTGCACCTGAGGCTAGCCAACAGACCCATCTGAATCCCCTCCAAACCGGAAGTCCGTAGGTCAAAGGGTTTTCCTTCGGCGATCGACGAAAGTTTCGGTTTTAACCTAACCTAACCTAACCTAACCTAAGCTCACGTACGTCGCCGCACTAAAACTCGCAAACGTGGACCAATGTTGGTAATTTTTTGGTTACTGGGGTAATTTGGTCCCCTGATTACGATTCCGGAATCGCCGTTTCAATATTCTCAACCGTTCAGCTTCTAATTCAAAGCGGTTTTTCAGTGTATTTTTATTACGAAAACGTGTGAAACAAATATAGTTTTATGAGGCCGAAGGGGACGCAATTGCTCTTGAGGCAAGCCAACAGATTCCGGAAGATGCTTTTGCAAACCGGAAGTCCGTAGGTCAAAGGGTTTTCCTTCGGCGATCGATTGCATCACTTAGTACGTACGAATGCTCGCGTTTGTCAGAGTAAAATCCACAAATGTGGATGAAAGTTTGTAATTTTTTGTTTTCTGGGGTAATTTGGAGCCCTGATTACGATTTTAATATCGCCGTTTTGATATTCTCAACAATTCCCCCTCTTATCCAAAAATGGCCATTTTCGGTCAATTTGAAAGTTCTAAAAGCGTGAAACTAACATACTTCTAGCCGGCGGATGAGGACACAGATTTTTTTGTGTCAAGCCACAGACCCCAGTAGGTTGTCGGAGAAACCGGAAGTCCGTGCTTGAAAGGGTTCTCCTTCGGCGATCGAAAGAGTCAAAACATAGCAAAGGGGGGGGGGGGGTCTTTCTCCTTTTTGGACTAGGATTTTTTCAATTTTAGGAAAAAAAGGTCGGTTTTTTTGCATTTCCTGACGTAAAATGAACCGTTTTTGTAAAAAAAGAAACTCAGTTTTAACTTTAACACTTAGTTACTTAAGAAAGTCTTAAAAATTATAAAAAAAACTGAGAAAACTTGCATAATTATAGAATATTTTAAAAGTTAAAGAAAAAAGTTTTAAATAACTTTAACGCAAACGAAATCGCACCAAGGCTACGTACAAATCGAGGTTTGTTGCTATTAAAAAGTATTCTCTCTTCACCAATAGATGATTGCAAGAATGAATTTGTGATAAAAAACATATTAAATTGTTTTATTATTTCATAAACAATTATTACGTAGTAGATTCTTTTTAATTTAACATAAAACTTTGTGTGAATATATAAAACAAATTTATTTACTACTACTAAAATAAGAATTTAATATTGTAACCTATTATGACATAAAAACCAGTGATGCATTGCAGATATAAAAATAAACTGATCTATTAACCAGATAAAATTGTAAATTAATGCAAATCAAATAAACAGAGAATCTTGATGGAATGTGCTTTAATTATTCATAAATGCATTAAATTCTAGATATTACATAATTCATTCAAGACATACTTTCCGTGATTCGGTCTCTAGTGTCCTGGTTAAGGAAGTTTGGCACAGGACCAAAAACATGTTGAATAAACTCTCAGGTCAATACCCTAAACTATTGATTCAATAACAAAAAAAACTCTTCGATTGGCATCTGTTATTTCAATAACAAATTAATTTTCAATGCATAATAAAACGGTAAATTTTGTATACAAAAAATTAATGAATAACTGTTTAGTATTTAGGTAAATGGTATGAAGCTGAGAGATATTTTGCTATATTTGAATTCGGAGGAAAATGCGTGACAGCCCATTACGCTCTGAATAGCAAGGGAGGAATTCAGATAATTAATCAACAAACGAGCGCACTGTAGGGCAACAAACTTTTATTAATATCAAAGCAATTAAAGAAAGTTTTTTGTTTATAGAACTGGAATGCCATCGACAATTGAAGGGTTAGGAAATTTAATTGACAGATCTGATGAAGGAAAGTTGTCTGTTAAATTTCCATCTCTACCAGGTGAGTTTAATTAATTTAATTAATTTGCATACAGCAATTAATTCCTTTTGTAGTTACTATTGCTGCTCCCTATTGGGTATTGGATACCGATTATGAGACTTACTCGGTAGTCTGGTCGTGTTTCAATTTTGGTATATTCAGTACAAGTAAGTTGTTATGTAACTTGTAACTTGTGATATAAATTTCCTTTTTTAGGAAATGCTTGGATATTAACAAGAATGAGAAGGCCATCTGTAGAAGTTATAAGGAAGGCTTATAAAGTTGTTGATAGATGTAATATTAGTCGAGCTTATTTTATAAGAACTGATCAGATGAATTGTCCCACAGGGCATTAAATTGTTTCTTGTAAATTTTTTATAATTAATTAATTAAAATATATTTATGTAAGTGTGCTCTTCAATTCTTATTGTATCCCACCCTAACTCTTAAATCAATTATAAAGACCATTACGGTACGCTGCTGTGGTGTGAATGAAATAAATTCAAGAGTCATTAATGGACTGTCCTTGGGGGGTAATAAAATCAAAGAGGTTCTAACCACACTGTAAAAGCTGCAGACCTTATTGTTAATGTAAGAGACAAGTGTAGGGGGCAAAGTATAAGTCAAGCAGTGGCGTCATGCATTAATGGTTATATAAAAAATATGTTTTGTAAGAATTGTGGCTTTATGGACGATTGGTTTTGTTTTATTTAAAGATGTAAAACTATTTTGATATATCAATTTGTGTAATGTAATAAGTATTAATGAATTATTAGAATTCGATCTTACATCTCTGAATTGCCAGTAAATATTTGTTATAACTCCTACGAGTAAATATTTGTTTAGATGGCAAAATGTTTTGTATTTCGTTTGAACAATATCCATTAAAATATGTATAGAAAATAAAATGCAAAGACCTGCAACATTACGCCTGTGTTATAAAGTATCTAAGTCACTAGTGAATTTTGGATCGGCAAAGATCGGAATAGCTCGTTTCTAAATAGTTTTTTTATTTTTTAATAACAAAGATGTAATCAAGCCACTCCTACACATAATTATTAAAAGGGTAAAATAATTAATTCCGGGTTTTTCCAAATTGAATATTGTGGTATTTCAATTAATCCAGCATATGACAAACCATTTTTAATCCCGACCCCATGCAATTTTTATCGATTTCTCTAGTAAGGCATAAATTATTGTGCTCTCTAGGGGATCATTGTGCATTCAGAATTTTGTCACCCTTAAATTTACACCCTGCAGTGAGATAATAAGATTTGCACATGCTATGAAGGACCCTAACGATCGTCTAAAAAGAGGGGATTTATCTGAAAGTTGCTGCATGTAAAATTGCAATTATTTATAATGTGGAGCAACTATAATAATGTGTGCAATAAATACCGTTCCCAGAAGATTTTAATTTAATAATAACACCCGTGGAATATAAATAGAAACGTTCTATTAAGTAGAACATGGTTTTAATTGGTCGTTTATTATTTAGATTGTTAGTTTTTTATCATTTTATTTAATTGTATTAATTATTATATCATTTAGAAATACATAACAGTTCTATTCAAAGCTTTACACCCTCAGTGGCCTAGAGTTGTTATGTGTTATGTGGTCCATTTAATGGTTCAATTATATTAACTTGTAAGCAGTAGTAAGTCGTGTCATTTGTTTAAAATTCCAACATGAATTGTTATGAATATTTTGCAATATTATATTAACATGGGTAATAAAATGTGTCCCTTTCATGAGAAATTAGCTGTAAAATAAATCCCGACAAGTTGTCATTCATCAACAATATATAAACGAACGTAATTTATATATGACCGTATAATCCTTTTTGAATGGTTTTTAAACTTAACCATGCTATTGTTTTAATATTCATACACACACATTTACAATTTGCACATAAAATACTCTTTGCATTGATTCCGTATGAAACCAGTGTGTATTTCTTGCCAGGTCATAAATTTTCATATTTCCACAATACAACTTTATATCCGTAGCGATGACAACAATAAAAATATGTTTGGAACGTGCATTGTTGTTATGACTCTTGTTTGCTGGCGATAAATCGTTTCCAGTTTGCAGATTTCGTTTTTTGTTTTAATTTTAATGCAAGTAGGTTCTCATATTACTTGAAATGCTCGTAAATTATTTATTACATGTACATGAAATGGTAATATTTTGAGTGTATTATGTAGCGTTGACAATTTCACATCTCTTTACTTTTAACAATAACATTTACATAGTTGTTTACTAAACATGCTAATTTTACTTAGAAACTTACTATTATTTGCTGTAAAATTTAGTAATCGTTTAAAAGCAATTGCCAATTGTTACATATGATTTGTTTATGTTGATAAATATATAATAACATTCTCAAGAATAAGTTAAAAGAATTTTATTGTTTACTTTTAATATTTTTTGTTAAAAACTTATTTTACATTTTAAATCTTCAGATAAGATCTGGATACTTTTTATTTTCTAGAGATAACTAATATACATAATATTTAATAGAAAATTAACTAAAATACACAAAATTTAAAAGTTTTCTAGACATTTTAGAATTTTTTAAGAAGCTCTAGATTTTTGATAAATTTTTACAAACTCTAAAACTTAAGGTAATTTTAAAAATTTGCAAAAGACTTTTGAAAAGTTTTTAAACTTTCTACAAATTCTAAAAATTATCTACACATTTAAGATACTTTTAAACTCCAATTTTTTTTACAAATTCTTTAAGTTTTTGCAAATTTTAGATTTATATGAAAAGTTCTTAATGCTTCCAAAAATCTTACAAAACATTTTTATTTTTTTTACTAATTCTAAAAAATTTTACACATTTTAGAACCTACCAAAAAGCTCTAGATACTTTCCAAAGCCTTTTAAATAGTTTTTAAATTTACAAAAATTTTAAAAAATAATTTTCTGAAAAGCTCCAAATACTTTTAAACAATTTGCTTAAGATTTTTGAAGGCTTAAATTATTTGAACAAATTCTAAAAGTTTTCTACACATTTTATAACCTTCTGAAAGCTTCTACAAAATCTAAATATTTTCTACACTTTTTAGAATCTTTAAAATGCTTGCATCAAATTTTTTTTCTTAGAAACTTTAGAATCTACTACTTCTAAAAATCTTTCGGTAAATTTCTGAATTTTTTAAACATACTTTAAAAAATTCTACACATTTTAAAATCTTCTGTAAAGCTCTACATATTTCTAAAAATCTTGCGAAAGATTTTTGTTTTGTTTTTAAGTTTCTTAACGTTATAGAATATCCTGAAAAGCTCTAATTACTTCTAAAAATTTTGCAGAAAAGTTTTTTTACAAATTCCAAAATATTTCTACAATTTTTTAAGCATCTCTAGATTCTTCAAAAAAACTGCAAAAAAATTTGAAACAATTTTAAATTTTCTAAAATTTGTAAAAGATTTTATACATTTTAGAATTTGCTTAAAAACCCAAGATTCTTACAAAAATTTGCAGATACTGAAAACACTTAAAACTTAATTCTAAAAGTTTTTACACATGTTAGAATCTTCTGAAAACTTCTAAATACTTATGAACATTTTTTTTACAAATTCTAAAAGTTTCTTTACGTTTTTTAGAATTTCTTGAGAAGTTCTAGATTCTTCTAAATACCTTGCAAAAAAGTTTTTAAACTTTTTACAAATTTCAAAAGTTTTATACACATTTTAGAATTTTCTGAAAACTAAATACTATAAGTTTAGAATTTTTTGAGAAGCTCTAAACACTTCTAAAAGTCTTGCAAAAACTTTTGATTTTTTTACAAATTCTTAAAGTTTCTACACGTTTTAAAATATCCTGGAAATCTTTTAGATAATTCTAAAAATCTTTTAATTTTTAACTTTTTACAAATTCTAAACGTTTTTTTTTTTTTAATTCTAATAGCTTGATATACTTTTAAAAAAAATTATTTTAAATTCTAAATGTTTTCTGCACCTTCTTGAAACTCCTGAGAATCTCTAAACGCTTCTAGTTTTTTTTTTAAACTAAGAGTTATCTACATATTTTTTAATCTTCAAAGAGCTTAGATACTTCTAAAAAGTTGCAAAAAACTTTAGAAAACTTTCTATAAACTATAAATAAACATTTTCTACACATTTTAGAATCTTTCGAGTTTTTCTAAAAATTTTGCAAAAAAGTTTTTTACAAATTTTAAGAATCTACACATTTTATAATCTTCTTAGAATCTCAAAACACTTCTAAAAATGTGCAGAAGACTTTTGAAAAGTTTTTAAATTTTCTACAAATTCTAAAAGTTTTTTTCACATTTCAGAAGCTCTAAATCTTGCAAAAAAATGTATGTATTTCTAAATTGTACTTCTAAAAATTTTTTTTGCAAATTCTAAAAACTACTACACATTTTAGAATATCCAAAAAACTCTAGATACTTCTAAAAAATTTTTTTGAACTGTTTTATTTTTTTTTAAATTTCAAAAGTTTTCTACACATTTTAGAATCTTCTGAGCATTTCTAGATTCTTCTAAAAAATTCCAAAAAACTTTTCAAAAACTTTTACATTTTCTACAAATTGTAAAAGTTTTCTAAACATTTTAGAATCTGCTAAGAAGCTATTCTTCTAAAAATTTGGAAATGACTAAATACTTCTGAGAGTTTTACAAAAAAAATTCTTTTAAAGTTTCTACATATTTTAGAACCTTCTGAAAAGCTTGATATACTTTTAATTATTTTTTTTTAATTCTAAATGTTTTCTGCACTTTCTAGAAACTTTTGAAAATCTCTAAACGCTTCTAAAACTTACAACATTTTTGAAAAGTATTTAAAAACTAAGAGTTTTCTAGATATTTTTAATCTCCAGAGAAACTCTAGATACTTCTAAAAAGTTGCGAAACACTTTTAAATTTTTTTTAAACTTTCTATAAATTCTAAACATTTTCTACACATTTTAGAATCTTCTAAATACTTCTAAAAATTAAAGAAGAGTTTTTTACAAATTCTAAGAATCTATATTTTTTATAATCTTCACAAAATCTCAAAACACTTATAAAACTTTGCAGAAGACTTTTGAAAAATTTTAAAATTTAAATTAGATCTTTTGAGAAGCTCTAAAAACTTGCAAAAAATGTTTGAATTTTTTTTCAAGTTCTAAAAGTTTCTACACATTTTAGGATTTTCTGAAAAGCTCTAAAAATGTACTTCTTAAATTTTTATTTTTTACAAATTCTAAAAACTTCTGCACATTTTAGAACACCCTGAGCATTTTTAGAATCTGCTAAGAAGCCCTAGATTCTTCTAATAATTTGCAAAATACTAAATTCTTCTAAGAATCTTTAAAAAAAAAGTTTCTTCATATTTTAGAATCTTCTAAGAAAATTCTAAGAGTCTGCAAATATTTTTTCTACAAATTTTAAAAGGGTCTACACTTTTAGAATTTTCTGAGAAACTGTAGATAATAAAAAAATTTGCAAAAAGTTTTAAACATTTTTTTAAATTTTTACAAATTCCAAAGTTTTCTACACACTTTAGAGCTTTGTGAGCATTTCTAAATACTTCTAAAAAAATTTAGAAGACTTTTGTTAAGTTTTTTTTATTTTTAAATTGTCTACACATTTAAGAACCCGCTGAGAAGCCCTAGATTCTTTTAAAATAGCAGAATGTTTTCTACACATTTTAGAATCTTCTAAGAAGCTCTAAATACTAAAAAATTAATAAATTGTTACAAATTCTAAAAGTTTTTACACGTTTTAGAATATCCTGAGAAACTGTATATACTTTTAAAATCTTTTTACAAATTTTAAAGATACATTTTAGGATCTTTTAAAAGGTTATAAATATTTCTAAATCTCTAAATTCTTTTAAAAAATTGCAGAAAACTATAAAAAGTTTTTTAATTTTTTTTAAGTTTCTAAAAAATTTGCATAAAATTTTTGAAAAGTTTTTAACATTTTTAAGAGTTTTCTACATATTTTATAATCTTCAAAGAAGCTCTAAAGACTTCTAAAAATTAGCAAAATATTTGAAAAAAAAATCTACAAATTCTAAAATTTTTCTACACATTTTAAATTTTTCTAAAATCTTTAAATAATTCTAAGAATTTTGCAAACAAAATTTGGATTTATTTTTTAAATTCTGAAAAATCTACATATTTTAGAACCATCTAAAAAACTCTAAATCTTGCAAAAGAATTTTAATTTTTTTTACAAATCCTAAGAGTTTCTTCACATTTCAGAATATCCTGAGAAACCTTAGATAAGTCTAAAATTTAAAAAAAAAGTTTTTCAACTTTTTACAAATTCCAAAAGCTTTTCTTAATAAATGCAGAAGACTTTTGAAAAGTTTTTAAACTATCTACAAATTCTAAAAATTGTCTACACATTTTAGATACTTTTGAAAGCTTCAATTTTTTTTTTTAATTCTAAAAGTTTTTGCACATTTTAAATTCTTATAAAAAATTCTTAATGCTTCTAAAAATCTTACAAAACATTTTTATTTTTATTACTAATTCTAAAAAATTCTACACATTTTAGAACCTACCAAAAAGCTCTAGATACTTTTCAAAGCCTTTTAAATAGTTTTTAAATTTACAAAAATTTTAAAAAATAATTTTCTGAAAAGCTCCAAATACTTTTAAACAATTTGCTTAAGATTTTTGAAGGCTTAAATTATTTGAACAAATTGTAAGAGTTTTCTACACATTTTATAACCTTCTGAAAGCTTCTACAAAATCTAAATATTTTCTACACTTTTTAGAATCTTCTGTGAAGCTCTAAAATGCTTGCATCAAATTTTTGAAAGGTATTTACAAATTTCAAGACTTCCTACAGATTTTATAACCTTCTCAGAAGCTTTAGAAACTTCTGAAAATTTGCAAAAAAAAGTTTATAAAAGTTTTATCTCTAAAAAAAATAATTCAAAATCTTCTAAAAAGTTCTAAATACTTATGAAATTTTTTTTTACAAATTTTAAAAGTTTCTTTACGTTTTTTAGTATTTTTTGAGTTCTAGACTCTTCTAAAAACCTTCCAGAAAAGTTTTTAAACTTTTTACAAATTTCAAAAGATTTTTACACAATTTAGAATTTTCTGAAAACTTTAAATACTATAAGTTTAGAATTTTTTGAGAAGCTCTAAATACTTCTAAAAATCTTGCTAATTTTTTTTGATTTTTTTATAAATTCTAAAAGTTTCTACACGTTTTAAAATATCCTAGAAATCTTCTAGACTATTTACAAACTCTAAACTTTTTTTTCAAATTCTAAAAGCTTGATATACTTTTAAAATTTTTATTTTAAGTTCTAAATGTTGTCTGCACTTTCTTGAAACTTCTGAAAATCTCTAAACGCTTCTAAATTTGTTTAAAAACACTTAAGAGTTTTTTAGATAGTTTTTATCTTCAGAGAAGCTTAGATACTTCTAAAAGTTGCAAAAAACTTTTGAAAACTTTCTATAAATTATAAATAAACATTTTCTACACATTTTAGAATCTCCTGAGTACTTCTAAAAATTTTGCATTTTTTTTTTTTTAATTTTAAGAAACTACACATTTTATAATCTTTTCAGAATCTCAAAACACTTCTAAAAATGTGCAGAAAACTTTTGAAAAGTTTTTAAATTTTCTATAAATTCTAAAAATTTTGTTCACATTTTAGAAGCTCTAAATCATGCAAAAAATGTTTGAATTTTATTTCAAGTTCTAAAAGTTTTTCCACAGTTTAGGATGTTCTGAAAAGCTCTAAATTGTACTTATAAAAATTTTAGAATGTCCTAAAAAAACTGTAGATACATCTAAAAAATTTTCTTTAAAGTTTTTAATTTTTTACAAGCTCTGAATACTTCTAAAAATTGAAAAAAACTTTTGAAAAATTTTTAAACTTTCTAAAAATTTTAAACATTTTCTACACATTTTACAATCTTCTGAATACCTTCAAAATTTTTGCAAAAAAGTTTTTTAGAAATTCTAAGAATCTACACATTTTAAAATTTTCTTTGAAGCTCTAATAACTTCTAATAATTTGCAGAAGACTTTTAAAAAGTTTCAAAATTTTCTACAAATTCTAAAAGTTTTTTACACATTTTTAAATCTTTTAAGAAGCTCTAAAATCTTCTAAAAATGTTGCAAAAAATGTTTGAGTTTTTTTCAAGTTCTAAAAGTTTCTACACATTTTAAGATCTTCTGAAAAGCTCTAAATATGTACTTCTAAAATTTTTTTAATTTTTTTCACAAATAAAAAAATTTCTACACATTTTAGAATACCCAAAGCATCTTTAGATTTTTCTAAAAACTTGCAGAAGACTTTTAAAAAGCATTTAAACTTTCTACAAATTGTAAAAATTTTCTACTCATTTTGGAATCTGCTAAGAAGCTTTAGATTACTTTGCAAAAAATGTTTTTGTAAGTTTCTTCATATTTTAGAATTTTTTAAAAAGCTTCTAAAAATCTTTTCTACACTTTTAGAATACCCTAAGAAGCTCTAGATAATAAAAAAAATCTTGCAATCAGTTTTAAACATTTTTTTAACTTTTTACAAATTCTTAAAGTTTTTTACACATTTTAGAGCCTTCTGAGGATTTTTTCTAAAAAAATGTAGAAGACTTTTGTTAAGTTTTTAAATATTCTACAAATTGTAAAAATTTTCTACAAATTTAAGAACTTGCTGAAAAGCCCTAGATTCTTTTAAAAAATTGCAAAAAGTTTAAAACTAAAAAAAAATTTCTACACATTTTAGAATCTTCTAAAAAGCTCTAAATACTTATAAAAATTATAAAGAAGATTTTAGGTTTAATCGTTACAAATTCTAAAAGTTTCTACACGTTTTAGAATATCCTGAAAAGCTTTTTTTTAAAAGTTCATAAAAATTCTAAAAGTTTCCTACATATTTTATAATATTCAAAAAAGCTCTAGATACTTCTAAAAATTTGCAAAACACTTTTAAATCAATTTTCTACAAATTCTAAAAATTTTCTACACATTTTAGATTTTTCTAAAAAACTCTAAATATTTCTAAGAATCTTGCAAACAAAATTTGGATTTATTTTTTAAATTCTAAAAAGTCTACATATTTTAGAATCTTCTGAAAGGCTATAAATAAAATCTTGATTTTTTTTACAAATTCTAAGTTTTTTTACATTTCAGAATATCCTGAGAAACTCTAGATAGGCAAAAATAGTTTTTAAACATTTTACAAATTCCAAAAGCTTTCTTTTATCTCTAGATTCTTCTTAATAAATGCAGAAAACTTTTGCAAAGTTTTTAAATTTTCTACAAATTCATTCTAAAAGTTTTCTACACATTTTAGAATCTGCTAAGAAAGAGCTTTTCTAAAAATGTGCAAAAAACTAAACCCTTCTAAAATTTTTTTTTTGTAAGTTTCTTCATATTTTAGAATCTTCTGAGAAGCTTCTAAAAAATTTTTATACAAATTTTAAAAATTTCTACACTTTTAGGTATCCTGAGAAGCTCTAAATAATAAAAAAAAAGTTTGAAATACGTTTTTCAACTTTTTACAAATTCCAAAAGATTTTTACACATTTTAGATCTTTCTAGGCATTTCTAGATTCTTCTAAAAAATGTAGAAGACTTTTGTTAAGTTTTCTACAAATTGTAAAAAAAAAATTACACACTTAAGAACCTGCTGAGAAGCTCAAAATTCTTTTAAAAAATTGCAGAAGATTAACACAAAAAAAATGTCTGCACATTTTAGAATCTGCTAAAAAGCTCTAGATAAAAACTTGGAGAAGACTTTTAGAATCTTCTGAAATGCTCTAAATAATTCTAAAAATCTTTTAATGTTTCTGTATAATTTAAAACCTTCTAAAACCTTGCAAAAAAATGTTGAAAAACTTTTTACAAATTTCAATTTTTTTTTACACATTTTAGAAACTTCTAAGCATCTCTAAATTTTTCTAAAAATTGCTGAAGACTTTTGAAAAGCTTTTAAATTTTTTACAAATTGTAAAAGTTTTCTACACATTTTAGAATTTGCTCAAAAGCTCTAGATTCTTCTAAAAATTTGCAGAAAACTTTCCGAATCTTCTGAAAACCTCTAAATTTTTTTTTCACCTTAAATGTTTCTGCATAATTTAAAATCTTCTAAAAAACTTGCAAAAAAATGTTGAAAAGCTTTTTACAAATTTCAAATTGTTTTTACATATTTTAGAATCTTCTGAGCATCTTTAGATTTTTTAAAAGTTATAGAAGACTTATAAAAAGATTTTAAATTTTCTGCAAATTGTAAAGTTTTCTACACATTTAGGAACCTGCTGAAAAGCTGTAGTTTCTTTTAAAAAATTGCAAAAAACTTTTTGAATCTTCTGAAAAGTCTTAAATAAGTCGAAGAATTTTTTTTTCAATTTTTAATGTTTCTGCATAATTTAGAATTTTCTAAAAAACTTGCAAAAAATTCTTGAATAGCTTTTTACAAATTCCAAAAAATTTAGAATCTTCTAAGCATCTCTAGATTTTTCTAAAAACGGCAGAAAACTTTTGAAAAGCTTTTAAATTTTAGAATCTGCTGAAAAGCTCTAGATTCCTCTAAAAACTTGGAGAAAACTTTTAGAATCTTCTGAAAAGCTCTAATTAATTCTAAAAAACTTTTTTTTTGCTTCAAATGTTTCTGCACAATTTAAAATCTTCTAGAAAAATTTTGAAAAACTTTTTACAAATTCCAAAAATTAAACAGCTCTAAATAATTCTAAAAATCTTTTTTAATTTTTTTTTATTTCTAAAAGTTTCTACATGTTTTAAAATTTTCTGAAAAGCTCTACATACTTTAAAAAACCTTGCAGAAAGTTTCTACACATTGAAGAATCTTCTGAGAAGATCAAGACACTTTGCGTAAGATTGTTGAAAAGTTTTTACAATTTGCAGAAGATTTTTGAAACAAATTTTAAAATCTTTTGAGTAATTCTATATACTTCAAATTCATGCAAAAGATTGTTGAATTTTTTAACAAATTCTAAAAGATTTTTCCGAGAAGCTCTAGATACTTCTAAAAATTTGCAGAAAGATTTTATATTTTTTACAAATTTTAAAATCTTCTAATAAGATTATGGTAATTCTAAAAAGCTTGCATAAAATTTTTACAATTCTATCAATTTTCTACGCATTTTATAACTTTCTAAAAAGCTCTAGATACAAAAGATTCTTCAACAAAACTTCTAGACATTTTAGAATCTAAATAAGACACATCTTAAAACTATTATTGCGCATTCTACAAAGTTGCATCAAAAGAATGTGTAAAGAAGTAATCAGCAAAAAGCAATTTTGCTTTAGAGGCAGTCTAGGCACTAAAAAAGCACTATTATAAATGCAAACTCTCCTATAGCGATGCTTGGAAGTGAGAAAAGCAGTTTACAGATGCTTTATTAATTATAAAAAGGCTAAATTTGTCAAAACTATGAAAAAAATCGACCTAGATGTGATATTAGAACCAATCTGCAACCGTTATTGTCAACAATAAAGAGTCTGAAAAATTGTCTTCCAAAAAGAAGTTAGACTTCAAAATCTACACCAAAAATATGTTTAGAATAGCTCTAGAAGATGTAAGAGTAAGAATTGGTGTAGCAAGTGTCAGGACCAGATACGCAGATATCACTTAAGGCAAAATCATTAAAAAAGTAAAACACTTGAAACTGTAGGTCCACCTGTAATGCAAGTTGCCAGCATTAGAGGCAGAGAAGAAGCTAATCCCAATAAAAAATAAAAAGCAAAAAAAATCGGCCGCAAAAACTGACATGGCTAAGAAACCTCCGTTAAGAGACGGTTTTTTTGGTTACACTCCGCCCAAGATCAAGACGGATTCAAGAAAATAGTAAAAACAGAAACGGCAAACCGTTTAATATTATGTGTTTAATTTAGTATTTTAGGTTAATTTTTTGTAAAAAAAAAAAAGGCTCAATAGGACTTTTTTATTAAATTATTAAAACTTCACATAAGTCCTATTACAAAAAATTAACCTAGAATACTAAATTAGAAAAAAAAAACATAATTTACTCTAACATTATGTGTTTATATAATTATTTTTGAGAAATTTCTGAAAATGTATTGATTTTTTCACTTTTTTTAATACAGTAATGCCGCCAATAATTTTTATGCAAATTTTATAATTAATTCATTCGGCATAACGTTCTGTACCCCACCAGTAATAGTGAAACAAAGTATTAAATATATTATTAAAAAAAAAAAAACAATTTTTTTTTTTATAAATATATATTAGTTAACTGTTGTTGTCTAATAATGATTTATATTATTGTAGCGTTATTTTTAACAAATTGATTTTTTTTTTTTACATAAATTATAAACCAACAAACAATATTTGTTAATTGTAGTCAGTGGCTTACTGTAAAATCGTATCGTTGCAGTGTTTGAATTAAGATCGATTTCCGCGTACGCGATGAACCCAACAAACTGACGCGATGAAAATTTCAACCGACATTACAAATTTCCAACCCACTAACAGTTTGTTCATCAAGCAGTGGCTAGTGAGGCGTGAGAGTATGCGTGGGTGAAAATTCGCATAAAATTCTTTTTAAAAATCGAATCCACATGCTTGTTTACAATCGACCACTATCGTAAACAATCGTCAACTTCCGTGTTTAATATATGGGGACTGAACTGTTCGGGGGTGTGGTGGGGAGGAAATTACAATTCCTGGCATCTACAACAGCGCCATCAAACCATAGTATCGCCCTTGCCGGATGGTGCAGCACGATCACAGCCTTGCTACTAACCTAACATGTAATTGTTTACATGTTAGGATCAATCGCGATGTAATAAGTTTTAATAAATTAAATTAATCAATTGTGATACATTAATAATAAAATGGGTGTGATTGTTTATAATATTTATACAAAATCATTGCTGTTCTTGTTTATACTACACTCGCAGTTATGTTGGGGCTATTTAAATTTTTACATGAGTCAGTCGGAAGTGCACAGGTTATTAGGTACGTACGTATCTTTTTATTATTATTATTACTATATTTATACAATTTGTTTATAATATTAAAAATAGAGCGCGAATTTGCATATAAATATAGTTGCGTGCGCATTCCTATTTTAGAATCAGATCATCGACCAAGTGAAGATATTTAACTATCTAATATTTACACAAGTTCATCTTCAGAGAGCGTCTGGGTAAATAATAGCTGGGCACCATCGCTGCTACTATAATAATATAATCATAACATGTTAAGTAAATAAGTGTTCATCCCATTTGACTGGGACACTAGGCAGAACTATCTATAAATATAATCTTAAGCAGGCACCTTACTCAGGTACCACAGCATAGCAGAACTGGTTCTTATCCTCTTGTATTTAAAACTACTTTTGATTTATTGCTGTGACGTTACACTTTAATATACATATAAAAAGTACTTGTTTCAAATTGGATGGAAAATGAAAATAAGCGGCATTGTTATTTACTTTTTGCCATGTTACACGCGAATTGTGTTTCAAAAACATTTACGAATCGATTATTCAAGCACCTGTTTTCATACAACAGATGCTAGAACCGAAACCACTAACAACTTGCAGGATTTATCGTTAGATGAATTGACACCACCCAATTATTTCTCCAAAATAAATTTATACTTTTTTAATAAAAAATAATAAATTATTTTTTTTATAAAAAAAATAGTGCACTTTTTTTGTCTATTTTCAGTTTGAAATAAATTTGAGGAGATCTTATTAGAATACTTAGTTTTAAGGTTGTTGACCGGAAAAAACCGATAGAATCTAAATTTAATAAATGATTTATTTTATGTAAATTGCCCTCCACCCAGTGTAAGACGCATACAGTAGTGTTTCAGGGTATGCACTCTTCATCGGTGTGGTTAGCATCTCTTCAATTAGATTCATTTAAATTATTCAATTTGTTGTGTTACTTACTCTGCTTGAGCTTTAACTTTAATTTTTTTTTAATTACAATCATTTTTAGAGTCTTGGTTTGGAGAAAAGACAGCAAAAGATCTCTTTGAGGTGCGTACTGAATAAAATAGATTATTGAGGACTAACTGATAGGGTTTGCAAAGTATAGATAGTGATTCATTTTGAAGAACGACAGTTATATATATTATACTGGTGAGAAGATCTCGAAATTTATAAAGCTTTTGTTCTTCTGAAGCAAATCCAACTAAATAATATTGAACAGAATTCAAATTGAAGTATTAAGAATCTGCCTAGAAGCTATTAACTCTACTCCTAACATCATAGAGTTGGAAGCCTGCAAATGTATTGTAATTTAATTAAGTTAGTATGAGCTTTTGCGGTTGGTTGGGAAGCTTTTAGCTTTAGCTTTTTTGTGACTGTTTGGAAAGCTGACAATTAAACCACATTAATTCTTATATTTTCTTTTTCTTATATTCTATAGAGCAACGACCACAAAATCAACTTCCCTTTGGCGCGCTGTACTCTAGTGGGCGATAAGCCATATTGTTTGATAAAGTTAGTATGAGCTTTTCTGACTGGTTGGGAAGCTTTTAGGTCACATGCAATCAAACCACATTATCTTTTATGAAGCTATGCTTACAAAAGTGATTTGAAGAAGTAGTAGTAAAATTTTTGTAGAAGCAACAACCACCTAATAAACTTGCCACTATCGTCCGTTGACTTATCTAGCCATACCATCGATTTATTGTTCGTTCTTAGTGTAAAAGGAGCATCCTCCAGGTAAGGCCTATATTTTTTTACGGCCCAGTATTTGGCCATACGGTTTGTACGAGTGTAGCCGAGCGCTGCTACATGAGATTACGAGTTTTGTTTTAACCTCTTCTTGGTATAACACGGCGCCTAGTCCGGTGTTACAAGCTTCGTTTGCTAGTCAGGTCGCGCACGGGCAAGTCTCATTGGTCTTTCACTTGGTAAGCTTTATCGGCGGCTTCAGTCTAGCGGAACGGTTGCTTTGGCTCTCACAGATCTAGCAGCTTTGGAGAAATTCGGCATGCAGATTTCCAAAAAACTTTGAAGCTGCTTTCTGGTTTTGGGTACTTCGTGATCTTTAATAAGCGTTAGGTGGTGCAGCAGCGGTAAATTCTCAATTGCCGTAACCTAATGCCCGAAGTACTCTATTGACTCTCGGCCGAACTCTCGCTTAGTTTGCATTTGAGGCAGTGCTCCTGGAGCCTTTCCAGCACGCGCGTAGGTAGCCTACGTGGTCGTTGTGATTGTCCGAATAAAGTAATATGTCATCGAGGTACACTAGTACAAACCGACCTAGTAATCCCGACAACACTCGCGACTTCAGTTTTTGAAATGAAGCGGGGGGAGTTCTTAAGCCCAAACGGATATTCTTGAGATCCATTTCTCTCGCGCCGTGTCAAAGTCTTTTAGCGTTTCGTGTATTTTTGGGCCTCGTTCTTGGGTGCAGCGTTAAGTTTGCGATCTGTGACCAACACAATACCATATTTGAAGAGTTTGGATCCCAATGTTAGGACAAACATCTTCAAATTTTTACTGACAATTTGGTACAACTAAACCCACTTCTGCTGATTATGGCGTATCGATTCCATCATTGAAAATAGTTGAAGCAGAGCCTATGCTTTCTAGCTCACTTCACAACAGACCTGTTACTCGTCAATTTAACAACAAGAGACAGTTATTCCAATAGTGTCTTCAGTTTGATATGCCATACATCTAAACTAACTAACAGAGTCTGTGATCAATTATCAAGACTGCAGACCCAACAAATCTGCTTATTGGGTTGATAGTATTAACAGTTTTGGAGCTTTAAGTTGCCATTGATTGTAGACCAAGCTTTGTACATAAAATTTAGTCATGCTTATACATCTTAGAAGTTCTCTCGAAGAAGTAAAGCATGTGCAGTCTTACAATTTACTACCCAGACAAAGTAAAAATTGTCCCTAAAATCATTCAAAACAACCGTAAAATGTTTTTGGTACGGAAAGCTTTTTATAACTGGAATGATCTGTAAATAACAATTTAGATTAATAACATAATATAAAATATATCCTACCTACCTATGTAAATATCTGTATGTAACTAATAAATTATTATTATACACGGAATTGTCTTTTGATTGAGCCATGCAAAAAAATCTATTGTGAGTGAGAGAATATTAGGAAGAGGCGCAACGCTTAGATTTTTTCTCAGTTGTGTAAGCTACACAATGCTGCGCTTCTATAGATTGTCTCAAACTGTGTCTAGAAAAATATTAATTAAATTGGAAAATTCTAGAAATTATTTGCAAATTGGCGATTTGATTTTATGCAACCCTCAATACTGGAGTTAGTTTAAACAGTCGTAATTATGAAATTAGCATTAATATGAACTCCAAATTTGGTATTTGTAGAGCCTATAATGACCCAAAACTGTGTCTTGAAAATCGTTAATTTATTTTTAAAATTTTGGAAATTATTTGCAAAAAGGCGATTTGAGGTTATGCAATCCTCAACACTGGAGTTAGTTTAAATAGTCATAATTATGAAATTGGCATTAATATGAATTCCAAATTTGGTATTTGTAGAGCTTGTAATGACCCCAAACTGTGTCAGGAAAATTGTTAATTTATTTGGAAAATTTTGGACATTATTTGCCAAAAGGCGATTTGAGTTTATGCAACCCTCAATACTAGAGTTAGTTAAAACAGTCATAATTATGAAATTTATAAATGTGGAAATTGTTGAAGCCTATTTGGCTGGATTTGTAGATCTGAGAGAGTAGTTATTTATTTTGAAGAACGACAATCTTTTTTGTATGTCTTGTAGGGCTACACCAATAATATTTTCTTTGGAACTGCAAAACCTCTCGACGGTTCAGTTCAAACCCAGTGAGTAGGCTTGACTGTGTTGAAGAAGGCAAATCTTATAGCAACGAATAAAACTAGTCAAACAAAATGTCTAGACTTCCTTATAGAACACCTTTGCTAACAATGCCTTTATCAAGAAAAGGCCCTTTGCCAAAGACGCCTTTATCAAGACAAACCTAACCTAACCTGTCTTCTTAGAGTGCCATACTCGCTAGGAGCGTCGGCACCCCTTTCGTATGTTTGTGGTGTGCGAAAATACTTCCACACAAACATACGGGATCTACAGTTTAACGTGGAATCCGAACCACACCACTAGAGGGGTTTACTAAACAAATACTTTGCTGGTTTGCCATTGTCTTAAGAAGGAGACGACCGCATCGAAATATATTCGACAAATTAGATATTGCCGAACCCGGGCTGCCTGCACAACAGTCCTCGCACTAGACCATTGTGCTACGGTCGCATCTAACCTAACCTAACTTGTAGAAGTAAGCAAATCCGGTTTATATTCTGACCATTTTGTTTGTCATCAAGCTGAGTTTTAAGATTTACGTTGTCAATTCCACCTCTACTTTGAAAGAACCCCAAATGCTGAACTCAAAAACGCCACTGAATGAATGGAACCGCGTAGGAATGGTGATCTATCGCTTCCTCACTTGCTTCTAAGGCCTTCACCGAGGACAAT
Source organism: Tachinus rufipes (assembly GCA_963932245.1). Taxonomy (NCBI): domain Eukaryota; kingdom Metazoa; phylum Arthropoda; class Insecta; order Coleoptera; family Staphylinidae; genus Tachinus; species Tachinus rufipes. The sequence goes on along the minus strand of OZ010750.1, from coordinate 79,730,082 downwards.
TAGTCGCCCTCAATGTCAAATTCATCATTTGCTCATTCAAACCTCCAACAAACTTTGATCACTAGTGAGGTAACAACAACAAGCTTGATAACGACAAGTCTCCTACCCAGAGCGGCGCTATTCTGGGTGGGCTAACGTACCGAGAGTTGGTGATAATGCCAGGGCGAGCAAAAGGGCTAAGTAACAAGTGGTTAGGTTAGGTAACCACAAGGTCATTAGCCCAAAAGATCAAGACCACCGCCTACAACAAGCTTGATAACGACAAGTCTCCTACCCAGAGCGACGCTATTCTAGGCGGGCTAACGTCCCGAAAGTTGGTGATAGTCCGAGGGCGAGCAAAAGGGCTAAGTAGCAATTGGTTAGGTTAGGTAACCACAATGCCATTAGCCCAAAAGATCAAGACCACCGCCTACAACAAGCTTGATAACGACAAGTCTCCTACTTAGAGCGACTCTATTCTAGGCGGGCTAACGTCCCGAAAGTTGGTGATAGTCCGAGGGCGAGCAAAAGGGCTAAGTAACAATTGGTTAGGTTAGGTAACCACAATGCCATTAGCCCAAAAGATCAAGACCACTGCCTACAACAAGCTTGATAACGACAAGTCTCCTACCTAGAGCGACTCTATTCTAGGCGGGCTAACGTCCCGAAAGTTGGTGATAGTCCGAGGGCGAGCAAAAGGGCTAAGTAACAATTGGTTAGGTTAGGTAACCACAATGCCATTAGCCCAAAAGATCAAGACCACCGCCTACAACAAGCTTGATAACGACAAGTCTCCTACCTAGAGCGACTCTATTCTAGGCGGGCTAACGTCCCGAAAGTTGGTGATAGTCCGAGGGCGAGCAAAAGGGCTAAGTAACAATTGGTTAGGTTAGGTAACCACAATGCCATTAGCCCAAAAGATCAAGACCACCGCCTACAACAAGCTTGATAACGACAAGTCTCCTACCGAGAGCGACTCTATCCTAGGCGGGCTAACGTCCTGAGAGTTGGTGATAGTGCGTGGGCGAGCAAAAATGTTAAGTTACAAGTGGTTAGACCTCAAACGAGTGATCACCTTAGTAGGGATCAACTGTTATTGGGTAGACCACCTGTAAACCTCTACATAGATTACTTACGACCAACATTATCTGCTGAAAAACCCTAAACCAACAACGGAAAAAAAATCGCAGTTTAGGAAGTTAGGAAGAATTGATGGCGATTAGTGCTAATCATAACACCACCAACTCCGGCAAAACGTTTACGCTGTAATGCAAACACAACTGCGACCCCAAAAACTAGACTACCACCACCATTAGTCTACGGCGACAAGGCAACTTACATTCAACTAACTAAACAGTGAACTCATAGACCAATGTCAAAGACGGAGTACGACTTTAGCCAGCCACAAACATCGACTTTCTTAGAGCAAACCAAGAGCTTCCATTACAGATTCAAGCTCAAAAATGAGCAATCAATAAAAATAGAGCTTTCCAACATCCCAGAAGACATTTTCGAACAAGAAGTTAAGACCGCACTCAAGGCCCTTAACTACGAAATCCTATCCTTTGAGAGAATTGGCAAGATTAACATCACCTACCCCCTAGATGCAAACGCAGCTAAGAAAGAAGAGCCGACCTTTCAACTTTCTAAAAGAAAATCATTCCACAGCTGCCAGCGATATTGACATTTGTTCATCAGGATGCTCATTCCCATACCAAATGTGCAGGCAGCCATCCGACTGCCATCTTTGAACCACTTCTAATCCCTCAACTGCAACTGGAGCACACAAGAGGATGGTCCGATCATATTAAGTTTCTACAAAACAGAACAGCACGCGCTCTCGCCAAGGCATGCACCGCTCGACACAAAATTATATCAGCCAAAGCCGATCCTACTCCATAGCTAGTCCAAACCCACAACCAGACCAATCTTATAATCCCTCACAACCCAGACCTCCGAATACTTCAAACCACTCCCACAAACACACAATATCCGCGTACTCAACTGCAGTGTTAATGATTGACATGATTTTAATGAAATATACGTAAAAACACTTAAAATGCACTACATGGGTCTACCTGTAATGTAAGTTGCCAGCATTACGGGCAAAGAGGCTAATGCGCCTGCAGTGGCGTGATGACCCTGTATATTGAAGTCAACAGTCTATCCTAGAAACCACAACGTGCAACCCTCTAGCCACAACTATTTGCCCTTCAATTCAACTATTGCTATATACATGAACAACGCAACTGGACAGACAATTGATCTTAACGCATAATGTAGAAAATTGACCACCAGCTATGGCTTAAATTTCTAACCAATTGTATGATTTATAAAAAAACTCCCAACTGGCACCGAAGGAATAAAGATGGCGATAAGAAGAAAATAGTTTAATATGTATTCAGTACAAAAAATTGTTAATCTCGCTCTACTTTATCATCGCGAGGCTAATGCGTTGGTTGACCTGTACTTCATTGAACACAAACTAAGAAATGAATGCTTAATTTTCGCTTTTGATGATTGAAATTATGTGCATAGAAAATCATTCTGTTAGATTTACTGCTAAACCTCCTGAATAAATCCTCTTGTTTATTGTACGTCACACATTGTACACATCTTGACTCATACATATCTTTCGCCTTTATTTTCTCCCTTTATACATAAATAAAAAAGGGGGAGTATATTACAATCGTCATCATGCACCCCTTGAGGATAAAAAATACGATATTTTAATAACTCTTTGTGCTTCATGAAATTGCTCATATGATTTTTAAAAGCTGCTTTTTTATTGCCGTCTCTTATATGCATTAGGAGATTGCTACGGTAAAACGATATCTCAATTTCCGACTACTTGGGTTCGGATATAAAATTTCATATTGCAAAGTCCTTTTTATTACTCAATACATGTTAGCATTTGATATGCATAGTAAAATATTTATTGCTTCTTGTTTGAATTACTAGATAAACTGATACTACATTTCCGGTAATTAAAATTAAAATATAAATGGTTTTTATAGCATGTAACATGTGTGCGTAGCAGATTCATTAGAAAATCGTAAAATTTAAACTTTTACATCTGTAGAAGGCTTTAGTAGAGCCGAAACTAGTAATTACAACACAAATTGAATCTTCAACTTAAAACTATTAAGCTCAGTAGTTTCCAGACTCTTATCAATGATATTTATTAGTATAGTTTGAAGCAATTTGTTCCCGTCCATTGTAATTACATTTCAACTCACTACTTCATAATTACTTTCAATATAATTTGATTTCAATTAAAGCTCACAGCACAATAACATGCGATTAGTCTATGTGAGCTGTAATATCAGTTATTAATAATAAATATCAATGAAACTGTTACCATATTAGTAAATAGCCTTATTAAGTCATGACATTATTTAACATTACATTTACAACATTCCCCTTTATATATAAACGGTCTACAAAGAGTGAGAGCTTATCATAATAGTGTAAATGCATAATTTATAATTGCATCATAAAATTGATCATTAAACCGCAATTAAATGTATGTGTAGTAGCATTATTAATTCAGTTATGGGATAGTCGGTTATTGAATGAATTGTAACAAACAAATAATTTTAACTGTCATGGGCAACCTGTGGATGGTATTATAATAACAATATAGTAAATATTGTAATAAACAGAGTAACAAAATTAAAAGTGACAGAATTATAATTAACGAAATCAATAATAGTGCAAGCCTATTTGCCAACCACAAAACATGATGAAGAAGAGGTGGAAAATGTCTATAATGAGATAGAAAGCAAAGAAAATTTAATCATACTAGGAGATTGGAACGTACGAATATAATTTTTATAACGTTTACACTTGTAAGAATTAAGTGTAAACAATCTAAAAACATGTATGATTTAATTCCATACATTGAAGCTAACATGTTTTATAATAACACTCATCAATTATATTTAATTAATTGCTTATGATTTATGTTAGCTTTCAATAAATTCATTGACATTTAAAATCACCATCCTTTAAATTAGTTTGTTATTTTAATACTATAATCCGTTCTCACCCTTGTTTTAGTTTAGTTCATCAACCCTGCTTTTAACAAGTTGATTTAACATTTTAGTTTGTGAATTTAACCCCTATACTATATACATCTCGAACCGTGCAATTTTATAAGCACGACTGAACTCGAAATTTTGGTTCGTTAAGTCTCTTTCAAAGCGTCAAGTCAACGTTTCGGAATAATGTAATTAATTCGAACGTATCAGTTCTGTACACACGATTCAATTACTAATTAAAGTTAAACAAATCAATAACTGTGCAAGGGAATTGATTACGCTTTCATTTGTATGCAAAAAAAAAAGTTTGAATCTTGTCAAGTTCTAGGTAAATTTTTGGAGAAAAAAATTGCTTAAAATTAATTACAAATCAACTTGATAGTAAAATCTCTGCATTTCTAATAATTAGTGCTCAAATTCAACCTAACTTGCTCAAAACACTGTATATATAGGTTCAGAAATACTTGCTTAAAAGCATTTTTTCAAATTATTTTTTTAAATTTTTTGAAAATTGCTCAAAATTAATGGCAAATCAACTTGACAGTAAAACCATTGCAAATCTAATAATTAGTGCTCGAATTTATCTAAACTTGCTCAAAACACTGTATATAGGTTCAGAAATACTTGCTTAAAAGCATTTTTGTAAATTATTTCTTTTAATATTTTTTACAATTTTTTGAAAATTGCTCAAATATAATTACAAATCAACTTTATAGTAAAATGTTTGCACTTCTAATAATTAGTGCTCAAATTCAACCAAACTTGCTCAAAACACTTAATATGGATTCTGAAAAACTTAGTTAAAAGCATTTTTGAAAATTTAATTTTAGAAATTTGCTTACAATTAATTACAAACCAACTTGACAGTTGCAAATCTAATAATTATGGCTCAAATTCAACCAAACTTACTCAAAACACTGTATATATATATATATATATATATAGGTTAAGAAATACTTGCTTAAAAGCGTTTTTGCAAATTAACTTGACAGTAAAACCATTGCAAATCTAATAATTAGTGCTCGAATTTATCTAAACTTGCTCAAAACACTGTATATAGATTCAGAAATATTTGCTTAAAAGCATTTTTGCAAATTATTTTTTAATTTTTTTTTTAAATTGTTAAAAATGAATTACAAATTAACTTGATGGTTAAACCTTTGCACTTCTAATAATAGGTGCTCAAATTTATCCAAATTTGCTCAGAACACTGTATACAGGTTCAGAAATACTTGCTTAAAACCATTTTTGCAAATTATTTCTTTTATTATTTTTACATTTTTTTGAAAATTGCTCAAGTATAATTACAAATCAACTTGATAGTTAAACCTTTGCACTTCTAATAATTAGTGCTCAAATTTTACCAAACTTGCTCAGAATACTTTGTGGATTCTGAAAAACTTAGTTAAAGCATTTTTCAAAATTTAATTTTAGAATTCTTTGAAAATTGTTTAAAATTAATTCAGATCAATTTGACAGTTAAACCGTTGCAAATCTAATAATTAGTGCTCAACTTTATCCAAACTTGCTCAAAACACTGTAAATAGGTTCAGATGTTCTTGCTTAAAAGCATTTTTGCAATTTTTTTTAATAATTTTTTGAAAATTGCTCCAAATTAGTTACACTTTTAATAATTGGTGCTCAAATTTATTTAAACTTGCTTAAAACACTGTATCTAGGTTCAGAAATACTTGCTTAAAAGCATTTTTGCAAATTATTTTATAATTTTTTTTTCAAAATAACTCAAAATTAATTACAAATCAACTTGACAGTTAAACCTTTACAAATCTAATAATTAGTGCTCAAATTTATTCAGACTTGCTCAAAACATTGTAAATAGGTTCAGAAATACTTGCTTAAAAGCATTTTTGCTAACTATTTCTTTTATTATTTTTTACAATTTTTTGAAATTTGCTCAAAATTAATTACAAATCAACTTGACAGTTAAATCTTTGCAAATCTAATAATTAGTGCTCAAATTTATCCAGATTTGCTCAAAACACTGTAAACAGGTTCAAAAATACTTGGTTAAAGCATTTTTGCAAATTATTTCTTTTAATTTTTTTTGTAAATTCCTCAAAATGAATTACTAATCAGCTTGATAGTTAAACTTGTAAACATCTAATAATTAATGCTCAAACTTAACAAAACTTGCTCAAAACACATCATATGGATTCAAAAAACTTAGTTAAAGGCATTTTTTTAAATTATTCTTTTTAGAATTCTTTGAAAATTGCTTAAAATTAATTACAAATCAACTTGATAGTTAATTCTTTGCACGTCTAATAATTAATGCTCAAATTTATCCAAACTTGCTCGAAACACTGTATATAGGTTCTGAAATACTTGCTTAAAAGCATTTTTGCAATTTATTTCCTTTAGATTTTTTTGAAAATTGCTCAAAATTAATTACAAATCAACTTGTTAGTTAAACCTATGCATTTCTAACAATTAGTGCTCAAATTGATTTAAATTTGCTCAAAACACTGTATACAGGTTAATAAATACTTGCTTAAAAGCATGTTTGCAAACTATTTTTTTAATTATTTTTTTGAAAATTGCTCAAAATTCATTACAAACCAGCTTGATAGTTAAACTTTTGGGCAACTAATAATTAGTGCTCAAATTTATCCAAACTTGCTCAAAACATAATACAATCATTTTTCAAAATAACTGACTTTTATCTTAAACTACACACAAATCAAATTCTTCAAAATTTTGGGGTCAAAATCAATGTTTTAAATTAACCTTAGCATAAGTCATTTATTGAGGCTACCCATAAGTATAACTTGCGCAATTATCAAAATTTTATTTTAAGTCACACCCACTCAAGTGGTAGCTATTAAGAAATTTGTTTCGACGTATTAGTGACTACTGTTGTTCAATCTGTCATATTAAAAACGCAACAAGTGTAAGAATAAGCAAATTTCTTGATAACCAACACTCGGGTGGGTGGGCGGGAACACTATATCAAACCACCGGTCCAATATTTATAAACTGTGTTCCCGCCCACCCACCAAAGTGTTAGTTATTAAGAAATTTGTTATTGTACCCACCTCTGATGTATTAGTGACAACTGTCATTCAATCTGTCATATTAAAAACAGCAGAAACGCAACAAATGTGAGAATAAGCAAATTTCTTGATAACAAACACTTGGGCGGGTGGGCGGGGACACTATATCAAACCACCGGTCCAATATTTATAAACTGTGTTCCCGCCCACCCACCCAAGTGTTAGTTATTAAGAAATTTGTTATTGTACCCACCTCTGACGTATTAGTGACTACTGTCATTCAATCTGTCATATTAAAAACAGCAAAAACGCAGCAACTGTAAGAATAAGCAAATTTCTTGATAACAAACACTTGGGCGGGTGGGCGGGAACGCTGTATCATAGCACCGGCCCAATATTTATGAAATCTGTTCCCGCCCACCCACCCAAGTGTTAGCTCTAAAGAAATTTGTTATTGCACCCACTTCGGCGTATTAGTGACTACTGTCATTCAATCTGTCTCATTAAAAACAGTAGAAACGCAACAAGTGTAAGAATAAGCAAATTTCTTGATAACTAACACTCAGGCGGGTGGGCGGGAACACTATGAAACCACCGGCACAATATTTCTAAACTGTGTTCCCGCCCACCCACCCACCCAAGTGTTGCTTATTAAGAAATTTGTTATTGTACCCACATGTGACGTATTAATAACTACTGTCATTCAATCTGTCATATTAAAAACATCAGAAATGCACAACAACTGTATCAAACCACCGGCCCAATATTTATAAACTGTGTTCCCGCCAATCCGCCCAAGTGTTAGTTATTTTGAAATTTGTTATTGTACCCGCCTCTGACGTATTAGTAACTATTGTCATTCAATCTGTCATATTAAAAATAGCAGAAACGCAACAACTGTAAGAATAAGCAAATTTCTTGATAACTAACACTCGGGCGGGCGGGCGGGAACACTGTCTCAAACCACCGACCCAATATTTATAAACTGTGTTCCCGCCCACCCACCCAAGTGTTAGTTATTAAGAAATTTGTTATTGTACCCACCTCTGACGTAATAGTGACTACTGTAATTAATAACAGCAGAAACGCAACAAATGTGAGAATAAGCAAATTTCTTGATAACAAACACTTGGGCGGGTAGGCGGGAACACTGCATCAAACCACCAGCTCAATATTGATAAACTGTATTCCCGCTCACCCACCAAAGTGTTAGTTATTAAGAAATTTGTTATTGTACCCACATATGACGTATTAGTGACAACTGTCATTCAATCTGTCATATTAAATATAGCAAAAACGCAACAAATGTGAGAATAAGCAAATTTCTCGATAAGAAACACTCGGGCGGGTGGGCGGAAACATTGTATCAAACCACCGGCCCAATATTTATAAACTGTGTTCCCGCCCACCCACCCAAGTGTTACTTATTAAGAAATTTGTTATTGTACCCACCTCTGACGTATTAGTAACTATTGTCATTCAATCTGTCATATTAAAAATAGCAAAAACGCAACAAATGTGACAATATTTCTTGATAACAAACACTCGGGCGGGTGGGCGGGAACACTGTATCAAACCACCGGCTCAATATTTATAAATTGTGTTTCCGCCCACCCGCCCAAGTGTTAGTTATCAAGAAATTTGTTATTGTACCCACATATGACGTATTAGTAACTACTGTCATTCAATCTGTCATATTAAAAACAGCACAAACGCAACAACTGTGAGAATAAGAAAATTTCTTGATAACAAACACTTGGGCGGGTGGGCGGGAACACTGTATCATAGCACCGGCCCAATATTTATGTAATCTGTTCCCGCCCACCCACCCAAGTGTTAGCTCTAAAGAAATTTGTTATTGCACCCACCTCGGCGTATTAGTGACTACTGTCATTCAATCTGTCATATTAAAAACAGCAGAAACGCAACAACTATGAGAATAAGCACATTTCTTTATAACTAACACTAGGGCGGGTGGGCGGGAACACTGTATCAAACCACCGGTCCAATATTTATAAACTGTGTTCCCGCCCACCTCTGACGTATTAGTGATTACTGCATTCAATCTGTCATATTAAAAACATCAGAAACGCAACAACTGTGAGAGTAAGCAAATTTCTTGATACAAACACTCGGACGGGTGGGCGGGAACACTGTATCAAACCACCGACCCAATATTTGTAAACTGTGTTCCCGCCCACCCACCCAAGTGTTAGTTATCAAGAAATTTGTTATTGTACCCACCTCTGACGTATTAGTAACTACTGTCATTCAATCTGTCATATTAAAAACAGCAGAAACGCAACAACTGTAAGAATAAGCAAATTTCTTGATAACTAACACTCGGGCGGGTGGGCGGGAACACTGTATCAAACCACCGGCACAATATTTATAAATTGTGTTTCCGCCCACCCACCCAAGTGTTAGTTATCAAAAAAATTGTTATTGTACCCACCTCCGACGTATTAGTGACTACTGTCTTTTAATCTATCATATTAAAAATAGCAGAAACGCAACAAGTGTATGAATAAGCAAATTTCTTGATAAAAAACACTTGGGCGTGTGGGCGGGAACACTGTATCAATACACCGGCCCAATATTTATAAAATGCGTTCCCGCCTAGACCATATACTCTTATAGGCACACCTTTTGCCGACGCGGTAAAGCCTACATGTTCGGTGCGTATGACGTCAGTTGTGGGCAACATCAAGCAGACTGGAAGGGATTTGGTGTTAAACCGCGGTATGAAAATACATTTTTAGGTACTTAATAGCTACCAAAATGTCTATGAATCTTGTATTGTATAGAGCATTTGGCGCATAGCGTGGCTAATAATTTAATTAACCTATATTATTAATTTCACATAAATATTGAATTTTGTTAACCAATAATAAATTTGTTTTCGGTAAGTTACTACAAATGAAATTAATCAATTTAAATACTCCCGAGGCCCATTTTCACAGTTAGCTTGTGACGTCAGTCAAGGGCATATGATGTTATGTTGGCTTCATGATTCGACTAGACTAGGAAAATAGCACACAGCGCGTCTATAAGTGTATATGGTCTAAGGTTTCCGCTCACCCACCCAAGTGTTACTTAACTCAAGAAATTTGTTTTTGTACCCACATGTGACGTATTAGTGACTACTGTCATTCAATCTGTCATATTAAAAACAGCAGAAACGCAACAAGTGTAAGAATAAGCAAATTTCTTGATAAGTAATACTCGGGCGGGTGGGCGGGAACACTGTATCAAACCACCAGCCCAATATTTATAAAATGTGTTCGCGCCCACCCGCCCAAGTGTTAGCTGTTAAGAAATTTGTTATTGTACCCACCTCTGACGTATTAGTGACTATTGTTATTTATTCTAAAATATTAAACTTTTGACTGAAACGTGCATAAATCTCAATTTTCTATCAATTTAGGGGATGAAATCAATGTTTTAAATTAACCTCAGCATAAGTCATATATTGAGGCTACTCATAAGTATAATTTGCGCAATTTTTTTCCAATCAATTTCCAAAATAATTAACTTTTACCTTAAAATACACAAATCAAATTTCTATACAATTTAGGGGATGAAAACAATGTTTTAAATTAACCCCAGGCTTTATCTTTTTTGATTATGATGTCCGTGGATTATAAAAATTGAAACCGGTCACGTGAATCGTGTCAAGAAACCCTGTTTTCATTATTTATCTTAGTACAAATTACATAAATGTTTTATTACATTCGTGTTAAAAATAAACGATATAAACAGAACAATTTTCATGTCGCATGTGTTACTACAATTGAAAAATAGAACGGTAATAACATAAACAATAGAATTTCGTCTATGGTTATATTAAATATATAAAGCATTCAACAAAGAAAATAATTTTAACAGATTCCCATATTCATATTGTTAAAATGGTAACAATGATATTTTACTAAGCTCAACAATATTCCATTAAAAATATGCAGCAGCATATACTCAGTAAAATGAACAATAATACAACAAATTTGCATATTAAATGTTATATAAATACATTCATTGTTTAACATAAATGAATAATTCATAAACCATAACATTTTAATTGCATTTCTATTATGTAATGATTCGCTGAATATACTGTAACGACTTACGATTGATTAGCTTCGGGCACCGGAATTCCATTGAATAGAACCATGTCCATGTCTGTACACAAATTAAAAATTACTTCCGATTTATGGGAATAACTTATGCATCGATACAACTCCCATCTCATACTGGCATTGATAGGTAAACGATACCCGATTTAAGTACAATGCGCATCTACTTTTTGTCTTGCAAAAAATGATTCACTCCGAGAACGCTGATAATAAAATAAATGCGATAGTCTCTAGCCCGTAAACAAGTTTTTTATGCAAAGCACTTTATTTTCTGTTCTATTTATAATATTATATTTTGTAATATAATTCTGTTTAAAATTAATAATGTTTTAAATCATAATGATTAAAATTCATCAATACCAACACAAAAGCTTTATGAATATTAATGAAATTCTTAGCATAAATAAATATAAATGTTGCATTATGTAATTATAAATTAAAAATGTAACTTGTCGTTCGATTCCTTTTGAGATGACCAGAATTTCAATCACTGCTTAAGGCTATCATAAATAACTCAACGCCAATGATACTTAATCGAGTTGCACTTCCGCATGTAAACAACCACAGCTATGCGTCGACCTAATTTATATATTCTGAAACAATTATAAGGAATACAAAGTAATTTATTCTGTACCCATGAAGTTTTAATTATTTTTATGATAATTTACAATAACAGCAATTAAAAAGGAATTAGAGCATTTGTATTTTAAATAGTTGAGGAAAAATGGAAATTAATTGCATAGATCATTGACTTTAAAAAGTCACATGATAAACTGATACTAATACATATTAGTAATGGTTCTAGTACTAATAGTGCAGCTATTTATTTGTTGAGTGGTTTTCTGAATTAATTTAAAACAAAATATTGATCTGCTTCAAATTTGCAAAAGAGAATCTCAGATCATTACTCAGCTTTTTCAATTTTGAGACTTTTTGACCACCTAGATTCAGAAAGTCTTCTACAATTCTCATCTTTAGTTTAAAAGATCTCCAAGAACATTACAAGAATCTTATAAGTCATAAAGGATAAAAGACTTCCGGATCTTAGAAGAAGCTGATGTGGTCAAAAATTCTTAACGGATCTTTTGAGGTTTTAGAGTACACTGTCTGGTCTATAGAGTACTTTGACAAATGTAAAAAGACAACAAAAAAGACTAGAGGTGAAGGAAATTTCTGCTAACGTTAACAAATTTTAAACACTTTAGAAGACAACTGCGAGGAAAAGTTTAGAAAAGTCTAAGAAGACCAAAGTTTGAACAAAGCTTATTAGATTTAGAGGACTTTAGAGAATAGAGGAAAACTTAGAATACACTAAAAGAATCTTCTTCTTTTACTGGTACTGCTTTTAATCTTTGTTTCACGTACTCTACAGCTGTGGACGTAAAAGAGCTTAAGGCGAAGGAACTTTTTGTCAACTTTTACAAATTTGAAGCACTTTAGACGACTACAAGGAAAAGGTTACAAAAGTTTAAGAAGACTAAAATTCTAACAGCTGATTAGATTTAGATGACTTTGCAAAGAATATAGAATACACTAAAAGAAGTTTTGACAAAAATCTTCTTATATTGGTACTGTTTTCAGTCTTTGCTTCAGAATGAAGTCAAGTGCATTTTATGGACAGCTGGAGATGTACTTTGAGAAATGTAAAAGGACATTGAGAAAGACTCGAGGTGAAGGAACTTTCAAGAACAAATTTTAGAACACTTTAGAAGACAAAAATACCTAAAAAACTGATTGAATTTAGAGGACTTTGTAGAATAGCACAGAATATAGAATACACTAAAAGGAGCTTTGACAAGAAATTTTCTTGAGATGGAGGAATCTTCTGTCAAGGTTTAGAAAACAACTGCAAGGAAAAGATTTGAAAAAGTCTGAGAAGACATTAAAAGAATTTTCTCAAAAATTCTAACAAGATCGAAAAGAACTGATAAGATAAGAGGACTTTGAAGAATAGAAGAGAACTTATACACTAAAAGAAGATAGAAAAAGTCTAAGGATACAATAAAAGAGTCTCTTGAAAAATTCTAACAAGGCCCAAAAATTTGATTAGATTTAGAAAATTTTGAAGAATAGATGAGAACATACAATACACCCAAAAGAATTTTTACAATAATCTTGTTCTTCTATTGGTACTACTTTAATCTCCGCTTCAAAATGTTCAATGCAATTTAATGGGCTTTCATTAAAGTTGTAGATAATATTGCGGTTTTTTTTTGTCATGTCATAGAAAAGCATAGAGGCGATGTCTATTGTACGTTTGATCTTCTGATCCAGGTGGTAGAAGTTATGGGTTGTCCATACAAGTTCTTGGGCAGCTGGTTTATGCACTGACAACTTTTAACACAGTTTTTTTCTTTTCTTGGTACTGCCTTCAATCTCCTTTTCAGAATGAACTGAAACCTACGGAAATGGTTTGAGGTGTCGTCGGTTATTTTGTTCTACTATCTTCAAAGTGAAAAGTTTTTGCAGGAGTTCAAAATATTGCCAAAAACTTGTCTTAAAACTTAGTTAACTAACTAGAAACAATTAAACTTTTAACAAGTTTTGGTATTTTCTAGAACCAGTTTGTAAGTTCTAAAACGTTTCTTCTGCTTTAAACTTGCCCAAAAACTTCACCAAGGAGTTCTAAAACTTGCTAAGAAGTTCAAAATCTTGTCAATAACTTCTAAAGCTCTTTGAGGTAGTTCAAAGACTTGCTAAAGAGTTTAAGAACACGTAAATGACTTTTTTTTTGCACAAAAACCTGTCGTCAGTGACTTCTAAAATCTGAAAGTTTTAAATCTTGACCGGAGTGAGTGATTAGTGATGTCAGCCAAAAATGCTTTTGCAGAAATTTAAAATTTTGTCAAAAGCTTCAAAAACTTGCCAAACAGTTCAAAAACATATCGGAAAGTAGAAAAACTATCAAAATATTCAAAACTAAGTCAAGTAACTTAACAATTAGTAGGAACAGTTGAGAAAGTCTGTTAATGAGTTTTAAAAAATATCAGTTTGTATATGTTGACTGTGCAGTAGTTCTAGCAATTAGAATGTTATAAAACAGGTCTTCTAAAAGGTGCTAGTGAGTTCATAAACCTTCCAGAATGTTAAAAACGCAATCAAGAAGTTCTAACACTTGCAAAAAAGTTCAAAAATTTGTCAAAAAGTAGAAAAACCCCATCAAGGAGTTCTTAAACTTGTCAAAGAGTTCTAAAAAGTTTCCTAGTTCAAAAATTTGGCAAAAATGTTCTATAATTTGTCAAAATGTTCTAAAACTTGTCAAAGAGTTCTCAAAAGTTTTATGGTTCAAAAATTTGACAAAAAAGTAGAAAAACCCTATCAAGGAGTTCTGAAACTTGTCCAAGAGTTCTAAAACTTGTCAAAAAGTTCTAAAATTTGTCAAAGAGTCCTAAAACTTGTCAAAGAATTCAAAAACTTGTCAAAGAGTTCCAAAACTTGACAAAGATCTCCAAAACTTGTCAAAGAGTTCTAAAAAGTTTAAAAATTTGACAACAAAGTAGAAAAACCCTATCAAGGAGTTCTAAAACTTGTCAAAAAGTTCTAAAATTTGTCAGAGTCCTAAAACTTGTCAATGAGTTCAAAAACTTGTCAAAGAGTTCCAAAACTTGTCAAAGATTTCCAAAACTTGTCAATGAGTTCTAAAAAGTTTGTTAGTTCAAAAATTTTACAAAAAAGTAGACAAACCCTATCAAGGAGTTCTAAAACTTGTCAAAGAGATCAAAATTTTGTCAAAAAATTCTAAAACTTGCCAAAGAGTTCTAAAACTTGCCAAAGAATTCAAAAACTTGTCAAAGAGTTCCAAAACTTGACAAAGAATTCCAAAACTTGTCAAAGAGTTCTAAAAAGTTTAAAAATTTGACAACAAAGTAGAAAAACCCTATCAAGGAGTTCTAAAACTTGTCAAAGAGTTCTAAAACTTGTCAAAGATTTCCAAAATTTGTCAAAGAGTTCTAAAAAGTTTGTTAGTTCAAAAATTTGACAAAAAAGTAGACAAACCCTATCAAGGAGTTCTAAAACTTGTCAAAGAGATCAAAAACTTGTCAAAAAATTCTAAAACTTGCCAAAGAGTTCTAAAACTTGTCAAAAAGTTCTAAAATTTATCAGAGTCCTAAAACTTGTCAAAGAGTTCAAAAACTTGTCAAAGAGTTTCAAAACTTGTCAAAGATTTCCAAAACTTGTCAATGAGTTCTAAAAAGTTTGTTAGTTCAAAAATTTGACAAAAAAGTAGACAAACCCTATCAAGGAGTTCTAAAACTTGTCAAAGAGATCAAAATCTTGTCAAAAAATTCTAAAACTTGCCAAAGAGTTCTAAAACTTGTCAAAAAGTTCTAAAATTTATCAGAGTCCTAAAACTTGTCAAAGAGTTCAAAAACTTGTCAAAGAAATCAAAAACTTGTCAAAGAGTTCCAAAACTTGTCAAAGATTTCCAAAATTTGTCAAAGAGTTCTAAAAAGTTTGTTAGTTCAAAAATTTGGCAAAAAAGTAGAAAAACCCAACCAAGGTGTTCTAAAATTTGTCAAAAAGTTCTAAAACTTGTCAAAGAGTTCTAAAACTTGTCCAAGAGTTCTAAAACTTGTCCAAGAGTTCTAAAACTTGTCCAAGAGTTCTAAAAAGTTTTCTAGTTCAAAAATTTGATAAAAAGTAGAAAAACCTCATCAAGGAGTTCTAAAACTTGTCAAAGAATTCTAAAAAGTTTGTTAGTTCAAAAATTTGGCAAAAAAGTAGAAAAACCCCATCAAGGAGTTCTAAAATTTGTCTAAGAGTTCTAAAACTTGTCAAAGAGTTCTAAAACTTGTCAAAGAGTTCGAAAACTTGTCAAAGAGTTCAAAACCTTGTCAAAGAGTTCTAGAAGTTGTCAAAGAGTTCTAAAACTTGTCAAAGAGTTCTAAAAAGTTATTTAGTTTACAAATTTGACAAAAACGTAGAAAAGCCCCAACAAGGAGTTCTAACACTTGTCCGAGAGTTCTAAAAAGTTTCCTAGTTCAAAAATTTGCCAAAAAGTAGAAAAACCCAATCAAGGTGTTCTAAAATTTGTCAAAAAGTTCTAAAACTTGTCCAAAAATTCTAAAACTTGTCCAAGAGTTCTAAAACTTGCCCAAGAATTCTTAAAAGTTTCCTAGTTTAAAAATTTGATAAAAAGTAGAAAAACCTCATCAAGGAGTTCTAAAACTTGTCAAAGAATTCTAAAAAGTTTGTTAGTTCAAAAATTTGGCAAAAAAGTAGAAAAACTCCATCAAGGAGTTCTAAAATTTGTCTAAGAGTTCTAAAACTTGTCAAAGAGTTCGAAAACTTGTCAAAGAGTTCTAGAAGTTGTCAAACAGTTCTAAAACTTGTCAAAGAGTTCTAAAAAGTTATTTAGTTTACAAATTTGACAAAAACGTAGAAAAGCCCCAACAAGGAGTTCTAACACTTGTCCGAGAATTCTAAAAAGTTTCCTAGTTCAAAAATTTGCCAAAAAGTAGAAAAACCCAATCAAGGTGTTCTAAAATTTGTCAAAAAGTTCTAAAACTTGTCAAAGAGTTCTAAAACTTGTCCAAGAGTTCTAAAGCTTGTCCAAGAGTTCTAAAACTTGTCCAAGAATTCTAAAACTTGTCCAAGAATTCTAAAAAGTTTCCTAGTTCAAAAATTTGATAAAAAGTAGAAAAACCTCATCAAGGAGTTCTAAAACTTGTCAAAGAATTCTAAAAAGTTTGTTAGTGTTCAAAAATTTGGCAAAAAAGTAGAAAAACTCCATCAAGGAGTTCTAAAATTTGTCTAAGAGTTCTAAAACTTGTCAAAGAGTTCTTAAACTTGTCAAAGAGTTCGAAAACTTGTCAAAGAGTTCGAAAACTTGTCAAAGAGTTCTTAAACTTGTCAAAGAGTTTTTAAACTTGCCAAAGAGTTCGAAAACTTGTCAAAGAGTTCAAAACCTTGTCAAAGAGTTCTAGAAGTTGTCAAAAAGTTCTAAAACTTGTCAAAGAGTTCTAAAAAGTTATTTAGTTTACAAATTTGACAAAAACGTAGAAAAGCCCCAACAAGGAGTTCTAACACTTGTCCGAGAGTTCTAAAAAGTTTCCTAGTTAAAAAATTTGCCAAAAAGTAGAAAAACCCAATCAAGGTGTTCTAAAATTTGTCAAAAAGTTCTAAAACTTGTCAAAGAGTTCTAAAAAGTTTCCTAGTTCAAAAATTTGTCAAAAAGTAGAAAAACCCCATCAAGGAATTCTAAAACTTGTCCAAGAGTTCCAAAATTTGTACGAGAGTTATAAAAAGTTTTCTAGTTCAAAAATTTGCCAAAAAGTAGAAAAACCCAATCAAAGATTTCTAAAATTTGTCAAAGAGTTCTAAAACTTGTCCAAGAGTTCTAAAAAGTTTCCTAGTTCAAAAATTTGCTAAAAAGTAGAAAAACCCCATCAAAGAGTTCTAAAACTTAGCAAAGAGTTCTAAAACTTGTCAAAAAGTTCTAAAAAGTTTCCTAGATCAAAAATTTGCCAAAAAAGTAGAAAAACTCCATCAAGGAGTTTTAAAATTTGTCAAAAAGTTCTAAAACTTGTCAAGGAATTCTATAACTTGTCAAAGAGTTCTAAAAAGTTTCCTAGTTCAAAAACTTGGCAAAAAAGTAGAAAAACCCTATCAAGGAAATTTGGAAATTTGTTAGTGACTCTAGAAAAACTAATGATTTTCCAGCCACAATGTATTATAAACAAAAAACTTGCAGTAATGGAGATGACTATGTTAATAGTTTTGCTGAATTCTTTTCCTCTGTTTACGATACACAAACTCATCCAACTCCTTTGTTTGACTTTAAGAAAAACGTATTACATCGATCATTTTCAATTAGTTTGTTGGATGTATTTAAAGGGATTGAGAACCTTAAATGTAACTTTAGCACTGGACCGGACGGTGTTCCATCTATGCTGTTAAAACAATGTATTTATTCAATTTCTATGCCATTGCACTTACTTTTTGAGGCTTCTCTTAATGAAGCCAAGTTTCCTTCAGTTTGGAAACAAAGCTACATTATGCCTTTACATAAATCTGGAGCTAAGGAGGATATTACTAATTATAGAGGTATATGCATCCAGTCTGCTATTCCTAAGTTGTTTGATCAAATTGTAACTGGTCAAATACAATAGATGTGCAAAAGCATTTTAGTGGAACAGCAACATGGGTTTCGCGAGGGTCGTTCTACTCTTACAAATCTTCTTTGTTACGAAAATGATCTTTTGAATGCCTTTCAATCAAGAGTTCAAGTAGATTCTATTTACACAGATTTTTCTAAGGCTTTTGATCGCGTTAATCATAGTATTTTGATTGCTAAGCTTCGGGCTTTGGGTTTTCATGAATCTGTTGTTGCGTGGTTGTCGAGCTTTTTGGAAAATCGTACACAGTGTGTGAAAATTAATAACTTTTTATCACAACCAATTGTTGTTCCTTCTGGGGTTCCTCAAGGATCTCATTGTGGACCAATTCTGTTTTTACTCTTTATTAATGATCTTGTTTATTCTATTAATTCTTCGTCTTATCTTTTATTTGCTGACGATCTTAAAATTTATAAAAGAATATCATCTATCGAGGACTGCATTAGTTTGCAAAATGATTTAGATTCTGTTCATTCATGGTGTCTTATTAATAACTTGTTGTTTAACGCAAATAAATGTTTTTTGATAAGCTTCAACAGAACTTTAAATAAAGTATCGTTTGACTATACTATCGATAATAATGTTTTGGAGCATGTTACACAAATAAAAGATTTGGGCGTAATTTTTGATTCAAAACTAACTTTTGTTGAGCATATAAACTATATGTGCAACCGTGCTATGAAAATGTTAGGATTTGTTTACAGAATGTCTACTGACCTATCTCCTAGCACACTCAAATTACTTTATTGCGCTTTAGTACGTTCTCATTTAGAGTACGCTCCGTCAGTTTGGTGTCCATACTACAGCGTTCATATATGCAATATAGAACGTATTCAAAACAAATTTTTTTGTTTATTATCGTACAAATTAGGCATTTCATCCGAAAAATACGATTTTAACCTCATTGCATTGCAATATAATCTTCCGCCGCTGAAAATTCGGCGCAAAAGAGCCGATTTATCATTTTTACGTGGACTAATGATGTCTGAGATTGATTGCCAAGAGCTACTTGTAACTCTTCCATTTCAAGTCCCCAACAATAATCGCCGAACCAGACAGTCTCCATTATTTAGAGAATCTATACATTCTACCAATTATGGATTTAATAATCCAATAGGTAGAATGTGTAGAATTGCTAATAGTTTCTCTAATAATATTGATTTATTTTGTGTTTCAAAATGTAGTTTTAAGTGCCATTTAAAATGTGTTGATGAATAATTTTATATTTTGTTTTTATTTATGTATACTTTTTTCCATGCTTTTATTTTTCAATATTCTTTTATATATTTTTGTGTAATTGTAATATTGTTTGTAATTCATCGTTATTTATGTATATAATGATGTAGATGTAAATGGTTTTTGTATATACCGTGAATAAAGTATTATTATTATTATTAAGGAGTTCTAAAACTTAGCAAAAAGTTCTAAAACTTGTCAAAGAATTCTAAAACTAGTTCTAAAAGTTTCTCAGCTCAAACATTTGGGTAAAAAGTAGAAAAACCCCATAAAGGAGTTCTGAAACTTTTTAAACAGTTCTAAAATTGTCAAAGAGTTCTAAAACTTGTCAACGAGTTCTAAAACTTGCCAAAGACTTCAAAATCTTCAGTCAGTGACTTTTAAAACTTATTTGGAAGCTCAAAAACATGCTAAATAGTTCAAAAACACATAAAAGATGAGAACATTTTAGGAAAGTCTAAAACCTGTCAGTAAGTTCTAAAACCAGTTGCGGTGTTGAGAACAATAGGTTCAAAAACTTACAAAAACATTGAGAAACTTATCAGTGAACTCTAAAACTTGTTAATTAGTTCAAAAATCATCTAAATTTGTCAAAAACTAAATTTAGCTTCTCTGCCTTGGAGTATGAGAAGCAAGGGAATTAGGGTACGCGACGTCATCACTCCTCGAAAACTAGATCTAACTGTTGGAAGCTAAAATGATCAAAAATAAATTTTGTTTCTCTGCGTTGAAGTATGAAGAACAAAATAGTTTTAACTCAAGACAAAGGGTTAGGATACGCAAAATTTCCACTCCTCAAAATCCTATTGGAAGCTAAACTAGTGAAAAACTTAATTTAGCTTCTCTTGGTTAGAGTATGAGAGTTTTGACTACACAAGGTCACCACTTTTCAAAAGCTAGATCTAGCTATTGGAAGTTAAGCCAAAAAATTAGATTTAGTTTCCCTGAGTTGTTGAACCCGAGACAAGGGGTAAGGTTAGGTTCAAACTATTGGAAAGTTTTGCGTTGAAGTGTGAGGAACAGAGTAATTTGGATTCGAGAGAGGGGATTTGGGTACTCAAGATCACCATTCCTTTTAAGCTAGATTTACCTAAGATAAGCTAAGTTTGTCAAAATGTAAATAGAGTATGACGCAAAGTTAGGTTAGGTTAGGTTTGTAGTATTAATGTGGGTTTGTAAAAAGGGGTTGTAGAGGATGTTTCTTGTGGAAATGAATCTACAAGGAAGGAGTGTGTGATTGGCTTAAATGAAGAGTAGGAGTTTACTGTAGATTGGTCTTACATGTGCTACCTTAGAACAAAACTAAAAGTGTTTAAAAGAGTGGGTTATTAAGTTTTGCAATGTAGTCTGCACACTCCAGGGCTAACGGGACAAGTTTTTCAGATTTTGACCGGAGTGGGGCTGGGCTATACCATGGTTATTGCATTAGATAATAGCAACAGATGCAGCAGAAGGGCCAACAATTCGACTAAACTAGCCATTAGAAGACTAAATTTTGTCTAAATAAAATTATCAAAGCGTTGAAAGAATTGAATGGACCGCAACCTATTAAGTTGCTACGTGGAGACAAAGTTCTACTTTAAGGTGTTGCGCCACTTGAGAGTAAATTTATGCTAGTGCTTCTTAAGAGTAAAAAAACAACCAATATTATTTCTAAGCTGTGCTACTGACTATCTTTTACTCAAGCGGCTACTACTTTCTAAAAACTATCAATGTAGAACCAGTCAGTAAGTTCTAAAACGTGTCTTCTAAAACTTGTTGTGTTGTCTATTGCTTTTTTAAGACTAAAACTAAATACTTTTGATAAAGTCATTTAAGTTTAATTAAGGATTTTATATACATTGCTTTTCACTGGTATTTCAAGGTATGCTTCCTTCATCAGTGTGCCCAGCATATCACTCTTAGACCATATACACTTATAGACGCGCCGTGTGCTATATCGCTTGTCACATAGTAAAGCCAACATAACAAAAGTTCAATGCCCACAACTGACTTCACGCGTTAATTGTGGACATGCCTTATGAGTAAAGTTTCATTTTACAGTTTTTGGTAAACAATAATGAACTCAATAAAATATATAACATTTTTATTAAGTGCGTAAAAATGTATTACGTACGCGTTTTTGTCCACATCTGACGTCACACGCAGTGATCATGTTGGCTTCACCCCGTTGGCAAAAGGCGTGTCTATAAGTGTGTATGGTCTAAGGGTCAGATAGACAATTAACATAAAATTACTATTGAACCTTTTATGTATAAATGAGAGGTAGTAACGCTATTACAAGTAACTGTATTACAGATCAACTTTCTCATAATAAATGGCGCCTCTTATCTGAAAAAGTTTTTGAAAAAAAAAATGGGTACCGGAGTCGACTAGCTCGAGTACACAAGAATATCACCAATAAAAACTTCAAGAAATTCTTTTATGTTTAGTTAGAAAATAGTTTGTCCATTTAGCACGAATAAAAATCTGACCTTTACCCGTTAGATCTAAGCTCATTATGACCAAACCCAACTTTCATGTTTTGGTTTAACTATAATTGCAAAATTAAATGAAATACGTAATAATTCTCACTCGTAATAATGTTTACTAGACGCAGAACGCATATTTAATCTGCACAAATGTTTGAAAAGGCGACTGAACGCATAATTACTTACAAACTATTCTTAAATTAAAATATTTTATGTTGTAGTTTCTTATAGTAAAATGCCTTAAGCAAACATAAATTCATTCAACTATGTGTAGAATAAATTGATAAGGAAGCTATTTACATTCCGGTCCATAAATAACAAAAAACATGACTTTTAACTGTTTCTAAAAATAACGCAACGCTAGATAAACATGGGTACAAATTAGAATTCGAACATCTTGCAACATTCCTATTATATTTCTTTGAAATGTAATGACTTTGTATTTAGATTTATAATGTAGGAAATGTCAGTAGGCTATTAATAGATCGTGGAAGTAAATAAGAAATGATGGAACGAGCGTATCTATCTCACTATTCATATTTCTATAAATAGATACCCAGAAATAGAAAAGAAAGTGGCGTAATGAAAACAAACATTTCAAATATACACCTGACCATTTCATAACATAAATATGTACGTTGCTTTTTTTTTACTACATTGCGTTCTTAAAATAAATAACCTAAATACCGTACTAAAGGTGAACTATGACTGATTGCATTTGAATATTTTTAGGATTGGAAATGGAATTATTTTATGTTCGTGATGGTGTTGTGAATGGATATGCATTAGATTTCGTGGTTCCAGTGCCTTCAAAAATAGACGCCCTTCATTTCACATGGAAAGGTTTTGCAGGACGATCGGTAAGTGGAAATCAACAACAAAATTTCCTTTCAAATTAAGTGTTATTTTATTACAGCTCCCCTATTCCATCGGGGTAGATGTATCAAATCCCATGGCTCTAGGACCTCCGAAACTAAATATATCAAATACAGGTTCGGTTCCAACAACAACTCAAACATTCAGTGTGAGTTTGCCTTGTACAGGGGCTGTCACGGCTGAAGTAAATGTTACTATACAAGTTAACATAACTTTAATGCCTATAAACGTGACTTCCCTTACATTCCGTAGAAAGAAAATATGTATAAAAATGGAGAATCATTTGAGTAATCATGTTTTGGTCGATTCAGTACCCGCCCATACGAATTCTACGAATATATTTTATACTGCCGTCGGTTGTGCCATTACATTGATTATAGTAATACTCTCAATATGCTGCACTTCGTATTATTTAAAAAATAAAAAATTAAGACGAAATAGCGATGACAATACTGCTCAAGCTCATACGACTTATTTAACATCAGCACCTAGAAATCCAACTTCAACATCATCATATGGAAGTTTTAGACGAATGCCTAGTTATTCCCTAATTGATGAACGCAGTAAAGACTTGCAAGAACGCATAGCTGAACTTACAATACAAAGGTAATTGATTATAAAATTTAAATTGAATTATAGAATTTCATTACAGATGTAGGGTTCGCCTAAATAGCGTCATTTTAGAAGGAACTTTTGGAAGAGTTTATTTAGGATCATATACTGATGAAGATGGTTCTGAGGAAGAAGTAATTGTAAAGACTTGTACCGATCATGCTTCACAAACGCAAATTTCTTTATTACTTCAAGAAGGCATGTCGATGTATTCGTTAAATCATCGTAATATTTTAAGCATTTTGGGCGTGTCAATTGAGGATCACAGCGCTCCTTTCTTGCTGTATCCTTATCATAATTATAAAAATATGAAGGTGTTTTTGCAAAAATGTAAAAGCAACGTTGAAGGCGTTGCCCATACACTAACAACTCAAGAGGTTGTCGATATGGCTTTACAAGTAATTAGTGCAATGCAATACTTACATAAGAAACATCTATTACATAAAGATTTAGCAGCGCGGAACTGTGTGTAAGTTATAATAAACGAGTTCTGTAATCACAAATAACATCTAATTGTTTCAGAATTGATGATAAATTAAAAGTACAAATTGCGGACAACGCTTTATCCAGAGATCTCTTTCCATCAGACTATTACTGTCTAGGAGATAACGAAAATCGACCAGTTAAATGGTTAGCGATTGAAAGTCTTCAACATAAAACATTCTCTACTAGTTCGGATGTCTGGTCTTTCGGTGTATTGCTATGGGAATTAACCACCCTCGCTCAACAACCTTACGTCGAAATAGATCCATTTGAAATGGCCGCGTATCTTAAAGATGGATATCGACTAGCACAACCAATTAACTGCCCCGATGAACTGTAAGTATAATTGTACTATATTTAATAATAAATGCAAGGGGTGCTTGTATAATATTATGATATCATCATAATTACAGTGTAAACGATTTGCATATCCGTAACAATTTTATCAAGTAAATAAATTCATTTTTTATGCCAACAGCTGTCTTCAAATATAACACAATAGTTTCTCATTAAAACTGGAGGAATAATTCATGTTGAGACTAATAGGGGTTACATGTTTATAGCTCGTTTGGGAATAATTTATTGCCTTTCTAACAACCTGTCGTTGTGTTGTTAAGAGGGTGTTGTCTGATAAGGAAAGGTCGTTGTAGGAAACTTAACACTTTACTGTAACACATTTTAACTGAAATATCATGTTTTTAGTTTAATTATGCTATCCGCACAGAGAAATATGTGAAAAATCTATTTGTTTATTTTTTGTTGGAATAGGAGGCTGAGACGTTATCATATTTATTACGCACACGTTGCGTTGAGATATGAGATAAACTTTTTACAATTGTTTTTTGCAGTTTAATGATTGTAACACACATATATTTATATAAAAAAGTTATAATAGTTCATGTAAATTGTTTTTCTGACAAGTGAGATGCTAGGCGCACTGATGGAGGGTGCATACCCTGAAACACTAAAGTATATGTCTCACATAGGGTGGAGAGACAATTTACAATTAAATTGAAATTGTTTGAATAAGCATTTTTGTCTTGTGCTAGTATGGAATACGTTTATTTAATAGAAATTGAGCTCTTAAAGATAAAAACTGCTATAAATTGCCACAATAACGAGTTCTGGATCTTTAATATCACACAACATTCTACAAAGAGAGCTTAACTGTGTACGAAAGTTAAAAAGAACCAATAAGGTTGTCACCCACTAAACCGATCCGCAGCGACTTTTATCAACCAAATCACTTTGTTTCTTATGAAGCAACGCCTACTATGCAAGAGCGACACCAAAAAGTCGCTTATAATAAGAACCAATGAATTTTATACGACGGTAGTTTCGGCGCGTTTTGCTCTAGTGGGAGACAAGCTTTATAAGCTTTTGCGACTGGTAGGGAAGCTTTTAGGTCATAGGCAATCAAATCTTTTTGTTTCTTATGCAATGCACGTCATATGAATCAATGTATTTTTTATTCTAGTGGACGATAAGCCTTATTGTTCATTTGATAAAGTCTGTATGAGTTTATGTGACTCTTTAGAAAGCTTTAAGGTCACAGGCAATCAAACGACATTGCTTTTATGGAGGAACGCATACAAGAGCGACTTGAAAAAGTTGCTCGTTATAAGAATCAAGGTATTTTATACGACGCGCTATACTCTAGTGAGCGATAAGCCTTATTTCTTGTTTGATAAAAGTAGTATAAGCTTTTTTGACTGGTTGGGAAGCTTTTAGGTCACAGGCAATCAAACCATATTAATTCTTATAGAGCATTGACCACAGAAGCGACTTGAAAAGTTGCTCGTCACTTTAAATGAAAATTCTTGCAGAAGCAGCGACCACCTGGCAAACTTTGCATTGGCGTCCGTTGACTTGTCCAGCCATATCAGCAATTTATTGTCCGTTCTTAGTGTAAAATGCTCCAGTTAGTTAGTTTAGATTTTTGGCATATCAGCCTAAGAAGACTATTAATGCCCTCTATTTCTTTACGGCTTAGTATATGGCCATACATTCCTGTTCGTTGCAGTGGATTATTTTCTGGCGTTCCATCGAGCGCTTCTATAGCAACACAGCGCCTAATCAATTCACGAACGGGCAAGTCTTATTGGTTGTGTTTGTAGGTTTTCCACTTTTTGGAAAACTATATCGGCGGCTTCAATTCAGCGGAACAGTTTTTTGGCCATTGCAGATTCAGCAACTTTGGAGAAATTCTGGGTATTTCTTGATCTTTAATGAGCGTTAGGTGGTGCTGCAGCGGTAAATTTCCAATTGCCCTAACTTGTTGCCCGAGGTACTACATTGACTCTTGGCCAAACTCGCATTTGATGACGTGATGATTCTGGTTCTGATGTATGATGAGGTTGGCGTCGACTGAGATAGAGCTTTTAAGTTGGTTGGTCCAATTTATCAACTTCCTTAGTGCAATTTAGTAAGGGCAACTCCTGTTTCTTTTTGGGCAACTTTTGTAATAGCTCTAGCTTGATGTCTGATGAGATTGGCTCAAGTCATCATCCTGCTTTGTGCAATCATGTAGAGGTTCTTATGTTTGATAAGGCCAGCGTGTACAACAATACAGCTTTTGAGTTGGTTGGCCAAAGTCATCAACCTGCTTTGGGCAATCCTGTTTCTTCTTGGACAATTATTGTGATGGCTTAGGTTATGATGCCTGATGAGGCCAGCGTTAACAGCAGTTGGTTTGCTAAAGTCATCAACTTCTTTCATTCAAACAAGTCGTAAGATTTATGTGGCAATGCAAAACGCACAAGCGACAAGGCTAATCGTAATTACTGATTTGGCTCAAATTGGATGCTGGCTTAAACTAGATTCTCACAAAACGTCGGCCTAGAAGAGTCGTGCTTTTTAGATTATGTTATTTCATCCTAGCTCCGCTATGTGTCCACTACACAAAGATCCATTGTGCAATTAGGATGTGGTCGCAAGTATTGCGTTATTAAAGTGTTCGGTAAATTTTTGGCAAATTTTGCCCTTTTACAACATTTTAAAAGCTTCCGATAAATTTTTGAAACTTTTGACTAATTCTAAACATTTTGATCAAATTCTAGAAACTTTTGGCAACTCTAGAAACCTTTAATCAACTCCGCTGAAATGTTTGGTCAAGTTTTTTAACAAATTTTAAAACTTTTAACTAATTCTAGAAACTTCTGATCAATTTTAAAAACTTTTTTTGAAAATTAACTTTTTACAAACTCTAGAAATAAATACATAAGAAACTTTGAAGAATTTTTAAAAACATTTGATAAATTTTTTAGAAATTTCTAAAATATTTCTAGAATCTTTTAAAAACATTTGATTAAATTTTAAAAACTCCTAAGATGTTCTAGAAAGCGTAGGCCAACTCTTAAAAACTTCTAAAACATTTTAGATACTTTTGGAAAACTTTAAAAATGCCCAAGAAATTTTAGAAACAACATTTTGAAAATTCCTAAGTTGTTTTTGTCTTTTTTTTTTAACAAACTAGCTACTTCTGAAGCTTTTTTGAAAACTTTTGATCAACTCTAGAAACTTCTGTTAAACTTTAAACTTTTAAATTGTTTCAAACTCATTTGTTCAAAATTTAATAACTCCTGAAGTGCTTAAGAAATTTTTGGTCAACTTCAGAAGAAACCTTTTACCAAATTCTAGAATCTTATGAGATGTTTTAGAAATTTTTGAAAAACTCAAAAAAATCCTGAGAAATTTCAAAAACATTTGATCCGACTCTGAAAACTTTTAAAATGTTCTAGAAATTTTGGTCAATTCTAGAATGCTTTTACGAATCTGTAGGAACCCTTAAAATAATCTAGAAATTTCAAAAATACTTGTTCAAATTCTAAAAAGTCCTAAGGTATCTAGAAAAAGTTAGCCAACTCTAGAAATCTTTTACCAAACTCTCAAAATCACAAAAAAAATTTGACTAATTTTAGAAACTAGGAAGTTGCAGAAACATTTGATTAAATTCTGGAAACTTCTAAGTGTTCTAGAAAACTACAAAACTTTTTACCAAATTCTAAACATTTTGGAAACTCCTGAAAAATTGTACAAACCGTTGACTAACTCTAGAAACTCCTAAAAAATGTTATAAACATTTTCAGAAACTCTAGAAATTTCCAAAGTGTTTCAGAAACCTCTGGGTAACCTAAGAAAGCTTTTAATACTTTCTAAAATAAAATATCATAAAGTTTTAAAAATCTTTGATAGTTGAGTTTCTAAAATATGCAAAAACTTTTGATCAAATTTTCAAACTTCTAAAGTGTTTTATCAACCCTAGAAACAATTTTAAAAACAATTGACCAATTCTTGGAAATTCTGAAGACAATTTAGAAACATTTGGTCAACTCTAAAATTTTTTTACAAACTTCTAGAAATTCCTATAGAGTTTTGATCATTTTTAGAAACTTTTTAAGAAATCCAGAAATATTTAATTTTAATCTTCTAAAAAACTGGATTCCTTTGCCTAAATTCTAGAAACTCCTGAGTAGTTCTAGAATCCTTAGACGAACTTTAACATATTTAATTAAATTTTAAAATCTGTTGAGATAAACTTCTGAAAAGTTCAATATTTGAGAAACTTTAGAAATACATTATAGAATTTTAAGAATTTTTAGAAACATTTGATCAAATTCTAAAAAATTTGTTTTTGGTCAACTTTAGAAGTCTTTTATTAAATTCTAGATGTTCCTGAGAAGTCTTAGAAATCTTTAGCCAGCTCTAGAAACTTCTGAAAATTTTTAGAAGTATTTGATCAATTTTGGAAATTCTCAAGCTTTGGCTAGTGTTTTAGAAAGTTTTGTCATATCTAAAAGTTTTTTATCAAATTCTAAAAACTCCTGAGGAGTTCTAGAAACCTTTGACTAACTCTAGAAACTTGTAAAAAAAATCAGAAACATTGACCAAATTCTAGAAACACCCAAAATGTTCTAGAACTCTAAAAAGATTTTTCCAAGTTTTAGACATTTTTCTAAAATTTTGTGACTAACTCTAGAAACTTCTGAGAAACTTTGGAAACGTTTGATCAAATTCTAAGAATTTTTAAAGTATTCTAGAGTTTTTGGTCAACTTTAGAAGTCTTTTATTAAATTCTAGATATTCCTGAGAAGTCTTAGAAATCTTTAGCCAGCTCTAGAAACTACTGAAAATTTTTAGAAATATTTGATCAATTTTGGAAATTCTCAAGCTTTGGCTAGTGTTTTAGAAACTTTTTGTTATTTCTAAAAGTTTTTTATCAAATTCTAAAAATTCCTGAGGAGTTCTAGAAACTTTTGACTAACTCTAGAAACTTGCAAAAAAAATCAGAAACATTGACCAAATTCTAGAAACACCCAAAATGTTCTAGAACTCTAAAAAGCTTTTTCCAAGTTTTAGACATTCTTCTAAAATTTTGTGACTAACGTTTGATCAAATTCTAAGAATTTTCAAAGTATTCTAGAGTTTTTGGTCTTTTACTAAATTCTATATATTCTTGAGAAGTCCTAGAAATCTTTAGCCAGCTCTAGAAACTTCTGAAATTTTTTAGAAGTATTTGATCAGTTCTGGAAACTCAAGCTTTGGTCAACCCATGATTGAATTCTAGAAATTTTTGAAAAATTCTAAAAAATGTTGACTAACTTTAGAAATTTTAATCGATCAAATTTTAGAGATTTGCAAAGTGTTTTTGAGACCTTCGGTGAGTAATTTTAAAAATATTTGATCAAATTTTAGAAGCTTCGATATCTATATTTTTTGAACAATTCTAGAAACTTTTGTAAATTTTAAATATTTTTGAAAATTTTGGAAGTTTAATAACTTTTGTGAAGCTTCAGGAAAACATTACTAAAATTTGGAAACTTTTATAGTGTTCTAGAAAATTTGCAAACTTCTAGAGACTCTAGAAGAGAATTCTAAAATCTCCAGAGGTCGTTTAGAAAACTATGGCCAAATCTTTGACTAAATTCTTAAAGAGTTCTAGAAACTTTTGATGAATTTCAAAAACATTTGATCAAATTCTAGAAATTCCCAAAATGTTCTAGAAAGCTTTGATCAAATTTAGAACTTTTAGTTAACTTTCTCTAGAAGTCTTTTACCAAATTCCTGAAAAATCTAGAAATCTTTGACTAACTCTAGAATGAAGTTCTAAAAACTTTTGATGACTTTCAAAAACATTTGATCAAATTCTAAAAATTCCCAAAATGAACTAGAAAGCTTTGATCAAATTTAGAACTTTTAAATAACTCTAGAAGTCTTTTACCAAATTCTTGAAAAATCTAGAAATCTTTGACTAACTCTAGAAATTGCTGAAAAACGTTTGATCAAATTCTGAAAGTTTTTTAGAAAGCTTTGTTTAATTCTGCAAACCTTTTATGAAATTCTAAGAAATCCGTAAAAGTTTACGATATTGATCAATTTAAAAAATATATCAAATTCTAGAATCTTTTGATTAACTAATTCTAGACATTTTTGAAAAACTTCAGAAATTATTTATAAGTTCTAAAAACTCCTGAGAAGTTCTAGAAACTTTTGATCAACTCTAGAAACTTTTAAACAATTTTAGAAACATTTGATCAAATTCTACAAACACCTAAATTGTAGAAGCCTTTTGTCAACTCGAAAAACTTTTTGCTAAGTTTTAGACACTCCTTAAATGTTCTAAAAACTTTTTACTAACTAGATACTCCTGAGAAACATTTTCTCAAATTCTAGGGGTTTTCAAAATGTCCTAGAATTCTTTTGCCAATTCTAGAAACCTTTAGCTAGCTCTAAAAAAATTTAGAAATATTTTATCAAATTCTGGAAACTTGAGAAATTGATCTAATTCTAAAAGTTTCTAAAATTTTCTAGAACATTTTGGCCAATTCTAGAAACATTTTATCAATATCTGAAATATCCTGAGAAGTTCTAGAAACTTTTGATGAATTTCAAAAACATTTGATCAAATTCTAGAAATTTCCAAAGTGTTCTAGAAAGCTTTGATCAACTATTAACTCTAGAAGTCTTTTTATCAAATTCTAAAAACTAATAAAGTTTTTATGAAATTCTAAGAAATCCGGAAAAGTTCTTTCAAAAATTTTATATGAAATTCTAGACATTCTCAAAGTGTTCTAGAATCTTTTGATTTACTCTAGAACTTTTGATCAACTCTAGAAACCTTTCCAAATTTTAGGAACTACTGAGAAAAAAACTAAAAACTGTTGACTAGCTCTAGACATTTTTGGAAAACTTTAGAAATTCTTTATTAAATTTTAGAACTTCGTGAGAAGTTTCAGAAACATTTGATTACATTCTAGAAACGCCCAAAATGTTTTGACTAACTCTAGATACTTTTGAGAAACTTCAGAAACATTTCATTAAATTCTAGGAATTTTCAAAGTGTTCTAGAGTTTTTTGGTCAACTCTAGATATTCCTGAGAAGTCCTAGAAAGAAGCCTTTTCAAATTTTAGGAACATTTCACAAACTCTAGAATATTTTGAAAAGCTAATTCCCAAAATGCTCTAGAAACTTTTGGTCAAAATGTTCCACCAAAAATTCTTAAAAGTATTTAATAAAATTCTAAAAACTTCAAAGGTTTTCTGACAAATTTTGCCAGCTTCTTAACAAATTTTCAAAAAGTTTTAGTTAGTTTTGACCAATTCTAGATTTTTTTTTAACTGTGGAGTAGTGCTACATATATCAGTAAAAAGGAAGACCGCATTAAACCGTTACAAAAGCGATGCATTGCTAGCAATAGCGTGACTTGCTGGAGAATCTTTTACAACATTTCTTTTTAGATCTATTGTAATGCAATTAGTCCAGCACGCAACTTTTAGCGTTAATTAATGTACAGACATTGAATGATTAAGAAAGGTTGATATGCAAATACTGTCCGTGTATTAATCCTGAATTTATGAATAATTTCTACATATCCCTTTACAATTGATTAAAACATTCTGCAGTATATTAATTCATAAATTCACATAACTCAACCAACCTGTACTAAATAGTAAATTCCATAATTATACCTTTAAAGCATATGATAATAATGTCCTTAAAAGCTTCCCGCCGCATTATTTACATATGCTAACGGATTCGAAAATCATGAGGGAGGAACTAGTCTCCCAATAGACTACAATTAAACTACAACGCGTGGAAATAACCCTCCACACGAATTGCAATTTAGTTTAGCTTTCCGGAAAGCATAATTAGGGTAAAAGATTTAGGAAATGTCTGATTATAAGTTTTAATGAATGTATTTCTCAACGATTGATGGATGGTACGCAAGTTTAGTAATACAAACCATTACTCAACGCCATCACTTCCTTAATATATTAAACGCAAATTCTTGCAACAAGACTACATTGTAATGAACGCTGTTAGTATTCATTGCATAGTTCACAGTAAAACGTTTGACATCTTCATAAAGTTTGATTAATCTCGTTTTACTTTTTTTGCAATAGATATTACGACATTCCTTTAACAATTGAATTACAAATTCGATTAAATAAGAAACATAAAATTCATTTTTAGTAGGCGTAGTATGAAACTTTTAGTAAAGGGTTTGCGTTACTAATCAAATTTATCGCCATTTGAACTATATAATAACACGTTTTATGCAAATTACGACATTTTCATTTTTTTTTAATAATTAATCGATTCACGATTGAAGATGTGCGTGTATTTGAATTATCTAATTTAAAAAATTTCTATTGCATAATAGCTTTGATTAAATTAAATTGTTTAATTTCATACTTCCTCTCAGGGCATTCACACCCACATAATGTATAAATGTGAAGTGTTGCTAAAGAGAGGAAATCTATTATGAAAAATGTGTATAGAAAGGATTGATTTATTACTTAGAGAATCTTCTTTGGCATTATCAAACTCATTGAAAATTAATAGCTATTAAACTTTATTGGTTTATTATAGGCGACTAATTATAAATATTGAAGAAAATTATGCTTTACAAATTCAGTAATCGTGTTTTATAGTTTTCATTACATAAAGTTATTAGAAATTGTTTTTATTTATACATTTTATGAGATTGAGATATTATAAGCAATATTTGATTGGTTTTATTATAAAAATCTTTTGTTAGAGTGGAAATAAGGTTTATTGCACTTATAATTTGTTTGTTAATAGGTAATTAGTATCTTACTGAGCTTTCCAAGATGGCTGACTAGCTCGCAGCCATCTTGGAAATGGGCGTGGCTATTATTTTATTAGCTTAGTCCAAAAATATAAAATTTAGGCTTAGGACTTCTACTATTAATCCAGCAACTTGTATTTAAAATCTAAATTTAGATACACTTTATTTGTGTCCAAAAATTTTAGTGAAATTTTGGAAGTTTTATAGACCAATTTAGATTTTTTTTTTTAAGTTTCAAAATTTGGAAATCAATATTAAGCAATTTATTTCCAATGTTGTAAATTTCAAAAGAAAATTGCAAAACGTTTGCCCAAAAACGCAATTTTAGTGAGACATTTGTACCAAATTTAGAAATTTGCTCAAAATTTTGGAAATCCTGAAAAGCAGTTTTTTTTTAATTTTTATGTTTTGAAATTCAATTAAGCAACTCATTTTCAATAAGTGTTGTAAATTTCAGAAGAAAATTGCCAAACGTTTGCCCAAAAACACAATTTTAGTAAAACATTTGTACATATTTTAGAAATTTGCTCAAAATTTTGGAAAAGCAATTTGAGATTTTTAGAAAATTTCAATATTTTGGAAATCAATTAAGCAACTTATTTTCAATATGTGTTGTAAATTTCAGAAGAAAATTGCAAAACGTTTGCCCAAAAACTCAATTTTAGTAAAACATAGTTTGTACATATTTTAGAAATTTGCTCCAAATTTTGGAAATTCTGAAAAGCAATTAAAGATTTTTAGAAAAATCCAAAATTTTGGAAATCAATTAAGCGACTCATTTCCAATATGTGTTGCAATTTCAGAAGAAAATTGCAGGACGTTTCCCCAATTTTAATCAAATATAATTTTAGAAATTTGCTTCAAATTTTGGAAATTCTGAACATCAATTTAAGGTTTTTAGAAAAATTCAAAATTTTGGAAATCAATTTAACAACTCATTTCCAGTATGTATTGTAAATTTCAAAAGAAAATTGCAAAACGTTTGCCCAAAAATTTAATTTTAGTGAAACATAATTTGTCCCTATTTTGGAAATTTTGCTCCAAATTTTGAAAATTCTGGAAAGCAATTTAAGATTTTTAGAAAAATTAAAAATTTTGGAAATCAATAAAGCAACTCATTTCCAATATTTGTTATAAATTTTGGACGAAAACTGCAAAACGTTTGTCCAAAAACTCAATTTTAGTGAAATATAATTTGATAGAAATGGTGGAGGTGACGGGTTTATTTTTGGGCTTACGTTAATGTCTGCAACTATAATTAGTAGGTGGCAGAAAAATATTAAGATCTTTTCTCCCTAAAATAGGATTTTGCAAAACAAATTTTGTTTGGTACAGCACATTTTGATTTGATTTGATTTTTTCAGGTTTGCTGTGATGGCATATTGTTGGGCGATGAGCGCTGAAGAACGTCCAACATTTTCCCAACTTCAAGTATGTTTACAAGACTTCTATTCCCAATTAACAAGATATGTATAGATCTTCAAACTTTTAACCACAGCTCAATTTTTTCGACATGTAAGATTCTGGGAAATGAATCTCCTAAAAATGTTCCTTTATGCTTAATGTGCCAAATGTATTTGTATAATTTTATTGTATTTTGTACTGATTAGTATCTAAGTTTTTATTTTAAAAATACTCCACTTTTGTGTATATTTTGTATAAATGTTATGTATTCGTATTTATAATTTAACAATTCTGCAATTTTAATTCCTGAAGTACAAAACAAAACAAACAATGTAATTTCCACTGATCTAAGCTAGTCTTTTCTGTTCTGATCATGAGGAAACGGATAATGCAGATGTATTGATGCTGTACTTGTATCATTAAAAATGCCTGACCAATGCAAATTGTATATTTCTTTTTTATAGAAGTGAAGTAAATCCAATGAGTATAATATTTATACGAACAAAGTGTATCATAGAACTGATTGTATGTTTGTATTTTTTATACAAAAAATATATATTATATGTAATTAGAAAACAAATATATTCCAAATTTTAATTATCTTAGTTTTTATCAGTTGTAAGAGGGGTCTAACAATTCAATCAAAAGAACCGGTACAGAAAAGAAGAAAATTGTTGAAGAGGCAAAAGCGAACAAATAATGCATCGTCCAATCTTGGAAGATGTCCTCGATTCTGAAGAAAAAAAGAACTTGTAATGTAATGGTTTCACTTTGCATTAGCTCGTAATGCTGGCAACTTGCATAACAGCTGGACCTATAGTTTTGAGTGGATTATTAATCTACTTTGGACCAGAAAAGGATCTCATAAAACCCTAAGCTGACAAGGCCGGTTGGAGAATAAAATTAAAATGCTAGCTATGGTTGACGTTGAGCTACTACAAAGTTCGCAAATACCTCAATGCTACTGATCTCAGTTTTACGGACATTCATTTTTAAGATGCTGGTGCTATAGAAGCTACATGATTGTTTGTGTTTGGTTATGTTTGGAAGGGGTCCTAGATGCAATGGAGGATGTAGAGTCTTTTATAGGATGACTACGCTGTTCTTGCCAGGACTGCTAGCAAAGGGGAGTCAAGGGCAATTTCCCATCGGATCCGATTTCTATAAAGAAGAAGTACCTCAACAAGTCTATACTATGTTGTGGTACTTCTTCTAACCAAGAAGAAATCTTCTTTTCACCCTACAATGAGTGGAGATGGTTGTTGGTGCTGATAAGTGCACGGACCGCCAACAAAACCCTTCTTACGATCCCATGATAGTAAAGGAAATGTGGTCTTTACAACAATTTAGGCATATTGTTGCGGCGTACAAATAGGAATGGTTAAAGAAGCTTTTAGAAGGAAGAGCAAATTTTGAGTAGCAATTTAGATGTAAATCTGTGAAAAGCTTTGTATGAAGTTATACTTGGACATGAAAACGCATAGAAGCATTTCAAATGTGTCTCTATAAGAGATTAATAGGCATTAAGTAGTCAGACAAGATCAGAAATGAAGAAGTGTTAAGAAGAGCATGCATTCAGAAGAGATTGTTTATCGAAGTAATGTTGACTGCAAATCTGAAAAGAGAAAGAAGATGCAAGATGACTGATGTTCTAAGGAAAGGAAAAGGTACAGTGAAAAGGACAGAGGACCTTGAAAACTGGAAGAAAAGGTAAAACCTGCAAAAAGCTGTGCAGTTGCTAATGGAGATCCTAGGTTTAATGAAGGACGTATGGCTCTTATGTGAATGACTACATTATGCAGTAGCGATGCTTGTCAGGTCAGCTAGTAAAGGAAATTCAGTTATGGCAATTAGTGAAGTTTTTTTGGGTTCAGATGTGTTGATGGATGTTGGCCAGTTTTTCTTTTCACCTTACAATGAGTGGATATGGTTGGTTTTGGGTTTGGTCGGGTAGTCTCTATGTAATGATATTTATAACCCCTTAGTCTATGATATGGAAGT
This sequence comes from Tachinus rufipes, assembly GCA_963932245.1. Lineage (NCBI taxonomy): Eukaryota > Metazoa > Arthropoda > Insecta > Coleoptera > Staphylinidae > Tachinus > Tachinus rufipes. Next base: position 79,693,620 of record OZ010750.1, on the reverse strand, counting down.
TGCCTAATTCTTCCTTTCAACATACAATGAGTGGAAGTAGTTAGGTTTGGTGCTGCGACGTAATTGCTTTGATGTTCCTCGACTGACGAAGCATTTGTCTGTATGTGCTTGACTGGGCAAAAGTGCACGGACCGCCAACGAAACGCTTTTCACGAAGTCCCACTGATGGTAAGAAATTATGGCGCTCTTTGACATGTTAATTAATAATCCTGGGGTTGCTCCATCATTATTAATTGTCTGCAAGAGTATACTAGATTACAATAAGCACACACAATGCACCCTCATTAGTATCACCAGTACTTTTTGAGTCTCAACTTGAGACATCTTACAGTTTTTTCGATTTTCCTTTAATTAAATTCTTAGTAGTGGTCACTGCTCCTCTATTCTTATCAATAATTCTCCATTTTTTATTTGTTCACTTAGTCTTTTCTAAAGCCTTATATCAAATGAGTCTTGTACATCTGATTATAGCTAAAATTGAACTAGTGTTTCAGCTTGCAGAAGTGCTAGTCTTAATCTCTTTCAATGTTGTTAGACTTTGGAGCAGAGACAAAGAACTGCAATGCTACAATGTAGACAAGTTGAACTAATTGCAAATGGAGAAGATCTAGGCCACATTTAACATAATCTAAAAATTGAACCGTTGCTACGAGAAGTTGCCTCTAGAGAGCAAAGACAGTGGATCAAGGCAGAGTCTAGTTGAAACAAAATTAAGAAGATCTTGTCCACATCTGCTCAAAAATCGATTTATTGTAAAAACTTATATTTTAGTCTGGATTTTTTTGCAAAGTTATTTTTAGAAACAAAGACAATGGATCAAGAAGAGGAAGAAAACTACCTTTTAATAAACTTGACAGTCCATTCCCGACAAACTTTGTATACTACAATGTAGACTAGTCGAACTATCACCAAAAAATGTAGAAGACTTTGGCTATATCTAACATGATCCAGAAATCAAATCCTTGCTAAAATCTGTATTAAGTTTGATTTGTACCTGAAATGAGTTGTTAGCAACCATCAGGATTCTCACAAGAAATCACCCCCAGAGAGGGACAATAGATTAAGGAAGAAGAAGGACCTTTTACTTATAAACTTGAGTCAACCTTTAAAATGATGCAGTGTCCAGTAGAACCAACATTACCCAAAAATTGGAAAAAATCTTGGTCACAACTGCCCAAAAATTAAAACATTGTGAAAACTTATATTGTGTTTTATCTGAACCAAAAGTAAGTGAGTCTAAACTCTTTTTTTTTCTACCATTTACTCACTAAACTTGAAGTCCAGTGAAACTATCACACAGAAATGGAGAAGACCTTGGCTACACCTGTCCAGAAATCAAATTATTACAAAAACCTATATTAAATTTGATCTAAACCAGAAATTTGTAATTAGTTTGAATTCTTTCAAGAAATCACGTATTAAGACCAAACGCAGTGGATCAAGGAAAAAGAAAAAAATTACTATTTAATAATCTTTGAAAATTTGGAAATGCTCAAATGCTTCATTGGAAGCTAGTGAAATTACAATGACCAAAAAATTGATAAGACCTTGGCCACATCTGCCCAAATAACAAATCATTGAGCATTTTTTAGTGCTTGACTAGGTAGAAGTGCACGGACCGCTAACAAAACGCCGCTTACGAAGCTCTATAATGCCATTGGCTATCACATCAGCCAATCACAAACAAGCAAAAAGTTGGGCCTATAGGAAAAGTATACAAAAACCCATTTTTTAAGCCGAAAGTCAGTCAGTTGCAAGAATATATTAAAGCAACTTTACAGGAGAAATCTTAAAGAGGTTTACGGAGACCCTGAAACGTTTTTCAAGACAATCGAACAGTATTAACAGAGCCAAAAAAACCAGTTACCTTCGACGCCAGTGTACCCGCATCACTCAAAAAGGTCATGTTGAACACCTTTATAATTACTTAAATTTTTGAGCAACTGCCATCAAGGTGAAACCAACTTTACCAGTTGCAAACCTTATTGGTCTAGTTCTTGGTCACTAACTACGGCAAACACTCTACCAAATAGACCTTGTAGACAAAACTTTGAACGAAACAAACTCTCTAATAGATACATAAAACAAGAAACTGAATGATGTGACCAAAACCGACTTGACCATACACCAGATGAAGGCACTTACCACTTTATCATTTGCACTTAAGAATGGGCTAACCACTTTCTAAAAACATATGTTTGGGATATTGGATGGGCTCTTAATTATTATTGCCATGGTCTACTTAGACACATTTAAAATCTCTGCAGATTCACCAACGACTTCAACAAACCCGATCATGAAAAGCGCTACCTACAATGAGAAGCGCTACCTACCATGAGATGCGCTACCCCAGACAGGACAACATCTGCACTTACGGCCCAGACGACCAGGTTATGATGCGCAAAAGTCTAGGTAGTTGCTCATCTACACCGAAACATACAAAAACGCTAAAAATCCGAGAAAATGCAAGTATCTAGTATCTCCGGAAAGATCCCCCCCCCCCCCCAAATTGCATTCAGGTCTAGAAGACGATAGTGCGTCGTTTCTCTTGTTAATTGTCTGCAAAAATATACCCTTGTCAGTTATAACTACCACAATCTTTAAAAACGTTTCCTATGCCAAGTTTTTCTTAGATAAACCGCGTAATTCATTTTAAGACTTCAAGTAAACTACTGACAGGTGTCAATTGCTGCGACCGGCATCTGAAAGAGATTCTGTCTCATTGTGACTACACTTTTTAATTATATATTTTTTTAAATTAAAATCCACACGACTTGACAGTATTTCTATTGATTATAGTTATAAAGTTGTAATATATTATTAAATTTCCAGTTCATTAGATAAATGCACTTAAATAACTTTTCTCTTTATTGTGTGTCAAAGTTTACTAACAGCTTTAGTTATTTAATACAGCTCATTAGTAAGATGCACATAATGTATACCAACTATTTGAAGTTTGTTATAATTAATGTTCTACTATTTTTGTGACTAACTAGAAATGATTTGTTCACATGCAAATGTGGCGTTATCTGGTAGACTGAATTAATATGTGAGGTTTTACAATTCCCATTCATCATATCATGATATTTGGACAATTGAGATAAATCCTGCCCATCTAGAACTGAAATAACAATGTACTATTCATGAGATGCATCTGATCATTTGTGTTAATTATGCCCAGTTTTGTTAACTGAATTGAAATTAAAATCAATAACAAAATTATTCTAGCAAATTGCGAGTATAATGTCTTGCCACATAGCTCTATAAGGATTACCAGTGTCTTGAGAATTACATTTTTTTAATTCTCGGATCCAACGGTTATTCCGCCGTGATTCGGTCGTCATTACCTGGTTTGTTATCTAGCAGAGTGAGGTTAACATTTGAGTTGATTATATAATTTAAACCAACTTACATATTGTTTATAAAATTGATAGAATTGTAAAAAATTTGTTTAATTTATTTTTTATGAACACCATTAGGTTTGCTAGTTAATTTGTAACATATAATTAATGCATGAACACTGCGCTATTTCAGGAATGGGCTCGGAATTTTCAAAGGGTTGTATTAAGTGTGTCTCCGTTGCCAGTCGCTCTGTGAGTTAATTATTTTTTTTATTCATGCAAATTTTATAACCAGTTCTTTCCATGGATTTGCATTGCATTTACAGTAAACGTTCTTATGAAACGAGAAAGGTATGAGAAATGTGAAATTATGATTGAATCATAAAATGTAAGATTATAATTATCATAAGGAGGATGGAAACATTAATTTTTGTAGTGTTGGAAATCTATTCCTTATTTGTTTACTGGAACATTATTCATTAGTTATAAAATTAAAAAAACTTTATATCTTTATTTTTTAGATACTTTTGAAGCTATGTCGACAACATGGTCGTTCCGGAGAAGATTGTATGAGATTGTAACACCTAAAAGACTTGTTGTTTAGTTTAATATTTGGTATTGATTTGGATTTTGGAACAGTAAAAAGTTGAGTTTTTTTAGAGTTAAAATTGACCATGTTGGCAATGCCTCATTCAGATATTGTTTTCAGGTCTTTGTTTATAGTTGTTACAGATTCTAACCTAAAAATTTTAAGACGTTCTACCATATTTGTTGTTGTGGTCTTTGGAAAGTATGAAGTATGAAGGGTGGTATCATCTGCAAAACTATGAATAGGACTTTTAGTTATTTGAAGAAGTTTATTAATGTAAATCAAAAATGAAGTTGGCTAAAGAGCAGAACTTTGAGGAACACCAGCATTTATGATTTTGGGGCAGAGTTAAAATCATCAATTCTAACTATAATTTTTCTATTGGAAGAAAACTTTTGATGAGATTTACAGTTTTTTATCAAGACCTATACAATGGAGCTTGTTGACAAGATTAGGATGCCATACCCTATCAAACGCTTTAGAAATGATTAGAGCTACTGCAATATTTTCTCCTTGTTTGTCTACAGTAAAATTTCATTTGTGACAAAGATAAGTCGAACGTTTTGATCAAAATCTATATTAAGTATATGCTCATGACGCCGGACTAAAATTTGCAAATGTAAACCAAAGTTTGTAATTTTTTGGTTTCTGTAGTAATTTGAACAATTCCAGAATTGCCGTTTCGATATTCTTAACATTTCACCTACTAATATATTGGTTATCGCCTACTAGAAACAAAAACCTAAAGGTAAAATTAAATTAAAAAATATTTTCTAGACCTACTTCGGTACAGCTTATGTTCACTAATACTTAGTAATTGTAGTTTTAAAATATTTACAATGTTTCTAACTAAATTAACTCTATGGATTGATTTAGCTTTACATCAAAATATAAGAAAAAAATTGAACTAATTTATTCAATATCAATTCTGTTTAAAAAAATATATTTTGATGTAATGTTGCCTGCTCACCATGTCAAGGTATCAATCCGTGAGCAGGGGAAGGATTGGAAACAAGGGATTATAAGGTTGGAAACACAAAGGAGTCGTCGCTAGTAGATAAAGAAGGTGCGTCCAAACTGAACCTCCCACCACTTTTGTCAAGATTGACCTTTTTCTCAAATTCAACCACTTTCTGAAGGTCAAGGTCGCACTCGAGTGTGTTAACATGTTCAAGGTCAACGTATGTAGTTTTTCAAGGTCGATCATTTTCTCAACTACTTTTTTGAAGGTCAAGGTTAAGTATAAATAATTTCCAAGACTACCCCAAGACCACACTTCTAATTTATCTGACTTTCGCGCTCAGTTAGTAATCAGTTATATATAAAAGGATATTCATAACAACATCGATTATTGTATCAATTGCCATCATGAATGCAACAACCTTTATTCTATTATCTGCTGTTTTAAACGGCTCATTATATGTGTCCAAACTAAAAAATACAAAGACATGCTATATTTCAATTAATAATTCAACATGAAAGCGAATGGATATGGATTATATTTACCAACCAAAAACATGCAAAACTCTAATGGCTATCAACCACAACTATTTCGAATATAAAATTATGTATGGATTAAAATAGTAAAAAGAATACAAACATAACTATAGAAAATAGTAATTTTAACAATTCAAATGCATTGTACAATTTTATTAACATATTATCAATTATTATTTTAACATTGTTTGTTATTTATACATTATATTTTGTCACAAGAAAAATGTACACTACATATATTATTAATAATTAAGCACTTATAACTCAACAACATCTGTAAAATCTAAAACTAACAATGACCTAACAACCGAAACCGGTCTTAAATAAACAACTAAAAATAATAAAATTCAGCACAATAAAGTATATACAAATTTATTAAAATTACCTTAAATATTAATAAATTGTGCAATATTCAGATAAATAAATACTACTTATAATAAAACATTTACATATTATAAAACATATTATTAAAACTTAAAAATTAGTTTCATTCTTTATTTCTTCCGCAACTTCCAATAACAGGTCAAGATTGGTTTTACCAGAACATTCCGATTCTTTATCAATTTCTTCTGATACTTCTAATAACAAACCAAGAATAGTTTTACAAGAACGTTCCGATTCTTTCTCAATTTCTTCTGCTACTTCGAAAAACATTTCAATATTGTTTCTACAGATTGGGTCATTATCTAACAGTTTATGTCCCCAAGCTAAAGTTTTTATGGAACCAGGAATTATATCGTTTATTATCAAAATTGGTCAATGCTACTTTATTTTTTAGTTCTCTACACATATTATGTAGATGTGATCGAAAAATACATTCTACTAAACTTGGTATTACTATTCAGAACACTTTGGAAATCATGTAGAGTCAATTGTTTATCGATAGCACACTTTTTAACAACCTTTGCTTTTTTTGTGATTGATGAAGGTATTACTACGCAATAAGCTTTTGCTTCGGTGCCATAGAAACTTTGAATCGGTTCACCAACTTACTCATCTTTCATTTTACCCAAAATAGATTTATTTCTGATTATACCATGAATATTACCATCCTTGTAATAAGTTGTGTCAAATTTATTTAAATTTTATTTCATATCATCATAAAAATTATTAGTTTTTACTTTTATTATAAACGAATCAGTATCCGTATATAATAATGACACGTTTTCATTATACTTCAATTTTAAATAGTTATAATAAAAATCATACATTATTGTTTTTGACAAATCTAATATAGAAAATCCAATATAATTGGTTTATCATAATATACTTTTACTTTATTCATCTGAATAGCAACTAAATTTTCAGAAAATATTGAAGAACTTTTAAAATTTTGCTATCAATACTTCAGCTCCGAATTGTTTACCTAATTTATTCCAATGAATGACAAGTTAGTTTTATATCGACTCTGTTGTCTAAATTTTCCATAGTTTTATCGAATACACTATTATTCATAAGTTTCAAAAAAACTTCAAAATTATTTCTTGATTCATTTCGCATTTTAGTATTTAAATCAATGTAACCTTTAAGTCACAGTGATTGTTTAAATTGAATAACAAGATGTATTTTTTTCAATTTTAAACCATGAGTTATAAGCATTGCTTTAAATTTCTGTAGTAAATGATGTATTTATTTTTATCATATAAGTTTGAAATCAGTTTTGGTAATTTTCCCAAGAGTGGTATTATATTTTCTGAACAAAATGGAAAATCATTATGAAGGTCATGTAATTTAGATGGATACTGTAAGGCAACTTCTAAAACATAACCTATATCAGAAGTATCAGAAATGTCTAACACATTTAATTGTTGTATTTCTTCAGGTGTTAACCAACAAAAATATTTTTCGGGTAAATATTCAGACATAGACAAACCATATAAATTAGTTGCATCAAGATACATAAGAAATAAGATCAGCTTTGTGGGATCGTAGTTTGGTAAAAATTTATTGTTTGCAGCAGCTTGCTTACGAACACATGTACTGACATCACCACGTATACCTTTAAAAAAAAAATGTAACATATCGATGTCAGTTAGCAATTCTAATTTAATTTTTGTATATTTTAACATAGCATCCCAACTTAAACCAGGAGCTGTATAATAATATGCTGGGTCTAATTTATAATTTTTTAAACAAATTTTACGAAAATTTTCAAAAACATCTGCTAAAATTAGTACATCTGATTTTAAATATATATCAGCATAATCACCAATAGTTTGACATTTAAATAGATTCCATACATCACACGCTCTCTGATAATCTTCTGTGGAAATATTTTCACCTCTAAGTTTGTCATAAAATTCATGCATAGCTGGTAATTTTGTTTCATTTAATTTTAAACAATTATCAATATAAGAATAAGGAAATACACCTTTATGTCTTATAAAATTAAATTTTGTCGAATCTTCAAAACAAATTTTTATTTTGATACATTCTTGTAGATCTAAATTTTTTGATAATTTTTCTAGTGATTGTGGCATAAATCGAAGAGTCCAAAAACCTCATGTGAATGTATACGTTTTTCTCATCTACATCAACCAAAACTTATTTACTAAATGATATATATTTTTCTTTTGTTTGTGCAATCACATTTTTTCCATTATTTAATGCTAAATATTTAATAAACAAATGTGAATCATAATTTAAATTGTGGAAAAATATTGGAATATAATTTGGATTTTTATATTGTAAATTATAGTTAGAGTGAGCAGCACCTCTGTATTTACCTGTCAGATGACAATGGTTTCTTACTTTTCTATTTTCATCAGAAAATGATGTTTCGCAAATATGACATGTAGTAGAATTCTGATATTTATTTTTGTCTTGTATCGTCATTACCATTGGTTTTATTGGTTTTAAATGCTCTTTATATATATTTTTTAAATCAGTTTCTAATTTTTCAATAAATATTTTTTCCGGATTGGGGCCAGATTTCTAATTTTGACAACGAATCATCATAATTACATTTAATATAAGTACGCAAATGAATATGGCTCATGTTCATATGTTTTAATACAGAAAAACTTTGTCGGATCAGGGGAACATGTTAAAATCTCTTTTAAAACACATTCAAAATCAGCATATACTACAAATAGTACCTCTAATTGTTTTAGAATATTTTGAAATTCTAATATGTTTTCAGATACAATTTTTCCAAATTTATTAATTTTGGTATTGGTACTAGAAATTTGTGTATACACGCAATTGCATTTATGTTCTAAATATCTTAACAATTTCAAATTGGTTCCAAAGTATTGCAAACACCCATCACAAAAGTGTTTTGTTTGGTGATGATTAGTAATTTGTGATGAAACTAATTTAGATAAATTTTTAATGTAACAGTAATGATTAATACCAACATCATCACTAAATAAAAGTAAATTTATATGAGTTGGTTTTTCAATTTTGTATAGTGCATAGGACCTACGATTTCATATTTTCTGATTCCATCTTTAAAATATGAATCTAAATCGTACACAATAATTGATAAATTATTATTTTTTTCTAATTTTTCTATGTCACTTAATTTAATTGGAAAAACAATATCACTAAAATTAAAAACGTTACTATAATGTTCATAGGATGTTGTCTTATTTGGGTTTCCGGTTGGTTGACGTACTGCAGCAACAACACTCCACGCGAAACTGCACTTATCTTCATTTTTAATGTTGATTATTGCATTTTTTTATGGATATTTAATGGTAGTGGAATATATGATGAAGCATAAAGAGGATTGTACTTATTGAAATTGATTTCCAAAAACAATATTTTTTCCAACTCCCAACCGGTAACAATAAGTTTAGTTAATAAACAAATATATATATATAGCTTACCTGAATCACGTTCTTGAAATTCAGACATTTTTGTATTTAGAATATGTTGAAAAGTCTCATACAACTCTTTGAATGGTATAGAGACAGTAGCAACTTGATATACAGTATTGAATGATTTTAGATCTCGCATATCTTTTTCACTAATTGTGTATGCTGCAAATAACTCAACATTTATTTTGACTGCACAAAATTTATTGATAATTTTATCAATTACATTATTTGCTTGTTGTTTAATTTTATTCATAAAATCATTTAAATTTTGATCATTGTCTTTTAATTGTAATCTAAACGTCACAATTCTACTTTTAAATGCAGTTGATACCAGCTCTACACCATCATCTATTACAAGACAACAATTTTTTTTTATGTTGGAAGCTTTTCAGATGATTGTTGTATGAGCTTGATGGAAAATTTGTTTTACAATCATTGCAAAACTTATCTGAAAATATACATTTTTTTTAATAAAATATAAAAATATTTAAAAAAACTTAACCCGTATTTGTTTTTCTTTGTTTTGTTGGAGGTGTATAATTTTCTAATCCACAACTTTCTTTGTAATGTCTTTTAAGTGAACTCACTTTTATATTGTTTATTACACTTTGAGCAGTTCATAATTAAATGGTGTTTAGCGACTGACTGATATACTACGAATGCAGATTTACTTAAAAATGTCTTAATATAAGGATGCTGAACTTGACGTTACCCAACAAAATCACGGGGAGGTGTCAGCGTATTGTCAGGAATGATAGGAAATAAGGAAGGGATAAAGAGTTTCAACACACATGCAAACTTAATTTTTATTCAGTTGTTTCTGAAGGTTTTGCAAGCGGCAAACTTCACCTAATTGATTATTAACGTTTCTTAAAATTTTATTTATTTCAGTTTCAATATTAATTAAATCTGCAGCCCGTTTCTCGCACTTATCCGTTTCAATGTCTAAATTCTCCTCACTACAGTCTTTAAACTCTGGTGTTAATTCCACATTGTTAAGTTTGTGTCTATTTCACTTATGTTCAAAATATTATCACTTAAGTTAATGATTGTTTCGGCTGATAAAATTGATAGCCCAACTATCAAAGTTTGTGCTGATGATGGCCAAACCTTCAAAATTCCACTACGAGGTGTATCGTCATCATCATCACTAATACACATCTGAAGTTGTATTGAAAGTGGTGGTAATGGTGGTTGTGATGATACATTATCCATATCTTCATCATCCGTATCTTCATCACCACAACTATCACCACAACTATCACCACAACTATCATCACTATTACCACCACCATTGAAGGTGGTGATAATGGTAGTTGTGATGATACATCATCCATATCTTCATCACCACAACCTTCACCACCATAACCACCACCATTGAGGTGGAGGCTATGGTAGTTGTGATGATACATTATCCATATCTTCATCACCACAACCATCACCACCATATCCACCACCATAGAGGTGGTGGTAATGGTAATTGTGATGATACATCATCCATATCTTCATTATCCATATCTTCATCACCCATATCTTCATCACCACAACCATCACTACCATAACCACCACCATTGAGGTAGTGGTAATGGTAGTTGTGATGATACATCATCCATATCTTCATTATTCATATCTTCATCATCCATATCTTCACCACCACAACCATCACCACCATAACCACCACCATTGAAGGTGGTGTTAATGGAAGTTGTGACGATACATCATCCATATCTTCATTATCCATATCTTTATCATCCATATCTTCATCACCACCATAACCACCACCATTGAGGTAGTGGTAATGGTAGTTGTGATGATACATCATCCATATCTTCATTATCCATATTTTCATCATCCATATCTTCACCACCACAACCATCACCACCATTACCACTACCATTGAAGGTGGTGGTAATGGTAATTGTGATGATATATCTTCCATATCTTCATTATCCATATCTTCATCACCCATATCTTCATCACCACAACCATCACTACCATAACCACCACCATTGAGGTAGTGGTAATGGTAGTTGTGATGATACATCATCCATATCTTCATTATTCATATCTTCATCATCCATATCTTCACCACCACAACCATCACCACCATAACCACCACCATTGAAGGTGGTGGTAATGGTAGTTGTGATGATTCATCTTCCATGTCTTCATTATCGATATCTTCATTATCCATATCTTCATCATCCATATCTTCACCACCACAACCATCACCACCATTACCACCACCATTGAAGGTGGTGGTAATGGTAATCGTGATGATATATCTTCCATATCTTCATTATCCATATCTTCATCACCCATATCTTCATCACCACAACCATCACCACCATAACCACCACCATTGAGGTAGTGGTAATGGTAGTTGTGATGATACATCATCCATATCTTCATTATCCATATCTTCATCATCCATATCTTTATCACCACAATCATCACCACCATAACCACCACCATTGAGGTGGTGGTAATGGTAGTTGTGATGATACATTATCCATATCTTCATTATCCATAACTTCATCATCTATATCTTCATCACCACAACTCTCACCACCATAACCACTACCATTGAAGGTGGTGATAATGGTGGTTGTGATGATACATTAACCATATCTTCATCATCCAAATCTTCATCATCCATATTTTCATCACCACAACCATCACCACCATAACCACCACCATTGAAGGTGGTGGTAATGGTAGTAGATGATACATCATCCATATCTTCATTATCCATATCTTCATCATACATATCTTCATCACCACAACCATCTCCACCATAACCACCACCATTGAGGTGTTGGTAATGGTAGTTGTGATGATACATTATCCATATCTTCATTATCCATATCTTCATCATCCATATTTTCATCACCACAACCATCACCACCATAACCACCACCATTGAAGGTGGTGATAATGGTAGTTGTGATGATACATCATCCATATTTTCATCATCCATATCTTCATCACCACAACCATCTCCACCATAACCACCACCATTGAAGGTGGTGATAATGGTGGTTGTGATGATACATCATCCATATCTTCATCATCCGTATCTTCATCACCACAACCATCACCACCATAACCACCACCATTAAAGGTAGTAGTAATGGTGGTTGTGATGATACATCATCCATATCTTCATCATCACAACCATCACCATCACCTTCAACTCAACTACAAATATGTATCAGTGATGATAACAATATTCCTTGTCCTGGAGTTTTGAAGGTTTAGCCATCATCAGCACAAACTTTGATAGTTGGGCCATCAATTTTATCAGCCAAAACAATCATTAATGTGAGTGGTAATATTTTAGACATAAGTGAAATAGACACAAATATAAACAATGTGGAATTAACACCAGAGTTTAAAGATTAGAGTGAGGAGTATTTAGGCATTAAAACGGATAAGTGCAAGAAGCGGGCTGCAGATTGAATTAATATTAAAACTGAAATAAATAAAATTTTAAGAAACGTTAATAATCAATTAGGTGAAGTTCGGCGCTTACAAAACTTTCAGAAACAACTGAATAAAAATTAAGTTTGCATGTGTTTTGAAACCCTTTATCCCTTCCTTATTTCCTATCAATCCTGACAATACGCTGACACCTCCTCGTGGTTTTGTTGGGTAACGCCAAGTTCAGCATCCTTATATTAAGACATTTTTAAGTAAATCTGCATTCGTAGTATATCAGTCAGTCGCTAAACACTATTTATTATGAACTGCTCAAAGTGTAATAAACAATATAAAAGTGTGAGTTCACTCTAAAGACATTACAAAGAAAGTTGTGGATTAGAAAATTATATACCTCCAACAAAACAAAGAAAAACAAATACAAGAAAATTTTTTTTAAATATTTTTATATTTTATTAAAAAAAAAATATATTTCCAGATAAGTTTTGCAATGATTGTAAAACAAATGTTTCATCAAGTTCATACAACAATCATCTGAAAAGCTTCCAACATAAAAAAAATTGTTGTCTTGTAATAGATGATGGTGTAGAGCTGGTATCAACTGCATTTAAAAGTAGAATTGTGACGTTTTGATTACAATTAAAAGACAATGATCAAAATTTAAATGATTTTATGATTAAAAGTAAACAACAAGCAAATAATGTAATTGATAAAGTTATCAATAAATTTTGTGCAGTCAAAATAAATGTTGAGTTAAATGCAGCATACACAATTAGTGAAAAAGATTTGCGAGATATAAAATCATTCAATACTGTATATCAAGTTACTACTGTCCACTGATCATTCGAAGAGTTGTATGAGACTTTTCAACTTATTCTGGATACAAAAATGTCTAAATTTCAAGAACGTGATCCAGGTAAACTATATATATTTTTTATATTTGTTTATTAAATAAACTTATTGTTGCCGGTTGGGCGTTGGAAGAAGTATTGTTTTTAAAAATCAATTTCAATAAGTACAATCCTCATTGTGCTTCATCATATACTCCACTATCATTAAATATCCTAAGAAAAAATGCAATAATCAACATTAAAAATGAAGAAGTGCTGTTTCGCGTGGAGTGTTGTTGCTGCAGTACGTCAATCAACCAAAAACCCAAATAAGACAACATCCTATGAACATTATAGTAACGTATTTAATTTTAGTGATATTGTTTTTCCAATTAAATTAAGTGACAGAAAAATTTGAAGAAAATAATAATTTATCAATTTATATGTACGGTTTAGATTCATACTTTAAAGATGGAGTCAGAAAATATGAAATCGTAGGTTCTATGCACCATACAAAATTAAAAAAACCAACTCCTATAAATTTACTTTTATTTAGTGATGATGATGGTATTAATCATTACTGTTACATTAAAAATTTATCTAAATTAGTTTCATCACAAATTTCTAATCATCACCAAACAAAACACTTTTGTGATGGGTGTTTGCAATACTTTGGAACCAATTTGAAATTGTTAAAACATTTAGAACATGATTGCAATTACGTGTATACACAAACTCCTAGTACCAATACCAAAATTAATAAATTTGGAAAAATTGTATCTGAAAACATATTAGAATTTCAAAATATTCAAAAACAATTAGAGGTACCATTTGTAGTATATGCTGATTTTGAATGTGTTTTAAAAGAAATTTTAACATGTTCCCCTGATCCGACAAAGTCTTTCAGTATTAAAACATATGAACATGAGCCATATTCATTTGCGTACTTATATTAAATGTAATTATGATGATTCGTTGTCAAAATTAGAAATCTGGCCCCAATCCGGAAAAAATATTTATTGAAAAATTAGAAACTGATTTAAAAAATATATATAAAGAGCATTTAAAACCAATAAAACCAATGGTAATAACGATACAAGACAAAAATGAATATCAGAATTCCACTACAAGTCATATTTGCGAAACATCATTTTTTGATGAAAATAGAAAAGTAAGAAACCATTGTCATCTGACAGGTAAATACAGAGGTGCTGCTCACTCTAACTATAATTTACAATATAAAAATCCAAATCATATTCCAATATTTTTCCACAACTTAAATTATGATTCACATTTGTTTATTAAATATTTAGCATTAAATAATGAAAAAAATGTGATTGCACAAACAAAGGAAAAATATATATCATTTAGTAAAGAAGTTTGGGTTGATGTAGTAGATGAGAAAAACGTATACATTCACATGTGGTTTTTGGACTCATTTCGATTTATGCCACAATCACTAGAAAAATTATCAAAAAATTTAGATCTACAAGAATGTATCAAATAAAAAAATGTTTTGAAGATTCGACAAAATTTAATTTTATAAGACAAAAAGGTGTATTTCCTTATTCTTATATTGATAATTGTTTAAAATTAAATGAAACAAAATTACCAGCTATGCATGAATTTTATGACAAACTTAGAGATGAAAATATTTCCACAGAAGATTATCAGAGAGCGGGTGATGTATGGAATCTATTTAAATGTCAAACTATTGGTGATTATGCTGATATATATTTAAAATCAAATGTACTAATTTTAGCAGATGTTTTTGAAAATTTTCGTAAAATTTGTTTAAAAAATTATAAATTAGACATTATTATACAGCTCCTGGTTTAAGTTGGGATGTTATGTTAAAATATACAAAAGTTTAATTAGAATTGCTAACTGACATCGATATGTTACGTTTTTTTAAAAAAGATATACGTGGTGGTGTCAGTACATGAGTTCGTAGGCAAGCTGATGCAAACAATAAATTTTTACCAAACTACAATCCCACAAAGCTGATCTCATTTCTTATGTATCTTGATGCAACAAATTTATATTTGTTTGTCTATGTCTGAATATTTACCCGAAAATTTTTTTTGTTGGTTAACACCTGAAGTAATACAACAATTTAATGTGTTAGACATTTCTGATACTTCTGATATAGGTTGTGTTTCAGAAGTTGACTTAGAGTATCCATCTAAATTACATGACCTTCATAATGATTTTCCATTTTGTTCAAAAAATATAATACCACCCATGGGAAAATTACCAAAACTGATTCCAAACTTATATGATAAAAATAAATACACCATTCACTACAGAAATTTAAGCAATGCTTAACTCATAGTTTAAAATTGAAAAAAATACATCGTGTTATTCAATTTAAACAATCACTGTGGCTTAAAGGTTACATTGATTTGAATACTAAAATGCGAAATGAATCAAGAAATGATTTTGAAAAGTTATTTTTTTTAAACTTATGAATAATAGTGTATTTGGTAAAACTATGAAAAATTTAGACAACAGAGTCGATATAAAACTTGTCAGTCATTGGAATAAATTAGGTAAACAATTCGGAGCTGAAGTATTGATAGCAAAATTTTAAAAGTTCTTCAATATTTTCTGAAAATTTTGTTGCTATTCAGATGAATAAAGTAAAAGTATATTATGATAAACCAATTATGTTGGATTTTCTATATTAGATTTGTCAAAAATAGTGATGAATGATTTTTATTATAACTATTTAAAACTGAAGTATAATGAAAACGTGTCATTATTATATATGGATACTGATTCGTTTATAATAAAAGTAAAAACTAATAATTTTTATGATGATATGGAACAAAATTTAAATAAATTTGACACATCTAATTACAAAGATGGTAATATTCATGGTATAATCAGAAATAAATCTATTTTGGGTAAAATGAAAGATGAGTATGTTGGTGAAACGATTCAAAGTTTCTATGGCACCGGAGCAAAAGCTTATTGCGTAGTAACACCTTCATCAATCACAAAAAAAAAGCAGAGGGTGTTAAAAAATGTGCTATTGATAAACAATTGACACTACATGATTTCCAAAGTGTTCTGAATGGTACTACCAAGTTTTGTAGAATGTTTATTTTTCGATCACATCTACATAATATGTGTAGAGAACTAAAAAATAAAGTAGCATTGACCAATTTTGATGATAAACGATATTTAATTCCTGGTTCCATGAAAACTTTAGCTTGGGTCATAAACTGTTAGATAATGACCCAATCTGGAGAAACAATGATGAAATGTTTTTCGAAGTTGCAGAAGAAATTGAGAAAGAATCGGAACGTTCTTGTAAAACTAATTTTGACTTGTTATTGGAAGTAGTAGAAGAAATTGAAAAAGAATCGGAATGTTCTGGTAAAACCAATTTTGACCTGTTATTGGAAGTTGCGGAAGAAATAGAGAATGAAACTAATTTTTAAGTTTTAATAATATGTTTTATTATATGTAAATGTTTTATTATAAGTAGTATTTATTTATCTGAATATTGAACAATTTATTAATATTTAAGGTTATTTTAATAAATTTGTATGTACTTTATTGTGCTGAATTTTATTATTTTTATTTGTTTATTTAAGACCGGTTTCGGCTGTTAGGCCATCGTCAGTTTTAGATTTTACAGATGTTGTTGTGTTATAAGTGCTTTTTTATTAATAATATATGTAGTGTACATTTTTCTTGTGACTGAAGTATAATGTATAAATAACAAACAATGTTAAAATAATAATTGATAATATGTTAATAAAATTGTACAATGTATTTGAATTATTAAAATTATTATTTTCTATAGTTATATTTGTATTATTTTTACTATTTTAATCCATACATAATTTTATATTCGAAATAGTTGTGGTTGATAGCCATTGGAGTTTTGCATGTTTTTGGTTGGTAAATATAATCCATACCCATTCGCTTCTATGTTGAATTATTAATTGAAATATAGCATGCCTTTATATTTTTTAGTTTGGACACATATAATGAGCCGTTTAAAACTGCGGATAATAGAATGAAGATTGTTGCATTCATGATGGCAATTGATACAATAATAGATGTTGTTATGAATATCCTTTTATAAGTAACTGATTACTAACTGAGCGCGAAGTCAGATAAATTAGAAGTGTGGTCTTGGGATAGCCTTGGAAATGATTTATATTTCACCTTGACCTTCAAAAAAGTAGTTGAGAAAGTGGTCGACCTTGAAAAATTACATACGTTGACCTTGAACTTAATGACACACTTGAGTGCAACTTTGACCTTCAAAAAGTGGTTGGCTCTGAGAAAAAAGTCGACCTTGAAAAAAGTGGTGGAAGGTTCAGTTTGGATGCACCTTCTTAATCTACTGTTGCCCACCCTATCGCGACGCATTTGGGGATGGAGCACGATATCGGACCGTGGTCACTTTACTAAAATAAAGGAAACCGGCCAACCCATTTTGGCGCATAAAGAAACCGAACAAAGTCGGACTAACTTTTGACTTGCTTACAGATGAGATGCACAAGGCACCCGTCTTCTGGGCTCCCTTCAATGCCGGACTTACCTTAATCTTGCGTAAAGGTGAGGGTTGAAGTTCTCAGGTTTCCTGCATACCCCTCTTGATTGCACTTTTAATTAATTTGACCACGGAGTTTTTTTTATTTGTTTGCACCTACATATACCTATTGAGCTAACTAACCTGTGCCATCAAGGTCGAACCACCAATAGCAACAGCGGAAGATGTCCCTGCGCATGTGGGGTTTACCCTTTTTTAGATCAAACGCTTATAGCAGAACATTTTCAAAAGATTGACCTAATCTTTAAAATGCAATGCGTCGTCTGAAATGATGGGGACTTAGTATGCCGGCCTCAACTCTTACACTAGATCCAATCTGATTAACCTGGTCAGGTTACAAATCTTCACTAATGTGATGAGGTTGGGTCATACTTCCAACCTATCTATCTAGCACCCACACTCAATATTCTTTACATTAAATTAATTATGCAAGAATGACTCACATAAAGATAGAACAATCAATATTTTTTAGAAATTATGGGATAGCAAATATTCAGCAACCTCTTCAAAATTTAAAAGCAAATTGTAACAAAGAAAATTTATGATAGTTTTTGTAATTTTATGTAAATTGTTTTTCTGACTAGTGAGATACTAGGCACACTGATGCATACTTAGAAACACTAGTGTATGTAGAAAAACAATTTAAATATTATTAATAATTTATTAAATGTAAAGAAAATTTAATTCATTAAATATGTAGGTGTAAGCAAATTGGAATTAACTTAATCAAAATTTTGCAGTAAATTAATTTATACTTTTCTTAGTATTGATGCATAAGATACTAAATTTGGTTTAAATTATAAATTTTATTTAATTTGGAAATATGTAGTTAAAGACCTGATTTAATGCTGCTTTAAATGTAACAAATTAGTAATTTAAAAAAATAATTGCATAGAATCATTCCAACAACTACTTTATATCAATACTAATTAGCTACAGCTCATATTTAAAGAAGCATACAATAAAATACACAATAATTAATAAAAATAAGCATCAATACATTTAAAAAATATTTAAAACAATTTAAAAATTAAAGCAAACCTCCGCTAATGGTCATCACTTTTTATTAAATAATTAATTCCTGTTCTTGTCTTCTCGCACTTTTATTTAAATGTTAATTATATTATACACAGGCATACAACCAACGCGCACTGTATGCACTGCGAAATATAGGAGGAGCCAGCTTCTCACTGCACAGTCTGACCACTCACAAGAACAAAATAATTTGATTTAATGTGAATCAAAATTTTGAAACATTTAAAATAATAAAATATATCCCAAAGAAATATTATGCCCTTTATAGATAAGTGAAATCAATAAGAAATGTTTTAGAATGTGAAATTAGAAAATATAAAGTATTATGCTATAAGAAAATAATATTACTCATGTTAAATTTAGAATAAAGCAACAATGCACATAAAAAACCTAAGCGAACGATGATAAGGCAGATTCGATTCCGTCGTATCATAACCTTCTCGTGACCTTCACTTGCAATGTGCGTCGTTGTATTATAAATTCAATGCAAATAATACTAACAAACAGACTAAATGCTTATAATTTTCATGTATAGTTACCAAGTTAGTTGCACTTATATTAATAACACAGTTTAATCAAATTCTATTAATGATTTTATCACTTAAATTAATTAAATCAAGTTAAATCGGAGCACGTCATACACGCACGCTGTACTCTGACCGACTGCACGGATCTATCGCGTCTGCGCCGTATCAAGCAACACATGGCGTCTACCCACTCCACTTATCCGGCCGGATTGAAATATTTTACAAATTATACTGATTCTCTCTTAATAATGTAAAAATAATTAAGAACCAATATGATCCCCATACAGAAAAATCTCAGCTTTCCAATGGTGTAAACGTCCACCTTCTACCATTAATATAAAACAACCCTGTTACAAAAATAACTAATATGTTTTAAAATTATAAAACTGCTTATGTTATTAATAAAATAATCACAACTAAACAAAAATTTAATTAACCACCCCTTAAAATAATTCAATTTAAACTTCCAATATTATATCAATTCTGTTTAATTGATGTATTATAAATAATTAGGAATCAATATAGAAAAATGTTAGCTTTTGAGTATTGTACTCACCTACCCTCTATGGGTAATATAAAACCACCCCTTAACAAAACAACCCTTAAAAATATAAAATATTTTGATGATTTAATTTAAGCACCCTTAGCTGTGCCAATTTTGTTTACTTGATGTATAAACAAAGGAACCAACGCGTTTTTTATACTGAAAAACCTTAGCTTTTGAATGATGAAAATATCCATCCCTTAAAACAAACAAAAATCAACCGTGTAACAAAAACAACCCTTAAAAATATAGCAACATATTTAAAAAATATAAAATTGCTTTTGTAATTAATAAAATAATCCCTATTAATCAAAAATTTGATCAACCACCCCTAAGGATAATTTCATTTATAAAGGAAGGGTGGACTGTTTTTATTATTTGGCGTTGGCATACTTTTAATGTGCTGCTTTTGACCAGTTTTGAGTTTTGTTGGGATGGTTAGTTGGTTAGTCGGCTTGATTTCAATGTACAATTGTGTGGAGGTGGCGGCACGGTGACTAACAAAGAAGCTGGGGGCGGTTTGGCGGGGGCAAAACAGTATTTGCAGTCAGTTGAGGACTACTGCCGTTCTTTGATCGACTTTAAAGTTAAGGGGGCGGTGAAGTTTGGTTATGTATTTCAATAGCTTATTAGATGACTTTTGAATCACTTTGATGAACACCAAGGAACCGGGGTCAAAACCGCCTTTGTCACGGTGGCGGCAAGATTTCTACCACAGGGACGGCAACGGGAGCGGCAAAGAAAAACGCTAAACCCCAACTTACCGCCACCGTCAACAAGCCAATGGATTTTCTCGAACAGAAGAAAATTGCAGGTAATCCTGTAACCAACGACAAGGAGGGATACATCCTTGTCCGAAGGAAGCGTCAAAAGAGCAGGAGTGAGTGAACCTCCAATACAAAACCATCAATTAATCCCCAGTTTCACTCAAGAGCTGCGTCCGGACGGCCATCAGCGGTCAATCTTGCCGGGCCTTTAGGCCTGTTGCTTCGGACCTCAATCCAGAAAGTGATATCGCGAAATCCAACCCGACGTAAATCCCCGAGTCATCCAATCTGATATAGTCATCGATGGGGTCACGGTAGAAAGAGTAGAGAGCTACATCTACTTGGGACATAAAATAAAAATAGTCAAAGAAAACCAAGATGCGGAGACTAGAAGAAGAATAGGACTAGGCTGGGCAGCTTTTGGGAAGCTGGATTTCATTCTAACCCACAAGACGTTCCCAAGAAAGTTAAAAGCAAGAATATTTGACTCATGTGTTGCACCGGTTCATATAACCACAACATTTACCCAGCACAACATCAATAAAAAGATCAATGGAACAGAAAATGCTAGGCTTATCGTTACGCCACAAAAAAAAGAACGAATGGGTGCGGAAGAAGACAGGTGTCACGGATGTGGTGGAAAGAGTGGCGCAACAGAAATGGAGTTGGGCTGGGCATATCCTACGATCAACTGATAACAGATGGTCTCACAGAATTCTGGTATGGAGACCAAAATTTGGAAAGAGAAACATAGAATGTATGAAAAGTAAATGGCATCTAACGCTAAAAACAGAAAGGGCACCAGATCAGCGCACGAGCCTCTGTTGGTGCAAGCTTCTACAACTTCTCAACGCTCCAACCTTGCAACTCGTCGCGGCTCGAATTCGATATAATAATGGTAGAAACGTCAACCCAGACAAACCAGTTGGAAGCCAATATGTTTGTGAACGAACAGGAGATGAGGGAAATTAAAAACCAGGAAGATATGGAAAAAATAATGAACAAGGAATGGCGTAAAAAAGACTACGACCATGTAAAAATAGAAAAAAGAAACCTAATGATGGGAAGGGAAACCGACACAGCGGTACCCATCAGTTTAGACGAAATAGGAAAAGAGAAAGAAATTCTAAAACAGGTAAAGGAAAAATATCCAGAGTTGATAGAAGAACAAGAAGAAGATAAAAACAACGAAACACTATACGTAGAAATCGTAAAAAACTTAAGCGGAAAAAAAGTGGGAAAGGTGCATATAATCAAACAGAAGTACGAAACGGGAGAAAAAGCGGCTATAAATATGCTAGACGCTATTGAAAGAGTACTGAACAAAGCAAATGAGCTGAACATTTAGGAAATTAATATTCCCATACCAAATGGAATTGCACCAAGAGAAGCGAGAAAAATTATGGAAATAGCGGGAAGAAGAACCAAGACTGGGAAAACTGGGAAAATGAGACCTGAAACAGGAGCTATAGTGGTGAGCAAAGAAGGTGCAGATCTATTAAAACAGGCAAAAATTCATATGAAAAGTACAACATTTAAAGAAATAAGAGAAACAAAGAAAGGAGAGTTGCTATTAGTAACAAACGCAAATGAGACCAAAAAAGAAATAGAAAAAATAAGAGAAGGAATGGAAGGATTTAATATAAAAAAAGCGAGCAAAGAGCTAACAGGAGAACTGGTTATGATTAAAGGTATAAGTCCAGAGATCAGCAGAGGAGCTGATTGAAGAAATTAAAGGGAAAGTGGACAATAAAGAAATCGTGATTATATCTCTAAAGAAAGGGTACAGGGAAATACAAACGGCCATAATTAAGATAGACAAAGACTAAATATAATAAAAATAGGAAGTATAAACATAGGACTCACAAGATGCAGAACGAAAAGAGCAAAAGCGAATGAGAGCCAATGCTATAAATGTTGGATGAAGGGACACGTAGCGGCGGAATGTAGAGGGGAAGACAGATCGCGGAAAAGAAAGACACAAAATAGCGAACTGCAAGAACAGAGAATATTGCATAGAGTGTAAGGTGTTAGGCCATCAAACTGGAGGGAGAAGACGCCCCGCTACAATTAGAAGAGAAACTAGAAGACCAAGAAAGAATATAGAGGACAACAACCCAGAAAGTTGGAATCAACACGGAAGGGAACCAATAACCAAAAATGTATAACATCATTCAATCAAATATAGGGAAGGGAAGAGAGGCACATGACCTACTGGTAGCAACTGCCATGAGAAAAAAAATAGACATAGTGATAGTGAGCAAACCAAATTAAAAAAAATTAAGCGGGGAATGGATAAAAGATAGAGGATCAGACGCGGCCATCCTAGCAAGGGGGAAGTGTAAAGACAAGGTAGAAAGGTGGGGAACTACCAAAGAAGGAATAGTGTGGGCTGATATAGGAGCACAGAATAGAACGACATGGAAGAGAATGGAGGAGGCCTATGTTCAGCAGTGGACGTTTAAGGGCTGAAGAAGAAGAAGAAAATATAGGAGGTATGATAGTATACAGCTGCTACATTAGTCCAAGCAGCGGTATAGAATATTATCGAGAGTGGATTGAAGAACTAGAAAATAGCTTCAAAAAACAGAAGAGCAAAAAAATTCTAATAGAAGGAGATTTCAACGCAAAATCACCCAGGTAGGGAGGGACAAAGAGCGATAGGAGAGGACAAATTCTAGAAGAAATGATTGCTACAGTAAATCTAACGATATGCAACCATGGCGACAGACCAACATTTGTAAGTGGAAGATCTAAGTCTCATATCCATATTACCATAGCAACGTGGGAAACAGCAGAAGTAGTGGGCAGCTGGAACGTGACAGATGAAGAATCGCTGAGCCTACATAAATATATAAAATACAACACGATCGAAAAAGGGAAAAAAGAAGGCACAAGAAAAGGAGGATGGAACGTGCGAAGGATGGACAGAGAGAAGATAAAAAGAACCATGGAGGTAGAAGAAGTAACAGAAAGCGAAAGCATAGAGAAAAGATGCAAACGATACTCGGAAAAACTGAGAAAGGCAGCGGAAGAAGCAATCCCCAGGTATAGGGAAGGAGGAAGAAAGGGGCCGTATGAGATAAAGGAAAGCAGGAAAAAATCAATACAAACCGGAAGGAAGATCAAAAGACAGAAAGGAAAAAGGGAGGACACTGCAGAGACAGAAGAAGAATTAAAAATGGACAGAAAAGCACTGAGAAAAGCGATAAAAGACAGCAAGAAGAAATGCTGGATAGAAATGATAAACCCCTGGGGAAAGCCGTACAAAATTGCAATGAATAAACTGGGAGGAAGATCAAAGGGAATGTGCTTAAAGAAAGAGGAAGGGGAAGAAAAAATAATTGAGAAATTGTTCCCCAAAGGAAGAGCGGTAAAAAAACCAACAGAGACAAGTGAAGAAGAAGAAGAAGCAGATATGACAACAGTGGAGGAGATGAAACAGATCATAAGAGAACTACCTAACAATAAGGCACCAGGTCCGGACAAGATAACAGCGGAGATAGTGAAAGCAGCGTTAGAAGGAAACGAAATAGAACTAACACAAATAATAATCAGATGTGTAAATGAAGGAACATTCCCGAAATGTTGGAAAGAGGCAAACTTAGTGCTGATTGAGATTTGTTTAATCAATACATTAGCAAAGATAATGGAAAAAGTTAAAATAGAAGAAAGGGGTGGATGGGAAAGTGAACAATACGGATTTACCAAAAGGAGATCGACGCTAGGAGCTATCGAGAAGGTAAAAGCGGTAGCAAAAGAAGCAAACAGCGGCCCACAGCATTGCATCATAATAGCATTGGATATACAAAACGCGTTTAATAGAAGCAGCAAAAAAGAAAGAATTGACAAAGAAAACGATCAAGATAATATGGAGTTATCTACAACAAAGAAACCAAAAAGGGTAAATTTAAACTGACCAGAGGGGTACCACAATTCTCAGCACTAAGACCCAAATTATGGAACTTAGTATATAATGAGCTTCTCCGAATGCGGCTGCCAGACGGGGTGACAATAACGGCATTTGCTGACGACTTAGCTGTAGTAGGTAGGGATGCAGACATAGAAGTACTAAAGGAAAGGCTAGAAATGGCAATTAGTATGATAAAGAAATGGATGAAAAGTAAAGGGCTAGAATTAGCACGGAAGCGGCATGGTTATTGACAAAGAGGACAAATAGAGGAACCGGAAAAATACAGGTAAGTGAACAAATAATAACCATAGGGAAAACGATTAAATACCTTGGAGTTACACTGGAAGCAAAAGGATGGAACGAACAGATTAAGGAAGCGGTAAGAGGAACAAAGAAATTGGAAGGAATGCTTAGTAGGCTTATGCCAAACAAGGGAGGACCAGGACAAGAGGCAAGAAGGCTAATAGCGGCGGCCAAAAGTAAACTATTGTACGCCGCAGAAACATGGGGAGATGCCTTAAAGACAAAAAAAACAGAAAAGAAATAAGAGGAGCCACTAGAGCAAGTTCGTTAAGGATATGTAGGGCTTACAGAACGGTGTCGTAAGAAGCGCTAGAGGTAATCGCGGCGACACTACCCGCAGACTTGATGGTAGAAGAAAGATTAAACATAAGAAACTGGTAAATAAAGGAAATAGTAAACAAGAAGCAAAGAGACAAGCAAAAGGTAATATAATGAAAAAATGGCAGACACAGTGGAAAGACGGAGAAAAAGGTAAAAGGACAAGAGAGTTAATACCAGAAATAAAGGAATGGGAGAATGATAGGAAAGAGTTAGAGAATGTATTGGAAAACAAAATTGATAAATCTTCAATAATTAATATTTGCCTGAATGACGAAAACAAATGGAAAGCATTAAGAAACTATGCAACGGCAGTAATGAGAAAAAATATAGAGGAGTTTGAAAACTCAAGATCTAGATAAACAAAAATGTAAGTAAACACACACATCAAAAGCCACAGAAGACAAAGAAAGGAGGAAAGAGAAGCTAAATGAAAGCAAAAGAACATAGAAAAATGCAATGAAGAGAAAAAATACAAAGAAGGAAGACAACTATGCCTACCAAGGAATGGAAGAGGAGAAAGTAGACAAGAAAAGAATTTACAATGAAACATTAGTAACAACTGAAATTGCAGAAATAAGGAAAAAAAGAAAAGAGCTGCTCAAAGAAAGCAAACTGACGGAACTGACCAGAGAATTTTCAAATGGTAGATACGCCATTTAGAGGTTGACTGACAATGTAACTTTTGAAATGGTCAGAGTATATTTAGCAACCAGAGGACACGAAGTAATAATTCCAAATGGAGACTAAAGAATATCCTTAAAAGTTAAATTGGCAAATCTAGGATTACCAAAGGAGGTACACCTAATGGAGCTCCACAAAATATTTATGAAAGAGACAAAGAAGTGAATGAAAGACTTAGAGAAACTAAGAAGACATCTAAGAACAAATCAAACAACTAGGCTGAATAACAATAGAATGGCAGAAAGGAGAGATGAACGTTAGTACAGGACAGACAACAAATAGGGTATAGAGAGAGGTGAGCCGGGGACAGCGTGTGTTGCCGCAGCAGTCTGTGTGAATTCCACAAGGCCAAACCAGCTCATCTCAAACTAATAATAGACTAGAGACAGACATGATAAGGACAAAATGACAACAAAACTAACGTAGAGAAGAAAACCAAAAGGTATTGCCCTGCGTTAGTTATTCTCATGGGCCACTTGCTGAGGCCAAGACTACGTCCTTAAAAAAAAAAAACCTTGCAACTCCGCAGCCGTTTGCTATCTTGGTTACTTAACCAGCTCTACCTCAGGCAACAGCAAATGCCGCTTTAATTGCGGAATGCAACGATTTTGAATTCAAAATGATTGCAAAACTGTTGTCCATCCAAACCAATAATGGATAATCCACCTGAAATGCTATTAAGAGTATGCTTCTGGAATTCCAACAGCATTCCAGAGAAGTTGGGCAAAATGGTAAAGTTTTTCTTTGACTAGGAAATTGACGTCATGCTTGTGAGTGAGATGAACCACCCGCCTTTGGCACGCGCTGAGAACCACAAATACTTTCACGTATTTGGGAACGTCGGAGGTGAATCGAAAGCGTAGCATAGTGATCTTTGCAAGAAGATTGGTGGACCATTCCAAAGTACACTCCAGACACTTTAACATTAGAAACAAATATGATTGTGGTGAGGGTGCCGGGGTTGGGAACTCTCACACTCAAATCTGGGTCAGCTCATCTAAATAAATTGTTATCTCGTCTTATTTTTCCACTATACTTGCTGGAGATTTTAATTAGAACAATTGTGCAAACAACTTTAAAGGTCGAACTTTACAAGACTACGGTGAAAAAAAAGGTTATCGAGTTATGAGTTCAAAAGAACCCATTTACTACAGCAATGCTGGTGTCACCGAGGGGACGTTCTGGATGTAGCAATACTAAAAGACATTAACTCGCAACTCAAGATTAGGACAATGGACGACCACGTCCCGGTAATACTAGAAATCTATGAAAAGAGATTTGACAAGAAGGGAAGACGATTTGTTACCCACAAATTAGATTTTTTTCTTGAAATACTTGGAAGAAAGCATAGTCAGGATAACTTAAGTACAAACAGTTGCAGATGTTGAAAGAGCCGTCGAACAGTTGATTTATAAAGCTACGGAAAAGCTTCTAAAACTTTTCAGGTTCGGGTTGATAATCCTCTAGAACTATCCTGCAATCAAAAAGCGTTGATTCTACAAAGATATGTTGCCAAACATCAATGGCAAAGTCATCGCAACCCATTAGATCGTGAAATCTTCAACAAACTAAACAAGGAAGTTTGATCTAATATTAAGTCTGTGCTGGCAAAAAAACCTTGGAACCAACCACAAAAGATGTAAATCTAATGTGGACGATCTCCAAAGCTTTGCGCAACAGGAAAGTTTTTATACTAATTATCCATGATGAGAGCGGGCTCCAATACTCTATCGAAGGAAAGCCCACAGCATTTGCCAACTATGCTCCCACTTTTTGGCAGAAAACACTGATGTAGATCACATCAAAAGGATCAAACAAAAGGTCAATGACCTCTTGGAAACTACCTACGACGTCACGCTAGAAGAATTATACTAATCTCAAATCTCGATTTGTGCCAATACCAGACGGTATTTCAAACAAACAAAACATTAAAATCTTTTTTGCACAAAACAATAAGCATCTAACCAATTTGGAAGGGCTCCCACGTAATCAACATTTTAAAATCTGGGAAAGACCAAATGTTTTTAGAAAAATATCAGTTTACTATGCACCTTAAGCAAGGTCATAGAAAAAGTTTTCCTGAATAACATCCAAGAACACGCTGAAGCTAATTTTCTTCTACCCGCCCACCAACACAGGTTCCGGCGTGAATACTTGTCGTTCATCTGCTAAATTGAGTGACAGATCATATTATAGAAGGTTTTAAACTGAGAAAAATCACAGGGGTAGTCTCGACGTCAAAAAAACCTCTGGCACAAAGGTTTACTACTAAAACTTCATAGACACGTAAAGCTAATAGCTTCATACTTAGAATGCAGAGCACTATCTGTAGAACCCATGTCTCTACATCAAAAGAGATCACAGCGGGGGTACCTCAAGGCTCTCTTCTATCGCCTATGATATTCAATTTTTACGCCTTTGACATATCATCGGGCTGGAAGCACGGAGTCAAAATGGCACAATAAAAGTGGTCACCATGAGACTTCAAAAAATCTACCAGTGATCTTCAAGACTGGTTCAATGACTGGCAAACCAGCTAAAGTGAAACAGGCCATTACAAACAAAGCCAAATTAGCAAAAAACCTGCTAATTCCAATGTTACGCCGGAACAGC
This sequence comes from Tachinus rufipes, assembly GCA_963932245.1. Lineage (NCBI taxonomy): Eukaryota > Metazoa > Arthropoda > Insecta > Coleoptera > Staphylinidae > Tachinus > Tachinus rufipes. The sequence continues at coordinate 79,664,818 of OZ010750.1, read as the reverse complement.
GGGTTGTTGATCCAAAATAAACTTTGGGTACAAGCATTATCAGACCTCAAATCACGTTTGCATCTCCAGTTTTAAGGACAGCAGCAAACTCTCACCTTGAGGCATTTCAAAGTCGTTGGATTTTTGGAGCCCTTTGGTACGTTAGAAACAAAGAAATTTGTAACAACCTAGGCATTCCGCAGCTGCAACAACATTTGGAAGCCTAATTTTGATCTGGCCAGGTTGACAAAACCAGACAAGGAAACACACTCTTATAGGAGACCGGTTAACAAAATCTAACCTTAAAGGTAGGCTACCCCACAACCTCATCCTTCAGCCTATAGACTCCTTCTTCCCAATCTTTCTCGTAACGGAAGGTCATAAGTTTGACAGTTCGAACTTCCAGGCATTTAAAGTTGGGTGGAGTTTAGTCAGTAAGCGATTCCGGAAGGGTGAATCTGACACTTGTAAGGTCTTTAAAAGATTCCCCACCAAAAAAAAAACTGATAGATAAAGAGCAAGTTTTTATTTAGTCATACTTTGTAAGCGAATGCAAAACAATTCATTGCATGCACATAGCTCAAACATGGTACATTGAAATGGTAGGTAACTTTGATAGTGTACTTTTAACAATTAATACGACGTAATGCTCGGTGTGGTGATTGAGTTGTTGCTTTCCTATGTTTTTTTTATGGAGATGCCAAAACCTTTAATGGCCTACAACAGTTCTCAAAGTTTTTTATGATTTTTGCAAAACTGTAAGATATTTCAGATAGTAAATTTTGAGTAATAAGAGTGTTTTTATTTTAACAATTTTGTTAAAATTCCATAACAAATTTAATAATTTGTTTTAATCAATTTAATAATAAAAAATCAAATTTGCGCCGCACAAATTCTGGTCAGTAGTATAAGAATGCCGGTTCTGCGCCTTCCACATTCCACATTTGTTGTCTCTCTCTAACACATGGGACTTTGTATTGCGGAAACAGTGTGTGTGAGTGAGACGGTCGGTTTTGATCAATTGACGCTAGATGGCGGCAGCAATAGCTAAAACTGGCGCAGGCTAGCGCTGCCGCATGAAGTCGGCGGCAGAGGGAGCTGCTGGCGGCATGCAGCCTGCGGCCGGATACCTGCGACCGAAGGAGGGGTGCCTACATACCACCATAAGAGCCGCTTGTGTGAGAGTGAGAACCAGAAATCGGAAATGGAAGGATGGAAAATATGAGAGGGGGAAATTCCAATGTTTTGTCTCAAGTGTGCGAGTGCAACGCGCGATACCAGCAGCCACCTAGCGGGAGCAAGCGAACGAGCATATATACAGGGTGGTCGAAAGACTTTGTATATACAGGGTGTGTCAAAAATAAATCCAATATGGCGACCGGAAGTGACAATCTTGACCACAAAATCAAAAATGGCGACCGGATGTGCGACTTCCGGTGTTGCAAATAGGGCCTTCATTGTACTCAAATGAAAGTGCTCGACACGTACGTTACGAATCTAAAATAAAAAGTTCTACTTGACCTGCTCCCAAGCAAAAAAAGTGTAAAAATAATCTTTTTTGACATGTAAACAATTAAACACCGGTCTGGATCAACAGCCTACGGTCAACTATCTGCAACCGAAGGAAGGGGTACGAATAGCAAATATGTAGATTTAGTTGTCTAGGAGTAACCAAATCTTTAGTTTATTACTAGTAATAGAGTAGTATACATCATGTCTGTCGATTTGAATTTCGAAGAAATTCTCGAAGATTTTGAAAGTTTTTTACACCTGGAATCGCGTTTGATTAATGAAGTAAAATATGCTCTCAATAAAAATAAAACTGTTAATGTGTCGGTTGGGTTAAGCCCTAACAGAGGGTTTTATCACTGTGTAAAATTATCAATGCAACAGAAAAACATTTCGTTTACACAAGACGAATGGAATAATGTTATTCAATTTAAAGAAGAAATTGATGATTATCTAAGGTTAAAGAGAAAACCTCAACTCGGCGGACAAAAGCGAAAACGAGTTTGTGAAACTTGCAATCAAAAAATAAAGAACAACGATGTTAATGTAGTGAAAGGACCATCTAAAACTATAGAGGTAAGATAGTCGTGATTTTCTAATTTAATTAGTAATTAATTTAATTATAATTATTTATAGGTGTTCGAAAATTGTAAATTGTATTTTGAAGATGTGTGTAAAAGGCAAAAAGTTGTTGTTGTTGAAAAAAATGACATAAAAATTTCTTTAGATCGACATTGTTTTAATACATTATGTAAATTGATTGAATTGATAGATTTACGAATGAACAGATTAAGTCAATTACATTTTTTTGATTTTTTTCATCAATGTTTGTCGGAAGTTAATATGCTCATAACTTCGGATACTACCGATATAGAAAAAGAAAATTTAATCAAGCAAGTGGCATTGCAGAACGAATCGTCGTATTTCGAAAACAGAGAGAGTCTTTTTGAAGTGTTAGTGTTCAATTTTTCGGATGTGTTAAAGCATTTAGCTTCTTTTAATTAAAATGAAATCAGTTCCATTTGAGATTTCAAAAAGCAAACAGCAATGGTGGTGTCAAGAACGTCCTCCATTAAACGACTCCATTTAAGAAATCGTCAACAACTAAACTATCAATTGGATCGTCTACTGCAGCAAATTATAAATGTTAAAAAAATTATTTGTGATTATGAATTGCAAAAGCAACTGTGTGCAAAACTCGGCGGGATTCAGCTCCGATGAAATTAGCAAAGTCGAAATAAGATTATTTGAAAATATAAATAAAGCCATTGAATTGTATGATGAATACAAGTTAACTGGTGAATACGTAAAATATCTACCGGAAAAATATTTACGATCGCTATATGGACTAAATTTGGAAAGATTGTGGGACTTCCTGCCTGAAAAATGTAAGAGTGATTTATATTTCCAAATAAGACTTCCCTGTCATAAGCATTACAACCTTCCAACCGATGAGGACCACATAGACGGACCGCCTCCACCCATAAAAAACTGTTTTAGATGCATCGCAGAAAGGTGTATCTGCAAAAAGTGTCAAGATTACCGATCAACTAGAAAAAGTGTCAAGAGCACCAAAAATGAATAGCACCGCATTCATACTATTATCAACTTTGCTTAATGGAACTTTGTTCATCACGAAACCCAAAGATGCCAGACAATGCTTCATAACCGCCATCGATAGAGGAATCAATGATAGTTGGCCTTTGGAGTGGAAAATGATGCACCTCGACAATACCACTCATCCAAGAACGTTCAAAATCAACGCCAGCACAATTCCGGGAGTGTCAAATGTGATGAATGCAACTTTTATGTTCCTCGATAAAAATCGATACGTAATGAATGTATCAAATCATTTAATAATTTCGAATGTTGAAAGTAATAACGCAAATTTAATATTGAGTCTAGAAATAATTTTGACTGTTAAATGTGTAATTATAATTTCATATGTATTTTATAAATTATATAAAAGATATATTAACAAACATTAAATAAAAGAAAATCAAATATATGTTATAACTGCGTTTTATTTCATCACTTCATAACAACATGCATGATAACATATCACCAGTTTTCAACAGGAAATTATCACATAATCAGAAGTAACAGGATGTAACATCCGCTTTTAACAGAAAAATTGCATCGTAATACAAGAATCAACAAGAAAATTCTTATCACCATCATACCGACCTTCTGATTGACAATAAATATAAATCATTAAATCTTTATCAGCCCTGTGATTGGTTAAAATAAAATAAAAATCTAATTCTTAAATTAGTAATAACATGGTGATCATGATGCAAAAACTTCACAGTTGATTCAGTGTTTGCGCAGTTCAGTTCACAATAGTTTAGCCCCATTTGCAATAGAGTTCATAATGTCCAATCTCAAAAAGTGTTATTTTACACCATTAAAACGAAAGTACGATGTTAAAAAACCACATGTAAATCCAATCGAGACCCCAAAAAATTCTATAAAACCGTTCGTTGAGGATATGGAGAGTCGACCAAGAGATCTACAACCTGAATTATTATACGAGTACATCAACCCCAAAGGTACTTACGGTTTAACACGCAAAGATGCAGAAAAATTCTACAACGTGGGGTACGATTTAGATGATGTGTGCATGCAACAGATTAACCTAAAAAGTCTGGAGTCACAAGATATTATTGAACGTAAGTTTTAAATATATTTTTCTCAAGTGAAATTTATTTCTACATCTAATCATTCTTTTCAGATACCCTAAAGTTCGAAGATCCTGTGGAGGAAGGCATTTGCAGATACGATGATGACGTCAAGCGGGAGATGCAGCTGATTGGAGAGAGCTCTTATACAATCAATAACTCTAGAACAAAGTTTGTGTCCATTGGTCTAAGTCCAGCACTGGGATTTATACCAATTATCAAAATCCACTGTGGACATAATGGTACTTTTAGACGCAACGAAATTTTCTTTACCGCAGAAGAATGGAGTGAATTCTCCAAAATGAATATAACCGAAATTAAAGATGGGGGCGCATGGAAGTACTGCGATCACCGCATTTCATATACCTCATACAAACAACTGGATGTTATATTACTTGAGTGCCGGAATTTTAAAATATTAATTTCTTTAATGACATTCAACAACTTGATTAATTTTAAGAATCTTATAAACTTTAAATTAACATTATTAAAATCCTATGAATTTGATTTATATTATAATGTAATTATGGCTAAATGTTTAAAATTAGCTCACGAAGATAACGATTTGTATGGTAAAGTTATCCGCTTATTGAGTGAGAACGATACAAAAGGAGAGCTCGAGTATCTTATGATGGAAACACTGAACATGTTTTACGGTAAAATGTATTATGACTATGAATGTATGAATATAAACTCCTGTTGAATTAAATGTTTAAAAAAAAAATCAATCTTATTATTTACTCCTTCACATAAATAAAACAATGTGTGTGGGTTACAATATAAATTTATTATTATTATTATTATTATTATTATTATTAAAACTAAACTAGTATACGATTAAATTATTATAAAACATTATTTTTATCAATCCAACTATTATGAGTCTTATCAAGTCCCAGCCACTTCACGAAAACTTTAGTTCCTTTTTTCTTTATAATTTTTTCCACTAGATATGCATCATTATGCTTAACAAGTTGAATTTCCTCAGCGTAAAATCCTCCTTTGATTGGACTCCCCCTTGAATCTTCCAACAGGTACACAGTAGGATTTGTGATTTTAATTGAAATCACTTTAAATATTTCGGTGGACCAATTAGGTGTGTATCCCTTCGCAAAAACGGTTTTCTCCTTGCTGATTCGCACAAAGTCTCCAATTTTAAATTTTCGCGGTCCAGCAATCTTGATGTGTGAATAAACGGTTTTCAACAACATCGATTCTTTATCTTTAGTGACTTCATTTGGTTTCATACCGATGGTACTATGCTTACGATTGTTGTAATCTTTTGTGATATCAGGTAATACATCGATCCATTTATATTTGCCTCGTAAACTAAACTCTCTATATAATATTTCTTTAATAGTACGTATCACTCGCTCGGCCATTGCAGCCTTTTTAATAGTAAACGTAGAGTAATGATTAATCGAATGCTTTTTAAGCAAATTTTCAACATGCTTGTTGTAAAACTCTTTACCCAGATCGGTCTGCAAGTTTTTCGGGATCCTACCACCATTAAATATTTTGTCAAATGCACTCTTCACTGACGGTCCGCTTTTATCTTTTAGAGGTTCCGCCCACAAGTATTTGGAGAAGCAATCGATTACAATAAGAATGTGTTTATATCCCTTATTTTCGCGAGAATACAGTATAAAATCAGCCAAATCAGCCTGCCACAAATCATCTAAACCTTTCAAAATGGTTCGTCTTCTAGAGAAATTTATTCGCGCGGGCTTGTGGATTTCAGTAACAATATCTTGTTTTACTTTACTCATTCTTGTTCGAAGAAATCAATTTTTGATGCTCTCCGCTTGAGCTCCCAATAACAAATTCATTTTTAATAACAAACTCCCCCCATTTTATTTGAATGTCGCTTTGAATTAGTTCATTTGTCTATTCGCTCGCTAATATCGTGAATTCGATCATTAATGCTGTTAATTTGAACCTTTACACTGTTGTATGTTGTTGTTAAGTTATCACGTATGGCTTCAATACGATCATAAACATTCAGATTGAAGTTTGTATGTGCATTGCTGACCAAGTTTATATTCTGCTCAATTTTATGCAATTCACCCTTAAATGTCAGTAACTTTGATTCAATCATTTCAGGAATGTCTTTAATGCATAATTGAATTTTCTTATCAAGATCCTCATATTTGATATTAATATGATCAAAATCAGATTTATTTTCGGCGTTTAAATTTTCCAAGAGAGTATTGATAGCGTTCTTATCATCATCAGATTTCTTGAGAAGATTTGTAATTTTAGAGTCGAGGTAGTCGGAAATGTTGTGAACGTACAGCTTAGTCGTGACATCAGTATCATCGATAGGAGCATTAACATTTTTCAAACGCTTGTGAGAAATGTCGAAATTCCCATCAGCATCGCGCTTAAAACCGTTGCCTGGCGGGCCTCTTGCACCAGCAAATGATTTATTTTGCGACGAATGACGTCCGAACTTGTCTACACTCATAGTGATATTGAGATTAAAATAAAAATTTAATAGATTATATTTGCTTCTCTCAGCTCTTCTTCGATGGAGGCAATCTCGTTAGCGTGAGATGAATTTCCGGCTCTACGTGAAGCGTGTAGCAACCACAAACGTTCTATTAACTCGTTAGGATTATCCCAGTATGTGTATCGAAAAGGCTTATCTTCGACTTCTAATGTTGAATCGAATCCTTTACCTGCGTACGAATTGGCATCTGACACACTCCTGCTGCGATTTGGACGGTGTGTAGTAGTAGTAGTATTAGCAAAGGCTTCCATTATCTCTTCATCCACAGTTTTCTCGTTCACTCTCATTGCTCTCGCTTTTTTACGTTCATCTAACATAGGTTTAACTAACATTTTATATTTTGTTGTACCAATTCCTTGATGTTGCTCTGCAGGATTATGATTTTTAAATAAAGCATTAGTAGCCACTAAAACTTCAAAATAGTCTCTTTTGTCTTGTTCAGTATAATTTTGAGGAGTTTTCTTGAATAATAATTCATACAATCCATCAGTACCTATAAATTTTTTCCCTCTTACATAAAAATCTCCAATCCCATCAATCATTAGCTCTGTGTTTCCAACGATTATCTTGCTGGTATCAATGTCATAATTAACTCCCGTTACCGAAGAGCGATCATAAACAATTTTATCAGCATCTTTGACGTATCCAATAAGTAAAGGCACTAAAACATTAGGATACTGTTCGAGATATTCTCTCAAACCACGTTCAGTAATAGGGTCTGGGTTTTCATTATTTTCAACAACTGTATTATCAATTGTATTATCAACTGTATTATCAACTGTATCATCTGAAGACTCTAACCTACTTTCGTAAGTCTCTTCTTCGGGTTTATAATTTTCCTCCCTAAGTGTGGTTGCATTTGACATACCCTCGTAAGAGTTTCTTTCTAAACCACCTTGTGTTTTATCAAATTGTATCATACTGGGTTCATATTGACCAAAGCTGACCATTTCCTCTGGTTTCGTAGGTGTAGAAGTTCTACCATATTTTCTCTTAGGTCTAATCGGAGTCACTTGCTGTTGCGGTGGTTGCGTAGGAGATTGTTTAATTTGAGGCGTTATATGAAGTACATTTGCAGGACCCGGAGGCAATGTAGAACTCTTTATTAACTCCTTAATTGGTTCAATTAAAGGCTTGTAAGTTTTATTTAAGATTTCATTATCATCGGATTGCTTCAATTTGAGAGCCATTACTTTCTTGCGAATTGCATGCTTTACAGTTATGAGTTCCTTATCAACATTGTGTTTCTCCGTATTGAAAGGGTTCCGTAATAGAGAGCGCTTCTTATACCGCATCTCTAAAAATAGCGAGCGCTTTTGTAGCGCTATACCGCTCGCTATTCCGCTATACCGCTCGCTATTCCGCTATACCGCTCCCTATTCCGCTATACCGCTCGCTATTCCGCTATACCGCTCGCTATTCCGCTATACTGCGCGCTATATCAGGCGCTGTTCAATAGCTACCGCTTTTATACTGCTATATCAATTGCTATATAACTGCTTAATCTCTTTATACTGCTTCACTTCAATAGAGATAGAAATAATAACCACACCCCTCTAACGCATGCGCTATACTGATTGAGGTAATTATCAGTTTATTATTATATACTCGTCGAGTCCTTTGCGGTATCTGCCGGCATCAGAATCCTTGTCTATCACAATGAAACCATACTTTTCTTTCCAACATTCTGCACATAGAGTTTTAAACTTTTCGAAACTCATATCGCTGCTCACATGGTCTTGGTATACATGTTTCAAATTTAAATCATCTTGTTTGAAGAGCATTATAAAATTTCCATTATCGCGAATCAAATGCTTAGGGATACGTGTATATGTTTGACATAGGTAAAATGAATCAACATTTTTATGTCTACCCATACTGAAGAAATTTCTAATTTTATCTTGTTTGTCACATGCAACATCGTCAAATATGAAAATTGAATTATTATTTGCTTCACTCGGATCGAGGATTTCGCAGTTTTCAGAAAATGGAAAATATCTAACTTCTGACATCGAGCTTAAAACGTCACTTAACATTTGATATTTTGGTTGATACAACGACTTTGAGTAAATGTACAAGTTTTCAAATTTTAAACCGTTTTCATGGAAAAGCATTGAAAATAAAACGTTAGTTTTGCCACAATTCGATGGTCCGCATATTAAAGCTCTTACAGAATTTGGGATTAACGGGCCATGTTTTTCAGATTGTCCAGTCGTATCCCCCACAACTGAGTCTATATTTATAATTGGTAAAGTAACTTTCTGCTTAACGGTTTTCATTATACTAACTAAAACTCTAATTAATATGGCTATATATACACATCATTGATCTGATAAAATTATTAAGCAATGTACCACGGTAGAGGTATCATCAACAGCGCTATAGATAAGTTACCTGTTGAGCTCCACTTACCCGGATATAAATATTGCGGTCCCGGCACCAAGTTGAAGAAGCGTTTGATCAGAGGAGATATCGGTATAAACGAATTGGATAAAGCTTGTATGCAGCACGACATTGCCTATTCGAATTCATCCAAGTTAGAGGATCGACATAAGGCAGATAAAAGTTTGGAAAAATCTGCTTGGGGGAGAGTTAAGTCTAAGAACTCTTCGTTAAGCGAAAAAGCAAGCGCTCTAGCGGTAACTGGAATCATGAAAGCCAAAAGGAAATTAGGAATGGGCGTTAAAACTGTAGCTCTTCGCGCAGGTGTAGTAAATAAAGTACGAACGGCGTTAAAACCGTTAGCAAAAAAAATTAAAAGTGCAGACGTTATACGAGAAAGTGCTAAAATTGCTTTGATTGCTGCTAAGGATGCTGTTAAAAAAACGGGTGGACGTAATAAAGTCCGCAAACCAAGAGTTCTACCTATTCCAAAACAAGGTGGCTTTCTGCCACTCATACCCCTCTTTGCTGGATTAAGCGCCTTAGGTTCGATCGCAGGGGGTACTAGCGCTATCGTACGAGCAGTAAAATCAACTAAGGAGGCACAAAAGAAACTGCAAGAGTCCGAGCGTCACAACAAAACGATGGAAGCCATCGCTCTCGGAAAGAAAGGAAGCGGTTTATATTTAAAACCATATAAGAAAGGTTTGGGACTGTACCTGAAAAAATCAAAAAACTGTTAAGTTCGCTGCCCGATAGACCGCTCACAGATTTAGACTTGAAAAAATATACGAAACATATTAAAACATTTAGAGGAGTATTTATGCGAGATCAGTTACCGCATCACCCTCATTATAGAGAGTCGGGCATAATAAATCTGGATAGGACGGCAGGAGCCGGCACTCATTGGGTAGCGTACAAGAAGAACGGCAGACGCGTGCAATATTTTGACAGTTTTGGAAATTTAAGCCCGCCGCTAGAAGTTGTAAAATATTTCAAAGCATGCGAGATAAAATATAATCACAATCAATATCAGAAATTTAACTCTCACAACTGCGGACATTTATGTTTAGAGTTTTTATATAAATAAAGATGTTAAAATTAATTTTATGCTAGTCATGTCTCGAACGTTCACCCTGCAAGGTGATAGCAGCAAACTATCGGTCAACTATTATCCCCCGATCGAATTAGATCCGCAACACAAATATTGTTTAGGACTCATTGGTTTTCACACATATAATTCCATACCGAACATTGAGGAAGGAACCAACAATAAATTCATTTTCAACGATAATAAATTGATCACACTTTCTACAGGCGCATACGAAATTCGAGACATTGAATTGTATTTGCAACGCATGATAATAGGGGGGTTAAATTTGCCCGAGTCGGAAGCAGAAGAAATTTTGTCTTTGAAACCCAATCACAACACTCTTCAGTGCGAAATCAAGAGCAAGTACGACATTGATTTTACACCTGATAAAAACACCATCGGGCGTCTCTTGGGATTTTCCGGAAAAGAAATTTTAAAAGCCGGAATTATTCATAGGTCCGATTTACCCGTGCAAATAATTAAAGTGGAAAGTATAAGAATAGAGTGCAACATCGTTACTGGAGCATATTACGACGATCGTCTGTCGCACACGTTGTTCGAATTTAGTCCCGCAGTGGATCCCGGTTACGCAATTAATATTGAACCTCGAAATATTTTATATTTACCGGTAAACGTTCGCAATAGCATCGACAATATCAATCTCAGAATATTAGATCAAGCGGGGGATCCCATTAATTTTAGGAGAGAAAATATTTTAATAAGATTGGAATTAAAACCTCTGTAAGATGGGAATTGTTTTCGGTAATAAAAAGAAGAAGAACAATGCGTTCACCATCAGTTCCCCTTTGCCTACGAAAGAGGTGACACGTCTTAATTTATCCCGACTATTGGCTTTAAGTTACAGAGTGAAACATTATGGGAAAAATTAACATTTTTGATGAAGTGCAATTTGATGAGAGCATCGTTAAAGAACAGTATCATTCTTACCGACCAAGGACTACAAACTTTGATAATAACGATGAAATCAGAATCACAATTCAGAACCAAGATATTTTTACATGTCCAAGCGAAAGCAGTATATACTTGGTTGGAGAGGTCGAGGGACAGCCATCAGATGGAAAAACATTTAGCATAACCAACAACGTTTTCTCATTCTTGTTCGAAGAAATCCGATATGAGTTAAACGGTGTCGAGATTGATAGAACGAGAGATTTGGGTATCTCGAGCACTATGAAGGGGTTTCTTTCCTACGGAGACGCCGAAGAAATTAAAGTTTTGGGAACTGCCGGGTGGGGCAAAACCGGTCAAATAAAAACATATTTTGTGAATAAAAAGTTTTTCGCTCTTATTCCGCTAAAGTGTTGGTTAGGATTTGCCGAAGACTATCAAAAAATAATGGGATTTGCTAAACACGAACTAATTCTACTACGTGCGTCTACTGATGTAAATTGTTTCATAAGCGATGATACTGATAAAAAAGCAATTAGCCAGATTAAATTTAAAATAAACAAAATCGAGTGGAGAGTACCACATATACAATTAAATGCTGAGATTAAATTACAAATGTTGGAACAAGTTAAAACCGATCCTAGAATCTTAATCCCATTTCGCAAATGGGAACTACACGAACTACCCTCTATGAATAAATCTAAAGATAGTGTTTGGTCCGTAAAAACCTCAAACAGTCTAGAGAAATCACGATATGTAATTATAGCTTTTCACGTCAACAAAAAGGGTGTGTCAAGTGAAGACGTTTCCACATTCGATCATTGTAACATTAGAAACATAAGAATCTATCTAAATTCTGAAACATATCCATACGAAAATTTAAATTTGGATTTTGACAATGGCGAATATTTAACCGCCTACGAGATGTACTGTCAGTTTCAAAGTAGTTACTATGATAATGCAAAAAATCAACCGTACTTTTCATTTACTGAATTTAAGAATCACACAATGTTTGTATTTGACGTTTCAAAACAAAATGAAAGCATCAAGTCCTCGACGGTAGACTTGCGCCTTGAAATGGAAGCTTCTCAGATTTTTAAAGACAATACTAGGTGTTATTGTCTCATTTTGAGCGATACCATAGTTGAATACACACCGCTATCAGGGTTGGTTCGAAAACTCGTGTGATGGGAAAAAGAGTGAGATTCAGTGAGCCCGAGTCAACGGTCATTTATTTGCCTGAAGAATGTGGTGACTATAGAAGCGGTGCTGAATGGATGATTGAAGCACAAAATAGACTACGATTTCAACGTAGAATTAAAAAGATTGCAATAACATTGGAAGCAGTAGTGAATCCTGAACGTAGAAAAATGCGTCAAATACCCATCAATTGAGCTCTTATTTTAGTCGAGTACAGACCGTTGATGTGTACACTTCATATAACATGATGATTATATTAGCCATCGATATGCAAGGATTTGTAATTGCAAATCAGTTTATACCGAAGGAAATAAGTATTGCGACAAATTACAAAAATATTCACACTTACTTGATGAAACCGACAATCGACTATTCGTTTTTAACATCTAAAGAAAAAATCCAAGCCAGATGGTTGGAAAATAACTACCACTCAATTCCATATTCCGGAGGAATTGTTGATATGGCCGAGATTGACAACATCTTTTACAGATTTACTCAGAATTTATCCGATGTGACGTGCGTGGTCAAGGGTGTTCAAAAAGAAGATTTTTTAAAAAGACATTTTCCGAATTTCACCATATTAAATTTAGAAGGTGAAATTAATTCACCGAAGTTTGAAAAATGTACTCATTTCTGTGCAAATCACACGGATGAGTTTAGTAATTGTTCATTTCAAAATGTAAAAAAAATTTGTACTTATTTAAATGATAATAATAATATTAAATATTATTAAATGTAACTTATTGTGTAATTGGTAATGTTAGATTGACATTTTTATTGATAAACGTGCAAATTTTTCTTGTAATTTTTTTTAAATAATAATAAATGTGTTATTTAGATGTTGTGTTTAATTTAACTACCTTTATAATAAACAATATACATTTTTAACAGAAAGTCAATTACATCTTGTTACTTCTGATTATGTTATAATTTCCTGTTGAAAATTGGTGATATGTTATCATGCATGTTGTTATGAAATGATGAAATAAAACACAGTTATAACATATATTTGATTTTTTTATTTAATGATTGGTAATATATCATTTATATAATTTATAAAATACATATGAAATTATAATTACACATTTAACAATTGTTTCTTTATTTTAAAACATCCAGAAGGTTTTGTTGTATTTTTATCGCTTAGGAGCGGGTCAAGTACAAGTTTTTATTTTAGATTCGTGACGTACGCGACGGGCGCTTTCATTTGAGTACCATGAAGGCCCTTTTTGCGACACCGGAAGTCGCACTTCCGGCCGCCATTTTTTATTTTGGGATAAAGATTACCACTTCCGGTCGCCATTTTGGATTTATTTTTGACCCACCCTGTATATACAAAGTCTTTCGACCACCCTGTATATATGCTCGTTCGCTTGCTGCCGCTAGGTGGCTGCTGCTGCTGCTGCTGCATTGCACTCGCACACTTGGAACCCTGCTGTCGGCAACCTGCTGCTGCTAATCAGTACCGTATGGTCAAAAAGGCTTAGGAGCAGGTCAAGTAAACATTTTTATTTCAGATTCGTAACCTACGCAATGAGACCTTTCATTTGAGTACCATAACGACCTTATTTGCAGCACCGGAAGTCGAACATCCGGTCGCCATTTTTGATTTTGTGGTCAAGATTGTCACTTCCGGTCGCCATATTGGATTTATTTTTGACACACCCTGTATATACAAAGTCTTTCGACCACCCTGTATATATGCTCGTTCGCTTGCTCCCGCTAGGTGGCTGCTGGTATCGCGCGTTGCACTCGCACACTTGAGACAAAACATTGGAATTTCCCCCTCTCATATTTTCCATCCTTCCATTTCCGATTTCTGGTTCTCACTCTCACACAAGCGGCTCTTATGGTGGTATGTAGGCACCCCTCCTTCGGTCGCAGGTATCCGGCCGCAGGCTGCATGCCGCCAGCAGCTCCCTCTGCCGCCGACTTCATGCGGCAGCGCTAGCCTGCGCCAGTTTTAGCTATTGCTGCCGCCATCTAGCGTCAATTGATCAAAACCGACCGTCTCACTCACACACACTGTTTCCGCAATACAAAGTCCCATGTGTTAGAGAGAGACAACAAATGTGGAATGTGGAAGGCGCAGAACCGGCATTCTTATACTACTGTAGTGCTCAAAGACCTAATGCACAAAAGATTAATGAGGAGACTAAACATATGT